>CM029495.1:8260862-9460862 GCA_017140595.1 Eucalyptus curtisii | reverse complement strand
TGGGTCAATTGCACCAAAAATTTTCTAAAAGCTACCCGGTAGGTTAGGTCACGCTAAGATCACGCCAGATTGAAATTAACCGTGAATTTGAATCTGATTTCAGAAATTGAAAGCTCTATCATGTCACGAGTCATTTTAAGAACATCGACTCATCTTCTGAAGATTTTTCTACAAACCGATATTTTTGGCGGAAATTCAAATTGGGGCCGTTTATGTCCGGAAAATTGAGGGGACCATTTTTTATCGTGTTTTTGGGATGCAAGTTGGTTTTACTAGTGAGGAAAAATGTTGATTTGATCGTGGACATCTTGGTGGAATTTATGGCCGTCAAATTGAGTCCATTTGAGAGGAATTAGAAGGGAGAATTGAATGAAATTGAAGGAGGATTGCACAAATTCGTAGCCCCCATGGTGTGCAACCTTTGGACCACTTCCAAGACTTCCTAAGGAAGCTTTGTGGCTGCAAAATTGCTAAGGAAGACAGCCATGGTGGTGGGACCTCTTCGAGGGAGACAAAGGGGTGAGATTGAAGCTTGGAGGGACCCTCCAAGGAAGCTGTCCCTTTCTTCTTCTCCAACCGGTTGTTTCCTCCATTTCCAGACCATAGAAGCTCGAAAGTTGCGAGAGAAACCGACCATCTTCCTCCCCCTAGCTGTCGCATGCCCACCAAAGCTCCACCCGCCGCCGTTGTCGCCGCCGTCCAGTCTTTGCCGCGCGCCAGGCGATCATTCCCCACATCCGCGCCTCCTACTCGTTGTTTCGACACCGTAGAGCCCTCTATCCAGCCCTCCGAAGTGTCAACGTCGCCGTCGTGGTCGCTTGAGTTGTCGTCCAGCAAACATCGTCGATTGCTGCTGCAGCCCGTCCGCTTGCCTCTCGCCATTTCCGTGCTAACCGACCTTCATTCGGCCCTCTCGGCCCAAGGAACAGAACCGAACCCCCTCAGCCCAGCAGTGTACTATTTGGCCCGCTTTGAACCGCTTCCGGGCCTCGTAAGGTGCTTTGCCACTTTGGAGTTTGTTGCCCATCTCCGCCTTACCGTCGCTGTGAACTCATCAGATTTCAAAACCGGTGAGTTTACTCACTAAACTCTTCTTAGGGAGTTAATTATGCTTAAGGGTTGTTTAGTTTAGGCTAATTAGGGATTAGGTGGTTAGTTAGAACGGATTAGCAATTTAATTATTCGTTTATGCATGTTAGGTGGTTAGATTAGCTTAATTAGCAAGTAGATAGGTTGTATTATTTATCTAGATAGGTTCAGAAATTTTCCAGGCCCGTTTCGGTATTCAATTAGGCTTTTCTGGCCTAAGTTTGCATTTTTGGTATTTATTGGTATTTATTTAATTAATTTTAGTAATTATTTAATTGTTTATTATTTTTCGAAAATTATACCGGGATAGCCAGTGACCGGAATTTCGTGCTGATTGCAATGGTGTGTTTGGTTTATTTATCTGGAAACTAATTTGTGCTATTTAAATTATATTTGTAATTTTGGGAATTTATTCCAAAATTGGGTAATTTAGATATTTAATTAGAAAATACTAGGCGTCGGTTTACGAGTGCCAAAAATGTGTTTGTGAGCTATTATATTTAGTGGGATTTTATAAAATGAAAATTATTGTATTTTGGCTAAGATCGACCGTGTACCCACACACGATTATTTTATCGAGTATAATAGAAATTAAGTATCGTACAACTTTGGTGAGCATATTAAGTATTGCATAGCTTTGGTGAGCATTATTAGTATACTATATCAGTTTGCGGGCCTTGATATATCAGCTTAGGATGAGCAATATACTCTATTATCAGCTTTTGATGAGCCATATCTATTATCAGCTTTTGGTGAGCTATACTATCTATCTTCAGCTTAGGGTGAGTAGTCCTTGATGTGATTGAATTTTATAGATAGTATTGAATGGGTTGACCGAGAGATGGTATTGATGGTATGGAATTGATTTGATCGATTGATCGATGACTTGATTTGATTCGAATTGAAGTTATTCGTCGAATATATGAATCGTACTGACTTGTAGGAAGGAAGTGAGGCAAAGATAAGTCACATATCTCTTGTGTGCATAGGTAGCATTTAGGCGTATTTCCTTCCTAGTCGGAGTTTAGGGGGTGAACTTGCTGAGACGTCGTCTCGCCCCGTTGTGGGATAACATTTACAAGTCCTTAGATGGCTGTACTTCCTGAGCGTTTTGGCCAGCCGAAGAAGGTCACCGAACAACATTCTCAGATTCCCCTCCCTGGGAGCCAAGGAGCTTGGGTCTATGAACTCGTGAGATTCACTGTCTGGGTTGATGCGGGTCTATCCCGGAAGGTGCCCCATCAATTCAGATTGTGGTATTGTTACGGGCGAGATGGACCCAGAGAAGGCCCCTTCCGGAGTCTGAGATTCCTAGGTCGATGTTGGAGATCGCTTTTGGTGAGGGTACGGCTGACCCTCCAAGTGGTTCAGTGGTAGACCCGTGTCTTTTGGATCCAAAGTACTCGGACTATTCAGTTGAAGACTCGAATGCTTAGAGGATTTGTAGCCCTTTACCCCTATTTGTAGACTTGTATATATAGACTGGTATTGTATATGACTTAGTCTGATATGTATATAAGCGTGTTGTGGTTTGAAAAATTTGTGGCCCTGCTTCTCTATCTCATTTTTCTATTGTCTGGGGATTTATTTATTCGCTTCCACATGTACATTAAAATGAAAAGGTCGACGATGCGTTCTGGGATGTCGCAATTTAATCGACCACTGAGGGATGGGCACGCGCTCGGAGGATCGGGGCGTGACACTCTTCCCCAAACAATGATGTTTATTTTCTCTCTTTCTCTCCCTAAACACTTCATGTCTAAAATTCTAACATTACCATAGAATTGCAACGAGCACCCGGTGAATCAAAGTGCTCTCTCTCTCTCTCTCTCTCTCTCTCGTGCGCGCGCACACAAAATTTAGGGCTTTGTCTTCTCTCCTCTTGATCGCACTTGCTCACATAGTGTAATTGTTTCTCACTAGACAGAGACTAGAAAATGCAACAGCGTGAGGGCACAAATTAGGGCTTTTGACGAATCTTGGAGGAAAAATTCTAAAGGTAAGTGATTTGTTGTATTGCGAGAGGTACATTTGTTGTTTTGTGTCCACTAATTGATAAGACCAATGATTGCTTAGTCAACGTCATGTTGTGGTCAAGTAAGTTATTTGTTGTGGTGATTGTTGTTGTATGTCATCTTCTTGCCAATTTTAGTTAATTAATTAACTAATTTACATCATTTTGTAGGTTAGGAAAAGAAGAACAACTAAAGAAGTTTCTAAAAGATTGGCACCACAAAAAAACATGGTGTAAATGAGAAAAGACTAAAGGAATATTGCTATGGATTATTCACAAACATGAATACAAACATGGCGATTTTGAATGTAACTTTCTAGGTCTTATGCAATTAATCTATGTCATTTTATTGACATAGTAACTAATCGAGGTTATAAGATTGTAACCTGGAAGAAGATTTGAGGTGCTAATATCTCAAGAAGGACCAAGTCAAGAATTGACTACACATAACCAATGGTAACTCAAGCACAATCCAAGAAAAAACAGTCAAAGGTAGCTCCAAATTATAGAATAGAAAGGCTAGCTCCAAAACAAGCATAAAAAAAACCCAATAGCAGGTCCATTCAATCAAATTCTCTTGAAACTATCATTGTACATCAATCTTAGCTTACTGCCACGGTGCAAGTACTAAACTCCATAAGACTTTAATCTTCAAGCAAATGAATGGCTACTCCAAAAGTTAAGACAATGGGAAAAGGAACATTGAAGGATGTGCCTATAGTTCCAGTTAGAAAAAGGGCAAGGATCATAAATTAAATCAAGAGCCTATCAAAAAAAGAGGAAGTGAGAAGGAGAAGGTTGTTCAACTTGATTGATTGGAAAACCTGATTTGAGGAACTATATCTATTTATGCTTTTGTTGTTAGGTGACCCATGTTTGTTTTAGGTTTTTGTTGTTAGGTTTTTGATGTTTTTGCTACATTTTGGCCAGTGATATATTTAGCAGTAATGTTGTTTGGTTTGAATGGTAAGAAGGTTGTCCTGCTATTGATGTGAGAACGTCATTATTTTGCTAGTGTAAGGATTATCCTTTGTTGATGCCTAGGTTGTGGAATAATGCTTCTTATAAGCTATTGCAAAATGACAAGAAGGAGAGAGACCTATGGAATTCTTGATTAAGATAGCACAATATGTGTTTAAGAAATCAACACCTTACTTTTTAAAAAGTTTGGAAACTTAAGTGATCACTTTTTAAAAAAAAATTGATGAACCTAAGTGTTCACTTTTTAAAATTTAAGGCATCAAAATGATCATTTGTGAAATTATTGGACTTTTTGCTATTCTTCAACATCATACGCAAAAGTGACATCATTTGCCTTCTCAAGTGTTGACTTTAGTTTTTCGATACACCATGCCAAATGATATTTTATAATTAATGCCACGTCGGAATTTGTGATGAGGGAAATTGTCGATAACACTCAAGTGACCAATTTTTAAAATTTGTGGTATTCAAGTAAGTGAAAAAAAAGAAGTTATGACACTCAAATGAGTGCTGTATAAACATTATGGCACTTCTAGTGTACTTATCGCTAACTTTTAAGTCAAGATTCAATGTTAAAAACAAAAATTAATTATATTGACATAGGACTTGTCTAGGCAGCATTAAATCTTTCATTAAAAAAGGCTTAAATACTTCAATTATCTTAGTTCTAAGAGATTCATGCTTATTAAATTATGAGCAGTGAATCTTTATAATGGATCAATACCCTTTGGTTTTTATCGCAATTTTTCACTCTCTCTCAAAGATAAAAATATTCTCAGATCATTAGCTCTCCAAATGAAAACACATAATTACAAAATTGCTAATGGATCCACTTCCTTTAACACTTGTTGCAAAATCCATTACAAAGCGATGCTCTTTGCTTTGTTAGAAAGGCTGTTAAACATGGTCCAAAAGGAGAAACCCTTCTTCTCCAATTGATATATGTAGAGCCAATGCAACTATTCGCATAACCATAAGCTGGAATCAATTGTTCTCCCCGAACAAGGGAATTAGAAACTACTGTTCCCTAACAAGTTATTCAATATGAATATCCCACAAATATCACCAAATATGGAGGAGGTAAAATCACCATCCAATTTTCCAAAAGTTCATTTTATTTAAGATTAACTTCTTCTTCTTTTAATTCAACCTCTTCAAGAAGATCAGTTGATCTCCATCCTAATATTCCTCCCATAATGATCCTTCCAGCTAATAGTTCCTCCAATCAAAGACATACTTCTAATATTAAATCAAACCCCATTGCCAGTCTTGAAGTTCTATTTAGTATCGGTGGTCTTGATAACAGATTTAAAAGGAAAATGACATTACAAATATCATAATTTTTGTACAGTGCTTAAGTTAAAAAAAAAAAAAGTTATGACCTCTAGTGAGCGTTATATGAAAGTTATCGTACTTGTAGTGTTCTTCGCTCAAGATCTAAAATATGTAGACTTATTAATCAGCAAGATCAGACTCCTCGAATCATGCACCTACTTATTAACAAATGATTGACCCTAAGCTTCTTACTCTTGAAAAACAATTCAAACCAAATAGAACAATTTTAAATCAGAAGTTCAATTCATATGAAATTAAGGTATCAATAAATGGTTTTTTAAACCCACGATACACCTGCAAATCCCATAAGCCGATGAAATCCAAGCCTTTATCTTTTATAGGGGCTATGATATAGAGTAATTCACACGCAATTGGTTGGATTTGACATGTGAACTTCAATTAGGAAATTGAAAATTCCCATTGCCACAATCAACTGCTCCAACTTTGAGTTTTTTTTTTTTTTTATTGGTCGAAATATAACTTTGCATTCAACTAATAGGAAAAGAGCAACCCGAAGCAAGAGCTTTAGTGTAAACAATATCCAACAAGTAAAGGGGAGGGGAAACAGCCCAGTTGGGGGTTAAGGCTCCATTACCGTGGGCCTTGGAGGCCCAGTCGGCTACAAAATTCGCCTCTCTCTTGCAATGTTGAAGACGAAGATTAGGGAAATAGGGGAGCAAAGCGGCGGCTTCTGCGAATAGTGCACGAGCCTTCCATGGTGTCGATCTTCGATCGTGCATAGCTTCAACCAGAGTGAGACAGTTAGATTCGATCAATAATGGGGCGTTATCGTTGCCGTGCTTCAACAAATGGTGGAATGTGAGAGTAAGCACCTGGATCTCTGCCTGCAAGGCCGAACAAGCTGGGAAACTTCTGGTAAAACCATCTGTGAGTTTTCCATTATGATCACGGCAGATACAAGCCATGGTTCCTTCTGTGCTAGCAGGCTGATAAGCGCCATCTATATTGATCTTCAAAACTCCCATATTTGGTGGCCTCCATAGATGTTCAGGATTAGGAAAAGGTTGCCCTGTTCTCGTCGGGGGTCGAGTGGAATGCTGAGCAATGTGGACCTAGGCTAAAGCTACCTCCACCACATGTGTTGGATAGGGACGCCGACAACGGAAGATAAAATTATTGCGCGCCCTCCAGATCTGCCATAAAACGGAGGCAATGGTCTCCAAACTAGGTAAGAGCTGCTATGTTGTAACCCTCTCTGCGAGCCATGCATCCATTCTGTGCACTGCTTGTGGCGAAAGCCGAATGTTGATGTGAGGGTGAGACCAAATTCCATGAGTCCATGGACAGTATAGAAATAGATGTTCCATAGTTTCTAGCGTTTGTTGATGACAGAGATCACATACTAGATCTGTGGTAATGCGTCTTTGAAATAGGTTATCTTTTGTTGATAGAGCATTGTGGCATAAAGGCCATAGGAAAGTACGAATTTTTGGGGCAGTTTTCATTGTCCAAATTCTTCGCCACAGTAACCCTGAGGTCTGATATGATGTCGAGGCACTGTTGCGGCTATGGTTGATAGCTGTGTCTCTTAGAGCATGGTAACCACTTTTCACAGTGTATTGGCCATGTTTTGTTGTAGTCCAAATTAGTTTATCAGCGGCGTAGTGAGGTCTTATTGGAATGGTAAAGATTTCTGATATGACCTGATCATCAAAATGCTGGTGGAGTAGGGGAACGTTCCAGTTGTTGTGGACTGGATTGATGAGATCAGCCACCATCTCAGGTTCTCCTCTAGCAGTAGGTCCGCCTAGTATCCTTGTAGGTAACCATCTATCTTTGCGAATGCTAATCATTTTCCCATCACCAACTGACCACTGAATATGAGGTAAAATTGAATCCTTCCCGAGCAGTAGGCTCTGCCAACCCCAAGATGGTCGAGTTCCTCTGTCCACAAACCGGAAGTCCTTGGAATGAAAATAAAGGCCTTTGAATAGTTTACTCCATAGAGATAATGGTTGTTGGAATAAACGCCAGGGCTGTTTCCCAAGCATGACTTTGTTGAAATCGATGAGATCTCTAAAACCTAGGCCTCCATTGTCCTTCCTACTTTTAAGTAATTCCCATTGCTTCCAGTGAATTCCTGTTTTGTGACTATCATTCTGCCACCAGAACCTAGCAATTCGCTATTCAACGGTTTGCAAAGAGACACATGAAGTTTAAAGATAGACATGGCATACTGTGGGATCGCCTGTACAACAATTTTAAGGAGAATCTCCTTACCACCTTTAGAAATTAAATTTTCTTTCCATCCTTCCAATTTAGCATTCACTCTCCCAGTATCCAGGAAAACATCTCCCATTTTGATCGCCCCTAATCAGATGGTATACCCATATACTTACCAGCCGTTGAAGCACTGGTATTCAAAATTCCTTCACCCAATTTTCCTGTAGCCTAAAAGGGCAAGCTTCACTAAAAAATATTCATGATTTGTTTCGATTAATAGCCTGTCCCGTAGCTAAACAGTATTGATTCAAGATGTTGGCGAGATTCTGACATTCCTGAATTTTACCATCTAAGAAAAAGATTGCATCATTGGCGAAAAATAGATGAGAAAAGATAGGACATCACCTGTTCAGCTTGATACCCTTGATGTGTCCCATGTCAACAACATGGTTAATAAGATTTGATAAGACGTTCACCAGCAAGATGAATATATAAGGAGAGAGAGGATCGCCTTGCCGAAGGCCCCATGTTGGATGGAAATAATGTAATTGTTTGCCATTGAATTTAACATTGAAAGATGTTGTCGTTATACATTACATCACCCACTGTACCCATGTAGGATGGAAGCCCAACTTGAGGAGATAATCTTTAAGGAAATCCCATTCCACCCGGTCATATGCCTTTTGCATGTCCATTTTAGGACTGCTTGGAAATTTCACTTACGTTTCCTGATCTTTAGCTAATGAAGTACCTCTTGGACAATTAAAATGTTATCTTGAATTTGGCGACCACTTACAAATGGACATTGTTCCATAAAAATCAGATCAGGTAGCCAGTGTTTTAGACGATTAGCGATGACCTTGGAAATAATTTTATATGTGTAATTACAGAGGCTGATTGGGCGATACTAATCCAGTCGTTCTGGGTGTGGTACTTTGGGGATCAAAGAAATAATGGTCCTATTAAGGGTTGTGGGAATCACTCCAGATATGAAGAAATCCTGCATCGATAGAAAAAGATCATCATGTATGATATCCCAATGAGTCTCATAAAAGAGTCCATTCAAACCATCTGGGCCCAGAGCTTTTGTAGTCCCCAACTGAAAAGTTGCTTGGTGTACCTCCTCTCGAGTGACCATAGCTATTAATAGGTCATTCATCTCTTCTGTGACAACACGTGGGCATTGATCTAGTATGAGCCCATAGACACAATGTCCCACTGTTGTATATAGTCTTGAAAAGAAGGCGGATGTCATCTCCTTCAAAAGCTTAAAGTCTGACACCCACCTTTGATCATCATCCTGCAACATACTGATTCTATTCCGTTGCCGCCGTTGTATGGTAGTCACATGGAAAAATTTTGTATTCTTATCCCCCAATCTCAACTAGTTGATCCTGGAGCGCATCGCCCAATATTGTTCCTCTTGTTGCCATAATTGCTGGATTTCCACTTTCAGTTTAGTTGTTGTCAGTTTATCATAGTGGCGATGAGGTTGGTTGATGTGATTCTGGAGTTGTTGTTGCAAAGCTGTTACTTAAAGATGGCTCTTAGAGAACTTTAAGCGAATCCACTTAGCTAGAGCGAAAGAGACAACCTTTAATTTATATGACAAAGCATAATCTTTTACCTATTTTGAGGTCTAGGACTTGGCAATGACTTTACGACACTCCTAGTCTTGTGTTCAGAATGCTTTGAATATAAAAGGCTTGTGTCGTCTACCAGAAGGTGCTGTGGTGATCAATAATAAGGGACTGTGGTCTGAACCCAAAGCAGGTAATGCAAAAACTTCAGCTTCAGGAGACATAAGGCGCCAGTCCAAAGTACACAGCACCCGATCCAGCCGTTCTTTCACAAAGTCATCCCCGTCACGATTATTCATCCACGTAAAAGCACATCCCTTTCTATCCATTTCCATGAGGGAGCAGTCATTCAAAATAGCCCGAAAGGAATGCAGTCGGTGAGGATCAGCTAATCTCTTTCCCACCTTTTCCCACTGATAGATAATTTCATTGAAGTCGCCATCACAAACCCACGGTAAAGTATTGGAATAGCTGATTTGTCTTAGTTCGGCCCATAAGAGTTGGCGTGGATAATAAACTACAAGTGCATGAATGCATGTAAGACGCATAGTTCTGCCACACATAATCCATACAGATCATGTCAAAAAATTCCGAAGTAGACCGAGCCACACTTAGAGAGATCTGATCAATCCAAAATACTGCCATCCCTCCAGCCAAACCAACAGCGTTACTCACATGAGAGCTAGGAAAATGTAAACGTCGTTGAAGTCGTTGAAGTACCACCTCTTGATTCTTAGTTTCCATCAAAAAGACAATGTCGGGCTTTTCCTTGGCCGCTAGGGTCTTAAGAGCTGGAACTGTCAGGGGATTGCCCAAACCCTGACAGTTCCAGCTTATTAACTTCATTTGTCAATGGGTGGTTGTTTAGGGCCAGCCACCATAGCCCACTGTCCTGCCTCCTCCGCCGCAAAGATAGGTGTGTCCATTAGATGTGCTTCTTCTAGGCCCTCTTGTATTGGAGTCCTCATCTCATATGGGTTATACCATTTAATTTTCTTGGCAACGCCTACTTTAGGAGTGAGTCTTGTATTTTTCAGCTTCTTGGGGTTTGGTGAGTCCATCATTTGGTTATGAATCCCCTTCATTTTTGCTGTTGTAGGGAATAGTGCAGTGGTGGAAGAAGTCCCTGGCAACATGCCATCGTGATGGTGTTGCAATATTGGTGCTGTAGAGGTAGTGATGATTGGGATTGCTAGTTGTTTCAGGGGTACCGCTTCCACATTAACACTAGGAGGCAGTAGAGGAACAAGATGGGTCGAGGAGGGAGGAGTTTCAGGTATAATCTCGTATGTTTCCTCTGTTTTATCCTGCGGTGCATAAAAGGTCAGCCAATACGGGCTATGTTCCTTGACCTCCGCACGTAGCCATTGGCCATAAGACATCTTGTCTTTGCCTTCCAATTTTGCCTCTTCAAAAAGAAAGTCCTTACAATATATATCATAATGTCCTAGCTTGCCGCAAGAGTAGCAAAAGTGGGATAACCGTTCATAGCAAAAGTCTAGCCATAGGATTTTCCTATCAATACGGATCAGCTGGCCTGTCTTCAGTGGCTCCTGTAAATTAATTTCTACTCTCGCTCTCCCAACTCTGAGTGTTGTGCCCTCTTTTGTATCAATCTTAACCTCCATCGCTCTTCCAACATGTTTAACAGCTTTGCATATCATGTTCTCAGTACACCATTCCAATGGAAGACCGAAGACTTGCACCCAGAAAGCGCAACTAGAGAAATCATAACAATGTAGTGGTGTATTGGGTATCCAAGGCTTGAAGATTACCAAATGACTAGAGAAGAGCCAAGGCCCACCATCCAGGACCCGTTGTTTCTCTCCATCATATTGAAATTTCACAACATACAGACCCGCTTCTCTTGGGATATCTCAACTTGGTCAATTCACCAAGCTCGCTTCAAGGTATTTTGAAAAGCTTGGAAATTAATAGAGGGAAAATTTATGGGAACTTGGGTCATTGTAATATTAGGCCTGGTTTTAAGACAGCTTCATCACCCCTTTCTTTAGCTAGATTCCAATAACACGGCAGCTAACCTCAAAGATGATTTCTATAGCCTACGAAAGCTATATCTATAGTCATCCACCTGGTTATTTATAATTTCATGTATATTATTGTAATTAGAATCACCAATTTTGATTGGGCTATCAATTTGATTAATTTCTTTCCATTCTACAAGCCAACGCATGGACAACTTTTTTTTCATGGTCCTTGTATCAATTAACTTTGGCCGCACACCACTCAACTATAACTTGACTTTAGACCTGAAATTATTCAATCTTATAATACATTTTCAATCAGTTCGTAACTTCACTAAGCTATTCATTAAAATGTATATGGAGAGATGTGATTCAAAGTAAAGTCAAAATTTCGATAACATGACTAATTTGTGCTATAATTCCTAGCTTAGAACAGGGCGTGATCTTTGGTCTCGAGTTTTGTCTTGACGTAATACGCATTATTAGGACAAAGATAGCCTTGTGTAGACCCTATTAACTCACGTTCAGGGCAAACCTACTGCGAAAATTGACAAAACAACCCCGATTTTTTTGTTTTTGCTTCTAGGTGGTGGTGGGGTCTCCATGTTTGACACTTCATTAATGATCTGATAATGTTGTTTTGGCTCATTATTAGTGTCTTGATCGTGCGAGCTTAGCTTCTCTTAGGCATCCTCTCGCAAGGACTTGAGAAAACATGGATGATTGATGGAGAAGAATAGAGTATGGTGGTAAATCGAGATCCACTCGAGGAAGACCAACTGACCCGTTAATCATTCAATGCCGTGGGGCCAGCAGATCGGACCCACATTAACTTGGCACTTGCTTCTGTCCATGGCTAAGTCATAAAAGGTCCGTACAGTTGCCCAGACTCGACTTTCAGAACACAATTGCTTTAGATTATGCCATCATAAGGTACTGCTAAATGGAAGGATAGCTGATCAGCTATACAACGGTGAATTTGTTCTCAAGCCTTATATACATTGCCCGTCAAACTATGGGAGCCGGTCATGCCTAGCCTAATCTTAGACTCTAACTCACCTTTCGTGGATGAACTTTACGGAGGAACCTTAGGTTTTTGAGGCATTGGATTCTCATTAATATTTGCATTACTCAAGCTGACGTTTGTTCACCCCTGCTCTCACGAGTACTTCCCTCTAAGGCAGAATGCTCTCGTACCGATATATTTGTACACCCACACGTCATCATCCCTGCTGAGAAATATATAGGGCTATCATAGATTTTGGTGGTGGTAAATCGAGATCCACACCCCCATGACTGATCCCGTTGGCATCATAATCATCCCATGTCTGTGGGGTCCAAATTGACCTCGGAATTGTTTGTGCCCACATCGTCATCTCTGTTGAGGATAGCTTGGTGATGGGAGACGTTTGACAAAATTGGAGTCCATTGGAAAAGGCTTGATGAAACTATAATATAAGTGATTTAATTTCCCTTGAAGAAATTTTAGGGACGCTCATTGGTTAGTCATCTAAGCTCAGGAAAATGATCCTTCCCTTTCCTACCAATCGAACTGCATGTTTTAATGTATGATAACCGCATGTTTGATTATAGTAATGGTATTATATTTTAAGTTTATCACGGATCATCTATATGGTTCAATGTTTGCTTGCAGCAATAATTATTACCGTGGAATCCCTATTACAGCGGAACTATAGCAATGATCCAACAAGTCTCCTGTCTCTTTCCTCTCGCTCGCCCAAATTCATATCAATTGTAACTTATTTACTTATATAAGTTATATCATGAGACCCCAATTATAATTAATTTGACATAACCATGGATTATATGTTTAATAAATAAAGTATTAATTTTATGTTAATGACTGATGCAAATAATACATGTGTTTAATGTAATAACAGGTATGTTGTACATAACTGTATATTACTTTAAAAATCATTGAAAGTGTAATGATTAGTATAATATTACTGCCTCAAAGGTAAGATATTTAAGTTTTAATAATTAAGCATGACATTGTCACGACCATCCTTTTGGCCCGATTCCTAAAAATTCACAATCTCAATAAATTTTCATAGATCGAGGGTCAAGTAGAAATTGAACAAAAAGGTTATAAGAGATCAAAGCTGGGGTCATTTAAAAAAAAAAAAAAGATACATACGGTTTTGTATTTTTCAAAAATAATTTTTTAACCATAGAGAGTGGCGACGTTACCCAATAGACAACTACCGCATGGTAGTCTAGTCACAACAGCCATCTAGCCAAGGCATGGCCAGGAGTTGGGCTGCACGTGCCCGTTGCATGATCAAGCCGCAGGCACTGGCTGTACCGACCGGTGTGGGCTTATGCACCACCAAGCCAGCTACTTCATGTAATTCTAAGTCAATATTGTAATTCCCAGTGTTTTATTTTCAATTTCCACTATTCTTCTTGTCATTTCATCATTTCCCCTTTGCTTTACATTATTAGGGATGTGCTTTCAAATAGTCCCCTTTGATGCACAAATTTGGCTATCGATAGGGGCTCTAGCACCTCATTTTAACCCAATGTAAGGGAATTTCTTTCTCATTTCATTTGTAATCTTTTTTTAGAGCACTCCTTTCGAGGGCTTGAACCATGTGAAAGTGGTTGGATTATTCATAATGTATCTAAGCAAGACCCCCTAGCTGTGTGGTTTGTGGACTTACCGTCTCCATGTCTGATTTGATGAGGGAAAAGAGGGATCGTCTTAATAAGAGACCTTAGACATGGTGCAGCTTCTTGGGATTTTTAGGATGGTGGAGGGGATACATTGACTATATCATCTTAAGTCTTACATCAGAGATTGTTAAGGAATTGTGATGGTATTTACCTTCTTATGCTGGTATTTAAAGTCAACTTGGCCCAAGTGAAACAAACAAGATCCTTAAGACTCCTTACTTTTCGTTTCTTAACATTGAAGAATCGATTCAAAGTTGGCATTGGTTAATGTATTGCTTTTCCAAGTATACTCCCAACTATTGTCCAATGAATTGCAAACATCGCACTTGGAACAAGACGAATGGTTAAGAAAACCTTTTGATAATGCCTTCAGCTAGTAGTGGATGTCGCTATTCTATGACACATGTTATAAAGGCATTATAGCATAGACACGCTTTGGAAAAATTTCAAGCCCCTCTTTATGGTGCTTTTTGAACGTCACTAAGGAGGTAAAGTGGGAAAGTACGGTTTCTTTTTTCTTAATATTTTATGTGGTGAAGATGCCTAAATTTGTCAAAAAGATAGTGGAGGAGTGAGTCAAGATCTTAATGGAAAAACATGGGTACGTTCCTTTCATGATAATAACTTGAAAGGGACTCGAAGTGGTCGAATCTAAAGGTCTTATAAGTGGTCGAATCTAAAGGTCTTTTGTTTATAACGACGTAATGTGTGTAGAAACAGAGTTAATAGGTTTTCTAATTGGAGTGGGAACAAACGATAGTGGGTGTGCAATCTAGGGAAAAAAGTGAGAGATTGGTGGAGGCAAAGATGGATTTTACGGTCTTCCAATATGTGCAAAGATTAGCTCTTGAAGAACATAAATCATCGTCCCCTTACAAAGTTTCTTTCTTACCCATTGCACGTACTTGATTGTGAGTTTTACTAGACGATGGCTACTTTATTGTCTTATTGTGTTTATATAAAATTAGGAACGGGTATGGAGATTTAGTTACCTGAAAGCTCTTTAAATGCTCTATAGGTTAAATCCATGCCTTTGATTTGTACAACTGGCCTTGACTCAAAGTATTTTGAGCAGTTTTTATACAGTTAATGCTATTTGAATGGATGACGTTCAATTCTTGAACTAGATATCCTCTATGTTGGAAGATATGCAGAAGATCTTCAGATACTAATTGATCCGATTTTGATTCTATAGAATCAATCTAAAAATTAGATTGATTTATATTGATCTGTATGATATTACATTACCTTATGAGTATATGCATTGTAGTATAACTATACATATGATGTACATTGTCAATAGATTGAATATACAGAAAAGAGAAATTCTCCCCAAGTCTGCTATTCGTCTTCTTTTCTTCCTTGTCCATATCTTGTTTCATCCCTTGCTTCGACTTTTGACATGGTATCAGAGCCGTGGCTCTAAGCTCCAACTTCCGCACCAGATTGCTTTCGTTTGAACTTGCAAGACAGATCTACGAGAGAATCGATTATTCAAGCAAGGGATTCACTTACCATGAACCCGTAAAACATACCTCCCGTCAAGACCGGAGTTCCTTCCACAAGTGATGTTACACTGCCGGTGGAAACACGGGGCCACAACACCGAGATGTTACCTGTGAATACCACGACACCACAACAAACACAGATTCAATGGCAAATGTTTCCGGCTCAGGCAAATATGGGGTAGCCCATTTCGGGCCAACCTTACCAATGGGTACCCTATCCATGGTACGTCGGGCAAGGCCCGAATCCATCATTGCCGGGGGTAATGAGTTACCAGAGCAGTGTTCAGCTCGATGGGAGTCTACCAGCCGCAAGCGGGGCAAACTCAGCCACCGAGACAGAACCAAGAAGCGGGTCTGGAGAAGCGGGATCGGGAACAACCCTTCACCCGGGTCTCTTGAATGCGGGGCATGGATCGGGATTCAATGGGTTGGGGTACAGGACAAATCCTTACCCGAACCCAAATTTTCCACCCGGATTCTTTCCGTATCCGATGGCGGCTATCACCGGCCGACTGAACCAGGGACCCCTTGCATGTGTCTACCGTTGACGGTCCGTAAGTGCGACTCATTAGTCTCGCAACGACCGGGCCGGAAAACTACAGCAAGTGGTCACAAGATTTCCGGAGGGCACTCGCAACAAAGGATAAGGACGGTTTTCTCGACGGAACCGTACCGATCCCGTCGGACGAGAGGCGGGCAAGGCACTGGAGGAAGTGCAATCACCGATCCGCACTGGATCGGCAACTGCGTTTCCCGCATGTCGCAGCAGGCCTCCCACCGACGGAAGATTCGAAAACCATGTGGGACAACATCAAAGAGATGTACGGAAAGTTAGATCGAGCGAAGATTTTTTGTCTCACACAGGAACTCACAGATCTCAAACAAGGAAACATGTCAATCACGGCGGTATACAACAAACTCTCATCGCTCTGGAACGAGCTCGAGGCCGCGGAGGAAAAACTCGAGGACCCCGAAACACTCAAGCGATACGGATCGATGAAGGAGAGGGAGAAATCCACTTGATTTCTATTGATTTTGAATGAAACTTACCTAACATTTAGATCGCAGATTCTGGCGATGGATCCCGTGCCGCCCCTCGGCCGGATTTTCCAGCTGGCCATCCAAGAGGAGAGCCAGCGACTCACGGCTCCGGAGCAGACACGAGGAGGCGACGCCGTAGCCCTCGCTCTCCGCGGAGAACGCCGCGGGAGAGAATTGGGGGCGAAAACCCTAGCTTGGGATCGCGAGGGGCTAGGGTTTGAAATGGCCGAAAAAACCCTTAAAAGGGATGGAAGCTACGGCCAGGATTTCATCAGGTGATCTAATGACTCAGATCTCTCGAAGAGATCTGACGGCTCGGATTTTTCCCAAAGATTTGACGGTCCGCAAAGGGCTGATCCATCCGCTGGATCGGACGGCGGAGATAATTCGGCATTCAAGACATCCGACGGCCAGATTTTTTCTATAAGAAATTTCAGCCAAAATTCAAAAGGAAAGGTAAATTGTACTGTGAACACTGCAAATGACCGCATCATACCATAGATAATTGCTGGAAATTACATGGAAAACCAGGAGAAAAAGGAAAAAGGAAAGAATATTCTGCAGCTTACCAGGTGACTGGACCTACTGGGACAAGTAGTGACCGACCCATTACTTATGGGCAATATCAGCAATTGATGCAGGCATTGCAGAAAGCAGACATTGGAAATAAAGGGGGAAGCTTCTCAGGTATATCCCACTGCCTGATAAATTCAATTTCAAAAAGGGCATGGATAATTGACTCAGGAGCAAGTGATCATATTATTTGTGATATGAGTTTTTTTTTAAAAAGGAATAGGAAATTGGAGACACCTATTTCTGTGGAACTTCCAAATGGAAATATTACTCATGTCACATTGACAGGGACTGTTCAATTAAGCCCCCAAATTGTCTTGCAAAATGTCCTTTATGTCCCACAATTCCAGTTCAACCTCATTTCCGTGTCCAAAGTCTGCAAAGAAAACTCCTGTCAAATACTCTTTGATGCTGACACATGTCTTTTTCAGGCCCTTTCGACTGGGAAACTGATGGACTTGGGTAATGTTTATGAAGGTTTATATTTCTGGACCAGCACTTCAAATCATCATGATTCAATTCCTTTCAATAAAATGTCATTGTGTAACGCCATTGCCAATGATAAAGATTTTCTTTTGCATTCCCGAATGGGACATAGTGCCTTCTTCCCATACCCTAACTGTCATGTTTGCCCTCTAGCAAAACAGTCTCGTGCAGCTTTCCTTCCAATGCAAAACGTTCCAATAATATTCTTTCCTTAATTCATGTGGATGTTTGGGGGCCATATCACACAGCACATCGTGACGGTTCATGATATTTTCTCACAATCGTTGACAATCACTCTCGAGCTACATGGGTATTCTTGATGCAATCAAAGGCACAAGCTCCATCTCATTTGAAGACATTCATTATTCTGACTAAGAATCAGTTTGGGAAATCAATCCAGCGAATACGGACTGACAATGGGAAGGAGTTTTTTAATCATGAATGCAGGTCACTCTTTCTGTTTCATGGCATTTTACATGAAAGCTCTTGCGTCTATACTCCACAACAGAATGGAGTAGTGGAACGTAAGCATCGTCACTTACTGGAAGTCGCACGTGCCTTAAAGTTTCAGGGATCCATACCAGCAACATATTGGGGAGATTGTGTTCTTGTTGCAGCCTACCTCATCAACCGTATGCCTATTCGAATGTTGGTTAGTAAGTCACCTTTTGAGTTACTTTATGGAAAAAAACCAACAGTAGATCACCTACGAGTTTTCGGTTGTTTATGTTATGCTACAACTATGGGACCTCGAGACAAAATGGGTCCACGTGCAAGGAGGGGTATCTTTATGGGTTACCCTAACCTACGAAGGGGTATTATGTTTTGGATCCATCAACGGGGAATTTTTTGTGAGCAGGGATGTCATATTTCACGAAACTGTTTTTCCATTCCAGGAGATTACAGGGGATTTGAATATCTCAAACAGCTCCCACCAATCCCCAATTGAAGACAATCTATCTCCTGAATATTTTCTCGTTGCATCTCCCGAGGAAGTCATCCCACCATCATTTGATCAGTCACCACAGACAGAGCCATTGGCAAACATACCCACTGCTCCATCCAATATTGAGCATGCTTCTGACAATCATGCAAAAAACAATGCTGCAGAAATATCTCCTCCTCCACCACCAACGGACAATCCACGACGTTCGACAAGAGCCACGAGACCACCAACGTGGACTAAAGATTATGTCTGTGCCTCGCTTAATGGGCCGGGTATCAACTATCCGACATCTTCTTATGTTTCCTTTGAAAGACTTTCGTTAGAACATAGATGTTGCATTAGTCGTATATCCGATGAAAAAGAACCATCTAGTTATGATGAGGCATCCAAAGATCCACGGTGGCAATAGGCGATGGCAGCAGAATTACAGGCGTTGGCCGATAATCAAACATGGGAGATGGTTACTCTTCCTAGAGATAGGAAGTCCATAGGATGCAAGTGGGTCTACAAAATAAAATATCAAGCTGATGGATCAATTGAACGATACAAAGCTCGATTGGTGGTGAAAGGGTATACACAATGAGAAGGTTTCGACTATAACGAAACTTTTTCTCCAGTTGCCAAAGATGTCACTGTTCGATCATTCTTATCCATTACAGCAATCCATGATTGGTCATTACACCAAATGGACGTTCACAATGCCTTTCGTCATGGTGATCTGGATGAAGAAATTTACATGGACATTCCTCAGGACTTACGGAGACAGGGGGAGGATAAAGTATGTCGCCTCCATAAATCCCTTTATGGGCTAAAACAGGCTTCCGGACAATGGTATGCTAAATTTGCCAACGCTCTCACCAAAGGTGCAAACTTCAAACAATCAAAGTATGATTATGCTTTGTTTATATGGACCAAAGGTACGTCATCTATCTACTTGATGATTTATGTAGATGACATTCTTATCATGGGAAACGATGAAGTCGGTAGAGAGCCTTAAAAAATATTTGCATACCACCTTTCATATAAAGGATCTGGGAGCGCCAAAATATTTTCTTGGGATTGAGATTGCACGATCTCACCAAGGAATTTCTCTCAGTCAGAGGAAGTTTGTATTGGAAATTATATCGAGGCGGTTTATCGGATGCGGATCAAATGTCATTCCAATTGAACAGAATGTCGGCTAACGACAAAGCAGATCATGCTGGGGAACGTCTCGGGATGATCCTGTCTCGCAGATCCGACAAATTACCGAAACTTATTGGAAAGCTTATATACCCGACTATGACCAGGCCCGATATATCATATGCGGTGCAGAATCTGAGTCAATTCATGCACAAACCAAAAGAATCCCACATGAATGCCGCTCTGAAGGTCGTCAAGTATTTGAAGGGATGTCCAGGACTCGAAATACTTTTATCTAGAAAATGCAACATGGAAATGACGGCATATTGTGATGCGGACTATGCAACGTGTCCTATGAGTCGAAGGTCTATAACTGGCTTTTGTATTAAGCTTGGAGATTCTCTTCTCTCATGGAAAACCAAGAAGCAGGCAACAGTTTCTCTATCATCAGCTGAAGCAGAGTATCGGGCCATGGCAAAAACCACGTGTGAAGTTGTGTGGATACGAGGTTTGCTCAGTGACCTTGGAGTACGATTGAAAGGTCCAACAAGGTTATACTGCGATAACGAATCGGCCCTGAAACTTGCAGCGAATCCTGTAATGCACGAGAGAACCAAGCACATAGAAGTGGATTGTCATTTCACTCGGGAAAAGATTCAAGAAGGAACAGTTGAGACAAGGGGGATTGGAACCGCTAAACAACCTGCAGACGTGTTTACCAAAGCCTTATGTCAAAGACAGCATGCATATCTATTGAGCAAGCTAGGTGTCTTGGACATTTATAAGCCACCAGCTTGAGGGGAGTGTTGGAAGATATGCAGAAGATCTTCGATACTAATTGATCCGATTTTGATTCTATAGAATCAATCTAAAAATTAGATTGATTTATATTGATCTGTATGATATTACATTACCTTATGAGTATATGCATTGTAGTATAACTATACATATGATGTACATTGTCAATAGATTGAATATACAGAAAAGAGAAATTCTCCCCAAGTCTGCTATTCAGTCTTCTTTTCTTCCTCGTCCATATCTTGCTTCATCCCTTGCTTCGACTTCTGACACTCTATTAATTCAATCAACTCACCAACCTTGAGACATTTACCAAGACTAGAAGTGAGTGCTCTCAATAGATTATGAACAGAACCAAAAACTCCTTTGGGATTTGTCTTTGAGTTTGAATTTCTGATAAGATGGTTTACGACTCCAGCCCTCTCCTTCATCATTTTGACACGCACAACTTTTCACAAAAATATCTATATTGTCGGGTGAGGTTGGTCCCTCATGAGATCAATATGATCTAATAATGTATGTGACTTGGGCTCACATGCACCACGATTGCCCGAGACTTGCTCTCAATAGAAGCAACGGTGTTTGCGAATTTACGTCCATCAAATGACAAGGCATCGAGCCCACAAGTTGTTGAATTGGTACAATCCTTTGGTTACGGATACTCACTCAATCAACGGAGGAGGACGAAGTGATGGTCACTCTCCAATCATTAATTTTGTCATCCTCACATCGTCAAGGTCACAACTTGGTACAATCCTTTGGTTACGGATACTCACTCAATCAACGGAGGAGGACGAAGTGACGGTCACTCTCCAATCATTAATTTTGTCATCCTCGCATCGTCAAGGTCACAGATTGCAACTACCGTCAGATAGATCGTCACCTTTGTTCTCACTCTTACAAGGATTTCATTAATTTCTTTCCTCAACTTCATTCATCTCGTCCACAGGACATAAACTAAATCTTTGACGAGGATTTGACCATTAGGATGGATTATTAATAGCTTTAACATAGCCACCAAGACTTGACTTTTCTTGAATCCCCACAAGAGATTGGACGTCATTCATGGCCACCCAATCACAGAAAGAACATTTTAAGTGTGGAATTACAATGTTCTTAATTACCAATTTAATCAATGTATTAGAGTGTGTGCGGGTGTGTGTATATAAAAGCCAAGGGAATATTGTTAATCACTTTAATAACTGAACAGGATAAGTGTACTAAAAATCCCAAAACTTGTCAAGTTGGTGCAATCAAGTCCTTCCGTAAACTCCGTCCAATTTAGTTAATAGAAAACGCTCATGTGGCTTTTTGGTTATATTCTCTCTCCTATGTGGCACTAACATGGATAATGAATGTCAAGGCCAAAATGACGTCGTTTTGATCCTAATTAGTGAAAAAATTAGATTAGGATCAAAATGATGTTGTTTTAGCTTTGTCTTTCATTTTTTTCCATATTAGCACCACGTAGGAGAGAGAAAATAATTAAAAAAATCTTGTCAGCATTTTCCGTCAGTTAAGTTGGATGGAGTTAATGGATGGACTTAATTTCACCAATTTGACAGATAGGATTTGATTATACTTTTTAAAAATTTTAGGATTTAATTACACTTTTGTGACAAGTTTTAGGACGAATTTTAATATCTTTTCTTGAACATTCCTTTAGGTAAGAACAGTTTACCTGATAGTGATCCCGACAATAAAGCCCGCGGAAGCGGAAGGGTAGTGGGACCGTTGGTAAGCTTTGATTGGTAGTCTAGACATTTTGTTAAAATGAGTTTATTAAGTCGATCAATAACTTCCTCTAATTATATATCACAAATGTCTTTAAATCAATGAGCTGTCCATAGAGAAGGAATAAACATTGAAGATTCCAACAAATCAATAATAACCTGGGAAATACCCATAGTTCAACTCAAAAAGAGAAGATCATCTTTCAAATTCTTATGAAACAATTCAACTTCTAAGTTAGGAATCGATGAACAAATATAAACGACTATTTAATTATATTCACATAGGACTTGTCCAAGTACGCATTACACCACTTGCTAAAGAAGGCTCAAATACTTCAATGATCTTAGTTCTAAGAGATTCAGGCTTACTAAATTATGAAGAGTGAATGCTTGAAATTGTTTAAACAAGCCTCTAATGGATCAATGCACTTTGATTGTTATCCCAATTTTTTAGTCTATGATTATCTCTCCAATAAAAGCACATCATTACAAAATTGCTGATAGATCCATTCCCTTACCATCCAATTTCTCAAAAAATCATTTGATTTAACGTCAACTTCTTCATCTTTTAATTCAACCTCTTCGAGAATATCAACTTATCTCCATCCTCATATTCTCCCATAATCACCTTCCAACTAGTTGTCCCTCCAATCAAAGATGTACTTCTAATATTCAACCAAACCCCATTACCAATCCCGAAGTTCCTACTAGTACTACATTTGGTTCAGCTTTGGGAAAATTCTAAGTAATTTCCCCTAAGCTCTTTGGCTCAAGCATATTTTGCTCAAAGCAATGTCATTTGATTAGTGACTTTTGGTGTAGGTGCAAAGTAATATGAATTTAAAAAAAAAAAAAGGAAAAATAAAGGGCATTGTTCTCCTCCTTTGTTGAAGAGAGTGTTGGGGTTTGCAATATCTCTCCCTCAACCATTTCTTGTAAATCCTCAATCCAAAATCTCCAATCCGTCAAAATCCTAACTCTCTTGCATTGGCTACTTTGCGGTATCTAAGATTGATTACGTCACACTAGATGATGGATTGTTGAGGTCTCGTGACCTCGGGCAACCTAAATCTTTCGCTCCTATGGTCGGTGTGACCTAGGTGAGGCCACAAAGGATGCACGATGCTAGGTGAGGCAATGCCGAGGTCACACAATCACCTTTGAAGGATTGCAAAAGATCGATGATGTTGGGATTGAAGATTATGATAGATCAACCATAACCTACGTGACTTCAACGTTGACCTTTAACTTGTGAATATTGACCTTGGTGACCGGTGACTTGACCTCAACCACTTAGGGCCCGTTTGGTAACGTTTCTATTTATCCCAAATTCTATTCTTTTGTTCCGAATAACAAAAAAAGAATAGAAATCCATTTGGTAACGTCAATAAATTTTTATATTCCCTGAAATAGAAAAGTGGATGGGGAACAGATTTGGAACAAAACAAAAAGTAGGAAAAAATAGTTTCTTATTCCCGGGAACAATTTCTAGAAATAAGTTATTTTTTCTTTTCTTCTTTTCTTCTTATTTGCCGTTCGCCGCCACCGATTGCAATTGCCGTCGCTCGCTACCACCCACCGCCGATGACCGCTAACGCCGCTCGTCACCACCGCCTACCACCGCTAGCCAACTAACCGCCGTTGTGACCTATGCCGTCGCCCACCGTTGGCCAATCGCCGCCACCGCCAACCGCTGTCAAGGTCGCCCACCGCCGCCCACTGTCGATGACCACCAACGCCTTTGCCCGTCGATTGGCCAAACGACCGCTGCCAACCTTTGGTGACAATGGCTAGAGGTCGATGGTCGACAGCGGCGGCGATCAATGGTGATAAGGAAAAATAAGGAAAAAAATTAAAAGAAATTCTACATTACAAAAAAAAAAAATTGTGAATTGTACCAAACACATTCCTATCATTTTTTCATTCCGATAATAGAAATATTGTATAGTTGCCAAATGCGTTCTTTTACTGAAAAATTGTTTCGGGGAATAGAAATAGAAAAAAACTATTTTTGAAAAGAAATTATTTCCCAAAATAAAAACGTTACCGAGTGGACCCTTAGCAACTAGGGAGCATAGAGATGATGGGTTAAAGAAGATGAAAGACGATGGTTGAACAATATCTTTTTAGGGAAAAAGTGGAACACACAATTATCAATGATGGCAATATTGGAAACTAAAAGTCATTAAATCCACATAATAGCATTTCGAAAATGCTGAAAGTCCAAGGTAAGTCTCTACCTATCTTGGGTTTTCAATTTTGCCAAAGTTAGCACTTGGCCAAAGGTCCCCAAAAGAAATTTGCCAACCATCCAAAAATTTCCTCAAGAGGCTTTTAAAGCCAAAAGCTCATTTGGAAAACTAAACCAAATGCACCCTTAATAATCTTGATAAGAAATCTAAAGGAAAAATGATACAACAAATGCCATAATTTCCGTGCGTGTTTCTAGTTATCGAAAAAAAATAAGTTACGTTATTCAAGTGAACACCGTATAAAAGTTTTAATATTTGTAGTGTCCTTATTCCCATATCTAAAATATCTAAACCTATTTATCAGCAGGATCAAACTCTAGAAGCTTCAAACCTATTTATCAGCAAAATCAAACTCTAGAAGCTTCAAACTCCCCAAATCGTTCTCCTACTTATTCGCAAATGGTGGATCCTAAGCTTCTGACGCCTGGAAAATAATTTAAACCAAATAGAACATTTTTAAATCAAGAGTTTGAGAGGAAATCAGTCAATAGTATTTTGAACCCATGAGACGCTTGCAAGTCCCAGGTTAAGTTCAGGCATTTATCTTTTGCAGGTGGCTGTGACAGAGTAATTTTGACATAGTTGGCTAATTTTATATTTAACCTTCGATTACAAAGCCGAAAATTCCCAACGCCACACCAACTTTGAGGTTACCTGTCATGTTATTGGACTCTAGCTAAAAAAAGAAGGGTGATGACTCAGGTCTTAAAACCATGCCTTATATTACAATGACCCAAGTTTCCATGAATTTACTGTTCTTAATGTTTTATGAAGTTCCTATCAGCTGATTTCTATAGCCTAGGAAAGCGATTTCACCTAGTCATCCACTCAGTTCTTTATAATTTCACGTAAATAACTATGACTATAGTCACCAAAATCCATTGCGCTATCAATTTGACCAACTCGTTTCCATTCTATAAGCCAACGTGTCGACAACTTTTTTCCATAGTCCATGTATCATTTAATTTCGGCTGCACACCGCCCAACTAAAACTTGACTTTTTCCTGAAATTTTTAATAGTACATTTTCAGTGAGTTGGTAGCTTCGGTAAACTGTTCATTAAAGTATATGTAGAGAGATGTGATTCATTTCCATCACAGGAATAATTTGCACCTAAATTCATAACTTAGAACAAGGCGTGATGTCTGGTTTAGAGTTTTGTCTTGACGTAAGCAGGCCTTATTTGGACAATGACAGCCTTATGGAGACCCTATTAACTCACAACCCCGATTTTTTTCGTTTTTGCTTATAGGTGGTGGTGGGGTCTGCATGTTTGGCATTTCATTAATGATCTGATGATGTTGTTTTGGCTCATTACTAATGTCTTGATTGTGCCAGCCTAGCTTATCTTAGGTGCCATCTCACAAGGACCTGAGAAAACATTGATGATTGATAGAGAAGAATAGAATATGGTGGTGAATCAAGATCCACCCAATGGATCTTGGGCCCCACATTGACTTGGCACTTGCTCGTGTCCAAGTCATCATCTCTGTTGAGCAATGTACAGGACAGGATGTAATAGATCATAGTGGTGGTGTGTCAAGATCCACACCCAATGAATGATCCCATGGCCTCCTAATCGTTCAAACCTGTGGGGGCCATATTGTCTTGGCACCTGCTTCTGTCCACGTCATCTCTAGTGAGGATAATTTGGTGATGGGAGACGTTTGACAAAAAATGGTGTCCATTGGAAAAGGTTTTATGAGATTATAATAGGAGTGATTTTTATCCCTTTGAAATTTATTTAGTGATTTTTATGTCCATTTCTCTTTCCTCCCACTTACTTTGCCAATATTAGAATACATTGAATATACTTCAAATTCATATCAATTGTAACTTAATTTACTTTTGTCAGAGATATTATGACACCCTAACTTAATTTAATAACAGATATATTGTACATAATTGTTTATTACTTTAAAAGTGATTCAAAGTTAATGATTAGCATAATATTAGTGCCTTATATGTATGATTATTTAAATTTTCATAATTAAGTATGACATTATCACGACCATCCTTTTAATTCGATTCCAGAAAATTCTTGATCTCAATAATTTTTCATAGCTCGAACTTCATTTTCACATAGCTCCGCCCATGAGCGTTCCATAGATGCAAAAAAATGGGTCAATCAGAAATCCCAAAAAAAAGTTATGAGAGGTAAAATTTAGGGTCAATTTTTCTAGAAAATATTCATATTTTTCAAAAGTAAATTCTTGACCATCGACAGTAGCAACGCCAGCCAACAGGCGACTACCACATGGTGGTCACAACGCCTATCCAGCGAAGGCATGTCTGCGGGCTGGGTTGCACGTGTCCACTGCATGATCAAACCATAGGCACAAGGCCGCACCGACCAATGTGGGCCCTATGCACCACCAGGCCAAGCACAGGATTTGTTCATGCAATTCTAGGTCCATATTGCGATTCCTGGCGTGTTATTTTAAATTTCCATCATTCTTCTTATTGGTTGCATCATTTTCCCTTTGCTTTACATCATTAGGGACGTGCTTTCAAACAGTCCCAGTTGATACAAAAATTTGGCTACAGATAGGGCCTCTAACCCCTCATTTTGACTTAATGTAAGGGAATTTCTCTCTCATTTCATTTATAATCTCTTCTAGAGCATTTCTTTTGGGGGCTTGACCCTTGTGAAAGAGGAATCTAAGCAATACCCCCCAGTAGTTGTGCGGTTTGTGGACTTATTAGGTCCATGCCTAATTTGATGAAGAGGAGAGTGATTGTCGCAGTAAGAGAGCTTAGACACGATGCAGCTCCTCGAGACTTTTAGGATGGTGTAGGGGATAAGAATGGATCTCGGATCACACATTGATTATGGAGAGTATTGCTGGACAGTATGGCAAACACTAACTAGGACATTATTGGCTTAAGTGGGAGAGTTTAGAGCATCTCAAGTCTCATGGCATCTCAAGTCTCACATTAGATTGTTGAGAACATGTGATGTTATGCTTAAGTAACATCCACCTCAATTTTTTACCATATTATTGATTCAAAGTCATCTTGGCCTAGGTGAAACATATGAGATCTTGACACTCCTTAATTGTTAAGTCTCACATTAGATTGTTGAGAACTTGTGATGTTATGCTTAAGTAAGATCCACCTCAATTTTTTACCATATTATTGATTCAAAGTCGTCTTGACCTAGGTGAAACAGATGAGATCTCGACAATCCTTAATTGTTATTTCTTAACATAGAAGAGTCAATTCAAAGTTAGCCTTGGTTAACGTGTTGCTTTCTCAAGTATACTCCCAAATACAGTCCATTGAATTGCAGACATTGCACTTTGGAACGAGATGGATGGTTAAGAACATTGACGGGAAAACCTTTTGATAATGCCTTCAGCTCGTAGTGGAAGTTGCTGTTCTCGACACATGTTACATAGGCATTATAAAATAGACATACTTTGGAGAAATTTCAAGCCCTCCTTTATTGTGCTTTTTGAAACTCACTAAAGAGGAAAAGCAAGAAAGTACAATGTTTTTTTTCTTAATATTTTTTGTGGTGAAGATGCCCAAATTTGTCAAAAAATAGTGGAGTGAATCAAGATCTTTATGGTAAAACATGAGTACGTTCATTCCATGATAATAACTTGAAAGGGACTTGAAGTGGTCGAATCTGAAGGCCTCTTGTTTATACCGACGTAATGTGGGTTTCTACTTGGATCGGGAACAAGCGATAGTGGGTGTGCAATCTAGGAAAAAAAGTGAGATAGGTGGAGGCAAAGATAGATCTTATGGTCTTCCACTATGTGCAAAGATTAGCTCACAAAGATCATAAATCATCATCCCCTTAGGAAATTCCTTTTTTTTTTCTCCTAGCAAGTACTTAATGTGAGTTTTACTAGATGATGGCTACTTTATTGTTTTATGGTTTTTCTTTTTTATGAAATAAGGGCAGGGGTATGGAGATTCAGTTACTTAGAAGATTATGAAATACCCTCCAAAATTCATAAATTGATTAAGTCTATACCTTTGACTTGTATATGTGGCTTTGACTCAAAGCACTTTGAGCAGTGCTTATGCAATTGGTGGAATTAGAATGGATGGACTTTAGTTCTTGAATGGAATTCTCCCACTACTTCAATCAATTCGCCAACCCAAGACATATACCAAGACTACTTGAGTGCTTGCAATTGATACCAAAAACTCCTTGTAATTTGTCTCGAGTTTGAAGTTTTAATAAGATGGTTTATGACTCCAGCCCTCTCCTCCATCATTTTGACATGCGCAAACTTTTCACAGTAATATTTATACCGTCAGGTGAGGTTAGTCTTATACAAGACCGATATGATCTAATGATGTGGCCTCACTTGCACCACGATCTCCCAATACTTGCTCTCAATGGGAATTACAATGTTTGCGACTTCAATGAAAATTATGTCAAATGATTTCCATCAAATGAAGAGGTGTCAAGCCTACAATTTGCTGAATTGGTACAATCCGGTGATTACAGATACTCACTCACTGAACAAAGGGGGATGAAGTGACGGTCACTCTCCAGTTATGAGCTTTGTCATCCTTGCATCGCCAAGGTCACAGATTGCAACTACCGTTAGATAGATCGACACCTTTGTCCTAATTCTTACAAGGATTCTATTCATTTCTTTCATCAACATGTTCATTTCGTTGACAAGAAAATAAATTAAAATCTTTTGACAAGGACTTGACTATTAGCATGGATTATTAAAAGCTTTGGCAGCAAATTTAAAAGCCACCAAGACTTTTCTCAAATCGCGACAAGAGATTGGACGTCTTTCATGGCCACCCAATTACTGAAGAAATTTTTAGGTGTGTATATAAATCATGAACAAAGGAGTACCTATAAATTTTCTAGCTATTTGTGATAAGATTCAATGGGGCCAAACGAGAGCAAACTAACTTCTGTTTCTTGGGCCCAAAACATCAACGTCCGGCCCTGTCTGGCCCTCAAGCCAGATTTCGTGTCTGGCAAAAGTCTGGCTTATCCGACCAGACCGAAAGGGACCAAATTTGACACCAGTAGCATCCCTACTAGGTTGGGTTGAGAGCGATTAGCAAGGCCGATGCTCCAAGCCCATACCAAGGGGCCCTTATGATGATGATCAGCCATTCAAGTTTAAGAAGGATCGCTATTGAACTCTATATCCGGTTACGGATACACAAGACGTAGAGAGATATCAAAAGTCACTTGATCGAGATCAAGTAGTTAAAGCGTATCCTTGTAGAGATCGGAAGCCCATTCCAGGTACACCCATTTGAGTAGCAATTGCCTCTTAGCTAGTAGTGGGTCTCATTCAAAATCCACTTTATTGATGTGCTCTAATCAGTGTGCTCGATGATGATGTCATCATCGCTAACACGCAAGTTGTTTAAGTTTATACTCGATGTCTTTAGAAACTAGCAGTAGTTAATTAATATGGCGAGACTGGTTTACAAAAATTGGCTTACTAATGTTGAGTATCCTAAGCTAAGACATCCAATTTGTCTTCTTCTGTTTTTCCCCTCAATTTTATGAGAAATAGGTAATTAATATGGCGAGAGCGTCTTCACTCTTTCGTGGCTTCACTTGCTCCTCCTCGTATCTCTTCTCTATACCTGCAAATGTTTGAGAGAGAAGTATGGAAGTTGGTCTCTCGCTTTTCCTTTTTTGGCTTCCATTATTTCCCCCACTTCTAAATGATCAAGTGTTAGGCACCGTAAAAATTTAAAGGTCAACTGAGTAAATTTCTTTAGCTGTGAGTTTATCAACCGACCAGCATCGAGGACGTGCTACACGCCAACGTGAAGTGAGGTGGGTATTGAAGAAAGAAATTGGATGATTACAACGTAACAAGAGGAAAATGGATGAAACCGAAGTTATATGAGATGTGCTAATTTACTTTTTTTTTTTAAATCTTTTATTATTTTTATTAAGGAATATATCATGCGATATATGAGTTTGAAAGAGCTCGAGCCTAATCAATCAGCTAGAGGATAATTATGGAAAGCCCAAAAAATGAGACTAAACTCAGTTTAAAGTTCTATCTTTAGATTAGGCTGCGAAACTGTTCCCTCCATTGCAGCTTTATCTTCCGGCGTTTTCATACTTTTTGGAGTAGTCATCTCAGAAGGCTGGGTGCTCCATGGGGATACTTTGGTGTACCCATGTTACCTGCAACCATGTTAGACAAACTATTTTCCTAAAAAATATTATCAATTAAAGATAAGATTAAAAATGTCTTGTAACATATTATTAAAGAGTGAGGATATTAATTGATTACAATGTTTAACAATATACTAATGATGAAACAAAGTTAAAAGGAAATATATATACACTTGAAGGGGTTGCTATTTATGACTTTTGTCATGCTCTATTATTCACAGAAAATTTAATTCATCTGAAAAATAGATCTCTAGATGAAGGCTCCTATGATAATTCAAGCAATTATCCCGATTAGCCTTTTTGACTCATTTGATAGTGATGCAATATAAGATCCGTGGCTTTCGGGACAAGCAGGATTATGGGTTCGGAGAAGGCTAACTCATAAAGTAAATATGTAGAAATTGCTGTTGTAATAATATTTTTCTTTTTTAATCTAAAGACATGGTCGGACAGACTTGGCTACCTAAAACCCCAAGAGGTACCCGTAAGTCTTATAAACCAGTTGAGTCTAGACCTCTATCTTTTGTAAGTGGCTATGACACAGAGCAATTCGCATGCAATTGATTGGATTTGACATGTGACATTCGATTACAAAACTAAAAATTTTCAATGCCACAATCAATTACGCCAACTTTGAGGTTACCTACCATGTCATTGGAATCTAGCTGAAAAAAGGGTGATGATGCAGGTCTTGAAACCATGCCTTATATTACGGTGACCCAAGTGTCCATACATTCACCTATCTTGATGTTTTATGAAGTTCCTATTTGCTAACCTCTATTGCCTAGAGTAGAAACATCCATAGTTATCCACTTGGTTCTTTATAATTTCATGTAAATAACCATGACTATAGTCACCAATTTTGATTGTGCTATCAATTTGATCAATTTCTTTCCGTTCTACAAGGCAATGAGTCAAATTTTTTTTACCATGGTTCGTCTATCATTTAACATCAGTCGCAAACCATTCAACTATAGCTTGACATTTTACCTGAAATTATTCAATCTAATAGCAAACTTTAAGTCAGATCGCACTTTCGATAAGCTATTCTTTGAAATGTATATAAAGAGTTGTGGTTCAAATGTAAAGTCAAAATTTCGATATTAGGAATAATTTGCGCCTAAATTCCTAACCTGGATAGGGTGTGATCTATAGCTTAGAGTTTTGTCCTGACGTATGCACACAATTATTAGGACAAAGACTGATAGACCCTATAACTGATGCTTAGGACAAAATTCCTACGACATTGACAAAACGGCACCCATGTCGGCACTTCACTGATGATCTGATAATGTTATTTTGGCTCATTATTGATGCCTTTGATTGTGCGAGCTTAGCTTGTCTTAGGTGTCCTCTCACAAGTCAGCAAGGACCAGAGAAAACACGCAGAAGAATAGAGAGTTTGGTGGCGAATCGAGATCCGCCCAATGGATCTTGGGCCCCATATTGACTTGGCACCACTTGCTCGTGTCCACGTCATCATCTCTGTTGAGCAATGGATAGGATGTACATCGGGATGCGGAGAGTCAAGATCCATACCCAATGAATGATCCCATGGCATCCTAATCATTCGAACCTATGGGGCCCATAGCTAGGACCCACATTGACTTGGCACCTGCTCGTGTCCACGTCATTTCTGGTGAGGGTAATGTGTTGATGGGAGACGTTTGATAAAAAAAAAAAAAAAAAAAGATGGTGTCCATAAAAAAAGTTCTATAAGATTTGAGTTTTTTTCGAGGTTGACATTGCTGAGACTATAAAAGGAGTAAATATTTATCCCTTTGAAAAATTAAGAGAACTCCTATTTGTTAATGTCTAAGCTCAAGGATTATCCTCCCCTTTCCTATCAATCGAACGGCACTTTTTTGACACACAAAAAACGGCTAGTTTAACCACAGTAATGACTATTATATTTTAAGTTCATTAAAAATTGACTGTATGTTCTAATATTTGCTTGCAGTAACAATAATTAAAACGCAATCCTCATTACAGCTGTAATAGATTCCACAAGTCTCCTGTCTCTTTCCTCCGACTCACTCTACAAATAATATATTACATTGAATAGACTTCAAACTTATATTAATTGTAAGTTAATCTGCTTATATTTGTTATATAATGATACCCCAATCATCATTATTTTGAAACAACCAATAAAATATTGAATTGTAAGTAAATGATTGATGCAATAATACATATGCACATAATTGTTTCTTACTTTGAAAATCCTTTGAAGTGTAATGATTAGCATAATGTTAGTGCCCCACAGGTATGATTATCTAAGTTTTCATAATTAAGCATGATCTGAAACTTCATAATCTTAATAATTTTTTAAAGATCGACTTTATTTTCGCAAATTTCACGTCACAAGCTTTCTGTGGATGCAAAAAGTGGGTCATTCAGAAATCAAACCAAAAATTTATGAGAGAATAAAGTTGGGTTTAATTTTTTTTTTAAATGTTATTGTTTAGTTCTATTAAAGAAAAATTATTGATTGTCGATATGGTAACACCGCCAATAGGGATTGCCCCATGGTAGTCACGACAATTATCCAGCAAAGGCATGGCCGCGGGTTGGACTGCATGTGCCCATTGCACGATCAAGCCATAGACCTTGGGTTGCACTAGCTAGCACGGCGTACGTAGCACTAGGAGTGAGCACATTAGATGGACCCAACCAGTTGGTAGTGCAATTCCAAAAGGCATCGGTCATGTTCTCGATTCCATTGTGATTTGTAGGTTAATTCCCAGTTCCAAGAGAGCTAGACCGAACTGAATATTTTTTAATTTTTTTTAATTTCTTAAAAATTACAATAAACCCTAAAATAGCAACAAATCTATTAATTTTTATAAATAAAAAAAATTGCTATTAGTCCCAAAAATTGAGAACTGATCCTCTCGGTCCAATTTGAAATAAGATTAGACCTGCGATTATCCCCACGCAGCAATATGCAAAGCACATGACTAGTTTATGTAGTTCTAGGCCCATTTTACGATTCCCGACGTTTTATTTTCAATTTCCATCATTATTCTTATCGTTTGGATCATTTTCCTTTGCTTTACATCATTATGGATATTCTTTCGAAAATTCCCGTTTGATACCCAAATTTGGCTATAGATAGGGGCTCTAACCCCTCCCTTTGACTCAATATAAGTGCAGTTCTCTTTCATTCCAATTATAATCTCTCTCAGAGCAATTCTTTTGGGGGGCTTGACAATGTATCATGGCAAAATCCTCTCCAGTAGATGTGTGATTTGTGAACTTATTAGGTCAAGATGCCCGATATGACAAGAGAGGAGAGTAATCATCGCAAAAGAGCTATTGCACCAAGAGAATTTAGACAAGGTACGGCTACTTGTAGGCTACTAGAATGGCACATCGATTATGGGGAGTGTCATTGGCTGATATGACCGACATTAACAAGGGTATTATTGATTTAAGTTGGAGAGTTTGTTACATCTCAAGTCATCCATCAAATGGTTGAGGACTTGTGATGCTATGCTTAAATTGGTGCACCCTCAATTATTTACCACATTATATGATTATTTAGAATTAGCTTGACACAGGTAAAATAGACAAGATCCTTGCTCCCCATAACTTTCATTTCTTAACATTGAAGAGTCAATTTAAACAATTTAAAAATGAGCATTGGTTATGTTATTGCCTTTTTAATTATACTCCCATACATTGTCCAATGAATTGCAAACACCTCACTTGGAACAAGATGGATGGTCAAGAAAATCGACGGGAGTACCTTTTGATAATGCCTTCAGCTCGTAATGGATGGTGCTGTTCCATGACACGTTTATAAAGGTAATATTGTAAGAGTTTTCCTAATGTGGACTACATTAATTGATATTGTAATTTACCGTTTAACGGTTACCGTTTTACGGGGTTTGGTCTAAAATGAGATAGAAGGTTTCTTAATTAGTCTAATATGAGGCTGGCTAGTGTGGGCCGAGTTGAACCTGGCCCGTAATGAGGGGGCCTCGCTGGAAACTCTATAAATAGTGCTTAAGTCTATCCTCTAACCCTAATTCTCACATGTATCATCATCTAAGGAGCGTTTACCTAATGCTAAACGTGAGGAGGGCGGCTAATGCTAAACGTGAGGAGGGCCGCCTCATTGAGCCAGTGATACGGAGGGCAATAGAGGAGAAGGACTTGATGCGTGGATCCCCTTGATATGTGGGAAATCTCTTTTCGCTTCCGCTTTATGTTCGATGGATCCCAAAACAGGTGCGTTAATCTTTCTACTCAATTATGCATGTTCTTGTTCTGGTTGTGGAGATCTTGGGGTTGCGCAATTTGCATCCAACATGTGGTATCAGAGCAACCATAACCCTAGAACTTGAACGCATAAAGTTTTTGCCCTAATTTGTGATTTTCGAAATTTTTTGTTCAATAAAAATAAAATTGAATCACAAATTCGGACTTGGCTCGATGAGACGAGCAAGAAGGTTGGCGGCGCGTCGCCGGGGGAGGCCTCACGCGCCCCCACGCGCGGCCACGCGCCGCTAGGGCGTCGGAGACGGGCCCCACACGTGGTCACGCGCCCTCACGTGCTCCCACGCGTGGGGCGCGGCTCGCGCGTGTGCTCCACGCGCCGCGCACTCAGGCGGCGCGTGCGGGCTCGTGGAGCGTCGGATTGGCGCGTGGCGGGCGGCGTTGGATCCGTATGGCCGTCCTCTACGTTATGGTGTATTTATTTTACATGTTTAATGATTTTATGGATGTGAAAATACATACTAAATCCTAAATACGTGTATTTTTAGTATATTTTTGCGTATTTGTCTTGTATTTCTTTTTCTGTGATTTTGGAAATACAAGTGTTGAGTTACTAGTATGTTATCACATAAATATTATAAAAGTGTGATTCATTAATAAAAAAAAAAAATTATTGTGAACTAAAGTTGGCTTAATGAGATACGATCATTAAGGGATAGTATTTGAACTATGTATTGAGATGATGAGAAACAGTAAAAGGTTATGAAACTTCTGTTACTCATGCATACTCCTTTACATGCTGGTAACTTTTGAATGATAGACGTCTTAAGAACCTGTGACCAAATTGATTATATTAATTAACACATCTGCTGAATGTGGGTAATGCATGTCAGTTAAGTCATTGCATATTGTACCAAAACTCATCTGGTCACTGGTTAATGTCCATTAAGTTGAATATTTTTTTATGGTTAAGGATTATGACAATATTTACGCAGAGCAATAGTATCTATTGTTAAAGTTTAGATATTTGGTTATCTGGTTTGACTCAATTAATAGGCCATTGGTTGATTACAATGATAATTTGTTACTTAAAATCAACTATTAGCCTTGAAGTCATGTTTTGCCTTATGAAACTCATGAGTGATAATGGATAAGCTATCAGGCTTGTCGATTTGGTGTACCCTGTATTACTATTGATGTTAATTTGTGAGAGATCTTCTAGATCAGCATTCTTTTTATGTTGTTATGGTAATATGTAATCGGGGTGCATAAGAGATGATTTCTTCTCCGTTATGAGAAGTTTCTTGCGTTACTGTGATCGGCGATCTTATTGGAATCTGTCTTTCAGGTTCGCTATATATATTTATATATATGTATGATTAAAGATTTCATTAATGAATAAAGCAATGTAATTAGCATGATATGTGATTTTGGTGATATGCTGCCCCTATCACTAAAGTTAAAATCACATGTATATGGTGTATGTGAGAAATAAGGTTTATATCCCTGGTATGAGAGAGTTTCAATGATTCAATTGAGTAGTGACCGCCAAAGTGGCACGCTTGATTGGATTTGAGAAATTTTGGTCTCGTATATTGATTGGGATGTCTCCTGGTCTAATGCATAGTCATACTCCCAAAGGAGGTGATTGTGTATTAGTTCATGGAGGGATACGTGATGGTGTGGTAGATGAGTGACTGATTCTAGCGGTTCATATGCCCAAAGGTGAAGAATTCACAAAAGTTAGTATATATTCTCATAACCGCTGTCATGTGGGGAGTGTACAACTGCATGTCATGTATTCTGCCCAAAGGTGATTATATGATTTTGCATGTAACTCTCTGGATGTGTACTTATACATCAAGTCACACAATTCTCACATGATGCTAATTACATACATTGCTTATTATGTGAGCAATAAGGTTTATATCCCTAATATGAGAGAGTTTCAATGATTCAATTGAATAGTGACCGCCAAAGTGGCACGCTTGATTAGATTTGAGAAATTTTGGTCTCGTATATTGATTGGGATGTCTCCTGGTCTAGCATAGTCATACTCCCAAAGGAGGTGATTGTGTATTAGTTCATGGAGGGATACATGATGATGTAGTGGAGGAGTGACTGATCATAGTGGTTCATATGCCCAAAGGTGATGAATGCACGAAGATTAGAATATATTCTCATCACCGCTATCATGTGGGGAGTGTACAATTGCATGTCATGTATTCTGCCCAAAGGTGATTATATGATTATGCGTGTAACTCTCTGGATGTGTACTTGTATGTCCAGTTACACGGTGCTCCCATGATATGAATTATATACATTGCTTGTTTTTCGGTCACCTTTCTGTAATTAATAACTCAACTATTATTGAGGTTTTTACTGCTACAAATTTTAAATTGTGAACATATGATTTGTTGCTTGAGAAAAGAGCAATAGAATTTGCTTATCTGTCCATGAAGCGTTCCATTCTGGAACACTTGAAAAGTGGTTTGTCTGCGGACTGCTCTGCAATAAGATGATGGAAGCCATAGTGGCTTGTAATTATGTCTTGTCTAATATCAAAATTAGGACACATCTGCAAAGATTGTTTAAGTCCTAATGGCATATACATCTCGTATATGATTGAAGAGGTTGTTTCCAAAAAATTTCTGTTTAAGGTTTAATCTCACACATGTCTAAAGGAAGAGTAGAAAAGTTGACATTGTTGATATTATGTCTACTTTTAATGGTTATTTAAAGACTTCTATTGATTATTGTGGAAATAAAATGACCGAGGTAAAGAATTAATCGGTTAGAATTAGTCTTGAAGGTTGTCAGGCTTAATAGTGGCCATGAGTATTTTGGCAAGTATGACAATACTGAATTGCTTAAAGGGTCATTTGTCAAATACTTAGTAAATTCTGGGGTGGTAATTTAATTACTATGCTTGAAAATTCTGACAATAAGGTTTGGCCAAAAGGTATAATTGCACCATAATAAAAAAAGAAAAACATGGTGATGAATATGATTAGTAAGACTAATTTATCCAGTCTTCTGTGAGTTGATATTGTGAAAGCAACTCTTTTCACATACAAAATATGTTTTCTTACCAAAGTTATTTCATAAACTTCTTTTGAGTTATAGACTGGACATAAATTACTTGAATCATATTAAATTTAGAGGTGTCATGCAGAAGTGAGATTATCTAATCCAATTTCAAGTGCGTTGCAATTCAAATCTAATCGGAATTATTTTGTATCTTACTCAGATTGTTCAAATGAGTATTGATTATGACCCTAATAAAGGTACAAGAATTATGAAATCACATACAGTAAAGTTTCTAGAGATTGACGTTATTGTAGAGGATAGCTGCTCTCAGACTATTAAGGATAATAGTGCGATGGAATATGACTGTGTCTTTGTCTTTGCCTATACAGATAATTGTGATATAGACAATTATGGAATCTCCTGTACCATAGACTAAACTTGTTGAGGTTTAATGTACTATTCTTGATATAGTTTATGATAAAATTTATCGAACCTCTCAAGTGCAGAATGAAGTGGTTGTAGCCTTATTCAGGAGATTTGTTAGGGAAAGACGGTCGATTATACCATCGACTACATAGTCTATTTGTGAGAGCATAATTACAATATCCACTACATGGTTGATTTAGCGACATATATATAAATGTTGTTTCTTGTTCTTAATCAAGTATGTGATTAGATGCCATAAAAGATGATAAAGTTTTCACTCTAAAAGAGGGGTGGATAGTTTATAGTGAAGAAATAATTATTTCTTTATAATATCTTTTAAAGATTCTTTCAGAGTGAACGTGGCATTAATAACTCTTTTTGATAAAAACTTACGCCAAATAGATACAAAATCTATATAGTGCAATTGAAAGATTTTGCAGCACATGTTTTAAGTAAACTTGTGTGTAGACTGAAAAGTCTTATTCATGGTCTTAAGCAAGTTTCCGACAATATTATTAAAGTTTCATAGTGTTGTCTTTTTGTTTAGTTGGAAACAAAGTAATTTAATATACTGCAAGGTCGTGAGAGGAAATTTATTTTTCTCATACTTTATGAATATGATATTTCGTTTACAAGTAATGACCTTGAGGCATCTCTTGTTCTTTGCACTAACAACCGTAAGGATTGTTCTTGCCATACTATATTGGATTTTCTCGGAGGATATTTGTTAATTGTATATTGGAAATATTCAATATACATCATTACAAGCCAGGAATTGCTCCTGTTGTTAAGGGTGATGGACTGAATCTATCACATTGTCCTTATTTAAATATTGAGAAAATCTAGTTAAAGGGTGTACCTTGTGTCAGTGTACTCAAAAGTATAATGTATGCTTGAATTTGCACTAAACTAAATATCGTCTTTGTGACGGGACTTCTAGGCGGATATCGCTTATATTCAAGACGCGATCATCTGCGTTGCTGCCAAGAAGGTTTTAAGGTACTTAAAGAGGACAAGAGATTATATGCTAACTTATATACATGTTCAATTATTGCAGCTAGTAGGATATTTAGATGTAAACTTTGCTGGCTGTTATGATGATATGAGATTAATAATAGAATACATATTTATGTTAGCAGGAAGTGCAGTAAATAAAGTTCTATGTCTACTATGTAAGTAGAGTTAGTAACATTCTTTTAGGTTGTTACTTAGGCTATTACGCTCCGGAACCTCATTAAAGAGTTGACCGTTTTTAATTTTATGGATTGACCCATACGGTTGTATTGAGACAATAAATTTGTAGTATTTTTATTAACTACAGAGGTCTCAAGGGGTCTATATATATGACAGTTAAATTTTTGGAACATAAAGAAACGGTATAGAAAGCTAACGTTATAATATAACATATTTTCACAGATGATATGGTTGCAGATCCACTAACTAAAGGACTATGCCCATGTGTATTTGAGTGACATGTCATTAGCATGGGCCTAGGAGCATCATGAGATGCTGTTGTTTAGTGGGAGCTATTTTGGCTTTATTCTGATAAAGTTTACATCTGTGTTCATTACATTTAGTAACGGTTTGATATGTATCAACTTTTGCATTCAATAAAATATTTTTGAATGTGTTATTATTATATTGAATACATATTGATAAAGTCTCAAGGTATTATATAAACATTGAGTGAAGGCTAGGGGCATCCGGTTATTAGCCTTGTGCATATGCCTTGTTATTCATAAAGAAAGGTTAACTGTAAGGACAAGGTATATGTGGGTTCGTTGGAACCATAAAGACATTCTCTAGTGGCACAAGTTTTTTGTGACGCTTAAGGTAAGAGAATGGACATTCTCTCGTGGCACAAATTTTTGTGACACTTAAAGTAAGAGAATGGTGACTGACAAATGGGATCTCTCTATGAGAGATGTTATCCATTTGACACACTACCATATTGAATCCATATCAATAAAGTTGAAAGTACTCGTAACCATGGAAGGCTCTGTGTGTATACATGCAGTTACCGCCATGATTCGGTGTTTAAGACTTTATGGGATAAGATTGGCTATTAAGAATTATCTCTAGACCAAAGTGCGCACATACAGTACGATTTCAATTAATATAGTCCAAGTGAGAGAATGTAAGAGTTTTCCTAATGTTGACTACATTAATTGATATTGTAATTTACCGTTTAACGGTTACCGTTTTACGGGGTTTGGTCTAAGGTGAGATAGAAGGTTTCTTAATTAGTCTAATATGGGGCTGGCTAGTGTGGGCCGAGTTGAGCCTGGCCCGTAATGAGGGGGCCTCGTTGGAAACTCTATAAATAGTGCTCAAGTCTCTCCTTTAACCCTAATTCTCACATGTATCCTCATCTAAAGAGCGTTTACCTAACGCTAAACGTGAGGAGGGCCGCCTCATTGAGCCAGTGATACGGAGGGTAATAGAGGAGAAGGACTTGATGTGTGGATCCCCTTGATATGTGGGAAATCCCTTTTCTGCTCCCGCTTTATGTTCGATGGATCCCAAAACAGGTGCGTTAATCTTTCTACTCAATTATGCATGTTCTTGTTCTGGTTATGGAGATCTTGGGGTTGCGCAATTTGCATCCAACAAATATAGGATAGACACGCTAAGTAAAAGTTTCAAGCCTGTTTTATTGTGTTTCTTGAACGTCACCAAGGGGAAAAATGGAAGCACGATTTCTCTTTCTTAATATTTTTGTGGTGAAGATGCCCTAATTTGTCAAAAAGATAGAGGAGCGAATCAAGATCTTAATGGAAAAACATGGGCACGTTCCTTTTATCATAATAACTTGAAAGGGACTATGAAAGGGACTCGAAGTGGTCGAATTTAAAGGCTTCCCGTTTGTACCGGCGTAAAGTGGGGGGAAATAGAGTTTGAAAGGGTTTTTTATTGGATTGAAAGCAAAAGATAGTGGGGGTGCAACCTAGGTCAAAAAGTGAGACAGATGGTGGCAAAGACGATACTTATGGTTTCCATTACGCGGAAAGATTAGCTCTTGAAGAACAAAAACATCGTCCACTTAGAATGTTTCTCTTTTCCCCTTAGCAAGTACTTAATTGTGAGTTTTACTATTAGATGACTATTCTCTACTTGATTTATTTTATAATCCAGAGAGTGCGCTTGGAAATTCTGATACCTAGAGATCTATGAAAAACCCTATTAGTCTTATGAATGGGCTAACTCCAAACTTTTGATCTATACAAGTAATTTTAAAAGTAATTTGTACATTGTTGATGGGATTTGAATGAACGAATTAAGTGCTTGCAATAGATTATAGGAAAAGAACCAAAAACTTCGTAGTGATTTGTTCTGAAATTCTAATTAGTTTATGACTAGTGTGAGATTACTCTCATGAGACCAATATGATTCAATGATGCATGTGACTTCGGCTCACATGCACCGCAATCACCCAAGACCAACTATCAATGGAAACAACGGGGTTAGTGACTCAAATGAAGTTTACGTCCGACAGTTTCCATCAAATGACAAGGCATCAAGCCCGCAATTAATTGAATTGACACACTTCTTTGGTTACAAATACTTACTCTGGTCACTCTCTAGTCATTAACTCATTATCCTTGTATCGTCCTTGCAACTAACGTTAGGTCAACACCATTGTCCTAATTTTTGTAAGGATTTCATTCATTCCTTACATCGCTTTGATTTATTTCATTCGCATGAAATAAGCTAGATCATTTGACGAGGGTTTGACTATCAGCATCGATTATTAAATGCTTTAGCAGCAAATTTAGTAGCCACCAAGGCTTGACTTTTCTCAAATCTCTAGAACAGATTGGACGTCATTCATGGCCACCCAATCACTGAAAAATTTTTAAGTGTGGCAATGCGATTTTCGTGTCCACTAAAGTTAATCAGTGTATCAGAAGTGTATAATAAACAATTTTGTATTTTACATATGTAAATTATGAAGAAAAGAGTACCTGTAAATTTGTCTAGCTATCTGTGTTTAGATTCAATGGGTCCAAACAAAACCAAATCAACCTCCGGTTTCTTGGGCCCAAAAACATCTTTGTCTGGCCTTGTCTGGCCCCTAAGGCCAGATTTCGTGTCTACTAAAAGATTGGCTTATCCTACCAGACTAGAAAGGATCAAGTCCGGCACCAATAGCATCCCTTCCAGTCCCCATTAGGTCCCAAGTCATTACAAAATATATCTAAACGACAATGGGAAATATGAGACAGCCAATTTGTAGCTAGAGAGTCACGCCGATGAGCCTTTATGACCCAATCTGCGGCTCGGTTTGCTTCTCTCGGACAAAGGGTGACCAAAACCCTCTAGGCTCTAGAAGGTTTTTTGCAGTCAACTGCTATGGATTGAACGGCCCATGGAGGTTCAATTGAACGGCCCATGGAGGTTCAACCTGGCCCGATGCTCCAGGCCCATACCAAGAGTCCCTTATGATGATGGGCCTGATCCATAGCTGATGCTGGTTAGAAGTAGTATCAGTTGAAGCTATGGAGCATCCCTTCAAGTTTAAGATGGATCGTTATTGAGTTCTATACCCTGTTACAGATATTCAAGATGTAGAGAAAGATCCAAAGTCATTTGATTGAGATAGAGTAGCTATACTAGATCCTTTGAGTTCAAAAGCCCATATGAATACGCCCACTTGAGTTACAAATACGCCTAAGCCAGTAGTAGGTTTCCTTCAAAAGCCACTTTAGTGGTTGTGCCCCGATAGATGTGCTCGGTGACAATGTTGTCATCGTCAATCTACAAGTTGGTTTAGTTTATTTTTAGTGACTTTAGAAATTAGGAATTTCAATTTGAGCAAAAAAAAAAAAAAATGTGTGGTTCCTGACACCGGTGCATTTCGGTTTGCTATGAGCTTTTGCGTCAAGGGGCAAAGCTTCGTCAATAGCTTCCCCTCATGTAGTCATCAGCCTTCCCCAGCCCCCAATTTGTCACTTCAAGCTAAATCACGAGTTCATCCAAAACACGTCCTTTGAGTGATATTGTTGAATAGTCCAGAGAAAAAAAAAAAGTTTCTATTTAGCCAAACTTATGTCAATAAAGATAAAAAAAAAAAAAAAAAAAAAAAAAAAAAAAAAAAAAGGGAAAAAAAGAAGAAGAAGACATTCAACACTAAAACCCTTTGCTCAAATCAGTGAGTAATTTTTTTATGTTTCTTTAAATTAAATCGTCGGACTAGCCTACAAAAAATTGGCTTTGTAATGTTGAGTATCCTAACCTAAGACAACCAATTTGTCTTTTTTTTCTTTTTTTTGGTAAAGGTAAGAATATATTGACTTTTAAACCAAGACAACCAATTTGTCTTTTATATCTCAATTTCATGATAAATGAGGTAACTAGTATGGCAAGGACCTCTTTACTCTTTAGTGGCACCCCACCAGCTGCTCCTTAAATCTCCTTCTCTTTCCAAATGATCGAGTGTTGGACACCGTAAAATTCGATGGACAGTGGTGTAAACTTGGAGCTGTTTGGGTTGCAACCTGCTCGTGTTAGGGGACGTGTGCGTAGAGTGAGGTTATTGGTAGAAGAAAATGCCAGGGTGAATATTGCGAAAATTGAGATATTGGGGCAAAGTGCCACAATTCCAGAAATTTAGGGGGCATGATGTAATTATCCCTAATCCACTGCAAATCGTGAGAATAAATGATTAGATAAGTCGAATTGTTTGACAAAAATTCACTTCCGTGAATAATAGGATCTATCGTGATGCAATTACCCGTAATCTTGTAAATAAGGGCACCGAAAGTTTTAAAATTTATTATGAAGTGCAATTAAGTACAAAAGCTTTCTGATTATACGATCAAATCTTGAAACTTGTCAAATTTGTGTAATGAAATCCTCTTATGTGGCTGTTATGTTAACTCAAGTGTGAATCAATACCCAAAATGACATCTTTCCCCAAATGTTATTTTCCCCCCATACCACAATTAAGTGAGATTCAAAATTCAACACACTAAAAAGTTTTATATAAAAAAAGAAACAAGATATAAATAACTCTTTTTCTTCTAAACCAACCATTTTCTTAGAAAACACTTCCTCTCCTTACAAATTTCGCGCTATATACAGTTTGGGCGACAAGGAGGAGAATGTTCTGCAATGTAATATGCTAAGAATTGCACCAAGAAGTGAGAACCGATCATGTCATTAATCGTCCAAACATTGTAACATCGACTCATTACCCAAAAACTGATAGTTTCTAAAGAGATTCCACATGAAACTTGAAATCAATTGAGAAAGCCAGTCTAATGAAAAAACTAGGTGTGCAACCGCCATCAAATACAAAACAATGTATCAAAATGCTAATTCAGCTGCATCATTCCTTTCATGTTTCTGTCCCAAAAATGGATTCTGAAGTTAAGACGACTACTTGCTGAATCACAGTCGAGTTGGCGAAAGTCGCTTCAGAGAAAACCGTGGCCTTAGACATCTTTTTCACCCGCTTTTCGGCACAAGGACATCATCAACTTGAACAGAAACATGTTGCTGCTACATTGTTGTTTGTATCAGTGCCTAGGGGTGAGCATCAGTCTAAGGTCAACTCTGGACCGATCCTGGACCAGTCCAGCCCTGCCGGTCCTGGTCCGGTTCCCAGAGAGACTGGATCAGTCATTGGTCCTAGAATTCCTGAATCAGCACTGTGCGGGTTGATCCTCGATCTTGAGAGTTCCGAGTCGGTCCAATCCGGATCAACCCTAACTTGATATATATCTAATATATCATGTATAATTTTTTTATAAAGAGAAAACTTTAAAATAAACGGCGTCAACGATATTAAATAGCTCTATAGTGAGGAGTTCAAATAATTTTACATTATTCTTTAATAACTTAGATTTTTAATGTCTTTTACAACGTCAATAGTCATAATTTACCAATGAAGAAAATGTTTTGTGAGGAATCCTCACGGCTTCCAAAAAGGCATAAATAGCTCCTTATGACATCCTCCTCTAGTATTCATTCTCTTCTATCTTATTTGTCCTCTTAGTCTTCAATTTGCCAAAATCGAAATAAACAACTTCTCTACTCGCCACTTGACACTCGCCTCGCTCGCTTTGGGTCACTCGTGCCGCTCGCCGCTTGATACTCGCTTGACTTGTTGCTCCCCGCTCGACATTCGATGCTTATTCTGTTCGACACTTGCCCCACTTAACTCTCACCGCTTGCCTTTCTTAATTGACCTCGCTCATCATCGAACCCATTAGGTCGGTACGGTTTTCGGTTGCCCTTTCAAGGAGTACAAAAAATGAAATAAAAAATTATTGGTTGGTCCTAGGTTGATCTTGAAACCGAACCGAGCCCATTGGCTTAGTCCGGTCCTCAATCGTTTTTTTAAGGAGTACGAAAAATGAAATAAAAAATTATCGGTTGGTCTGAGTTGACCCTGGAATCGGACCGAACCCATTGGGTCGGTCCGGTCTTAGGTCCTGAGCTCAATAGGGTCGGTCCTCGGTCCCAAAAATTGAGCACCAGCATTGTGCTGGTTGGTCCTAGGGTTAGGGAGTGGATTGGCCCAACCCGGATCATGCTCACCCCTATCAGTACCACCAATTATCTCCTCCATGATTCGCAGCGTTCCAGCAGGTTGTGCTCACCAGCAGATCCTCCCCACTTCTCCACGCGAGTTTTGGCCTCTTTGGCCTGCCAAAGAATGGGATACATAGAGTCAAGATCATCATGGGCACTAACTTGAGAAAGAAAATGTGCCTAGAGTACGGATCACCGACCTCTCTGTTCTAGTTGGTAATTGAAGTGACAATTTTGAGGAATATGGTTCGTAAACAAATGCCTTGGATCATACCTGACCAAGTATGCTCCAAGCACAAAAGCAAAGGCGCCCATCAGAAGGGAAAGGATGGAATTTTGCAACCCCATGTTCCTTTCCTTCCTCATCTTTTTGTGCAGTAGTCACCGTGCTTTGGGCAGCGGCCGCAGCTCTCCCCATACCGTGTGATGCAGACGAGGGCCTGCAAGTCCTTGCCGAGCCTCGCCGACACCCTGATGAGGTTCATGGCGAAGCAGATCAGTGACATGGTCGTCTTTTTCTAAAAGATTTAATCTTTTTATTTATTTTCTAATTCTTATCTTTCTTTTTTTCTGTGCCACATCTGCGCCATGTATACTAACAAAATAATAATAATAATAAAAAGTTAGTAACAGAAATTTTTTATTACATTAATTTGACAAGTTTTGGAATCAATTGCACTATTTTCCAAGCTTGGGCGTTGTACTACTTTGAAACGTCCAGCGCATTGATCAAGTCACTTTATAGAACAATGCTACAGGTGCGAAAACAGAAAACAAAAAGGTCAATTAGGACAAAGATTGCAGTTTTTCTTAAAAATCTATAGGAAGATGCTTTGAATCTGGATTCGTTAGAGAAGAGTCAACCATGGTGGCCACAATCAGCGTTGTCACATGCCTTCCATGCAAATATGCAAATTTCCTAGCGATGAGCATTTGACCATAAACATCAGATCTTCTGAAGAAGGAAGAAGGCGTTTCCCAAGTAATGCCACAGTAACATCAATGTAAAAGGGACATCCCTCCCTCCTCCTTACCTTACCCATGGTGGTCGTCGAATTCTCCGACATCGGTCTTCGTCCGATGGACCTTTCGGACATCAACAGCTTCATGGCGTGGGCAACCGACGACAGAGTGAGCCAATTTTGCACTTGGGACACTTTCATCAACAAAGAAGAAGGAATCAGATACATCACGAACACCGTCCTCCCTCACCCGTGGTATAGAGCCATCTGCCTTGATGACCATCCGGTCGGCTCCGTTTCCATGAGGCCGGTGGCATCGGTAGGGGACCACCAGTCGACAGCTGAGATCGGCTATGTCCTTGCCTCGGCATACTAGAGACGGGGAATCACGACGTGGGCAGTGAAGATGGCGGTGGCAGCGATTTTCCGAGAGTGGCCGGAGCTGTTGAGGCTTCAGGCACTTGTCGATGTTGAGAATGTGGGGTCAATCAGAGTGCAGGAGAAGGCTGGATTTAGGACGGAGGGTGTTCTGAGGAAGTATATTGTCCTGAAGGGAAGAGCCAGAGACCTGGTCACGTTTAGCCTTCTCTCTATTGATGATCATTAAAGTTAGTGTCTCTCCTGGATGAAACTGAAGGTGATCATATTGTTCAGAGTCTTTTCATTTGATTCACTCTTCTGTTAAAAAATTCCAAGTTTTGCCTAATCTGTAGAGATAATTTTGGCTGTCTTCAAGAGATTTAAGTTACCAATTCAATTCGAGAATTATGAGTGTTGCGGCAGATGCTGATTAGGTAATCTGCAATTGCATGTAGCCTTGAACCAACCACTCTGTCCATGAATTTATCAGGATTAGATCATGATAGGGAGCATATAATTGCTATTACGATAGAAGAACCGCCTTTTTTTTCTAATAATTCATCTGTCGAAAGTTGCTGCATGCTGGGAGCTAGAGTCAAGCATCACCATTGTTGGGGCAAAATCTTGGCTCGATTCGATTCCCATGGACTTGGTCTATATATTCCCATTCACAAGGACAAGAAGGTGTTCCAAGTTCTTTTATCGGAGTTAGGTGATACTAAATTGTCCAAAATCAGCGAAATTTTTCCGTCACAATTAATCAGCATGCCAAAATTCATCTTCTGTTTTTTTTTTTTTTTAACCTTTAATTCAATACTCGAGCTTATACGATATAATTTTGTCGAAAAACAAGTTAATCTCAACTTCCATCTCCACTTGCTATTGAATGTTCTTCTGATCGATCTGTTTAGAAGTAGAGTTTTCACTCAGATGAAATAAGTCATCCTCAAGCTGAAAATCATGCCGAGAGCCCCATTTGTAATCTTAAAAACTCCTGTTATTAGATAGGAATTCACCACATAAATGCGTATTATATACCTCTAAGATCATTGATTATTATGTAATACACGTGCCACTCGAGCTAAATGAGAAAAACAAAGATGAATGTATACATTCTGATGATGAAAGGAAGCAGGAAATAGTTCTTGTATTTGTTCAGGCATATGATGCTGCGAAGAGAAGGACGACGAGAAGCGGAATCGACAACTCGGCAATGCTTCCTGCTGATGTGCCGTCTTGTTGAGTCGATGGTGTGACTTTCGTTCCAGAATCTGCGAAAATAAATGGGGAATGTCTCTAATCAACAAGACGAACATTCACAGCCAAATCGTGATCGAAATTGATAGAAGAGAAAATCATGAGGGTCGGGGTGATTAGCAAGTAAAGTAACATTTTATTATTCATTTCTTCATAACCTACCAATGCTGAGTTCTATTGCTCGTGTTAGGGGTGATTAGTTCCTAGTCCGGTCTAATCCCACCTAGGAAACGGGATTTGGACTAGGAGGACCGATTCCTTGTTTTTGGAACCGAATCACTTGGTCCCGGGACCGGACTGGACCAACCAGTCTGGTTCCTGGGTGATCCAATACAACCAATGTATTCACATATCTAAGCCAAAAGTTTTGAATTACTTGAATGCCAATTCATGTCGCAATTTGAAGTTGAGATTTTGTCCAAAATTTGCGAAGAAGACTGAGAGATGATGGGGTGGTGATTGTAAGGGCACGCTTGAAAAAAGGAGGAGAATTTGATCGATTCTTTTCCATAAATGATGGACTCACAAATTTAAGGAAGATGCAAGTAAGCGAGGGAGATAAATTCGGTGAATCTTTGCCGGAAAAGAAAGAAAGTAAAATAAAGACAAAAGCAAGAGACAAAAGGAGCAAGTTGGATGAATCGATGCAACAATACGAAAGAAACAAAGATGTGCTTCATCATCTAAAATAAGCGAGACGTAAGAGGAGGTAAAAGTTTAGGTTTACATTTTACTTCTTTAAGAAATTAAAAATATAGAAAAAATTAATCGGCCTAGTCCAGATAGTCTAGTCTCCATCCTAAAACCAGGAATTGGATGAAAAATCACTTGGAACAAGACCGACGCCCCCTAAAACTGCCCAGAACCAGCCCATTCGGTCAGGTCTGGGTGGTTCTATATGCTCACCCCTAGCTTGTGTACCGAAGTCGTGCCTAACTAACCGAAACACTTGAATTGATAAATTGTTCAACGACAAAGAATGATGTACCTGCAGGAACTGCATTGGGGGTATTAGGAACTCCGGCAGGAGATCCGGCGGGCGAAGCAACTGCAAATAAATTCAATTAGTACAAAAAGTAAGAGCTAGATCAAAAAATTTGGAGCAGGAAATGAGAAATATCAGTTTTGATGTTTTCCCATGCGCACGCACACTCACCGTTGCAACGGCTGGTCGATTGAGTCTGAATGTTGCAAGCGCCGGGCACGGACAGGGCGCGGGTCTGGTTGATGCTGATACCAAGGGAAGAGCCGCCCCCGTTGAGGACCTGGCACAGGCACTGCGGCTCTGAGCGGACCACGTTGGCGAGCTGCGAGCAGCAGCTCGACGACGGGGCTGAGGAGTTGCCCGTGATGTAGTTGAGGCACGGCGACATGCTGATCAGCGCATTCGTGCAGCTTGACGACTGAGCTGCCGCTCCTGCAGCCACCATGGCCAAGACCAGAGCCACAATTTGCATCCTAGTCTGCGCCATTGGATGATATTCCCTGTTTCCAATTTTGGGCTGATGCCAAAAGATGTGTGTATATGGAAATTTTGCATGTAACTTGCAAGTCCTGGATTGTGAGTTTAGTTCAGTGGTGTGAGGAGAAAGAGAGCAACTGGTTTGGCTTTATGTAGGAATTTGAGAGAGAGGGGAGAGTTACAGGTATTGTTGATTTGGGTCACCAACTGCTCCTACTACTTCCATGGGATCTTTTCTGGTTATCAGAAACCTGTTTGATTTCATGATTTTGGTCATAAACATAGTATGTTAGGGACAGGACCATAATTATTGGGCATACGCAGGAGCAAGTCCATGTGTTTGGTTCCTTTTGTGAATGGGAATCTATTTGGTTCTTCAGGTGGCCAACTACTAACTAATTGATTTCAACTGATTTGGTATACTTTTTATTTGTAATGGAAACGAGTTCAAAGCTGAGGAAACTTGCACCAAGAAGTAATGAGCAGGATGAGCTCAAGTGATGAAGTTGTTTAAAAGAATTAATAGTTCTGATATGAAAATTTGTGTTGCCACCAACCATGCAAGCAAGAGAATGATATGCAAATGCTGTTTGCTTAAAAACTGGTAAAAGAATCAATTTGGTTTATCATAATAAATTCGATTCCCAATTCAAGTAGTCTTTTAGGCTAGGAGAAATTACGAGTCACAAGCAAAGTACCGGTCACTTGTTAGATGCGATCAATAGACGGGTCGGGTTGATTAGGTATTTGGCTTAAAAATCCTTATCCTAGCCCATCCATGATTAAAAAATGTTCGATTTCTTGCTAAAAGGGATCCTGCTTGGATGGATGTCGGTTCAAGAAGAGAACTGTTTGCCTAGACCACCATATTAATATGCGCTCCAATTAAGTAGCCACCATAGCTAATGGTACTTGCATGAGCCCCTTCATTTCTTTTTTTTTTTTTTTTTTTGGTATATGAGCCCCTTCATTTGACTTGATACCTTAGATGATTGACGAAAGCCTCGTTTTGCACAATTTTTATGTAAAAATTTTGGAAAACTATTTATCCTTGTGAGTTATAATGCAAAATTAATTCATCGTGCTCTATAGTCCTAACATAAGGTTGTCCTCATTCCTGATTCAAGATTCTGAATATGTTTCTTCTTAGAGCCATATACTTAGATCCAGAAATTATTGAATCAGATTAGCCTTGAGCCTTTATACGTGAAGTCATCTAACATAAAAACCGTGACGTGGCATGAATCTCGCTGGTCCAATAATCTTCAAGAGTATCACGCACAAAACCCTCTATGTGCTCTAGATCATTCAAAACTTCAATCCTTAAATTCTTCCTTTTTTTAATCAAGTTCGTTAAGGACAGTAACACTAGGTCAACGCTCTCCCATGGTCCCTTGTTAGCACAACTACAATCCTCTAATCCTTGAAAGGCAACCAATAAGCAAGTGACACGCAAGCAAGGGCCCCTCTTACCAACAAAAGATAGGTCAAGATGGGGTCCACAGGGAGACATGCCAATCCACCAATCTTGTCACGAGTTCTTAACACCTGTACTCTGCAAGCTAAAAGTTAGTTAAGGTAGTTTAACTCCAACACCAACTTCATTTTCCCAACATACTCAACCCAATCTCTTTTTTTTTTTTTTTTTTTAATGATTCTCTTATGTTCCTGTCATACTTTTCTCCACTTCTCAATACCTATAAATACCATTCACCATTTTTCCCTTCCCTCATCACCAAGGAACATCCCATTCTCAATTCCTACAAAATCTTCTCAGTTTTCTTCTCTAACGAGTGCGGTTCTCCCTACACTCCTCTGTCTCCAAGATTTGACGAAAATGAAGCATTTCAGGCCTCTCTCGCTCTCTCTTCCCCTCCTTGCCGTGACCATCGTGCTGTCGATCACCACCGTCCCGGTGCGTGGCCAGATCACCACCCCGTGCACTCCCTCCATGATCTCGAGCTTCACGCCATGCCTGAACTTCGTCACCAACAGCAGCCTCAACGGCACGGCACCGACCTCGTCGTGTTGCAGCTCGCTCAAGTCGCTCACGAGCGGCGGGATGGGCTGCCTGTGCCTCATCGTGGCCGGTGGCATTCCGTTCCAGATGCCCATCAACCGGACCCTCGCCATCTCGCTCCCCCGTGCCTGCAACATGCCCAGTGTGCCTCTCCAGTGCAAAGGTATGCTAGTCCTACTAATTTTGGTGTCACTTACACTTATTCTCTACTCATATGATCGGATCTTCCTTAGTGTTGTACTAGACTTAATCCATTTAATGTTCTCCATTTCATTGTAACTTGCAGCTACGGGTGCGCCTCTTCCTGCTCCAGGTACCGGCCTTTCGCCTTTAGTCCTTGTGCTTCTGCAGTTTTCATAGTCGTTAGAAGATTGATTCGTTAACTTAAAGCATGAACTTGACATGATATTTTGCTATTTCTTTTCGACTATGAATTGCTGCACCATCTCAACCGCCAAATGAAACCGTTCACGAGGATGTTAACACGAGACTTTTCAGGAATGAAAGAATGTTAAAGAGCATGTAAACCCAGTATAAGCGATATGGAATAGTAGATTGAATTTTAAGGGAGCCAAAAGCAAAATCTTTTTAAGAATTTGTCATCAATTATCACAAGAGAAGAGAACTTGCAAAAGCAATCAATTGAATCGTTGCCTAATTAACTCTTCTCATCGATTTTCAGGGCCTGCCACGCTTGGACCGATTCTGTCTCCCTCATCCTCTCCAGCAGGCAGTCCTCTAGGTAACAAATACTCAAACCAGCCACACCTGTCTGAAATCAATGAACAAATGGTATCAGATTTTGTAGCTTTCGGGTGCATGTCTTAGTTTTCTTGATTTTGTGCAGCAGGGTCCGCAGATCCTCAACCTGACTCGCCAGCTCTGGCCCCAGAATCCGACACGCCGTCACTCTTGACTCCGCCATCTCCAGCTGTCACTTCAGTGACTCCGACGACAACCACTGGGAGCCGCTCCGGTGTAAACACGTCGGCTTCTAGCCCATCCAGTGTTTTCTCACCGGCTCTGCTGCTAGTCACATTAGCATCCGCTTTCTTGAAGTACTACTGATTTATGATGGGATTGTCTACTTGATTCTGTATTAAAATTTCTTTTTTTAGAATTATCTGTGGTGATTCTTTGGGGGTGTGACTATTGTGGTAGGGCTTTTCAGGATACCGGGTGAGAGTATCATTTGGCTATTTTTTATGGGATAAGATTATATTTGTTTTGTAATGCTGTGATGAGAGTGGGAATAAAATTATAGTTTCTTTTATACTGCTTGAAGAGCTCAGGCTTAAGCTGGAGGATATTAATCATAGAAGCAAAGAAGATGCTGATCCTTGCCCGAAAGCAATGGCCTGAATTTGATTGCTAGAAATTTACAAATGGTTTCGTACAAAGAGTACATTCACGAATTCGTTCCAAAACTTGCGAATGTATCTCGTTTAGCAGAAAAAAGAGTCCGATATGTGATCTAGACCTGTTTTCTGCTAGAAGGATGAGATCCCTAAGTGCGAAACAACTGAGAGCTCTGCAACCATTTTAGATTCACGCTTTCACGAGTGCAGCATGCTCCTGTCACAAAACTCAACCTCCCTAGTAGTTGAGGGAGAAAAGTTGATCATGCCTTCGCGACTTCACGCCCTGACCATTGCGAGATCATTGTGGTATATGCCGGTTTTCCCTCCCCACCCTTCAAAATAATATTCGACGATTACAGACTAAGAAGTCACCATTAATTGTTCCATTTAGATCATGCCATTGTGAATATGACCGGGGCATTATGGGAATAGCACAAGCGCCTGCCCGAGCATGCGAATCGTCCCTCCTGATCAGAGAACTTGCATTGCCTATGTTCATAAACTTGTGAAGGTAATGAAAATTTACAGCAACTTGAATTGAAGAAAACGACGAACGTCATGGTCTCGAGCTGCCTAAGTTTCTTCAAGTTGCCTCTTTGTCTAGCTCTTATGTTGTGTTCGGTGCAATGTATAGCTCAAGGCTGTCATGTGGAGGAAATAGGCCTCAAGCAATGCTTGAAGCAAGATGAGGGCTCCATAGAAACATGCTGCATCGCCCTTAATGCAGTGATTCGGGAAGGATTTGACTGCTTCTGCTCCTTGTTCACATCCTCCGAATCGCTCCGCGGGAATGCATTCTTGTTGCTATCATCGAACTGCTATGTATCGATACCTCCTCTGGCCCTTTGTCAAGGTAAACTTTTGCACGCTGCTGCCTAGCTAAAACTGATGTAACGTTCATGTATGATATGATACTTGTATGAAAGCACATCATGGATTGAATCAAACCAGTCAAGCATGAGAATTGCTAGTGATGCAATAGCAATGTTCTGCTTTGAAATCTTTCTCATTCCCTAAAAAAATATTACACCTTACTAAATAAACTACAGTTTTACAGAGACAAGGAAATGTCTAATTTCTTCCCTTCTTTCTACCAAAGGCTATAGAAATTTCTCTCCTTTTTCCTTGCAATCTCAGATCGCACCCCGTCAGCAGTGTTTCCACCGATCACACCAAACGTTGGCGAACAACCTCCTGCTTTTGGAGAAGTCAACTCTGCAAATGTCACACTGCACCAAAATTCGACCGCAGATCAAAACAGTGCGGAGAAATTCGACGCATTCGAAGAGCCAAGTGATGAGACATCAGATGGAGAAGATAAGCCCGCAGAGCTGCTGCACAATGTTCTGCTTCTTCTCTTTCTATTCAAGGTGTTATGCTATTGACATCATCCTAGTATATCTTTCTGCTCTGTTTCTGCTCTGTTTCTGCTCTGTCCATGCTAATGACATCAACTATGTCCATTTATGAGGACACAAATTAAAATATTAAAATATTCGAGATGAACAATTCCGACAAGTGTTTTCATATCTTTACATTTAGAAACTCATATTCCTAAATTATGCACGAATATTTTCATTGATTGGAAAGCATTTTTGGTTGACTATTCGTTTTCCGTGAACCAAATAGATGAAAGTCCGAAAAATTAATTCCCACTTTTCCCCCAAGCAAATGTACCTTAATTTTAGTTCAAATCTCAATTTTTGACCTAAACTTTTTTTTTTTTTTTTTGCTCTCCTTAAAAGCACCAGCTTTAGCTCATTTCGTGATTTTAGTGATAATTTTCTTTTATGTTATAAAAAAGCACCAACTTTAGTTCCGGGTGCCAAAACTAACCAAAACTTTATTTTGTCTCCTCAAAAAGCACTACTTTCTGTAGTACCTAAATCGGGCCCCAAACTTATGACACAAAAAAGAGTTTAGGCTAGATTTAGATTTGAAGTAAATTTTGTGCTTTTAATAAGACTAATTTTTTCTTTTTACCAAAACTAAAATCTAAGCTAAATTTAACTTTTTATGAGATAAAAAAGTTGTGAATTGGAATTAGACAGGTAACTTCTTTTTTTCTCGTGTTATTGCAGTTTCTGAAGTTGATGTCTGGTGCGATTGGTCTGAATTTCATCATTTAATAGTTATTATTACACATTCTAATGCCGACACCCTAACGACCTAATTCTAAGTTTTATGGTATGTCCACGGACCGGCGAAGGCGAACTTTGAAAGTCATGCGATCGCACTGTTGTGTTGGATCGTTAAAAGGAAAAATTGCGCCTTTTCTTCCGCCGGACGATTTCCCTCCGGCGACTGACCTTTGCGCCGGCTCTTCGTCGAATGCTCGCCTCTGGCTTGTTGTGGGTTGTTCTATGCTTCACCAGAGGCCCGAAACGATGAATTTTTAATTTCTTTTTTCCTAACTCCATTCCAAAAAATAACCATATTTTTATAAAGAGTTATGTCATGAAAAATCCGTAACAATTTTACCCAAGATTAATTTTTTGACCGAACACCTATGACATATTTTATTACGAAAAATTTACCTTTCATTAATTTTCAGTAAATTAGATAAATATCACGAAAATTCGCAAACTTATATATATATATATTTTTTTTTTATGGCCAAGGCTAACTCCGACATGATCGGTCGGCCGGCGAGAAACTGGCCCGGCGACGATTGAGCCACCACCATAGCCCTAGCCGCAGGTGAGTCGCACAATGGGGACGCGGGTTTCTAACCTCTCCCTTTAGGTGAAGGAGCAAAGCTCTAATCATCGCGGCCACCGCAAGCGGTGGTAAAGGTACTTCGATTTTACATGCGAGGGGTTGGAGCAAAAACTCCATAAGAGGAACCCCAAACAGAGAGAAAAATTTCGAATTAATATGTACACCAACTGTCACGTGTCATCAAACTTAACAATTAAAATATAAAACTTAATGAAAATTAACAGAATGTTAATTTATTACAGATTTATTAATTCAGAGTTTTTTATGATAAAAATTAATTTTCGGTAAGTTTATATCAGTTTAGGCGTTTCGTGACCTTAACCCTTTCGAAAAAGAATTCAAATTCTTTACACGTAGGCTTCACGTGGCTACCATTTAGGTGCTAATGTGGGATTATTCAACGATCATTCATCAACCACGCCACCTAATTCTCACATTGTCTAATGGCGGGGCGAAAATGAATAGAAAAATTGATAATTCAAAGGACTCAATATTGCGTAAATAAAAAGAGAAGTTGAGGTCAATTTCCGATGGCTTTTGTCATTGTTTACACCCGAATCGGCTGATCGTCCGGCGATCTCCCACATGCTTGGGCAGCCGCCGAGTTCGGCGAGCGTAAAGCGCACGTCTTCTTCTTCTTCTTCGTCTTCTGCCACCGCTTCTTAGTAGTTCTCCGCACGCATTCTCCGACGCTGAAATTCCGTGCGAACCTCAAGAATCGGCGACACCCGTTTCGTTTCCGTGACGTCTCGTCGGTGAAACGGAGTAAGCTCGCGTGCCCACGAATTGTGTCGCCACCAACGGCGATTCCCGCGACCTCCCATGGCTGCTGCGTTGCTCCGGCGGCGAGTCTCGGCTCTGGGTGTCTCTCCATTTCTCAAAGGTCTGACCTTGAGCCCGTGTGCTAACCCAATTCTTCATTGTTCTGTGTCTCTGTTGTTGCTTCATTGGTTAATGGATTGAGGCTCAGATTAAAATGCTTTTGCTCTCTCTTTGTGTTTTTTTTTTGGTGGGATTTTCTGGTTTGGGATTGCTGAGCTGAGGATGCATCTGTTGAGGCAGGAGACTTCAACCAAGGACTAGCTTTTTTTTTTTTGGGACCAGTGAGTTTCTGTTTTATCCATATGGTATTGAATTGTTTGGTCATCTGTCAAGAAATGGGTAATGTATTAATTCTATGCTGGATTTCTATCTTCTCAGTAACTTCAGGTGAATTGGGAGAAGTAGGATCTTGTCTACCAAACGTACTTTTTTTTTTTTTTTTTGGGTATTGTGACGAGAGAGGTGACCAATTTCAAATGCATATGGATTTCCACCAAAATATATGTTGTTCTTATAATTGGGTAGATAATTGGGTAGACCGGTCTTCGAAGTCTGGTACTTTGGTCAATGTCTTGGCATTGCTGATATCCTGTTTCACTATTTTAGTTTGCTGTTATAGGCTAACTATGTTCTTTCCGAAACTCCATTGACTGAGATTTTTGTTATTCAATATAACTGAAGTATATGTCTGTGTCAGTACTTGTTTCGGGCATTCAAAGGATATTGCTGATTGTCACATTCGCAAGTAGATATTTATGGATCAGTATGGTTTTAGATGACAATTAGCGTTGTAAACATTACTTGTGGATGATTGTGGATAACTATTGTACATGAATATCATAGAACCGCAAGAATCACAAGGTATTCTAGTGCAATTTCCTGCTAAATGAGGTTATGTGAGCACTGTACAACAGGAGACCATAGGCTGTCATTGTCAACATCGATACATTACAGATTTTGTTCTGTATTCACTTCCAAAGAAAAAAATAAAAAAACGGTGTCCTTGCATCAACCTTTATGAAGACACTTGAATTTGATTGTGTCCTTGCAACTTTGGTATGGTGTTTCTGTTGATAGATAATGTGGAGTCATTTTGGCTGTGGCTGGAGTTGAAGGGTGGGTGTGGAACTGGGGTATTTAAGACAAAAAGGCACTATGGAACCTGCAGCAGCTCCAGAAAGTTTGATTTCACAGACCTGAAAGGTGGAAGTAGCAACAATTCCAACAAGTTGGATCTCACGGACCTAACGTACGATTTCATGTGCCTGTTTCTTCATGCACAAGTTCACTCTCCTTAGTGGTTTTAGTGGTATTCAGTGCTTTGTTTCATGTTGCCTTTACTTTTGTCGGTGCCATGCATCACTGTCTTCATGTTGTTCTATAATATATTTTAATATGTGAGGAAGCTACTTTTGTAATGGGATAAATCTTTTTTTGGTCGATGGCTTTTTGGGGCTACAGAAAGTTATGTTTATTGATATTTCTAATATTTAGTCCATTTATATGTGTATGGTATGTCAAGCAACATTGACTGAAAAGTTGATCTTCAACTTTGCTATTCAACTAATTCCCTCAATATGCATTCGCAATTTTTTAATTTCCATCATTATGAAGAAGTGCAATTTTCCAGTCGTCCTCATACATGGTACCCTGTGGCACGGAAGAAAAGGCGCAAGGTCATTCTCCATGTAGGTCCTACTAACAGTGGCAAAACTCATTCTGCACTGAAGCAACTGGAGCTGAGTTTGTCAGGCAAGCTTTTCTATATGTTTCAGAGTACTTTTTTTTTAGAGAATTCAGAGTACTTTGATTAGTGGAAAAAGCACAAATTGCCCGCTATAGAAAGGCAGGTTTTCAAAGTACCTACCTAACTTTCCGATTTTTAAAAACATGTTGGCACCACTTTGTATATAGTAGGAAGTTTCACTCTTTCAGCCAATTTTAACAGAGGTTATCATGTGGTTCTCATGCAAAAGCCATTTGCTGCAAGTACACATATGTGGATAACCTGTCTACGTCTAAAGCATGTGAGAATTTGTTTTGTTGGAATTGGAAATGTGATTGTTGACTTGTATGCAGGGAGTTGAGGGAGGCTTTTCAATTAAATTCTTAGATTTGCATAGGCAATGTGTTTATAGCCCTCTCTGTAGGTAGGGAATTTGTCGATTTACAAGATTGATATGTATGCATTACTTGCAAATTTGCTCCAGATTTATTGTTTTTCTGAAGAACTTTACAATCTTTAGGTGTATACTGTGGTCCCTTGAGGTTGTTGGCCTGGGAAGTGGCTACGCGAATGAATAAAGCAAAAGTTCCTTGTGATTTGATTACGGGACAAGAGAGGGAGGAAATCGAAGGCGCAAAGCACAAGTCTATGACGGTTGAGATGGCTGATGTTACAGCAAACTATCATTGTGCCATTATTGACGAAATTCAGGCATGTTGTTGACTGGTTCATGAGACAATTTTGCCGTGAAACATGTAACTCCTGAAGTAAATTCACTAAAAGTGCAATAGATCGTGCACACGGTGGAATGTTGTTTAATGGATAATACATAAAATCAATTTAATATCTCATACCTGTGGCTATCAATAACAAAAGAGAGCTAATTTAACTCAAATATGACTACACATTGGAAACATCATGCGTTTTGCGGTTGCCAAATGTCTATCGATCTTTTCACCTTTTGCCTCAGTATAAATTCATACCAAATCCACAGATATGTAAGCTTTGCTTCTTTTTCACCTTATGAGCTTTTGTCTAGAATTCTAACTCTAGGAACTCATTTTCAGATGGTGGGATGTAAAACGAGGGGATATTCGTTTACACGAGCGCTACTGGGACTTGCTGCCGATGAGCTCCATCTTTGTGGAGATCCAGCGGCAGTTGCTCTTGTTGAAGATATAGTGAAAGTGACAGGCGATGATCTTGAGGTACTGACATCTTTCCTTTTATAGTTAAATGGGACTTTTTCTGCTCTAGCTTTTAATGGCAACTGAAGAAAGATATTTCATATTAGTGATGCGAAATTGTCTAGTCAGTATGAAGAATGGAAGACTTCATAATATTTGATTGATTTCATATTAGTGATGCGAAATTGTCTAGTCAGTATGAAGAATGGGAGACTTCGTAATATTTGATTGTCAGTGTCAATGGCTTCAAGAAAAGCATTCATGGTGTCGATGGCTTCAAGAAAAGCTGACTTGCTTTTTACTGTGTTTCAACTCCCTAACTAACATATGCCAGTAAACTGGATGTACGACTTAATGAGATTTTGTGCATGACATCTCTTGGAATTTCATCATCATATGATTCCAAGAAACACAATTACCTTTGTTGCTCAGGAAATAATGTCTTGGACATTCCATATAGCTGGTAGTTGGTGTAGAATCTAGAAATCATACATCTCAATGACTTTTGCTTAAAAATAATTTCTTATGCAAAGAAATGTCCTGGTAACATAAATCTCCATTTGTAGCAATATATGACCTACCAATATGTTGATGTCATCTTGCTTTGCCCTGCTTGAGCATATTGCTTAATTACTTTTTCTGCTTTCTGCTGTCTGTTAGATTCAACATTATGAGAGACTTTCACCTCTGGTCCCCCTGAAAGTCCCTTTGCAATCTTTTTCTGAAATACGAAAAGGCGATTGCATGGTCACCTTTTCCCGTCGTGGAATTTACCGATTAAAGGTTGTGAATCTCTTCCCTTTGTATGTTTTCAGCTCCTGTTCATCTGGCTATAATTTTCATTAAACTGAAATATCAATTCATTCCCGTAACCTACCTTTAAAGTGTAAGCATATCTTTTGCAATGTAGAAGCAAATTGAAAGAGGGGGAGAGCGTCGTTGTGCTGTTGTTTATGGTTCATTGCCACCTCAGACTCGAACAAGACAGGTAGTATTTCACTTCTGTGAACTTTTGCCTGCTTTGAGAGGCCCAACTAGGCAACTGGAGTCCATTAAACATTAAAATGAAAAGAAAAGCTCATTTATCACTTGAGCAAATTGAATGATTGGTAGTCCTATTTATTTTTTCCTTTTCCTTAAAAGCATAAATGAGCTGTATTTGTTATTTTATTGAAATGCCGATTTTGCTATTCTAATATTTATATATTTATTGATAGGGTTTTCTTAACGAGTGCTTCAAGGGTACTAGTTAAGAATACTTCTAAAAATGGTTATAACACGTACCTACTCACTTTGGTAATTGAGCAATAACACATTTCAACAAAGTCATCTACTTCAAACAGAAATATTTTTGTTTTCAAAGCACAATTAATGACTCTTAACAAGTCCCTCGAGGCACTCTTTAACATTTTCCTATTGATATAGAGTAACTAATGTCAATCTGAAGTTTTCCTCTCCACAAAATCTTTGTGAAGTTTTCCTCACCACAAAATCTCTCATCAAATTTCATGATCAGTCGAATAAATATATCAATTAGCTCTTTTTACTAGTAAAACTATTGGGGTTTCAATTTGAAGTTCAAGCTCATTCTTCCTTAGATGTTCACATATCAAGGTTCAGGAGCATGTCATTCCAAAAGCCATAAAGAAGAAGATGATGAAATAAATGCATCTGCGGCAATTGATGCACTTTGTCAATTGCAGTGTTGTCAGAAATGGCTATGATGAGGCCTTGTATTAATATTCCCTAAGGACTGTTCCTGAAAATTTTATTCCAGTAAATGTAACTAATGTTTTGTTGGAGACATAGAACCTGCACAGGAATGGTCTTAATGATTATGTAAGGCATCTTTTTGTTACATGAAAATCTTCTCTTTTTCTTTTTGCCAGAGCTCTAAGTTGCATTTTGTGGCTTTATAATTCTGATCTCTATTAGAGAATGCATATTCATGTGCTTTGAAAGCATTGGATAATTGAGATGTTCTGAAGCATTTTTATTAGGACTGCAGGCGACCATGTTCAATGACGCAAATAGCGAATTTGATGTTCTTGTTGCTAGTGATGCCATTGGAATGGGTCTCAATCTGCAAATTTCCAGGCTGATATTTTCATCGATGACAAAATTCGATGGTGTTGAGTTTCGTGAGCTAACTGTACCAGAGATTAAGCAAATTGCAGGTATATATGTTTTCATGTCAGCAAAATAACGACATCCTCTGTTAGCGTTGTATGCTTTTTGCATCTACTTGAGGGTTCATATATGTGCAATTTTTTTCACCCTTATCGTATGCCAAGATTCTGCTTGCTTTTGTTTCTACTTTTTTCCCTTGTATGAAGTCTATTTATGAAATGGTTTTCAATGATCAGGTGTTGATATGTTGCTATTTAGATGGGTTGTGATGGCTGAACGTTGTTTCACTGGGAAAACACACCCCAACACGCAAGCCAAACCTAGATGTTTGATAAGTTCACTGAAAAAGCCTGTGCACTGCAGATGTTTAATTTTTAACCAATTAGCAAAAGTTCATCTACAAAGCACAAAGCTGCCAGTACCCATCAATATAACATTATTTGCATGAGGGTTTTATCAAATCTGTCCTAAAAAATATCAAAAGATAAACAGGTCATCGGATCTAATGGAATTTTCATGCTTCAATAGCCTAGGTAGATATTGGATTTATTGTACGAAGTCATGCGGTGGACAGGGTTATATGAATCATATAGATGGAGATTTTTTGGTTGATCAGTTTAGAATCTGAGGCTCACCACATCCAGATGAGCCTAATGTTGTCAGAAACTGTTAATTTATGGGTTGCTTCTCCTACTTCTTTTTAGCCATATCATTGTCCACTAAGGAAATTAGGCTTCAGAAATATGTCATTGAAAATTTTTAGCCTTATGGGTTGTGCGCCAAAAGCCATACCTTGCTCCAGTTCTTGCTTAAAGGTCACTAGAAATGGTTTACTTGGGCTATTGGTCACAAGGAGTGTGTGCTTTATAAGTTTCAAGTAGTCAACTTATTCATGTGAATGGGGGTAATAACACTGTAAACTGCTCCTGGTGACAGCTGCTTGTCAAATGCATGCTTCAATATGTCATGTCTGTACATCAATGTGCAAACTCTAATGTGATTTTGTTATTTATTGCTAATCACTGAAACATTTTGGGAGTGATGCTCTATATAAACCATCTGTAAATTGGCTTTAATGTAGGGAGGGCCGGCAGGTATGGATCAAAATATCCTGTCGGTGAAGTGACTTGTGTTGACGAAGAGGATTTACCTTTGCTTCACGCAGCTCTGAATGCCCCATCTCCTACTCTAGAGGTGACTTTTCAATGCTTGTAGAGATCGTGACTATAATTCCTACATGCTTCATTTGGTTTCTAGGGCCAATTATAGTCCAACCAGAATTCATGGATATTCTAACCTACTTATTTTCCCTCATGTTATATTTTGCAGCATGCAGGATTATTCCCAACCTTTGATCTTTTACTGTTGTACTCGCATTTAAACCCACAATTTGGTTTTCGGCAGATATTGGTAGGTTGATTTTTCACTAAATTTGGTTCTAGATGTTCTGCCCGCTAGTTAATTAAATCCCTCTATTGCCTTCCTTTGGTACTGATGTCAAGTTTCTCATTTTAACCTTTTGCATTCATGTTTCTGGCTCCTGGGATGCTTAAAGGCAAGGCAAGACAATGAATAACCTACTCCTGTCTAGTCGTAGCTAATTTAAGGCTACTTGGGCCCTTGAGGGCACTTTAGCCTTTTTTCCCTGTCCCCCATGTCCATTTTCAGCTGCACGGACCCCCACGAAGGGCAAGAGAATGAAGTGATTTACATGGGGCTATCCTTATCTATATTTACATACCATGATGTCCTTTCCTATAAACTGAAATCATTGATAGTTGATTGGATAATGATGCTAATGATTGTTTTGGTACACAGTCTAGTAATATGAAATGTATTACAAGCTGAAATGATAGAATGCTTCAGGGACTGCTTATACATTGTAATTAAAAAAAAATGCCTGGAAATTAGAAAATGATTATGCTCTCAAGTTGAAATAAATCATCTTTTATGCTCTGGACCGTGTGACATCAAATTATCAAGAGAGCGGAGAGAAAGACAAGTGGTACTAATGAGCATCATGGCGGATATTACCCAAGTAACAGATTACTTTACCCCTTCATGATTTTGGTTGTGTAGTGGGTAGATACAAATTGTAATTTCCTTCAAATTAACTTAGATGTGGTGAAATACAAGCACACATGATTAGTACCAGTCTAGTCCTGTTATAGCCTGCGGTGCAGTGCTAGTAACAGTTAATGCTTTGAAAAAAGGTAGATGGTCAATCCTTAGAAAAACTGTCAGCACTGTTACATTTCTGTTTTATCTTTAACATGGCAATCCATGGGGTGTAAATCTTTTTCATTCCCTTTCTTTTCTATTCCTTTTCAACTTTTAAATTTTTCTTCAAACATCCTCAACAGGGGCATTTTCTAGAGAATGCCAAGCTATCTGAAAACTACTTCATTGCTGACTGCGAAGATATGTTGGTATGTTTTCCCTTTGTCCTCATCTATAGGAAAGTAGGTGGTCTGGCAGGATAAACTGGTTCTCTTAGCCTGTTAAGATTGACCTCGTGATTGATTTAAACCTTGTTTCAATACATATCAGAAAGTGGCTGCTATTGTTGATGAGTTGCCCCTCGCTTTGCATGACAAGTACCTTTTTTGTCTCAGGTAATACTGTTCACCAGTAGAGTTGCCTTTAGTCATGTTTTGACCTATTTTGTCATAATGGAGTTACCTATAAAGAGATGCTTCCTCTCCCTTTTTGCCGATGCATGTATGCAAGTGCACAAGCACACGATTAAGAGGGAAAACCTACTCCATCAAAGTTTCATTTACCTACCAGTAAAAACTGGTCTGCATGAAATTTTGGCCATGGCCATGTGAATTGTATCGCAGTAGTTCAATGTTGCTAATTCACGAGGTTTGAATTCATTAGCACATGTATTTTGCAGTCCAGTTGACGTGAACGATGACATCTCCACCCAAGGTCTTATACAGGTTAGATGAATGGTTAAAATCCTGTTGATCTTTCGCAAATATTTATGGCTATTCCAAATCAGAGAACTAAGATGCTCAAACTATTTTGGTGAACTAGTTTGCACAGAACTATGCGAAGAGAGGCCTGGTTCACCTCCGAGAAATATTTACTCCAGGGACACTTCAGGTGCCAAAAACGCATACAGCAATGAAGGAACTTGAATCAATTCACAAGGTTAGAATATTCGCTTGCTCATCTGAATGTTATACGATGTGAGTTTCTGCTGGTTAAGATGTTTCATCTCTTTTAGATTGAAAACAGGTCTATTCTAGTTTGTTTAGATAAATCAAAGTTTTTGTAGGGTCTGAAATAAGAATAGAGCAGATAGGAGAATTCTGTTAGTGTGAACTTGTAACTACATCTATTCAATCTAAGGTTATCAATTTAATTGTCCTTTTTTTTTTTGGTATTTTACAAGTGATAAATTAGGAATTAATCCTAGAAAGTCAGTAAGACCAACTCATAAACTTGAGCAACAGAGTGAGTGGATATAGAGGGTCAAGGAACGCCAAAAGGGGGGGTCTAGATGGCAAAGTTAATGGCAAAGTTATCATTTTAAATAAAGCTTTGGAAGTAGTGTAAAAAAACATTCCCTTCTAGAATTTGCGCCTGTAAGGTGAAGGTGTCCATACTCAGCAGCTTCAGGACAATGTGCAAACTGAATTTCACTACAAAAAAGCTGGATGAGTCAAAATTGTACCTGTGTATTATCTGCTTCAGTGAGTATCCAGAAAACTAGCTGCTTAGTGCTTGTGCTTTTGTTCCAGAGGCTGGTTGATCAGATGATAAAAGGAAGTTGTAGGCAAATTTTGACCCTAGATGACAAAGAAAGGACGACATGATGTTGCTGTGATGTTTGGAGAAAGAGAGCTAAGCACAAAATAAGACAAATTACTAAAGGATCTCTAATTTATTCAAGATGGAACCAAGCATATTTGCTTTTAGGTTGTCTAATTAGCTATTTATGTTTCACTACTCCCACTGCTTCTGTGGAAGCACCAAACAAAAGAAGGTGGACGTAATTGAACTATGTGAAGAACCATGATATTTGAAGCTGCATGTTTCTTCAAACCATGCATTATAACTTATTTAGTTTTAGCTAAAAGCTTTCATCTTCCTTTCATGGAAATGAATGATAGGTCTTGGAGCTGTATGTTTGGTTGAGTTTCCGAATGGAGGATTCATTCCCTGACTCTGAGCTGGCAGCTTCCCAGAAGGCTATCTGTGGCCTGTAAGTAGCCCTGCGCTTCAAGTGGCTTATGGGTTTGGGTTTGGGTTTGGGTTTGGCTCGACTTTTTTTAATCTTCATCGCCCCTCCAAAAATGTAGGTTGATCGAGGAGTTCCTGGAGAAATACGGGTTGCAGATGCCGAGGGGAAAAAGGTTGCCGTTGCGCAAGAGCTCTAGTTCTATACTCCAGTAAGACGACATACTTTATATTGGATTACCGCAGTTCGCTCAAGCCTTGGGCATAGATATGCCTGATGGAAGGTGGACTGGCAAGAGATCGGTGTCCTGTAAGACGCCTTGATCCCATCCCACCAGCCTGGTAGAATAAACCTGCTGAGGACCGAAGAAAATGAAAAGAACCTTGGAGATCTCTGACCGCCTCCCCACCCCCACAGACACACCACAGCAAAAGATTAGATTAGGACCACACTGCAATCAAACATTACACTGTACACTCAGTCATTACATCCAGTCCAACAATGTGTTTCTATAGTTGTTTCCTTGGGAACTCTTCTTGCAATCCAGTGCGCGTCATTCCTTAATTGTAAGTTGAGTTACAATGTACATTACTGCTGATAACGGTTCTTTCAATTAACAATGATATTCCTCATGTCAGAAAAATGTTCTTGATTGCATGCGCAGAAACTCCTATCTGTGTGCTCGTGCATGGCTGCACCGAGGCGTCCTGTGTATCAGTGTCAAGATGGTGTAGGCTTGCTTGCGCCTGCATGTGGCCATCCACAAGTGTAAGTCGCAGGTGACTTTGTGGGCACTCGCGTGCATATGATTGTGTCAAGAAAATACTAGGCAGGACCGACGAAATAGCTGTTGTCTTGTAGTCAGGAGACCGCCCTCACTAGACCGAAGTGATGACCCTTTGTTGATGGAGGCCCGGAAGACGCATAAGGACAGGAAGATAATTAGTATTTCTTTTAACTCCTATATTGTAGGTAAAATGAAGTTCGAAGCCGTATGATCTTGCTTTGGCATGTACAAAGAGATGCGTCAATCAAATTATACCTGATAAGTGCAAACACATCTCTATACTTAACCGCGGAATTAGTCGGGTACAAGGCATTTAAATACATCGATACGAGTAATGGGTTTCAGACGACAGAACAGCACTTACAGTAAGAAAGAACAGAAACCATCAAAGAAAGCAACATATTAAGATTCTCCTGCTAAGCACTGGTGTCAACTGAACTAGCCCTCAAATCTGCATTTCGATCTGCACAACCCTCAAAAAAGGTTGAGATTAAGACATAGTGGAGAATAATAGCGATCCATGGACTATAACAGCATGGTACAAATAGTAACAGAAGTTGGTTGGGTCTGACAACAAGCAGATTGGTTTATATTGGTTGTTGTTACTGATTCCGTCACTCTGCATACATCTAGACTCCGGCCAATAAATAACAGAAAACGCAGATTTGTGGAACCCATTTTTCACAATGGCTATTCGCATCACTCCGCATGTATCTAGACTCCGGCCAATAAATAACAGAAAACGCAGATTAGTGATACCAATTTTTTCGCAATGGCTATTCGCATTTCATTTAAATCATCACATCTAAAAGCTGCCTTATTTATGTCACATTAAATTTAACAAGCTGTAGAAAAGGGTGTTGAGGGATTAAAACCCTTCACCATTAGAATAAATCTTCGCAAAACTGTAGCCCTTCATCGGCTTACTCAGGTAGTCCAACGGCACCCCACTCATCCCAATCACGTTGATAGAGCTGGAATTCTCAGAGCTCCATGTCTTGCATTGAAATTTCCCGAAAATCATCATGGAAAGTGCAATCCGTTTCACTTCCTATGGTAATTCATTTGGTGGATTCCTGCTGACTCGATTATCCAGACCAAATTCTCTAAGAATGCCATGGTGGTTGAAAAATCGTATCTTTCATTTTTTGGCCTACCAAAAATCACCGCAGGAACAAAACCCTTCTTTGAAAAAGTGAAACCGGTTATTATCTCTTATGGTGATTTCCCGATCATATACTTTTGACACTAGTTTAGCATATGTGTGGCAATCAGAGCATATTCTCAGATTCTTCACAACCCGGACTGGCATCTTCTGACCTGTGCTAATAAGTGTGTAAGCTATGGCCAGCTTCTCGCTGTGTCGACTCAGCAAAAACTTCTTCTCATGGTCATCCACATCAAGCAGAACATTTCTCAGATCGGGAACATGACCCGCATCCCGTAGTTTGCAGTTTATTTCATCCAGCATCTGGGCAATGCGGCTCATTTCCGGGTGAGATTCATCTCCTGAGGAAAACTGATGAACTACTCCATTTACCTCTGTGGAGCTCGACCCTGGAACCTTGTGCATCCCTCTCTCTTTCATTTTTAGCCTCACTTTTGCTACTTCTGACCATTTTCCCTCGGATGCATATATGTTTGACAAAACTACTGGGATCCCAGTCCTATCTGATGTTAATTCAGGAATTCTGTTGGCAGCATAAGCCGCAATCTCCACATTCTTGTGAGTCCGGCATGATGATAGAAGTGAACCCCAGATAATGTCATTGGGTTCAATTGGCATGCTCTTTATGAAGTCTAGTGCTTCCTCCAACAGTCCAGCTCGGCCAAGCAAATCAACCACGCATCCATAATGAACCACCTTAGGTGAAATACCATATACCTCCTCCATGGACTGGAAAAGTCGGCGGCCTTGTTCAACTAATCCGCTGTGGCTGCATGCTGTAAGGAGTCCGACAAATGTCACATCATCGGGTTCAACTCCTTGAGTAAGCATCTCCTTGAACAGCTCTAGTGCTTGTTTGCCGTTTCCTTCCGTGGCCATTGCACAGATTATTGCAGTCCAAGATGACACATCCCTTTTCTCCATCTTCTCAAATATTTGCACTGCCATCTTTGGATCACCGCACCGACCAAACATGTCTACAAAGGCTGTGTCAAGGAGCATATCACATTCAATAGCATTTTCTTCTGTGTAATGATAAATCCACTTTGCAAGACCTAGAGAACCTAAATTTCCACAGGCAGATGCAACACTGACTATTGTCACTCTATCTGCTTTTATTCCCTCCCTCTGCATCATCCGGAAAAACTCAATTGCTTCCTCAAATAAACTCTCCTGAACTAAACCACCAATCATGATGTTCCAAGATACCAGATCTCTTTCAGGCATCTCATCAAAGATCTCCCTAGTTGATCTCACATCACCGATTTTAACATAACCTGCAAGTAGTGAATTCCACGACACAACAGTTTTATTTGACATAGAATTGAAAATCGTGCAGGCTAGTCCTGATTCGCCACATTTCATGTACATGTCGATCATTGCATTGTTAATGTTATCATCTTTTTCTTGTAATCCATTTCTCAAAATGTAACCATGGCAAGCCTTCCCAAAGAAGAGTTCATTTAAAGCGGCACTCGCTGAGATTGTGGACAACATTGTTACCCTATCTGGTAGTGGTCCCTGTTCCAGCATTTCATCCAGGACAGCTAATGCTTCCCTTGCCATTCCTCTTTTGACATAGTGCGACATGATTGTGTTATACAAGACCAAATTCCTCTCAACACAACCGTCAAAAATCCGCTTTGCAGTAACAAAAGCTCCACATTTCATGTACATGTCAACAAGAGCACTCACCATATGACCATTAGGCTCAATATCTAAATCGCCGATATAAGAATGAACCCGCTCGCCTAATTTAAGATCCTGCAACTTGGCACATGCAGCAATCGCGCACACCATCGTAACCGAGTTGGGCACCGCACCTGCCTCCACCATATCAAAGAACAACGAAACCGCCTCCTTCGGACAGTCCCTCCGGGAGTAACCACAAATCAGACTGGTCCAGGAAACGACATTCCTCTCATGCATTTTATCAAACAACCTGCGGCCATCGACAACATCCCCGCATTCAAAGTGAAAATGAATCAAAGTATTCGCCACAAACATATCCTCCGCAAATCCCATCTTCACTATCGCCCCGTGAACTTGGACCCCCTCGCGAAACCACGAAACCTTCGTGCAAGCGCTCAACAGGAACGGGAACGTGTACTTGTCCGGCATCACGCCCATCTCCAACATCCGTACAAACACCAAGATGGCCCTATCGCCCAGCCCGGCGAAAGAGCAAGCTCTGATCAAAGAATTGCACACGAACAACGACCCGGCGACGCACTCGTCCTCCTCCCACCCTTCAAACACCTTGAGCGCGTAGTCCAGGCTCTCGGGCGTGCCCACCTCGGCGCACTTGGCGATGAGCTCGTTATTGTGGGTCGGGCCTTTCTTGGCGACGCGGCAGTGCAACTGCTTGATCTCCTTCAGGTCCCCGCCGCCGCGCCTGAGGAAGGCGCTCGGGGCGGCCGCGTCGTCCGTAACGGGGGAGAGCCCATTGAGGTTGGAGACGGCCGGCGAGTCCCGGACGGCCGAGACGGGGGGAGACGAGCAGAGGGTGGCGAGGCTTGAGAGAGCCATGGCCGGTTGATGTCGAAAGCGGCGGCTGACGACTGTATAAAAACGCGAACTTTAAGGTCCCGGCGCCGCGGCCGCGGCCGGAAACTGCCGGGGTCGGTTGCGTTCTCCGGCCCGCCGCCGGAACGTCGCCGCGACGGTCTCCCCGAGACGGCCTTTGTCTCCTCCGGTGCGGCTCGAACGAGGCGGCGGCCGGCGAGTCCCGGCGAGGACGAGGAATGAGCAGTCCGAGAACTCTCTTTACTGGCAACTCAACTTTCAACAGTTACACGAGACTTTTTCCTTTTATTTTCCATTTTGACCTAGCATTATTGATTTTTTTTTTCAAGGTTTAAATTATAATTTAATTTATAATTATCCGACCCAAAGAATAAAGTTTAGGTTATGATTTTTTTTCTTCATTATTTTAGTCGATTCACTATTTTATTTCCCGAATGGGATAAGACAAACTGAAGCCTTAATTAATAAAGGAAAGTGAGAAATAATGGATTGGCCTCGGGATAATCATTATAATTAATATAATAATCAGCAACAGAAACCCCAACAATGATATGGTTGACTTGCTGAAAACATTTCAATATTATCCCAAGAATTTAAAATTATCATAGGAGTATCTCAAAATTTTCGAATTTAGTTTTCCTTTATATCCTCTAGTAGTAGTTCGCAGTTTAAGAAGACCGTGGCCATAGTTATGCACTTTTGGTTTTTTCGGCACAACTCAGATGGAGTTTTGTGTATCGCCGTACCGGTTGAATCGGAGGATAAATCCATAACGCCTTGTAAATTAATTGAATTTTTTTCAATAATTTTCCCTTGCTATCATTTCTCTCGTAGACTCAATTCGAGTAACAAAGTCGCACGCTTATAAATTTAGAGCATATTTGGTAATACTCTTGAGAATAATTAATTATGTTCTTTTGTTCCCGAAAACAAAAAAAAGAATATAAATCAGTTTGATAAATTTTTTTTTCTTGAGAATGGATTTGGAACAGAATTAAGAAACGAAAAATGTTATTTTTTGTTCCCAAAAACAATTCCTATAATCAAGTCTAATTTTTTTCTTTTCTCCTCTTTTCTTCTTTGTTCTCTTCTTTTCTTTTCCTTTCTTCTTCTTTCTTTTGGTAGCATCGCGAACCCCCGGTGATGCGAGCCACGGTGAGGCTCGGCTTCGCCTTGGCTAGGTAAGATCCAAGCTCGTCGGCCTCGTCGGCCAGAGTGAGGTTGGGCCTCGCCAGGCAGGGCGAGGCTAACCTTGCACCCCCTAGGTGAGGTCAAGCCTCGTAGTGGCTAGTGAGCCTCCGACAAGCTCGTCGGCCCTCACCCTAGCCTGGTGAGGCTCCGGTGAGCTCATCAAACCTCGCTCGGCCGGTCATCGACTACTACCTTGGCCGACGATCGGCCACAAAAAAAGAGGAAGAAGAAGAGAAAAGACAAAAATATAATAGAAGTATTAAAAAATTAAAAGAAATAAAAAAAAAATTAAAAATCCTACCAAACGCAATTATATCTCGAGAATAGAAATTTTATACATTTTCAAAGCACGTTCTTTTACTTAGAAATTGTTTTCGAGAACAGAATCAGAAAAAAATTATTTTTGATCAAAAATTGTTCTCAAGAACATAATCGTTATCACATGCGCCCTTAGTGTTAACTTTTTCTTATGGTGATTTTCAGTGGAACTCTTTATGGAGTTTAGAGGTATTGACTATGGAATGGAAGATAACTTCAAATGTAGCTTCCATAATCGATTCAAGAAGTGAACTCGCCATTATTGTGATTAGAGTTTTCAGATCCTAGTAAGGGGATCGTTGGAATTTTCATGCCACACCACCACAATCTACAGCCGGTGATGTTTGCCCCAACCTCTCGATTGTCAGTGATAGTCGTGGCACCGCCTCTCGTCGATGGCAGATGCACAACCAAAAGAGGGGAGCCAAAGAGGTTGCGATGGCATGGGGTAGCGGCTTTGTGAAAAAACGTAGATGGACTTTTTCCAACATTTAAAGAAAAGAAAATATAACGACCATTTTGGATCTCCTTCCTAATTAAAATTTTGTAGTTATCGGCTAGAATGATGTGACTATGTCCACAAATAATAAAGCCCATAAGGTGAATGATGAACCATTTTATAAATGGATTTCACTAAAAAAATTTCTTTGGATATTGGTCATGCAACAAAGTAATAAGTGGTTCTTTAATAATGATCAATGAACCTTTTTCTTTCTAAATCCTAAATCCTAGATGAGGCAGTTTAGCGCTCAACCTCTCTCTTTCTAAATCCTAGAAGAGGGTTTCTTTTTCTTTGAAGCCGTCACCTTCTATAGTGCCATCTTTGAGCAATGCTAGCGCTTAACCTTTCTCTTTCTAAATTCTAGATGAGGGTTTCCTCTCTTTTCTTTTGAAGTCGCCACCTTTTTGCAGTGTCATTTTTGAGCTCTCTCTCTCTCTCTCTCTCTCTCTCTCTCTCTGCCACTTTTATGCAGTGCTAGCGCTCAACCTTTCTCTTTCTAAATCCTAGATGATGAGGGTTTCCTCTCTTTTCTTTTGAAGCCGCCACCTTTCTGCAGTGCCATCTTTGAGCTCTCTCTCTCTCTCTCTCATCCCTCTTTTTGAAGCTTTCCGTCTTTTTTCTCTCTTGATTTGTTGTGGAAGTTTGTGTGTGTGAATAAATTTCCGGCGGGAGTGATTATTGAAGCTAGAGGTGGGGCTTGGGCAAGGAGTGGCTCCAACTCGAGGATGACAATGGGGGCAAGAATGAACCGAATCTCACATTACCTGAGTATGTTGAGGTGATGTGAAGTATTATATATGTGATGACACTTGTCTTTAACTTGTAATGAGGTATTTTTTTAGGCAAAGCGCAAAAGAACAAAGTTGTGTGGGCTCCAACCCAAAGCAAACAATAGTGTTATGTGCGAAACTTGGGCTTAACATTGTAATATCAGAGCCAATAGTCTAGTTGGAAATGTGTGGTTTATGGACGAATCAAGCGAAGCTAGTGGGCCCATAACGACTTAGTGAGGGGCTTGGACAAGGAGCGACTCTGACTCTAGAATGATGATGGAGGTAGAAATGAATGGAATTCCACATCGCCTGAGTGTGGTGAGGTGAAGTGCCATATATGTGATGACACTTGTCCTAACTTGTAATGAGGTTGTAATGAGGTATTTTTTAGGCAAAGATCAGAAAAACAAAACTTCGCCTAAAATAAAAAAACCATGCGAGTTCCAACCTAAAATAGACAATATCATTCTGAGTTCAGTGGGACTTGGGCTTAACACATTTAAATGACAGTTATTGAAGAGGATGTTCATAATGTGGCCTCACAACTTTTTTTTGAAATTAAGCCACTCTTCTCTCCTGACTTTAGATTTAAGTCCAAGTTTTGGGGGCTTTACTCCCTCGAACTAAATCTAATATAGATTTGGGAGCTCATTACATGTATTTGATCTATGTTCTTTCACATTTTGATGTTAGTGCTTCTACAAGGCAATGGTGATAAGGACCTTAAATCTAGACGTGCGCGCACACTCCACAAACCATTGTAAATGGAGTTGGAGATCCTAACGTATGGTCATTATTGGATTTGGTGATCATCCGCCAATCATTTACAATGTCAAATTTCTTCTTGAGGGATAAGAGTATGTTCGTAATTGCAAACTGTGCTTTGTTATTTGCTTTTTGGCTTTTGATTTGTTTTGCAATTATTTAGGATTTGCTTTGATGTATCTCTTGAGTATTATTTTGATATATAAATGTCATATGTTTTTTGAAATGACCAATTTTAAATAGAACTGATCACTAACATGTAAGATCATTTTATATGAAACATGAAAATTGAAACTAATCCTGATTACATATCGTTATACCTCCTCGAGAAATAAGTATTTCTAATCAAAGGCATGGATTGAGAAATTTTCACCTTTTACTTTTCTTTAATCTAAATCTTGCAAGGGAATAACTACTTTTGATTACCTTTGTTTCGCAGTTATCTGGATTTGCTTACGTTTGAAGTAATATTCTAAAAAATAAATAGAATTTTTCTTGTGAAAAAAAAAAAAAAACCTCGAAGTATCTTAAAATTCGTATTGTTGTTCACCTTAAATTATTCTCATAAAATTTTATAATATATTCATATTTTAAAATTTAAGAGGAAAGCATAAAATTGTTTGTTGCTTTTTTAAAAATCACAAACAAAGGGTCCCTAAGAATAGTTCTAATGATAATTTCTGACAATCTTTGCCTAAGCTAAGCACGCTATTTAAAAAAAAATGTTAGATATCATAAATAAAGTTGATTTAGTCTAGACGGCCACATCAGAGCACCAAGCTCAATAAAGATATTGTTTGTTTCGATCTCCACATCACCCGTTCGACATAAATTATGTATCTAGTTTTATTAGTTTACATTTAAAAGATTAAGTAAAGTATTTTTTTATAGTTATAATGCAAATAAATTATTATTGATAGAAGTACACGATATGAATAAATTATATAAAAACTTATGGAAAGAAAAAAAAAAACTTCAAGGTAGTTGCAGTTTCTTTTTTGAAATAATGTCATAATATGATAGAAAATATCCAAATTCAAGTATTAAAAAGTGCGAGAGTTAGAATAAAAATTATGAGTTTACGAATTCGCACATGGACATAATATTCGTAAAATTATTAATTAATGATATTCAGAGGAGAAAAAATGATCGGGACTCACCGTAATACACAAGGGATCCAAACTCCTCCCTACTTCCGAACAGTGCTTGTCCTAGGCACATGTCCTTCCCTCCGTTCGACCCTTAACCTAGTGTTTTGGCAAGCAAGCGAGAGAGAAGGCGAGCGAAAGCTGCTCTATAATAAATCATGAATTTTTCGACGGAGATTACATTGTTTTCACTAGGGGCGAGTATGATTTTAGAGTAAAATCTAAAATCGAAGAACTGGACTAGTAGGAATCTATTCAATTCCAAGTCTTAGGGTATGCACAATTGATTCAATATTTCACAAATTGGAAATTTATTTTAATAGATAAGTTTGAGATTCAGCATCCTAGAACAAGTTTTTGTGTTTTGTTTTTTTGTTTTTTTTCTTTTTTAGTCTATGATTTCATGTAATTCTGTGATATTTCATAGCCTCCAATGATGAGTGTATAATCTAGAACTAATAATCTAAGCTTTAATTTTATGACTAAAACTCTTGTTATCGTTTTATATTTTTCGTATGTCTAAATATAAGTTGTAGTTAGTAGATTATAGCAATAAGTGATGGTTATTAAAGATGACGATTTGCTATAATCGTTCTACTAATAATATAGGTGAAACCTTAATAGACTTTAGAATCGATGCTAAAATTTATGACGGGTTGGGTTTTAGGTTCCAGAATATGTAGAATACATTCTAGGTTCTAGAAAATGAAAAACCTATTTCAATAAATAGGTTTTAAATTTCATATAAAACATGTACGGAATCTAGAACCGCTAATCTCTAGTTTTTACTTTTATCACTTCAAGAGAAATTCTGTGATTAAGGAATCGTTTCTTTGTGCAGGAGGACCTCAAGGGAAGACTGCTATTTGCCTAGTGACCCAGTTGAAGTACTTCCTTAGGTATCCACCCCACATGTTCGCAAACTGTGGAATTCGACGAGAACAAATTTGCACACTCCAGAATTTCCCCAAACAGGACAAACAACACGAATTGATTTCAATGAGATTGAAATTTGCACATACGAAGTTAAGCCATTCTAGCTCACTGTCAGATGTCCGTGCTGAGGGATTCGGTTTCGGAAGATCGCTAGATCGAACGAGTAACTCATATTCGGTGTCGGGTTCATGTCGTTCCAGTCTCAGCAGATGTCATAAAGAGCTACTCTTTGGTGCTCATTGAGATCAGACACGATAACGTACCAACGATAGATTTGACAACTCACCTCGCACACTATACTCCATTGAATCAATTTGCATACTAAACCTAAACAAGCCCTTCATCCGCTAAATAAGTATGCCAGTTTCGCCTGCTCTTCCGCTCATGGCCGCTTGAACTCCATTTTACTTATTGGTATCGCTGCTGTACCATAGCAGCCCCCTTATTAGAAATTATCGAGTTAACCTCGAGGAAAGTTCCTCTGAATAATTTTTTTGGTCCCACCCCTCTTTTATGTACATATATGTGTAGTGCTCGCGAGGATCAAACCCTGGATCTGATACTCTCCGGCCCCACCCCAATCCCTTTACCAGCAAGGCTGCATATGCCTGTCGGCCTCTAATATAACACAACAAGCTATCTTTATACAATAAAATAAGATTGACACAGAATGAACAAGGATAACCTTGTTGTTTAGCTTAGAATCTAAGCAAGAAGAAAGCATTTTCCACGGGACTAGAAGGTTTAGATCTAGTCATAAGAAGAATGATTCACTCGATTAAATAACCTAAATAGGAAAGAGTAATAAACTTAACCCAGTTTTAGCTCTCTAGAAAGCACTACTGATCAAGCTCCTTTCGACCTAATTCAACTGAACTACAAATGGTTATTTAGCAATGACCTAATCAACACAAAAGAGAATGGCATCTTTCACAACTCCGCCTTTTTCAATTCTCTGAAATTGAAGGGGGGAAAAAAAATCAAGGACCACGAACTGGACGGAAACAGAAGCAACCGCTGCGAGCCTGATCATCGGGAATCATCCCTCCGCCTTTGCTGGTGTCGATTGCCTCCAGCAAATGGACCACCTCATCCATTTCCAGACGTTTGTCTGGGTTTGCATCCCAACATCTGCGCATGATGTTTGCCAAAGCGCCAGGGCAGCATCGAGGAATTTCGGGTCGCAAGTTCTATTAGACACAAAATCGGAAGCAAAATAAGTCATATGTTGTGGATTGAATTAAAATGCACAGAAACTAAAAGACTTGCCATTTTATGTACGATGCTGAGCTCAAACCACAAAATGAAATGACAGCTAAACAGCTTATCCAAAAGATTTCACTTGTCAACATATATGTATTGAACAGGAAGAAAGAGTGCAAATGTTGAAATTCTAAAGAACCAACCTGCAAGACCACTGCAGATGAGACATCGGCAAAACTTAGATTCGGATATGGCATATCACAACAGTAAATTTCCCATAAACATATGCCGAAGCTGTAGACATCGCAACTTCGATTATAAGGCTTGCCATCAAGAACCTACATCAGGTATAACATATCACTCATCAATAAGTTTTATGTCAGCAATGCCAAGTGCTATGTTAGTTGTCTCGTAAAGTTTCAACAAAATTTGATGAAGTAAATACCTCAGGAGCCATATAACCAAGGGTCCCAGTTTCACCGGTCATATCTCCTGGATTTTGAGCTTCGACACGTGCAACTCCAAAATCAGCAATTTTCAGGTTCCTGCTGGAATCTAGCAACATGTTTTCCGTCTTGACATCTCGATGCACGATCTTCTTTGAATGAAGATAGCTCAAACTGCAAACCAGCATTTTTATAAACTCATTTCTCAAGAGTCCCTTTTTTAAAGATGGTCCAAGCAAGGTTTGATGGGAAAGAATGTTAATAGTCAGCCCTTGGAGAGACCTCTATTTTGATATTTTTGAAGCATGAAGGATGAAAAAGAATGCCAACACTCACCCTCTTGAGAGATCTAAAGCCAGCTGGATGACAATCTTGAAGGGAAGTTTCTTGCGGCTGTTCCGTATCAGGTATTGTTTTAGAGTCCCTCCTTGTAGATACTCTACAACAACACAACATGCTCTAGTTGGATGAGATTCAGAAGCTTGGCCAGAACCGGTCTTTGCGGGGACTTTAAGATTCGCAGTTCCCATAGAAGCTCCAACAAACTGCATCCAATGTGCAATTATTACAATCATTTAAAGCAACAGAACAGATTAGATTTTCAAATGTATCATGGTAAACAGGTATGTGAAACATAGGCCTTTGCAACATCATCTCTTCATTCAGTCTGATGTCACCAGAATTATTTTGTAAAATGAAAGATACAAGGTAAAAGGCTAAGAGTTATGTACTTTTGTCACATTAGCATGGTCAAGCTTGTGCCAAACAGCAACCTCTTGCTGAAACGATGCCCGCAAGGCAGCAGTTTCAGCTGCTGTGTTAAGACCATCCTCGCCCCAGTCCAACAACTTCACTACGACACCCAAAACGGCATAGTGGTAAGGGAAAAGGACTCATATGATCATTTAATACTTAAATCAATCACCATAGCTCAAAATAACACAGCACTCCAGCACAACACACAAGAGGCATCAAAGTATAGAAGGCAGTTCAAGCCTAGGAAGGTCTGCCTTTTAATCACTATAAACACATATGGTGCTGACATAGTACCTATCGATCAAGTTTTATTGGCTTGTCAATCTATTACCATAAACCCAAAACAAGATCATTAATCGATCACAAGATGATACCATATCAAGATGGCATGTGGAAGAACAGTTAACCAAATGCAAGAAACTATTTGATATCACAAATCATAATAGACAAAGGACACTGCAATTGCACACTTATAATACTGTCATTTGCAACTTGTAAATCACGCAACTGCCATGCCAAGATAAGACTCTACAGTCCATGATTCGATCTCACATCCTATACAGCAGGAAAAATTTTGTGGCCATGAAATAGGTGCATCAAAGCATTGATTAATGAGTGAAAGAAGGTGATGGACTGATGACGAACTGATTATGATGATGATGTACCTGCAACATCTTTATCATCATACGTGCCCCTGTACACAGTGCCATAAGTACCCTGAGCCACAACATATCTGATATTCAATTTGGACAAATCAATCTCCCACTCTTCTTTAGGCCTCTGGTTCTCCATGACGCTTCTAGACCAGACCCTGCTCAGATGCTTCTCCAATTGAATGTCCAGACTCCTCAGATCGAACTTGTCAGCCCTCAAAAACATGTCCTTGCTGCTCAAATTCCCGGAGCCCTTAATCTTTGAACCCGGCATCTCCGGTGTTCTCGCTCCACCAGAATCAGCTGTTTTCGCGGAATCCATCGCCCACCAAGCCTCTCAATACCCAGAAGCTCTAACCCGGCGTTTATAAAGATCGAATTTTGAAATCAAGATCCTCCAAAAATCCAAGGATCTTCACCAACACGGAGATTTTCAGAAATCAAACACCAGCTGAATTTCAGATAAAATTACTCGAGTTAAAAAAAGAGCAAAGAACCGGGACGAAATGAGGCAGCAACTTATAGCAGAAAGACAGAAACTCCGGGTCCTAATTGTATTCCTATTCGTATGCTGATTCTGATTCTCGATTCTCGATTCTTAATTTTCTATTTAACTCCCTCCAAAATTGACGACGCAACGATCCGAAACAACATTCTTCGGAATCTTCCCCGCAGCAGCACCGAAAAAACAAATATAAATTTGACTTTTCGCAGCCCGCAGCCTCTGATCCTCACCAGTTTTTCACGGACTTGAATTCCATCGAATATGAACAGTAATTATCAAGAAAAGTAAACACGTCGAAAGAGACCCACGATCCAACCCGCACGCGATCGAGACCAGACACCCACAATTCTTCCCCCCACGACAGCAAAACGAAAATAAAAAATCGACCCTTAAACGCGACCGAACACCGCTGAGATCGAAGCCCGAACGGACACGCGTGCGCGACCCATCACAAGCACGACCGCGAACGAAACAATCCAACGAACGAGAGCGCGAGCGGGGGAGAGAGGGAGACGGAAAAGTTGACTTTGAACCTGTCCGCGGAGGAGGAATCGGGAAGGCAGAAGAGTCGTCGGGCGGGGGTCAAGAAAAGCCTTGGAGAGCTTGAAGCCACGACGAGAGGACCAGACCCGTTCACGTCATGGCTTCATTCATCATCAGCTCCTGAACCAGCCCCAGACCCAGATGAAGCCAGGACAAGAACAACGAAATGGAGGCCAAAAGATGGAAAATTTAAGGCAGGCAGATGAGAGAGAAAGAGAGAGAGAGAGAAATTTGTGGCAGGGCAATGCCCAAATTTAAACAGACGAACCAAAGAGGAGAACAGAAAAGACACAGTAGAGAGAGAAAGAGATTGTGCTCCTAGAGCAAGAAAGGTGGTTCTCACTTTTATTTATTTAATAATTTCATTGGCTTTCGGGGAATATAATGCTGGCGAGAGAATCCAAGAAAGTTAGAAATCGAGGGAATGTTTGGGGAGGTCAGGACAACGTTGAGCTCCCGCCTGTCCAAAGCCTTGCCCCCAACGAAATTACCTGCCTTTTGCAGCCCACGAACGGCTGTGCCCTCTCCACTCACTAACTCACCATTGCTGGCAAAAATAACTCGCGGCTGCTTTTCCATATTTAACCATCGACCCCCCCAACATTTACTATTTGTCCCGAAAACTGCATACTGGATAGGGCCGAGTGGTTTCCAATTTATAGAATGCTATCTAGAGTAAAAAGAATCCATTGGAATTGATTTCGTCGCATTGATGTTGTCGTGTGTCAAAAAGAAAACAAGAGTACATCGAAGGCGATACTGTTCTTGTTGAGAGTGAGCATGGTTTCTGACCGGTGATATGGTAGGTTCTAAATTTCAAAATTGGGAAACCTATTTCGATAGGTACATTCTAAATTTTAGGTAGGTAAAACTTGAAATTTGAAACCTTAAACAGGTTTTTATGTTTTTTTTTTTTGTCTCGTGTTTTAATGCAATCCTAAAATATTTCATGACGTTCAATAATGATTGTATAATTTAGAACTACTAGTCTAAGCTTTTATTTTATGACCGGGGCTTTTATTTTGTTAATGTTTCAAATGCTTAGTGTGTTTAAATATAAGTTGTCATCGGTGGATTGTAATAATAAGTGATGGTTATTAAAAGTAATGATTTATTGTAATAATTCAATTAATAATACATGTGGAACCTATATAGAACTTGAAACTAACATTGGAATCTATGACAAAGTAAGTTTTAGATTCTAGGTTTTAAAAAATAAGGAACTTATTTTAACGGATAGATTCTAAGATCCAGATAAAATTTATATGGAACTTGAAACGGCTTATTCCTAATTATTGTGGATCGAATTAATTTGATGGCTCCTTTCACATTTCATATGATAATTAACAATGTGGATGTGGCTTCATCAATTATGGTGGTCACTCATCGATTAGTGGGTTTCAATAAGACAACGGTAAGGTGCATCGCCCGTTGTGCTTTTTTTTTTTTTTCACTTTTAGACATAAAAGGATTTAGGGACAAGGCAATGAAGTCTGCCACGCTATTTATACTTGTCCTATTTGGCGACGTACTGCTAATGTGTAAAATCCAAAGGCCGAAAGAACTCCACAAAACATTCTCTGGCCAATCATTGAACCTTTGGGAATCATCCGTCCCTCAATCTCTAATATAAATGGGTACAATAGCTGGATAATGTCTATCAATTCCCTGGCATACCAAATATATACATGACATATGTACATACGTTTAAACATGCATATATATATATATATATATATATATATATATATATATATATATATTCCTCATTATGCCCCCTAGATGAGTCACTAACTTTAATGTTCTTTTATTTAATAAACTTTTTGGTTAAGCCTGATGTCTTTTTAGTGCACATCGATGGAAAGAGCCAGGATATATCTTATTATTCCATCTAGCAAACTTTCTTGTTTAGTTCAATGACAATAGCTGGATAGTGTCTATCAACTCCCTGTGTGTTTAGATACGAGCCACAATGTCTAATTGTTCTCATTGAATATTTCTCTGGGGTAGAGCCTAATGTTTTTGTAGTGCATACATTTTTGAAGGACAAGAATATTACATAATAATTATTCCATCCAGCCGAATTTGGTTTTCGGTTATGTCTTTTCTTTTAGGAGAAATTACACAAACTCTTGTTGAATTTTGAGGTAGGATACATTTACCCATAAACTTTCAAGTGCCCAGAACTTTCATTTTATTACAGTCATTAACCTACATTATTTTATATGTATCAGTATGTCAATGCACACGATCTGTAAGGGATACAAGTATATAGTTCATCTCATATTTAGAAGGAAATCTCTCATTTACCCATAATGCTATAAATAATTGAAAAATATAGAAAACGGCAGAAAATAGATTAACTAAATATTAATTATAGAAAAATAAATCCTTACCAAAAAAAAATTATAGAAAAATAAATATCAATAGTCGTATGAAACAAAAGCTGATTATGGCAACATTAACGAAATTAGAAAATATATTTTAAGAAAGAAATTTAAAGGCGTTAATAAAAAAAGGTGAAACGACAAGATTTGGTTAGTCATTGTGATATTTAAGGACTAAATTGATGTAACTAAAATTGATTGACTAAACATTTTTAGAAAAAAAGTAATAAAAGAAAATAACCTCAACTCATGAAAGCAAATGATTAACCAATAAGTGATTTTTTTAAATTTTTTTGTAGTAATTAAGTCATTTTTTTGCATTAATTAACAATTTAAAAGTACGCAATGAGTATCCAACTCTTTGTTATTTGAACTTTTTTGTTGTTGAGGCATTTTTCCTTTTTACTAGATCATAGTTCTTTTTCTTGAATATTTTATTAATTCTATTAATATGTTAACCTAGTTATAATTTTATTTAAAAAATTTTAAATGATATTCATTTTTCTAATAATTATATTTTAGTTAATTACATTTTCTTTGAATTCTTTATATTTTTATTTTTATTAAAAAATCAAGGGTAAAAGAGGAATTCCTATAAATAATGATATGGAAAAGTCACAAAAATAGAAAGTGAAAACACCTCAATAATAAAAAAGGTGAAATGACAAAAGTTGGTATAACATCTAAATGCTTAATTGTGCAACAATATCAACCCATGAAGAGCCGAAATAAAAAAGTGGGTTGACTCATAAAAGAAAAAAGAGGAAATGGTGTCCTTGACTCATAAAGACAAAAAAGATTAGCCGAAATATAAAGTGAATGGAGCGAAAATTTCGAGAAGCAAACATTTGTACGGAAGTGGGTTCAATGTAAGAAGCTTCTCTCGGGCCTTTTTTTTTTTTTTAACCAATTGAGTTAATGAAAAGAAAGAAAAGGAAACATAAGAAATGTCTCTTTGTGGCCCTTGTGAAGCCACGTCATGAGGCGACTAGGTACGTTGTTTCTCTTTCATTACCTTTTTGGGTTGAATGAGAATTAGATCCACTGATGCAATTGATGCTGTTGTAGTTGAAGAAAGAACCGCAATGCCACAATTTCTCAGCATCTGCCCATCCAATCAAACATGTAATCTATGCCTTGAATCTCCCCTTCCTATGAACCAACCTTCACGAGTTGAAGACACGCAGGATCTCAGCATCCTTTAAGGCGTGTTTGGTCGAATCTAATTGAGTGCCCCACTTTTCATTGCACCCACCGAAAATTTTAAAGAAAATGTCTTGCTTTATAAGAGTCATAATTAGCAATGGCTATGGGCTTTGCCGCGAGGGCCGACATTTTTATGTGTCCCTAGTACGTCAAAGGAATTCCCGTGTCCGAGCCGGCACCGCCCATGGCAATGACGGGCCATGCCAGCCCGCATGCCAAGCCAGGGCATATTATGCCCGGGCTTGGTTTTTAAATTAATTTTTTAAAATTTGTCAAATAATTAAAAATACATTTAGTTAATCAATGCATTTTTTTTTTGTCTGTCGTACTCTAATTCTTATTTTTAAGACTTTCACTCTGCCTCTTTGTAAAGCATGGAGGTCGAATCCCTGAAACTTAAATTCATGATTATGTTTTATGGGGAGTAGGGATTATTGCAGGGAAAAAATAGCAATAATAATAATAATAATAATAATAGTAGGCAAAATGCAATAGGTAAGACTCTGACTTAGACAAAAACATCTCATTAGAATTCAAATTACACCACACAAATTGCACCAGTTATAATAAAATTACATAAGGCTCTTACGTAGAGAAATACATTTTATATAATATTACATTATGAAAAGAGAAACACAAATTTAAATGCCACGGATCGCTTTCTCTATCACCATGAATCGAATGAGATATTGTTGTCCTCCTCCACTGCCTCCAACTCAGTACTCTTCTCTAGCTTCACTATTTCCATCAACTAAGATTTGCCTACGGCGGCCATCTCCATATTCTTGTCGGACAACCTTGATTGTTGTCCCCATTGATTCGATTAGCGCATCAATGTTCTCACCGCTAACTTTCTCAATGTAGCCCAAGTCATCATTATCCATCATGGATGGAGAAGAGTCAGAGGAACTCATTTGAACCGCTCTCTTTTCTGTATAAGATTCCAAACCATTTTTTTTTTTTATTATTCTTTTTTTGCTCGATGAGGATGGTGTCTCATCCGTGGGGGTTCGAATTTTGCAACGTATCCCTAGTGATTGTACCGTCTCAGCTTCACACCATGGCCAGTATTCTTGAACATTGACGGAATTATGAGTCTCGAATTCGTTATCGTGCAAGTAGTGATTGTCCCACCAGCTTCACACCATGGCCGTATTTCTGGAACATCGACAGAATTACGAGTCCCGAATTACTAGCCCCTCTATCTTGAATCTCGGATCCGAACACGTAGATGCCATACAAAAGAGGATGAATTTCCTCGAAGTACTTTAGCAGTTTCTCTTAATGACAATAATGACGGGACCCAAAAAGGTGTCACATTCTTTAGCTACTCATTCCTACGAAATCAAGAAGAGGAAAGACAAAACTCAATTGGTCGATGGATAGTCGCTCGCCTCTGTGGCGTCGTTGAACACCTCCAGGAAGTGCTTGAATCGTTTGGCAACCCTCCAATCAACCTGTAATAATAGAAAGAAAACGAGGTCAACACATTCATCTGATCGCAGGCTTTCTGCAACATCAGATAGGTGGAATTCCACCTAATTTTGACATATGAGGGAGCTTTTTTGGGGCTCCCTTCCGCATTCCGTGCACATCGTCTCCATATCTTGAACCCTTAAAGGGGGCGGAACCTAGGTAACGAACCCACCAGCTTATACGACTTACAGAAGAATCACAAAAATCTTTAAGAGTCTAAGACTACGTTGTGCGCAAAGATTGGTAACACCACACTATGCAACATACACGGAAGAACTGGCCATTGCAAACGAGCCACATCTGGCGTCCATGTTCCTAGCAATAACATTGTTACAAAGGCTTTATCCAAAGTAATGGAAAATGCTTTCTCCCTAATGCCAAAGTCTTTCACCGATCTCATGATTTCCACGCAAATATTTTGTGATTTGTGGCGATGTGGATGCTTAAACAACAGAGTTCGGTGATGTAGTAACCAATATGGCCCTTTCTAGCACACAACAATAGCCACAGGCCTTCAGGTTAGTCCCCAAGTTATCTATGGATAGCAGCTGCACCGACTTTGCTCATTTCTCCTTGTATAGACCCTTGTATTTCCTAGTGTTCGTGGTCCTTGTAATGCATTTGTAATTTGACCGATCGCCACTTGACAAACTCAAGAAACCCTGGATCTTGGGTGCGACCAAATGGTACCTCGGCCTGGAGTGTCTACTGTTGATTTGGGCATTGAGCCTGAGCATCGTTGTACTTGAACGGACTACTATCGTGGCCTGCTGCAACGGCGGTGGACCGCGTAACCACTAGATTTTGCTGGTAATTTCACGCCCCACGCCATGTAAATGGCCTTCTTCTCGTCACTGGGGAGGACCTCGATGCTGAACATTCGTCAAATCTTGGACCTTCCAACACAAAGACTACCCAGTATTGGTTGGAGTAGGCTACTCTTCATAGTGGGAGGTCTGGGTCTGGGAATTGAGTTGGTTACTGTAGCTGAGTTGGGTCTGTTGCGTACTCGGAAATTTGAAATGTCGTATGTAGAATTCGAGAGTTTTTAAGGAATTGTAAGAGAGTGATAAGTAATGAGAAATGGATGGAGGCGATGATGAAGGAGGAATCAAAGTTGTAGGAGTTCTTTTTTTTGGGTGTGGTCGAACGATCACATTCTATCACATTCATTTTGTTTTTCTTAAAGGGTTAATGTTATGAAAAAATCAAAATTAATGCACTTGTGACAAATTGAAAATAAACTAATTTTTTCACCACCAAAAACCTTAATTTGATACACACGTGACAAATTTACTTTCGTTAGTTTCTATTAAATTTTATTGTTAAATTGCTGAGTTGGATGACACGTGACAATTGATTAGTGTTCTGGTCTAGGGTTTTACCCTCTATTTATCAAGAGTGTACTAGTTTTGATGATTTTTTGTGGTATTAATCCAATTTAATAGAAATTGATAGAGAGTAAATTTTTCAAAAATTTGTTATAAATGCACCGGTTTGAAATTATTGATAATAAAAAAGTTAGTTTGGTATAAATTTATCGCATATGTATCAGTTTTGGATTTTTTGCGATATTAATCATTCTTTAAATGCCACTGAGATCTTTGAAAAAAATTGGGGTCGTTTCTAGGCTAGCCTGTTTGGGCCCAAGAGAATGGCCTAGGCTCAACTGGGTCATAGCCCGCCCTAGCACGGCTCCTCACGCAGAGAGGCCGTGCAGGGGTGCCCTCGGAAGGGGATGGGCTATGCTGTGCTTGGGCCAATCCGGTGGAGTGGCCATTACTAGTCATAATACCATAGTAGAGTTTGTGCTATCGGGGTCCACTTGGTCAACTTCTTGCCGGGTTGGTTCTACGATGTTGAAAGTCAAACGAGTGTTTTGGGAGCTCCCGCGTGCTAGACTTTAGAAGGGGTTGTTGTGTTTGGTAAGGGTTTTAGGGAAATTTTTTGAAAAAATGCAAAAAAATGTTTGCTTGAATGAGAGACAATTGAGATTTGAGGGAGAGTGATAGAGATGATGTGAATGACGATGGAAATGAGCAACTATGGTAGCGTGCACATCTCTAAGGTTGAGCATTCGGTGGACTAACTCATATCTCGTCTTCTCATCTCGAAGACTATTTTGTACCTAACTATCTTGATTGCTGTTCACCGATAATGCTGGCTCGAACTTTAGACTTATCCCTAATGAGTTGACGCAAAGACCTTGTTCAGTGTATTAAGATATTTGTTATAATCTGCAGTAATTTCAACTACACATTCTACTCTACTTCTAAGATTAAATCAATAAACTACTTGTTATACATCCATTTTTCACACAAATAAGGATCAAGAATAAACTCATGGATCATTTAACCAAACCAAATCAAACCAAAAAGGAAAAAAAAGATGTTCCGTTTGTACTTGTACTATGGGTTTCCAATGCAACAAACGAGTTCATCGTACATATTGCTTCCGAGTAAAACAACGTTCACGTAACAGAACACACGCGGTGGACATGATTAAAGATAGAGAGTTCATTTTCAGGAAAGGAACTCAAGAAAACAGCAAGAATTCGCACGCAGCCCTCCAAGTCATCGAAGGAGGCTGGACTACTGATGTCTCAGTTCGCAGTTGATGCTTACCTCCGATCACCGTGAGCGGCTGAATTGTTGTTTCTCGTTACAGAGCTTCGAGTGATTAACCTCTTCCTTCCTCGTCGGAAACAAAACTTGAGGCGAAAATCACAAGGCAAAGCTTTTAGCGTGCACAAAACGCCAAGGCTCGGCCACTCGCCCTCTCCTCTTTCGCAAAAGACCCCTCTGCACTTTGAGTTCAACTACAGCTTTTATTCGGTCGTCCATGTTTTTATTTTCCACAAAAGCCAATACGCACGAATGATATATTCATCTTCTTCTGGTGGAACAAAAGCTGTGGTTGAAAATACCCGAGAAGAAGCTTTCGCAAATCTCAATTATTTGATAGTTCAAGAGCTGCACAATAACACTACCTTGACCTCTTCCTTTGCAGTTGTTGATCCACTGGTTTGATTGGGCTCTGACACAGCCCCCCTCGCTTGAATCCAAGGCCCAGTTAGATCGAAGCAGGATTCAGAATTCATATATGGAACAGCCTTCACTACTCCTTTTGGTTATGTGAATGAAATGTAATGCCTTATGGTTTAAAAAAATGCCCCTTTAGAATTTCCAATATGATAATGATAGACTTGAAAACTATGTCACTTTTTTCAATAGTATATATAGATGATATATTAATATTTGCAAAATCTATAGAAGCATTTTAAGTATTTCACTATTTTATATTATTATTATTATTTGGAATAATAGATTAGTATTTTTAGCACCAAATATGAAATATGAAAACTAAAGTAAGGCTTTTAGGACTTGATATATGTCAAACAACTATTGAACCTATTAATAACTATAGAATTCGCAAATAACTTTCCTGGTGAAATTAAAGCAAAAATGCAATTGCATATATTATTAGGATGCCTAAACTATGTTTCAGATTTTATTTCAAGTCTTAAAACCTTATGTACACCTTTATGCTTGTAAACATTGATGCTTTGAATATGTGATATGGAGGTGTATCGAAACAAACAATAGATTCAAATTCTGACGAAAAAAAAAATAGGTAGATGATATTTGGGTTTTGGAATGGTCCTCAAAGCAACTATTCGACTATTAAAAATCAGATAATGTCCATTAATTGTGGCGATCAAAAGTCTCAAGGTGATATTTAAAAGAGAAAAAGTCACAAAGAGTCTAAAATTATACTTACTGTAACACATTTATCCTGAACTTTTTCTTTTAATCAAAAATCCAAAATTATGCATACTATAACATATTTACTATAAACTTTTTCTTTTGATATAAAAAAACCCAAACTTGTAACTATGTGACATATTTACCTCTATCGAGGTTTCATTAGATAATTTTACATCCAAACTAATGTCATTTTTATTTCACTTAAACCACGTGAGTGTCATGTCAACAACATTTGCTTTTCTGAGATCAATGCAAGTGGATTTTTAATGGTCCTCATTGACACAACATTGGCGGAAGGTAAATTTGTCTTAGGAAATTGTTTAGGATAAATGTATCATAGTTGGCATATTTTGATTTTTTGATGGCTTTTGCCATTTTTAAAATAATTTTTTATTATTTTATTTTTATGAATTGATTGCAAAGCACCAAAAGAAGTTTTGCAAATATGTTAAAGATCGAGCCTGATAAGAGGCGCATAGGTGTAGTTGAAAAGGAATTTTTAAATCTATGTCTCCAAAGATCTTTGTGTAGATTTTCTTTAGGATTAATATCCTAAAAAACCCCAAACTAGTACACCCATGACAAATTTATCAAAAACTAATTTTTTAACCATAAAAAATCCCAAACTGATTCATTTTTGACAAATTTATGCCAAATTGATACAGTTATGACACATATACATTTTATTAATTTCTGTTAAATTTTACTATCAAATTGTTGAATCGGATGACACGTAACAGTTGATTGGTGCACCATGGGATTTACTTTTTGTTTGTCACAATTATATTATTTTGTAATTTTTTATAGTATTAATTCACTTTAATGGAGGGTATATTTGTCACCAACGTACCGGTTTGGGATTTTTAGCAATCAGACAATTAATTTGGGTTAAATTTGTCACAAGTGTACAAGTCTGAGGTTTTTTATGATCATTTGGGGTAAATTTGTTAGAGGTATATCAATTTGAGGTTTTTTGTGGTAAAAAAATTAGTTTGAGATAAATTTATCATAGATATATCAGTTTGAGATTTTTTGGGGTATTAATAATTTCTTTATTAGTGTTGGTTGTTACAGTTCAAACATGGATTACCATTAGAAAAGGGAAAATTACATAAAACTTATCCGAACTTTGGGATTAATACAAGTTTATCCCCAAACTTTCAATTGTTATATGTTGGGACTAATGCTGTTTGTCCCTAAACTTTCAATCATTGTATGTTATTCCTTGAGCTTTTATTTTATTATAGCCACTAACTACTGTTACATTTTTTTGTTGGCAATGTGCTATATAAAAACATTTAAGGGGTAAATGTGTATGTTTATCTCATTCTTTGATAGAAGTCTCTCTTTTGTCTTTGATTCCCATAAAAAAAATGAAAAATCTAGGAAAATAAATTGATAGAAACTTTATTATCAAAAGAAATGTTAATTATTAACATAGATGAAAATATTAATGGAATAATAAGATATTTTTAAGAAAAAATAACACAATTTAGTAAAAGGAAAAAGGCCAGAATAACAAGAAGGAATATAACAAAAAGTGGAGGATACTGATTACGTACTTTTAATAAATAATTAATACAAAAAAGACGGATCAAGAGATAATATAGAAAAATCACTTTACTTTTCAGTTTTTTTTTTCGGTAAAATAAACTTTACTTTTCAGTTAATCATTTCCTTTTATGAATTGAAGCAATAATTTCCTTTTATAACTCTTTTTAAATATCTTGTTAATTGACTTTTAAAAAAATAATAATTAAGCCTTTAAATGTACATAATGAGTAACCAATTATTGTTATTTCACCATCTTCTTATTGAGATTTTTTTTTCCATTTGTGTCCTTTCATCTCATTTTTTTTTATTAAAATCTTTCTTTTATCCATGATTTTGGTTAAAAAAATTTAAAATAAAGAATGGAGAAAAATTAATTATTTAGAATATTAATATTATAAAATTAACTATCACTAATAATACTTCAACGAATATTATTGGGTTAATACTTTGAAAAACCCAAAACCTGGTACACACCCGACAAATTTATCTCGACTGACCATAAAAAACCATAAATTGATACATTTATGACAAATTTACCCCCAAACTAATTTATTCGACCGCAAAAAACCCAAAGCTAATAAATTTGTGACAAATATACCCTTCGCTAAATTGGATTAATACCACAAAAAAATCACAAAAATTGTAAATTGTGACAAACGGATTGTAAAATCCCAAATTGGTATACTAGTCAATTGTCACGTGTCATTTAACTTAATAATTTGACAATAAAATTTAACGAAAACTAACAAAGGGTAAATTTATCACAAGTGTACCAGTCTGAGATAAATTTGTCAAAGGTATACTAGTTTGGGGTTTTTGGTGGTCAAAAAAATAGTTGGGGTAAATTTGTCATAGGTGTACTAGTTTGGGGTTTTTCAGGGTATTAATATATGTTCATCTTCTTCTGGTGGAACAAAAGCTGTGGCTGAAAATACCCAAGAAGAAGCTTTCGTAAATCTCAATTATTTGATAGTTCAAGAGCTGCACAATAACACTATCTTGACCTCTTCTTTTGCGGTTGTTGATCCACTGATTTGATTGGGCTCTGACACAGCCCCCCTCGCTTGAATCCAAGGCCCAGTTAGATCGAAGCAGGATTCAGAATTCATATATGGAACAGCCTTCACTACTCCTTTTGGTTATGTGAATGAAATGTAATGCCTTATGGTTTAAAAAAAAATGCCCCTTTAGAATTTCCAATATGATAATGATATACTTGAAAACTATGTCACTTTTTTCAATAGTATATATAGATGATATATTAATATTTGCAAAATCTATAGAAGCATTTTAAGTATTTCACTATTTTATATTATTATTATTATTTGGAATAATAGATTAGTATTTTTAGCACCAAATATGAAATATGCAAACTAAAGTAAGGCTTTTAGGACTTGATATATGTCAAAAACTATTGAACCTATTAATAACTATAGAATTCGCAAATAACTTTCCTGGTGAAATTAAAGCAAAAATGCAATTGCATATATTATTAGGATGCCTAAACTATGTTTCAGATTTTATTTCAAGTCTTAAAACCTTATGTACACCTTTAAGCTTGTAAACGTTGATGCTTTGAATATGGGATATGGAGGTGTATCGAAACAAACAATAGATTCAAATTCTGACGAAAAAAAAAAAGGTAGATGATATATGGGGATTTGGAATGGTCCTCAAAACAACTATTCGACTATTAAAAATCAAATGATGTCCATTAATTGTGGTGATCAAAAGTCTCAAGGTGATATTTAAAAGAGAAAAAGTCACAAAAAGTCTAAAGTTATACTCACTGTAACACATTTATCCTGAACTTTTTTTTAATAAAAAATCTGAAATTATGCATACTATAACATATTTACTATAAACTTTTTTCTTTTGATATAAAAAAACCCAAACTTGTAATTATGTGACATATTTACCTTCATCAAGGTTTCGTTAGATAATTTTTCATCAAAACTAATGTCAACAACATTTGCTTTTCTGAGATCAATGCAAGTAGATTTTTAATGGTCCTCATTGACACAACATTGGCGAAAGGTAAATTTGTCTTAGGAGATTGTTTAGGATAAATGTATCATAGTTGGCATATTTTGATTTTTTGATGGCTTTTGCCCTTTTTAAAATAATTTTTTATTATTTTATTTTTATGAATTGATTGCAAAGCACCAAAAGAAGTTTTGCAAATATCTTAAAGATGGAGCCTGCTAAGAGGCGCATAGGTGTAGTCAAAAAGGAATTTTAAAATCTATGTCTCCAAAGATCTTTGTGTAGATTTTCTTTATGACTAATATCCAAAAAAACCCCAAACCGATACACCTATGATAAATTTACCCAAAACTAATTTTTTAACCATAAAAAACCCCAAACTGATTCATTTTTGATAAATTTATCCCAAATTGATATAGTTATGACACATATACATTTTATTAATTTCCGTTAAATTTTACTATCAAATTGTTGAATCGAATGACACGTAACAGTTGATTGGTGCACCATGGGCTTTACTTTCTGTTTGTCACAGTTATATTATTTTGTAATTTTTTATAGTATTAATTCACTTTAATGGATAATTAACACAAAAAAGACTAATCAAGAGATAATATAGAAAAATCACTTTACTTTTCAGTTAATCATTTCCTTTTATGAGTTGAAGCAATAATTTCCTTTTGTAACTCTTTTTAAATATCTTGTTAATTGACTTTTAACAAAAAATTAATTAAGCCTTTAAATGTACATAATGAGTAACCAATTATTGTTATTTCACCATCTTCTTATTGAGATTTTTTTTTCTTTTTCTATTTGTGTACTTTCATCTCATTTTTTATATTAAAATCTTTCTTTTATCCTTGATTTTGGTTATAAAAATTTAAAATAAAGAATGGAGAAAAATTAATTATTTAGAATATTGATATTAAAAATTAAATATCACTAATAATACTTCAACGAATATTATTCATTTGTGAAAATATTTATATAATTAATAAGAAATTGAAGAACAAGAAACACAATGTTGTAAAAAGACCTAAATGACAAAAGGGAAAATAACAAATCGGTACTCATTATGTATTTCTAAATTGTTAATTAATGAAAAAGATGAAGATCAATAAATTTATTTAAAAAAAAATTAGATTTCAGTTGCTCATTCCCTTCTAAAAGTTGAAGACATTATGCCTATGAATATAAGTAATGAGTAACCAATTTTTATCATTTCATCTTTTTGTTATCAAGTCCTTTTCCTTTTTATATGGTTTGTATTTTCTTTCTTAAATATCTTATTTAGTTGTACTAAAGTGGTTATATTTATCAAACTTTGTTCAATAATATGACTACTAATTATACTTTTCTAGTATTTAATTTAATTTCTCCCATTTATATAATATTTCATTTATTTCATAACAATTGTGGGTACAAGAGATATTTCCTTAAAAAATAAGATGAGATATATACTTGTACACCTTATAAGTCATATGCATTACACATGCTAACAGAAGAAAATAACGTTAGGCTAATAGATATAATAAAATGAACGTTCGGGGAGGTATTGTGTAACAACTGAAAGTTTAGGATAAACCTGTACTACCCTCAAAATTCGGGAGGATTTGGTTTTATTTCCCCTTTAAAAAAAAAGGCTAAGTACCAAATTTAGCTAAGTACCATATTTAGCTGGATGGAAGAATCAATGCAATATTCTTGCTATTCCATAGGTATGCACTACCAAAAAGTTATTCAATAAAAAAAATAAAAATTAAACCCTGTGGTTTCTTTACACTAAGCAGTTGATAGACATTGTCCAGTTTTGTTATTGAACTAAGCACTAAAGTTTGCCGGATGGAATAATAAGTAACATTCTGGCACTTCCATTGACATGCACAAAAAACTGCAGGCTCGACTAGCGGGCTTAATTAGGCATCATGTATGTATATGTATGTTTCTGATACATAAGGGAAATGGTATTCTGGCACTTCCCATTACCCTGTTTTTCCCCGTAATGGCTCACGATATTCTTCTCTGCTGGCTTTAACTATTATATCTGAGGTGACCGTCAATAGGGCTGGTAGAATTATTGGGGACAACAGGCAAAGTTATCCGACAAGAAACTAGAGATGACTGTCGTTGGCGAGAAAATATTCAGTGGTTCGTGCGCGCCACGTCATCAGCTGACCTGGTGCGCACGAACCAATGAAAAGCCGGCACGTGTCCCCGAGCGGGACCCCCTTGGAAAGAAAAAGGAAGGCGCTGATTTTTGGCTGGCTCGGCTCGGCTCCACCGCAGAAGAAAGGACGAAATTCCTCCCGCTTAAAATTTTTCTCTCTCCTCACTTGAATGGGCGGATTCTCTCTCTCCTCTCCTCCTCGTAAAAGAAAAAAGAATGCTCTCTTTCTTCGTGCCTCTCTCACTCTACCCTCCCTCTCTCTTTCTCTCTCCCCAACGAACAAGACGCGTCCTCCCAGTCTCTCTGTGCCCTCCCTCTTTCCGACCGGCGAACCACCGCCAGCAACCGACGAACCACCGCACCGGACCGGCGAGAGGACCGCGACCTCCCCCTCTCTCTCTCTGCCCTCCCTCTTTCCGATCGGCGAACCACCGCCAGCAAATCAGACCGTGGTTTTGCCTGGTTTTTTTATTTTTTATGGGGGGACTTTTTTTTTTTTTAAAGGCTGAGGGGGTTCGGCTTCTTTGTTTGTGCTGGCCAGACGACGGAGAAGGCGATCATCAGAAAAGAGAAGCACCTGGAAGAGGAGACAGATGAGGACGAGGAAGTCATCTACAAAATCGAAGTTCCGGCGAACAGGTGACTGCGAAGCTGATTCGGCATTCGGTTAGATGTTGTGTGTTTCGGATGGGTTTGGAGCTGTTTCGCGGGTCGTGGGTGAATTTTGGTTCGGGGGTTTAAGATGCTAGTGTCCGACTTCGGATGGGTTAAAGTCTTTCGCGGACCATGTTGCTCGTAATGGCTATCGAGATGCTGTGTGGTTCGATCTTTTCTTTGATGTTATCATGTTGCCGAAGGTTTTTTTTTGTTATCTTTTCGGTCGATCAATGTGAAGGACCAATTGCATGTAATTAGAGACTTCATAAACACATTACCACCTGAAAAAGGCTCAGCTTTTGAGTAGTCCATGTGATGTAGCATTTATAGTGTGCATCGAGGCTTTTCTTACTTATGTGTAAATAGTTTCTTTTAATAGTCTCGGAAAATTGGTACAAGTTAGGACATTTTTTCACCACTTTGTGAAGAATTCTAGTTGTATGGGGAAGCGGGTTGATATTCTGACCCTTGGGATTCCCGGTTCATGATAATGGTCCTGAAAGGGGTCGATCTTGAATTTAGTTTATGTTCAACATTTTGTCATGCTAGTTGGGTCAATCCCCAAATTTTATAGGTATTATCGTCGGCAAGAAACGTAACAAGTCTTTTTAGACTTGGTCAGCAGGTTGCGATATTGACTCCTTAATGCTATTGGCTTTATTTTGAATCATGTCATCTAGAAACTTCATTATTTAGTTATAAGTCAAGTTTTTCAAAGAGATGACGGGTTTATCATCATTTTAGTCTGTATTGGTAATTAATGATTATTCTTCTTGATAAATTCGTGCATGTACTGTAGAAATGACTATATTATTATAATAATAAGGTATCCTCTGGGAAATGCACAGATACGACTTGCTTTTCCTCAAAGGGCTTGCTCAGGCTCTACGTGTATTCAATAAGCAGGAGGAGACACCTCAATACAGTCTTCGTAACATCAGCAGGGGATCAATGCTTAAGATGCATGTAAAACCAGAGGTACTGATATGTGAGGATTGATCTGTCTAGATTGATCTATGCTGGAATCATTTATTACTTGAGTGACCATTTATGTGTTGCAGACCTCACAAATCCGTCCATACATTGTTTCTGCTGTCTTAAGAGGGATAACATTTGATGAAGCCAGTTATAACAGCTTCATTGATCTTCAAGACAAGCTCCATCAGAACATTTGCCGGTATTAATTTTTGGATCTTTAACATGCAGCATAATACCTGTTTTCCTTCTCTATTTCAAGATTTTAGGTTTGAGAGGGAGTGGCGGGAGGACAACACATTTTTGGGAAGCTTTTACTGTGTTCATTTGAACCTTAAATGTAAAGAAGAGAGACCGTGATCTTACATTGAGATGCAACGTCCTATATGGCTTGTCTAGAGCAATGGTTTTAAAAAATTTCCAGCATGCAGCCAATTGTCTTTGCAAGTGTGCATTTTAGTGTGACACAATAATGTTACTTTATAAATTAAAGATGTGAGGGAAGCATTATTTATTTTTATCTTTTTTAAAATAGTCATGGCTTCACTGTTGCTTATGCTCTATGTGCTCAGTGGGGGCCATATATATTATTACCCTTAGGAGGGCTTTAAATTGTGAGAAATGCCTGGATGTGAAGAGAGGACTCCGCTGAGTTGTTTTGAATAATTTGGTGAAGTGGTGATGATAGATATGTTGCTTGAACTAGTTTTCATTCTCGAGATCTATATTCAATTTGATATTTTATTTGCATGTAATAGATGCCCAGCCCCCCAATCCCTCCACTTAGTACATCAGATGCTTGTGCTTATGCTAGATCCTCAAAATGTTCTGCTTGGATTGACATGCTTGGATTCTCTCGATATTTTAGGCTAAGAACACTGGTTGCAATTGGGACTCATGACTTGGATACGCTAGAAGGCCCCTTCAGCTATGAGGTGTGTGTTTGAACTAATTGCCTAAACTAGAATCTAAAATGAAGAATTCTGCACGTGTCCTACTATCCTCGCTTGAAGCTAAGGCCCAGCTAGAACTTAAATGGAAGATTTTCAGATTGCTGGCATAATGGATCTTGTCATGATAGAGTGTTATCCTGGCTGGAAGCTTGTGCTCACCTATTCTTTCCTTTTTTTCTCTCTATATATTTAAATGCCTGAAGGATTCCCTCTTGAAGCTTCTTTCTACCCCACACTTTGCCTCAGCATCTATTACATGTTTTCGAGGAGTTGCAGCTAGCTAGACAAGCTTTGACCAGTTCAAGTTTTGTCATCCTCTGAGCTTGTCCCATAGGATGGTATTACTATATATATCCAAGATACTCTATTTTGATCCCAAAAATTCGTAGTATTATGTTTTGCTATCAGGAGTGCTCATCTACTAGATAAAGCATAGACGAAAACAGACATGACAAGGAATTGCACATTTGGTTTAGCTTAATATGTATGAGTTATATATTTGCTACGGCTAAATGTTTCTTCTTAATATGTACGAGTTATATATCTGCTACAGTTAAATGTTTCTTAGCGTCGATGACGTCGCCGGCCTCAGCGAGGTCGCCGAAGAAGCCGTCGAGGTTGATGTGAGACATCACGTCGTCCTCCATATGCAACTCCAGATCCACCATCAGAACACTAGGGGAAAAAAACAACAAAACAAAAAAAAGGGGGGAAAAAGAAGATGAAGGCGACGATGGGAGATATCTCCAACACGGTTTGATTTGCTGGCGGTGGTTCGCCGGTCGGAAAGAGGGAGGGCAGAGAGAGAGGGAGGTCGCGGTCCTCTCGCCAGTCCCGTGCAGTGGTTCGTCGATTGCTCGCGGTCCTCTCGCCGGTCCCGTGCGGTGGTTCGCCGGTCGGAAAGAGGGAGGGCGAGAGAGAGAGAGAGAGAGGGGGAGGTCGCGGTCCTCTCGCCGGTCCGGTGCGGTGGTTCGTCGGTTGCTGACGGTGGTTCGCCGGTCGGAAAGAGGGAGGGCAGAGAGAGAGAGAGGGGGAGGTCGGGTCCTCTCGCCGGTCCGGTGCGGTGGTTCGTCGGTTGCTTGGCGGTGGTTTGCCGGTCGGAAAGAGGGAGGGCACGAGAGACCGGGAGGTCGCGTCCCCGTTCGTTGGGGAGAGAGAAAGAGAGAGGGAGGGTAGAGTGAGAGAGGCGCGAAGAAAGAGAGCGTTCTTTTTTCTTTTACTAGGAGGAGAGGAGAGAGAGAATCCGCCCATTCAAGTGAGGAGAGAGAAAAATTTTGAGCGGGAGGAATTTCGTCCTTTCTTTTGCAGTGGAGCCGAGCCGAGCCGAGCCGAGCTAGCCAAAAATCAGCGCCTTCCTTTTTCTTTTCAAGGGGTCCCCCTCGGGGACACGTGCCGGTTTTTCATTGGTTCGTGCGCCGTCGCCGGTGCGCGCCTTCTTGGCGCCTTCTCGACGCCCTTGGTCGCGACTACATCGCGACCCACTCGATTCCGGCCCACTCGATTCCTGTCTTCGCCTGGGCCCGATCCTCGGGCCTAAGTCGGGTCAAACTTAAGCCCGACTAGGGACGGTCGGGCCTAGTTCAGTCGGGCCGGGCCCAGTCGAGCCGGACCCTGTCAAACCGGATTCGGTCAGACTCGACCCAACCCGACCGGGTCCGACCCCAAAAATATTAAATATTTATTTATTTTTAAAAATTAAATTAAAAAAAGTTATTTAAAAAAAAAAAAATAAATCGAAAAATCCAAAAAAATATTAAATATTTTAATTTTTTAAAAATAAATAAATAAAAAAATATTTAAAAATTTCGAAAATCCAAAAATGCAGGTTTTGATTAGGAATGACCTTGTTTTGCTTTTATAACGTAATTAGGCATTTAATTACTCGTACATTGATTATATTGCATGTTTAATTTACCCGTTTAACTATGTTTGCAATTGCTTAAGTGGCACGTGTTAGTTTTATTGCTATTAGGATATTGATAGTTATGATTGTTACTTTAATGATTGCGCACTTGCCTGATCACATCACATGTTAGTGGATAGGTATAAAGTCAATCCAAACTGCCTGAAAAAAAAAATCATTTTGTTAAAATGAACGAGATTAGGTACCGAAAGGGTACTAATTAGTCAATTAGTGTAATCAAGTCCCCGACCCTAGATTCTCTGGTTGCGTAGGAAGTGAGGTACACTCCCATGCCTCACTTGGTTTCTAGCCGACCCAAATAGGCTAGTGGCGACTCCTTTGTGCAAATTTTTTTAAAAACATCCCAATGTCACGCGGGGTATGGGCTTGGGAGAGTCCATGCCTAATCATGGGCCTTAGGCCCGTCCTTTAGGCAATACCCCTAAACCTGTTCCCTCCCCCCGAGGGCAGGTCGCGACAGCTTGGCGACTCCACTGGGGACTTGGTTTTAGACCTTAGAGGACTTAGGCCAAAATTAATATTGTTCAAAAATATTTTTGTTTGGCAGCAAGGATATCAGGTATGTCCCTAACGTGTTAGGTGTTAAATGTTTTTGCAGTTGGGAGTTATAAGGGGAGGAGTGATTGTTAACCCTTTGTCTTGTAGGTGTGGAGTTGGAAATAGATGTTTATATTTCGAACTTATGAAGTGTTGCTTGCTTATAAATTGATATGCGTGTATCATTTGCATTACACTACACCCTAGCACACACAACCCGCCGTCGGACCTGGGCAGCATAGGATCACTTAGGATGGTGTTGAGGTGGATACCACTCCGACTACAATCATGTAGTACGAGTCGCCCATCTCAACCCCAAAATTTCCTTCCTGATGTCAAAGATCCCCACCCTGGTCTGCGACCATGCGACACGGGTCGGTTCTTTGATGAAGCCGGAGTCATGGGATAACCCGACCTAACCGCAATCTTGTTGGTTCAATTCGGTAATCCTATGGCTCCATTTTGAGCCGTTTAGAGTAGAAATCAAATCACCGTCCATGCGCATGCCTGTGTCATTAGCATTGTTACCCAATGAATGAAGTAAGTTTCTCAAATTCTTTCCTGCGCAATTTATTTATTCGCTTTCTTTTTGGTTGGTTCATGACAAGTTAGGTTTGTCGTCATTTGGGTTGGCATACGATGGGGGTACCTGAGCTTCACATCATTTCTGTCCCGAGAGTCGAGCTGCGCACGTGGTGGGATAAGCTGGATCTGACTGGCCGTGACTGGGTGCGATCTTATGTCGGGCGATTACTCCCCCTATTGGAGATAGAGACTCATTGTGGTGTCGTGCGAGCGTTAGCGCATGTCTGGTGCCCCGCAACTTGCACGTTCGTATTTGGTGATCACGAACTCACTCCAACCTTGGAGGAATACAGTATTGCCATTGGGAAGCCCTTAGTGTCTGAGTTGGTTAGCCCTCCTGTAGGAACTGAGCATGCATCGACCTTATCTGAATTCATTCAAGTTAAAGGAGAGGACGTGAGAAAAGTTTTGAGAGCCAATCGCAAAACCTGTCCGTTTTCATTTCTAAATGAGCTTTTTCAAAATGCCCCATCTTTCCAAAAGAATAAGATCTTCCTACTAGCTTTCTTCGGGTTTGTGATATTCCCACATTGTAAGAACGCTATTAATCCTTGTGTAGCGTGGGTAGTTCGTGAAGTATGTATGAGAAAAGGCTTTGTTAATGCTATCTTGACTGAAACTTTTCTCTCCCTTACTCGTTTTAAAGAGAATAAAGACAAAGCTTTCCATGCTCCTCCTGCACTCTTGCAAATTTGGTTCTTTTCTCACATTAAGGGGTTCGGTGGCTTGATGAACATAAGCAACATTTCCGATTCTAGCCACCCTATCCTGAAATTTAAAGATAGGAAAACGTTTGCCCCTGATTATCATCATTCTGAGTGGCTAGTTTTCATGATACCCTGGACCTGAGGATTTCCAATGGCATGCCAAATGGCTCCGGGTTCAAGAAGCACGGTTCGTGTGCGGGCTTACTGGACCTGTTCCTCTGTTGGGAATCACTGGAGTCACCGAATATTACCTGACACTAGTCACCTGTCAGTTTCAAGAGGTTCAACAGCTTCCGCCGGCGATTCAGGAGGACCCGCTCAGGATAGACTTCCCTGACGGATGCCAAGGTCACGAGGACTCCGTCGCGTTGGTCAAGTCGATGTGGGATATGTGCCACCCCGGAAGCTGATCTGGCCCGAAGAAGAATTGGAGGGACAAGAGAAGACCTACTATGCCTCGAAGGAATACATCCATAGGCACAAGATCCCAGGGAGTCTCCGCCCGAAGATTCCCGAAGTGCCATTAAAGATCACCCACCGAGCCGAGATCAAGCGCCTCAAAAGGGAGCTCGAGGAAGCCGAGGAACATGATTTGAAGTTAACCTGAGTTAGTGGAGTTGCCACGAGCGGAAGCCGTCCTCATTAGTTAGATTGAGACAAGCGCGATATGTAGCGGGACCATATTTGCATGCGTTGTAATATTAAAGAGTTTGTCTCGAGTCTCAGTGTTGAAAATTGGGAGTTAGGAGAATGTCTTTTCGTCTTTGAAGTAGCTTCGTGGTTTAGGGGTTTTCTCTCGCGTTTTTTCTTGTATTATGTGGCAACTTGCCTTTCAATGAAATGAACAAATTGCGGCGATTGGATCATTGTCGTGGGCCGACCGTCTGATTATTACTTATACTTATGTATGCTTATCTACCCTTGCATCAGGTATTAGCTGATCGACTGTCTTCTGCCGATCGTCGACACGGCCAAGCAGAGATCTCCAATTTGCACGCGCGCAAAAGTCAGAATGGAGAATGAGGACACCAACGTGCGCATGGCCAAGATGGAGGACCAACTGGCCCAACTTACTGCAATGATGCTTGAAATAAGCCAAAAGCTCAAGGAACCCCCCGCTGTAGCTGTCACTGGAACATCCACTCCTACGTCATTAGGACACGCTCCCCCGTTAATGGAAGGCGCGCACGTTACTGATCATTCCGGGAAAGAAACTGTTGGAGAGGCTGTGGCACCCCTCGACTCTCCTAAGGTCGCCACAGGTACCTATCGCTATACCTAATGAACGCTAGTTACATCTCTTAGTAAAAGCGCTGTAGTTCATGGGCATTTTTTTTTTTGAAAGCGGTCCCGGCGCAACTTATTAGCGGAAGCATAATTTAATATCGCCATCTCTCCCTCCACACATCATGATACAATGCACACCAACTACACATCATATGAAAAGATGAAGCCGAGCCACTTTTATTTACATATATCTTCGAGATGGATTTCACGGGTCGGTACAATCAAAAGAAAGGCCAAGATTTTCATCTAGACTCGGCCACAACCCAAAAGACAACTCGACCCTATGTCTATTCTCACGTATGATCCTCCATCTATAAGCGGCGGCTATGTCCAAAAAGTGTCATCAGCTCTCTACCCCTCACGCGGCCATCACACCCATCCCGGCGCGTCGGGCGGTGGTGGTGGCAACATCCCCCTAAACTCTCCATCTCGGCGGACATGAACCGACGTAAACTCCCGAATGACCGGGCCCCCAGCCAGCCCACCTCGTACATGACCAACACTCGCACTCGCACAAACGTCGACCCGGGTATGGTAACGCAATCGATCTCCGTACACTCTACCTCCACATCAGATGGGAGGCCATAGAAGGTGCCCCGCGTGATGGTAGGGAGCGGCATCTTCCTAATCTGAAATGTTGGTCCCCGAAAGGGGTGAGTACAACCACTCAGCAGGTAAAGGACCAATGAACCACTCAATGCATCACTCAAAACAACATATCAATCATAGCATAGTACATACCATCCACGCATCCAAGCATAACTTACCTTGCAACCATGCATATGTACATACATCTTCATGTATTCATCATCATCATGTCACATATATATCATCATATCACATGCATATCATCATGTCACATACATATCATCATGCCATAGGTGATCATCATCATGTCACACATCCATGTCATCATGCCATAAGTGATCATCATCATGTCACATACATATCATCATGTCACATACCTATCATCATGCCATAGGTGATCATCATCATGTCACACATCCATGTCATCAGGCCATAAGTGATCATCATCATGTCACACATCCATGTCATCACATCTCATGCGCATGATTCAATTTCCACTTTTATCTTTAAATTTAATCACCACATCTCTTTCCCGGGATCAGTAATTGCGTCCCACACATCACCACTCGCACCCCATCCTGGCATCGCGAGAACCCTCCGGCACACATCACCGGGCATCCGGCACCCCCACTTTCCGGGCATCTCGCATCCCAACCGGCATCACGAGGCACTCCCCGGGCACGCACCTGGGGCTTCCGGCACCCAACCATTCCGGCATCTCGAAACTCCCGAGGGCATCCGGCCATGTATCTCTATACATTTCGGGCATCCGGCACCCCCCATCCCAGGCATCCTGATACTCCCAGGGCATTATCATCCGCCACAAACAGTTTCCTCATTTATCATTGATCATGTTTATCAATTTAAGTCTCAACTTAGCGTGGCACATGATATAATGGCAAATAAAATCACTTTCATCCTTTGATTTATACATGCATCATCAGTCATCATCATACATGTAGCAAGATACAATCATTCTTAAAAATACAATTTATGGAATTCACACAATTTAAAATAGTCCATTTATCATGCCTTTTTGATATTTATTTAAATTCCAGCTTGTACCATTTTGGAAAATATTTAAATTAAATTTCCATATGATTCCCAAAAATCATGAAATTAAGGCATGTGATAAATAAGACAATAAGATAATGATTTCATGGAAAACACATGGCCAATAAAATTCCACACAAAAGATGTCATTCACGCAATCACAGCATGCAATTTCGGATAAAACAGAATGTGCAGTTTTTGAAATAATTCAATTAAAATACCCGAACGACCTCTGAAAATTATGAAATTTTACCGGGTTATAGCCAAGACACTAAAAAAGATTTTTCATGAAGACTTCTAAGCCAAATTATTTTTAGATTATTTTCTACAGTCACACGAAGCTTCTGGATCTAACACCGAAACGTCCAGTGCATGCTTCTCCGAAATACTGAGTCTTCACCTACCTATTCTTCTTCGTTTCCTCTGAAATTTGGATATGTTTTAATTCAAGATATTCTCTACAAGTTTTATGAAGGGATCTAAGTCAAATATCCAGATTATAGTCATCATATGGGTCCATGAAGTCTCGGGTGTCCTGTACCGCGTCTCCAGATTTACCGTCTTCAAGAGTAAGTCGATCCACTAGGCTATACTTGTTCATTTTACTTAAAATTTGAGTATGTTAGTCTTTAAGATGTTCTTTACACGTTTCATGAAGAAGTCGAAGAGAGATTCTCGATAAAAACCAACATGCAACCACAAATCTACCACAAGGTCAGCAAAATAGTTCCAGATCTAGTGTCTCCGTAGGATGAGAGTTTGACCCCTTAAATCTCCATATTTTTGCACCAAAGTTTAGTATGTTGTATTTTAAGATGTTGGCTACAACTTTCATGAAGGAATCAAAGACAAAATCAAACTCAAAACATGCATGCAAGCTCTCACAAGATTCTGGGTCGGGCAGATCTCACGAAATCAGTAAGCAAAATCAAGAACAAATCACATTCTATCTTCGGTTTTGCCTTCCCTATGATCCGAAACCTACCACCAACGATTCACACATGCAAGGCACACATGCAAGGGTGGAAATCAGTCCCAACTTGCCTCTAAGGTCGAGCGGACAGCGGCACACGGACGGCACACCGGCGACGGACGGACGGACGGCGTGCGGGCGGCGACGGGCGAGCTCCTTCCTCTCCTCCCTCTCGGCTCCTCTCTCTCGCAACTCACTCTCTCTCTCTCTCTCAGCTTGGCCGAACCCTCCACCGGCCACTCTCTCTCTCCCTTTTGTTTCCCCTAAGCCACAATCATTAGCAATGATTGGATTATGCATGGAGGACACTTGGCACACTTCAAAGGACAAGTGGGAGAGGGCATGCAACCGGTTTCTTTCCCCCTCCCCTTCGCACGGTCGACAGCCCCTCATGGGCTCATGGGCCGGCCAGCTTGGCCCATCTTAGGCCCATCCATCTTGGGCCTAAGACCCAAGCTTAATTAGCCCAAATTCAATCCTTTTAAAATTACTTAAATCCTTATTAAATTAAAGTACTAAATTACAAATTAAGATGACTATACACTTGAAATTATAAATCCTTCTCATAAATTTATCCTATTACACTAATCTCAAAATTCATGAACACAAGCATATATCACTTAGTCTTAAGAGGAGACTAATGGCTAAAGCATAAAACTTAGGAAAATTTCATTACCTATTTATGGGCTTTGATACACCTTAGAGCTTGTCTTGAATTTTCGGGATGCCACAGAGGCTCCTTCTGTCACGCCAATCATCGTCAATTTGGATCCTCCTCTGAAGGAAAACCCAACACCCCGCATAAGTGAAGAGAGTGAGAAACGTTTGGCAAAGTGGAAGAGCGACTGTGTGCCTTGCAAGGTTATGAGCTGAGAGGAGCTGATAGGCTGTCCCCATACACCAAAGCAAACTTCCCTGAAAACTTCCAAGAGCCTGAGTTAACAAGAAAGTACGACGGAACGGGATGCCCTATGACCCACCTTAGGTATTACGTGAGGAAAATGGCTCGCTACGCTGACAATGTGCCTTTCCTCATACACACATTCCAGGATAGCTTGGAAGGCATTACCCTGACGTGGTTCATCGCACTAGACATTGAAGAATTCACCAGTTGGGAAGATTTAGCCAATGAGTTATTGCAGCAATACCGGTTTAATACCGAGCTCGCCCCCACGAGAGAAGAGTTGACCCGTATTGAGAAGAAGAGAAATGAGTCATTCAAGGCCTTCGCGCAAAGGTGGAGGACTATGGCCTCACAGGTGAAACCGGCCTTGAATGAGAAGGAGATGAAGCAACTATTCCTCAAGACATTGCCTCCTGAATACTTCCAAGGGTTAGTGTTCTCAGGTTGCCAGACGTTTTCACAACTGGTTGAGGTAGGTGAAGGGGTCGAATGGGCGATTATGGAGGGAAAAATATCTGCTGGAGGCACGAAGAAATTCATAGCGAGAAAAGATAAGGAGGCCGCGGTCGAAGTAGCGCTTGTGCAAGAGCCGCCTCTCCCTCGGCCGACCACCACACCTGTGCACAAGCCTATAGTGGCTCAAGGTAGCTCGTCACAAGCATATGATAATGTTAAGAGGCCCTTTCGAAAGGGATTTTCCCCATTACCACGCCCGTTGTCAAAGCTGTTGCCCATGCTTCTCGAAAAGAGGATGGTCGCGAATGAGGTACCTAGGGATAATCCCCTGAGGTTCGTCAGGTTCGATATGACCAAGACCTGCGAATACCACATGGGAGAAATGGGGCATGATGTAGATAATTGCCACATGCTGAGATACAAAGTTCAACAGCTTTTAGACAAGAACATCTTGACTTTTAGGGAGGCTCAGCCTAACGTGCAACAGAACCCTCTACCAAATCATGCAGGGGGAGTGAACTCAATTTCCAAGGACACGCGGGCGAGTCAACGGCCTCTAGTGGTAGATGCTTCCGAATTGTATGAGTCCCTAGTGCAAGCAGGATACTATAGAGGTCAGGAGGATGTGACCCTAGAGGAGAAACTGCACCGTGTCCGCAGGATGGTAGCTATGGGAGTAATCCGACACGAAGAAGAGGAAGAGAAAGTCGTATCCATGATAATACCATCGTCATTCTGCTCATCTTCCTGCAACTTCACTTGTATCTCTCGGGCGAGGAAGGTTATGCCTGGAATCTCAAAGACCCCAGCTTTGTATGAGGAAGGGGTGATAGCTATGATAACCCCGATGGTGATTGAACTATCTGATGAGGAGCTCGTCGGGAATATCAAAATGGAAATCACTGAACCCACAGTGATTGACCCTATGATCGAGGAGATGTCGGCAATTGAAGTCACCAGAGGGAACGCAATGCCGGTCATGATTGAATTGCCACCCCAGGAGAAATATGAGGTGATAATGCTGGAGTGTCCTCCCAAGTTCGATCCCAAAGTTGTACCTTGGGATTGTGGAACAAATGAGGTAGATGCTGTCACACGATCAGGTCGTTGTTACGCACCTGATAAAGGAGTTGAAAAGAAGGCCGTGACCGAGGAGGAGGCAAAACAATTCTTGGCTGTAGTAAAGTCCAGTGAGTTCAACGTGGTGGATCAACTGCGGAAGTTGCCGACTCAAATCTCCCTCCTGGAACTATTCAAAATCTTCCGAGAAGAATAGGGACATCTTGCTAAAAGTCCTTAATGAGGTGCACGTGCCGGAGTCGATCGATGAAGTCCAGTTAGAAGAGTTTGTTGGGGCCGTTCTACTGAAAGACCAAATTTCCTTTACCGATGAGGATCTTCCCCCCGATGGTCCTAATCATACTAAAGCGCTACACATCTCGGTGAAACATGAGAGTACTCTTGTTTGCAGAGTGTTGATTGATAATGGTTCGACGCTCAATATATGCCCGTTGGCTACTCTCCACCGTCTTAGCATTGATCTTGGGAGAATCCGTATTGGCAAGTCGACTGTGCGAGCTTTTGACGGGATGAAGAAGCAGGTGATAGGGGAAATTGAACTTGAGCTGCTGATTGGCCCTGTACTTTTCCAAGTCATGTTCCAGGTGTTAGATATACCAAGCGTCTTCAATTTTCTGCTAGGGAAGCCATGGATCCACACGACGGGTGTTGTTGCCTCTAGCCTCCATCAGAAGGTACGATTCGTGGTGGATAATAGGCTTATCACAGTCCATGGAGAATCTGACTTCAAGATCTATCACGAGACAACCATCCCCTATGTGGAGCCTGAGTGTACTGAGGAATCCAGCTTTCAAACCCTTGAGCTAGTGTCCATGGTCCATGTGCCTGCAGGGTCTTTCATGAAGGCTCCTGAATTTTCTAAGCCGGCCATAGCTGCGGGAAAGATTATGCTGGCGAGTGGGTATAATCCTGGAGAGGGCCTTGGATCACACGGTCAGGGTGTGCGAAAACCCATTGAAGCTCACAAATACTCGAAGAGGAGAGGCCTAGGATATGTTGAGGAGCGAGGAGGTCGTAGTGAGCAAGATGGTCGTGGCAATCGAGGAGGCCGTGGAAGGCAGAGAGGCCAAAGTGCCCGAGGAGGCCGAGGTGGCTATAGAGATCAGAGTGAACGTATTGCCCGAACAGAGGAGGGCGAGGGCGATCAAGGCCCATTTCCCCTATTACTAGAAAAGACGTTTCCAGGACCTCCAAGGATGTTGTTTGAGGAAGAGGAGGACATCTATGGTGTGATCGAGCCATTCAAGGACGACATCATATACACCATCCCGGTGTGCGAGGAAGCAGAGTCCTTTGAAGTCATGGCTGTCCCTCCAGAGCATTACATTGTGCATAATCATAATAAGGACGCATGTGATGCGGATGTGCATGAAGAAAGTCCCTTAGGTTCTGATGACACCGATGATGATGATCAGAAGGGGATCGAGCGCGAGTGGAATCGACATGAAGAATCGAGGCCGTTGACAGAAGAGCGGACAATCACCATAAATCTAGGTGACATAGAAAATGTTAGGGAAGTAAAGATCGGGGCATGTCTCTCAGAGTCAGGGGCGGAAAAGATGACTAATATTTTGAAAGAATATCAAGATGTGTTCGCCTGGACATATGCCGACATGCTGGGATTAGATCTTGAAATTGTGGAACATGCTTTGCCAATAGATCCCAATGTGCCACCCAAGAAGCAAAGACTTAGGAGAACTAAACTAGAGTTGTCCAAGAAGATTGAAGAAGAAGTGATGAAACTGTTGAAAGTAGACTTTATCGAAGTGACTTGTTATCCTGATTGGGTAGCAAACATTGTGCCTGTAATTAAGAAGGATGGGCGAATTAGGGTGTGTGTTGACTATCGCGACTTGAATCGAGCAAGTCCCAAAGACGACTTTCCGCTCCCGCATATCGATGTCTTGGTTGACAGTACGACAGGATTTGAGTTATTCTCCATCATGGATGGCTTTTCTAGATATAACCAAATCCATATGAAGAAGGAGGATAGGAGCAAAACATCATTCATAACTCCTTGGGGGACTTTCTGCTACAAAGTGATGCCTTTCGGTCTAAAGAATGCTAGGGCAACGTATCAAAGGGCCATGGTCACGTTGTTTCATGACATGATGCATAAGGAGATCGAAGTATATGTGGATGATATGATTGCAAAATCAAGATGAGGTGAGGACCATGTTGAAGTCTTGCGGAAACTGTTTGAGCGCCTTCGAAAATTCAAGCTACGCCTCAACCCTGCAAAATGCGTTTTCGGAGCGAGATCTGGGAAGCTATTAGGATTCATGGTCAGTAGCAAGGGCATAGAGATTGATCCGTCAAAGGTTAAGGCTATCTGTGATTTACGACCCTCGACTACCACCAGGGAAGTCCGCAGCCTGATGGGACAACTCAATTATGTGGCGAGGTTCATCTGTCAGCTGTTTGAAACAGCGAAGTCATTCTTCAAACTCCTGAAAAAGAATGCGAAGATTGAGTGGGATGTCAAGTGCCAGGGCGCCTTCGAGAAGATAAAACACTATCTCACTCATGCACTAGTCCTAGTGCCCCCTCTCCCTAAAATTCCCCTGATTTTGTACTTGACCATACACGACGAATCATTGGGAGCCATGTTAGCTCAGAAGAGACCAAATGATGGGAGAGAATACGCGATATACTACTTGAGCAAAAAGTTCACCGTTTCTGAGATGAATTATACAGAAGTTGAGAGAACTTGTGTGGCCCTGATTTGGGTCTTGCACAAGCTGCGGCAATACACGCTCCATCATCGAATCCTGTTGGTGACCGAAAATGTGAGAGTGCTAGTATGAACACCTAGAGGGGGGTGAATAGGTGTTTAAACTAAACCTTGGCAAATATATGCGGAATAAAATAAACTTCGAGTAAAACAAAGGAGTTAGGGAAGAGAATAAGAACACAAGATTTATAGTGGTTCGGCTTAATCCAAGCCTACGTCCACTCTCCCACGCTAACAGCCTTCTTGGCTGAATTCCACTATGCAATCAACAAAAGATTACAACTTCAAGTGCAAACACTTAGTAGATCACACTATCTCACTAAGTCACTCTTTTGGTATTTCTCTCACGATCACAAACGTTTAAGCTCTCCAAAGACAAGTGTATGATCGAAGGTCGCTCGGACTTTGGAATTATAAATTCTACGCTCTATCTCTTACTTGCTCATCGGTCCTTCATCTCCTTAAATACTCCTCCACTTCCAAACTACCCGTTGGACAGTATCTTGAGGATCGTCTTCCAATATACCCATTGGACAGCTCTCCGTATCTAGAAGATTTGGTAGCCGTTGAGTGACAAAGGTAAAATCCCAAATTGATTCCGATCGCCCATACAAACGGAATCTTGGTTTCCATAAGTAAAGCTTCTTCGTATAGAAAGTTCTTGTCTTCAAGATCCAATCGTCAATCAAATAGATTGAGTCAATCAAATCAATCTTGATGTGGAATCCAAACCAGATCACTAGCCGTTATATGATTGGGCTTGAGTTACGTTCCGTCGAATCTGGATGTAAAGTCTGAGAGCCATAGACTTTACAATCTGATAGACTTTACAATCTGAGTTTGAACATATTCTCGCTTCAAAGATAGAGTCTCGTCTTCCGGTTCGCTTCGCATAGAGTTTGTCTTCTCGGTTCATCATTCACGTTCGATCTGAATTAGTCGAGTTGACAGACTTCGATGTAGAACAGATTTTGACACTAAAGTCTGGAAATCTTCAAAATATACTCGGACATGTGTTACGTTCGGTCTTCCGGCTGTCTTCTTCGACTTTGATAATATCCTTTACATGTTCTATTATCTGCATGGTCTATTACTTAACCATTAAACATGTTAGTAGCCTTTGATTTATTTTGTCATCTTCAAAACATCATAAGGGATTTCCCTAACAAAATGATCCCATTAGGTACCTCCTAGAGAAGCCGGCGCTGGTTGGCAAGTTTGCCAAGTGGCAAATTTTAATTCAGAGTTTGACGTTCAAAGCCTGGGACAGAAGTCCATTAAGGGTCGTGCCATAGCAGATATGTTAGCAGAAAGCTCTAAGGGGTCTGGAGCATCTGATGAGGATAGTGATGCGGAAGAGCGAATTTTACTTGTATCAAGCGACAAATGGACGATGTACTTCGATGGTGCAGCTAACTTAGCCGGGTCTGGTACTAGGGCAGTTCTTATCTCCCCCGATGGACAACACTACCCTGTCGCCGCTAAATTGATATTCTCTTGTACGAATAACATCGCTGAATACGAAGCATGCATTCTCGACCTCCAAGCTGCCATCGATATGAAGATCCAGAAGCTGCAGGTTTACGGTGATTCGGCCCTTATCATCTTACAGACCGAAGGTGAATGGCAAACACGGGATTTTAAATTGGTTCCGTATCATGAGTTCCTAGGGGAGTTGATGAAGGAATTCCAAGAAATATCATTCGAATACTTATCAAGGTCCCAAAATCAGTTCGTTGATGCCCTGGCTACCCTATCCTCAATGTTACAAGTAGCTGGAGGCATGGACATTGAACCATTGAGGATTGAGATCTTTAGACGCCCAGCTTATTGCATGACGGTCGAAGAGGAGCCTGATGGACAGCCATGGTACCACGACATCTTGAAGTACCTGCAGAAGGGCAAATTCCCCGAAGGAATTGAAGCAGCAAATAGGAAGCATATATCAAAGCTGGCATCAAGATTCTTCGCTAGTGGAGACATCCTTTATAAAAGATCATTCGACTCGACATTGTTAAGGTGTGTCGACTCTAAAGAAGCCGACCATTTGATGAAAGAGATACATAAAGGGGAGTGCGGCCCCCATATGAACAGACACTTCTTAGCGATAAAGATCATGCGACTCGGTTACTATTGGCTGACTATGGAGTCTGACTGCATTCAGCACGTGCGACGGTGTCACCAGTGCCAGATTTATGGAGACAGGATAAATGCCCCTCCAAATGAACTTCACCAAATGTCTCAATCCTGGCCCTTTTCGATGTGGGGAATTGACGTGATCGGGCCCATTAACCCAAAAGCTTCAAATGGGCATCGATTTATTTTGGTGGCGATAGACTATTTTACCAAGTGGATCGAAGCCAACTCATATGTTAATGTTACTGCCAAGAATGTGGCAAAGTTCATTCGTCGCGACATCGTTGCTCGTTATGGGGTGCCGGAGGCGATTATTACTGACAACGGCACTAATTTGAAAAACAAAGTCACTGATGGCTTGCTCAGTGAGTTTCGAATTAAGCATTTGAACTCATCACCGTACCGTCCTCAGATGAATGGAGCAGTGGAGGCGGCTAACAAGATCATAAAGAAAATCCTATCAAAGACTGCCGAAAATTATCGGGATTGGCACGATAGGCTCCCTTATGCGCTTATGGCATACCGAACTTCTATCCGCACCTCCACAGGGGCAACTCCTTTTTCACTCGTGTACGGGATGGAGGCAGTCTTACCTATCGAAGTCCTTCTCTAAGGGTGCTTTCCCAATCTACGCTTGATGAGACTGAGTGGATGCAACAGAGGCACGAGCAGTTAGACATGATCGATGAAAAGAGATTGCAAGCTGTATGTCATGGTCAATGCTATCAGAAACGAGTCGCAAAGGCCTTCAATCGAAAAGTGCATCCCAGACATTTTGAAGTCAACGACCTAGTGCTGAGGAAAGTGCTTTCGATTATACCAGACCCTTGTGGCAAATTCACCCCGAACTACGAAGGGCCGTACGTGATTAAGAAGATTCTTCTCGGTGGTGATATGATTTTAGTTGAAATGGATGGCGGTGAACTGCCTAGACCTGTAAACGCTGATGCAGTCAAGAAGTATTTTCCATAAATGAAATCAAGGTCGAGGGGCCACGTCATGCACAATTCGAGCCGCATAACATCATGTATAACATTGTAGATATCATGCATATGTTACATACACGCATGTTTGTTTGTGTTTCAGGCATCTTACTGTTCGATGAGGAAATGGCGGAGAGAAAAGTCGACTCAAGGACCCATCAAGTCTCTACGCAAATGGTTAAATACCCCTTTTTCTTGAATGAGAGGCAAACCGAGATTTAAAAAAAAAAAAAGGGCGCGGCATCATTTGTATGACCTATTTCCGGTGTTACTATGCGTGATTCATATCAGTGACCCTCGAAAAGGGGGGCTCATAAAAATGATTTTATTCGGGTAAAAGGTGAAATATTAATCATGCCAAACAAGAGGTGCATAGGATGAAGAAACTAGCCATTTCCAAACACATCCCTCAAATACTTTTGAGTGAAGAGCGGCCTTCTCTTAGGACGAATGATTCATTCGCATTGAGCACAAAGGTTGAAATGATAGAGGCGTTCCCTTTGTCAATCCCAAACACCATGCTAATCTCTTGCTAGCCCTTTAGGCCAAAAAAAAAAAAAAGATGATTCTTCAAAGTACCCTTGTCGAGAACGACCCTACTTGGGGTAGCACAGGAGGTTATGGTCGTGTTGTAGAGCGAAATATTGAGAAAGATTCTATTACTTTCACTTGCATCAATCTTCTAGTGGTAGCTTCAGAGGAATTCTCATCAGAGCTTGACTCATCCCAATGTGAAGAAGAGCATTTCCTTCTCTACCCAAACACCGATACCCATTGCTTTAACCAATTTGGGCCTGATTATTCATTTCTGAACCCGGAGCGGTGATCATCTCCCTTCACTGGGGCAAGGCATAAGAATTGATCAAACACAATTGACAGTTACGAGAAAATGTGAAAAACCATCTCGAAAGTCATAAGAGCTACAAAAGTTCAAAAAGCAAAAAGTTTGACAAACTAAGGGGCATGAAAAAGCATTGTGCTTGGTAAAAGCAAGGCTGTTGCCCGTCAAGAAAAAGAGCCAAAAGGCTGCATCTTATATGAAAGAAAGAAAAAATTATCAAAATCCAAGTGCCTGCAAAAAAAAAAAAAAAAATGATTAGTCAAGGGACTTTCGAGATGTACAATGTTCCAAAAGCCAAATTCCTTCGAAAAGTTGAGTGACTTGGTCACGATCCCATGATGATCACCGACTCTTAAGAACCCTCTTGAAAATTTTAAGCCTTTCGAACCTTTCCCGAGCCAACATTATAACTCTTTTCCGAAGCCTTTTCTGATTGGGATGATTTGAGTGAAAATAAGAATACCACAAAGAAGCTACTGCTTGAAGGAGTGGAAGTAATTCTATCTTGTCTTATCTTCCAAGCTCTCGACTTGTAAACCCGATGAAGATAGTGACAAATGTTCCTTTATTGGCCTCAAAGCAATAATTCCTTTGTGTAAGCCCTAATCGAGCCTATATTGCGGTCCTTTCAAAAGACCTTTTTGATCGATCAGATTGTGCTCATTGCGAATGTTTCTGGAAGCCTTCGACATAGGTTATGTGAGATACCTTCAGCAACCAATTATCTCCCACGTGAATGGATGGGATCAAGTAGCCATTTTATTGAGAGTGTGTGAGAAGCCCTTTCTGACTAAGAAGCTCTAGTTTGGCATGTTTAATGAGCCTTTTTCATGAGTCGTAGCCGTTCTGATAAGAACTTGACTCCTAGAGAATTTGATGATTAATGATACATCCTCTAACAAGATGAGAATTTTGCGCCACATGATGCTGATTGACATCGGATGTTTGTCTAAAGCAGTCCGACTCAGCTTGATTTACTTGTTCAATTAATGCTGTAATATTTGCCAATACGTCTCTTGATGACGTCTCTAATGACATCTGCTCAATTTGAGTTTGACAGGATTACTCAGTAAAGTCATGCGGTTTTCAAGGGGTTAGCGGGTGCTTCCCTAAAAACCAAAGGTTTTAAGTCAGCCTTAAACCATGTTATCTCCAAAGTTTCATGGTTAGCCTTAAACCATGTCATTTTCAACGGTTCGTGGATCTATCCTTTAACCACAAGGTTCGTGGGTCTATCCTTAAACCACACGGTTTGTGGGTCTATCCTTAAATCACACGGTTCGTGGGTCTATCCTTAAACCACAAGGTTCATAGGTCTATCCTTAAACCACATGGTTCGTGGGTCAATCCTTAAACCACACGGTTCGTGGGTCAATCCTTAAACCACACGGTTCGTGAGTCTATCCTTAAACCACGCTTTTAAAATGTCCACGAGTCTATCTTTAAATTGTGATTTTCAAAAGTTCATTGATTTTCCTCAAATAATGTATTTTCCACCCGGTCGAAACTCGTTGTTACACGGTGAGACTTTATCTCTCTTTCTTCCTCATGACTCGGAAAGCTTTGTATCCCGGAGTCTTCCTTCATTCTTGTGACCCGGAGAGCTTTGTATCCTGGAGTCTTCCTTCTTTCTTGTGACCTGGAGAGCTTTGTATCCTGAAGTCTTCCTCTCTTCTTAAGACCCGGAGAGCTTTGTATCCCGGAGTCTTCCCTTCTTCTCATGACCCGGAGAGCTTTGTATCCCGGAGTCTACTTCTTATTAACAAGACGCGCTTCCATAGTTATGAGTCCTCTCCGTCGACCCGACGTGTGCCTATGCACTTGGGGTCTCTTTATCGTCAAAATAATTCAGGTGTCTTTTGTCTTTGAAAGGAACCTCTTCGAGCTCCCATTCAAAGAGGGGCAGCTGTTGACACCTAATTTTTACCTTTCAAAAAGTATATATCAAAATCAAATCAAAAATCAAAATCAAAATCAAAAATTTTAATTATTAATTTCCTTTAAAAAAAGAAAAAGAAAAAAGAAAAAAATTTGAAGGAAGCCGCGCGCCGCCACCCCTCTTCCTCTTTTCTTTTTCTTTTTTTTCTTCGCGCGGCCCAGCCCCTTTCACCCTCTCGACCCAGCCCGCACCTCTGCCTTCTTCTCTAACCGTTGGCTACATGGGGAACCGGCGAAGAAAAAAGCAAAAAGCGAAGCCGAAAGCAGGGGACATGGGGATCTCACGGTGGCAGGCATAGCGCGATCGGCAGGTCAGAGTTGACTGGTAGAGGCTGGGGTTGGTCGAGCGATGCCACGCTGGCGAGCTGGGCAGAAAGGAGAGAAGAAAAGGGAGAGTTCGGGGGAGATGAAAAAATGAACCATGAAAAAACACGAGAGAGGGAGAGAGAGAGCGAAACGTTGAGAGGAGGAGGCGAGAACCGGCTGTCGCAACCGCCACAGACATGCCTCCGGGTCACTGCCACCGCCGCCGAGGCGCCTCCGAACCACCATTCATGCCGGACTCAGGTTGGTATTCTGTCGAACACCTGGTGTGCATTTTCGAAGTCAAGCTGGCCGGAGCCTGTTCCGTCCGTTTCGGTCGGGCTTCAGCCTCCATAGGTTCTCCATTAGGTCATTGTGTATTACTGGTTGTTTGTTGGTCGCTGCTGTTGCCGCCTCGAGTCTGGTTTAGGTCGAAAGCTCCCTGGTTTGCCTATGCCCTCCACCTGTTTGTCATAATGCCCGAGTGGGCTCTCTCCCTTCGAAGCTCCTCTGTGTGGAGCCCTAGGACCCTTGGCCGCCGGAGAGACGCCGTGGCAGCCAGGGAACCCGCGCCATTCGCCTCGCCCGGCCATGGCGGCGCCGTCGCCGGTGCGCGCCTTCTTGGCGCCTCCTCGGCGCCTCCTCGACGCCCCTGGTCGCGACTACCCAGTCGCGATCGAAGAGAGGCCTGTTGAGTGGGCTAGATCACAGATCTGGCCCTCGATTCCTATCTTCGCCTGGGCCCGATCCTCGGGCCCACGTCGGGTCAAACTTAGGCCCGACCAAGGACGGTCGGGCCTAGTTCGGTCGGGCCTAGTTCAGTCGGGCCTAACTCGGTCGGGCCCGGCCCGGTCGAGCTGGATCCGGCCAAACCGGATCCGCTCGGACTCGACCCGACCCGACCCGATCCGGCCCAAAAAAAATATTAAATATTTTAAAAAATATTTTAAAAAAATTAAATTTAAAAAATTAAATTAAAAAAAAAAAAGAGTTAAAAAAATCCAAAAAATATTAAATATTTTAATTTTTTAAATAAATAAATAAATAAATAAAAATATTTGAAAATTTCGAAAATAAAAAAATGCAGGTTTTGATTAGGAATGACCTTGTTTTGCTTTTATAATGTAATTAGGCATTTAATTACTCGTACATTGATTATATTGCATGTTTAATTTACCTGTTTAACTATGTTTGCAATTGCTTAAGTGGCACGTGTTAGTTTTATTGCTATTAGGATATTGATAGTTATGATTGTTACTTTAATGATTGCGCACTTGCCTGATCACATCACATGTTAGTGGATAGGTATAAAGTCAATCCAAACCGCCCGCAAAAAAAAAAATCATTTTGTTAAAATGAACGAGATTAGGTACGAAAAAGGGTACTAATTAGTCAATTAGTGTAATCAAGTCCCCGACCCTAGATTCTCTGGTTGCGTAGGAAGTGAGGTACACTCCCATACCTCACTTGGTTTCTAGCCAACCCCAATAGGCTAGTGGCGACTCCTTTGTGCAAAATTTTTTAAAAACATCCCAATGCCACGCGGGGTATGGGCTTGGGAGAGTCCATGCCTAATCATGGGCCTTAGGCCCATCCTTTAGGCAATACCCCTAAACTTGTTCCCTCCCCCGAGGGCAGGTCGCGACAACGTACATCAAGCAGAACACACTAATTTATATTATAATAGTACTTTTACAAGCCCTTTCTCTATGGGCCCTCTTTTCTTTTTGCATAACAGTACAAGTTTTCCACATGAGCCAAGGGAAATCCCATCTTCTCTAGTGTGACTGCAGCTCCCAACACTAACGTGAGACTTTCTTGTCTATAAGACTGAAAGATGAGGAATGAGTTTTGGGGAAACTCAGTAAGTAAAATTCCTAATTCTCTACTAGGAAAGCATCTTATCATCGTTAAAGCCTAGCAAGTACAATACTCACAAATAGTGTCGATAACAGATCAATAACAAACTTGTTGCTACTCTTGACTACATGCAAATGTCAATTGCAACATGCTTTAATGCATACTTACCTTTGGCTTATCAATAAATATATCAACATATCATACTTATGCATATATCGGCACTCATGCAAATTTATTTACCGTCGTCCTGACTCAACCAAACCCTCCCGACTCAACCGAGGCATCCGGCTTCAAGCTAGGCATCTTAGCTTAACTAGGGCATCCCGGCTCAACTGAGGCATCTTGGCACTAGCTCACCAAGGCATCTGAGCTCAACTTAGGCATCTTGACTCAACCAGGGCATCCTGGGGCTGGCTTACTCGAGGCACCTGGGCTCAAACCCAATCATCCTGGCTCAACTGAGGCGTCCCATTTAATGAACGAGGCATCATTGTCAATGATGTATGGCGATGGGAACTTTTTCCTCTTTAAGTGCATGCATAAATGCATCATACAAGCCGGTTCTTATCTTTTCTCTTAGCCAATGCATGTATGGCCCGAAGACGTGCTCATTCGTTCGTGTGTGTCATGAATTCTTATACTTCACTAATACATATGTCGGGAATGATTTTTGATTCGTAACTTGAATCAGTCACTTAGCATTGATTTTCGCACCGGACAAGGCTCGGAACAACACGTCTCAATGTCGAACCAATACCTCGAGGCTTAGGTACACCTCGCTTTAGTGACGATCCCAAGCTTGACGGACCTCGGCTCCAAACCGATGTGAATGCACATCTATCGAGAATGACCCTCGGCTCGCGGTTTGATCCAACACCAAGCACAAAATCCCCACATCCACTTGGATTATAGAAATCGGCATGCTCGGTGCCTTACCAAGACCTCGTGGATTTGGGCGATCCCTATACCAATCAAGGCATAAGATTGACACGCCTCAATGTTGACTTAGGACCTTGAGGCCTTAGGCGATTCTCGTATCAAGCGAGGCTTGGACTCGGCATCCTATTTATGCTAAAACCAACCCGGCATCTTATTTATGCTAAAACCAAGGCTTTATGGCTTGGGGCGACCTTGCCTTGTGATGAACTTAACTCAAACGAACCTTGGCCTCATTCCGGGCGTGAACAACTCAAGCACATGTTTAAGCACAAACATGAGCAAAACCATACAAAAGATCCAACATCCTACCCACGGCTTGACGGGTGAGCACCTAACTAGACTTGACAATGGAAACTATTGCCTTAAAGGAGACATAAGGATCTTACTTACCTTGGCAAACTTCGAAGACCAACTTAGATTAGCTTGAAGGATTGGGAATGCAAGGCCGAGAGAAAGGAAATGGAGGAGGAGGGTAGGCATGAATGACAAAGTGGGCTAAAGTGGTGGAAATGAATATGAGCCTCCCCTATTTATAGGCACCAAGCTAATTATTATTCATCCAAGAGGTCCAATCACGTTTCTTAGAGTGACACGGCTATGGCATCAAGGTGGCAAGCCTATTTTGTAAGGTGGCACGCCTAGGATCCTAAGAGAACACTTGCCATCTTCTTATTGGACCACCTATTGGCTTGCTCTCCAAGACTCAACTTAGGCTCATGATGTGCCTATGGTCTTAAGGGACACATAAGCCCCTTTGATGTCTAATGTCCTATTCTAATTGGTTGGCTCTTGCCTTGTTCACCAAGGCTATATATTAGGATTTGAGCCTAAGAGTCTAGAGGACACCTAAGCATGCATTACTTACTTCTTCTCCAAGGAAAATCTCAAGCCATCATTACCAAGCCAAATGGTCCTCTCTAATTTTTCCAAGTGTCTTGCTAAAGTCCTTAGTTGGCAAGCCTACGAATTCAATAATTGCACCTAAGGAATGAGTTGGATGGCTAAAAGGTCACACTTGACAAATCTAGCTAGTAGGCATCATTGATGGTGACTTGCTTTTCACTCTTCCATTGATCCACCTATACCCTTGCATTTAATGGAGTTTGAAATTAATGATGCCATAGTTGCCAACTCGACAATTCTATAATCTTCGATCATTAATGAGGGGTCCGTGTATCGTTCTTTGATTAATCCACGTGTGTGTCACCTTTTCTAAAACTTCCAAGATATTTGTGACCTCCATCATGACCTTTGAAAAGTCAAGGGACACCTCATCCTCCTTCATTTAATGAAGATATTTTAGAATTTTCTCTACTTATTCTTTCCTTCCTCAAGAAGGCGGTCTAGAGAATTCTATCATCCACTAATGGAAATGCACTATGCTTTGCATGAGAATTGTTGATACTTGATTTTTAGTCGACACATCATTAAAAGAGATGAGTCCAAATTCGGGGTCAATTTTGGGAGATTTGCTTGGATGCATTCTGATTTGGTCGATTTGGCGTGTTCAAAGATTACAAAGCTCAGCTAAGGTGCTTCAATTTAAGAAATTTGACTTGGCCATTTCAGACTAGAGTGCAATTGAAGTAATTGAGCTTCAATTTGGCCAGTTGAGAGTCAATTGAAGATGTGAGTCTAGCTTGTGGCCTCACTTCAATAGGAATTCAATGAATTTGAATATTTTGTGCATAATTAGTCGACTTGAGATAGCTCAATTGCATCTCATTTGAACCGATTCATATAGAAATATTTGATTTTATATAAATTGGGCAAAACCAGAAAAAATAGAACAAGATTCGGACAAAAAGTCAACCCGGTCACTTGGCGTTGACCAGCGTTGACCAGATTTGACCGGCGTTGACTGGCGAATTTTTCTGGCCATCTTTTGGCCGGAAACCACCTTCCGCTGGTCCACTTCATGGCTAATGCATCTGCGCCTTCAAATTTTTAATTTTGCTCCGGATTTTACGAAATTTGCAAATCGCTCCCCAATGTTATGAAAATTGCAAAAAAAAAAAAAAGACCCCAATTAGTACACGTTTGATTATCATCTGTTCATTAAAAATGTATCGTGGCCATTGAAATAGACATGTGCTCAATTAGAGTGCTCTCAACAAATTTAACAAACCAATTAGCTAGGAAGATCAAATCTTAGCCCTTGGATCCCTTGGATTAATCCAAGGGCTAAGATTTGATCTTGCCCTAAACTATATAACTAGCTTTCCCTCCAAAATTGAAGGGGGCCATTTTTTCCAGATCTGTTTTCTCTGACTAAAAACTCTCTCTCTACATCTCTCTTTGTATTTTTTTCTCCGAACTTGGTCAAGCAAGGAAACAACAAAGCAATTCTTCGCCCGCGGGAGCCACGTTGATTTTCTCTCGAGAGGAATTCTCCATTAATAATAAGGATACCCGAAATTTACGTGGTTTGGTCTGAATATCGGTACCTACGTCCACGGGGAGAGCCAACAACAAATAATTCACTATAATTGGAGAATAAGATTTTACAATCGCTCACACGTTCGAGTGTTTCCCACACCTAGATTTAAGCTCAAAACCAAAGTGTTTATAAATAAACAACTCACTAGGACATAAAGGGTGTGTTTGTTTGTATTCTTTTTTTTTTTTTTTTCTGTTTATGAACAAAAATTCTGTTTTCTTGTTCCCGGGAACAAAAAAAGAACAGAAACGCGTTTGTTTGCGTTTTTGTTCCAAATCTGTTTTTTTGTTCCCGGGAACAAAATTGGAACAGAAATAAGAAACAAGAAAAAGTTGTTTTTTTTGTTCCAAAAACACTTTCAAGAAACACTTCTCTTTCTTTCTTCTTCTTTTCTTCTTCTTTTTTCTTTGGCCGATCGTCGGAGACCGGCCGTCGCGGGCCGGCGACCTCGCCGGAGCGTCACCGGCCCCTGGCAAGGCTCGACCTTGCCTTGGCTGGGCGAGCTCGGGCTCGCCCAGATCTGGCGAGGCCTAGCCTCGCGCTGGTCGGCGATGCTCGGCCTCGCCTTGGCTGGGCGAGCTCAAGCTCGCCCAAATCCGGCGCAGCTTGGCGGTGGCCCGGCGAGGCTCGGCCTCACCGTGGCCGGGCGAGCTTGGCCTTGCCGGATTTGGGCAAGCCCGAGCTCACCTAGCCAAGGCGAGGCCAAGCCTCGCGCCGGCCTCGCCGGTGGCCGAGCAAGCTTGGCCTTGCCGGATCCGGGCGAGCCCGAGCTCGCCCGGCCAAGGCGAGGCCGCCGGCCTCGTCGGCTGGTCGCCGGCCATGGCCGACGCCGGCGACCGGCCAAAAGAAGAAAAAAAAAAAAAAATAAAAAAGAAAGAAAAAAAGGAAAAATAAAATAAAAATATTAAAAAATTTAAAAAAAAAAACAAAAAAAGAACACAAATTTACCAAACGTGTTTCTATTCTTTTTTTTATTCCCGGAACAAGTTTACCAAACGCGTTTTTCTGGTAAAAAATTGTTCCGCAGAACAGAAATAGTGTTTTCTATTTCTGTTCCCCGGAACAATTTTTGAACAGAAACACGAACAAACGCACCCAAACTTACTGCACAAAATTACCGCGTATTCAAGCTCAAAGTAAAATGCTCTATGTACGCCAAAACAAGAGCTGGGCGTCTGTCTCTTTTCCACGTACGTATAGCTTCGTGATCTCTACCTCTTCAAGACTTGTGCGGCGTTCTCTAGGTTTTTCGTGGCTCCCTTTTGCACGTAAAAGAAACCTGACCCTTTTATATGTGTGTGTGCCCAAAGTCAAGACTTTGACTCTAGGCTCCACCTTTGATTCTTTTTCTCCAATATGGATTCTTCTTCTGTCTTCTTCTACACGTTCAAAAAGATAGATAACCCTTACCTATTATTTTATTTTATTTTATTTCCTCGTTTGTTTAGCTATAAGGAGTCCAAGAAAATAAGGGCTTCTTCATCCAATTTGAAATCTACTTGGGAAATCTTTCTCAACCAATTCGATTTAACAAATCATTATTCGAATTCAAACTCGAGACATTAATTTAACAATTTTCTACCTTGGCTCGATGTTTGAAGCCAAGTTGTAGAGCTCATCATCCATGTTACTCTCCCAACACCTCGACGAGTGCTCACTCTCCACAGACGCTAATAGAGCTCAAGCAGAGCTTAAGCTTCGCCAAAGGAACATACTTAATCATGATGTCTGCCGGGTTATCTGCTGTCGCAATCTTTTTGGCAATAACATTACCCTTGGCTAAGACATCTCGAATGAAGTGGTACTTGATGCTGATATGTTTCGTTTGCTCGTGCTAAAATGGGTTATATGCCAAATATATCGTACCTTGGTTATCATAGTGTATATTCACACTTTTTTGTTCTAACCCAAAGTCCGAGAGTAAAAATTTGTAACCATATGGCCTCCTTCGCTACAAAGTTAGTGCCATGTACTCTGCCTCAGTCGAAGACAAGACAATGTGATCTTATAAGGACGCTTTCCATAAACACATACCTTGCTAAAGACCTGCAATCATCTAAGTCACCGGCGTGATCTGAATCTACAAAACCAGTGGTCTCACTGCCATTACTGTTCCTTTGGTATACTATACCCACATTTATTGTCCTCTTCAAATATCTGAGGATCCACTTCACAACTTCTCAATAAGCTTTACCAGGATGTTTTATATAGCGACTTACCACTCACAGCTTGTGAAATATCAGGCTTAGTACACATCATAGCATACATAATACTACCTATGGCACTAGAATAAGGAACACGGGACATATGCTCCTTCTCCTCCTCAGTCTGCGGTGATAATTTATCTAAAAGTTTAAAGTACTTCGCTAAAGGTGTACTTACAGATTTTGCTTACTGCATATTAAAATGTGCAACGATCTTCTCAATATATTTCTTCTGAGATAGACGTAAAAATCCTATAGTCTTGTCACGCAAAATCTCCATGCCCAATATTTTCTTTGAAGCACCTAAATCTTTCATCTCAAATTTAGCATTTAACCGCCTCTTCAACACATCAATATCGGACATATTCTTAGTTGTCATCAGCATATCATCAACATATAAGAGTAGATAAATCAAAGAACCATTCTCCAATCTCCTAAAGTAAACGCAGCTATCCATCTGACTTTTTGAATAGTCTTGACTAGCCATGAAAGTATCAAAATGTTTATACCACTACCTAAGAAACCGTTTCAACCCATACAAAGATTTCTTCAACAAGAAAAGATGATCTTCCTTACTCGGAATAGCAAATCCCTCTGGCTGCCTCATATAAATTTGCTCCTCCAACTCACTGTGAAGAAACGCAATTTTCACATCTAGCTGCTTTAACTTGAGATCCTGCGAAGTAACTAAGGCAAATAAAATACGAATAGAAGTATGTCTTACCACAGGAGAGAACACCTCACTGTAATCAATGCTCTCACACTGTGTATATCCCTTTGCCACAAGTCTTGCCTTATACCTCGCTGCCTCGTCACCGGGAATGCCCTCTTTCCGTTTAAAAACCCATTTACTTCCAACAATCTTTTAGCTCTTGGGTACTTTGATCAGCTCCCATGTCTAATTCCGATGGAGTGATTCATTCTCTTCACTCATAGCCCTTAGCCATTGCAATGACTCAAAACTAGCCATCGCCTCAGAGTAAGACAAAGGCACATCTGTCTCCACTTCATCACCTACAGTCAATGCATAAGCAATATCTGTATAACCATAACGTATCGGTGATTTAATTTGTCTTCTCTATCTATCTGCCGCTATAGTGTGCTGCGGTTGTGCTGGTTGTCTACTATCACCAACTTCAGGAACTGCGGCCTCATCTGTAGTCTCAACTTCTGTTACCTTTGAGGTCTCCGGAGTCTCCACCTGAAGCTCCACCTCGCTAATGACACCATGATCTGTCTTCTCTGCTGGTTGTGTCTCAGAATTCCTCTGTTGAAGCATTGCAGTCTCATCGAAGATCGCATCTTTGTTAATTAGAAAACCGGTTGATCTAGGATCGGTGCACCACAGCCGGTAGCCTTTCACCCCATGTGCATAACCCGAAAATATGCACTTCTTTGCCCTCGGCTCAAACTTACCATCACTCACATGAGCATACGCAGGACATCCGAATATACGTAATCTAGAATAATCAATAGGTTTCCTCGACCATACTTCCTTAGGAGTCTTCCACTCGATAGCAGATGATGGAGATCGATTAAACAGGTAACATGACATGTTCACTGCTTCGGCCCAAAATTCTTTACCAAGTCTTGCATGCGAAAGCATGTATCAAGCTCGCTCTAGCAAAGTTCTATTCTTCCTTTCTGCCACGCCATTCTGCTGTGGTGTCCCGGGTACTATGCGATGTCTCACAATACATTCTTTCTCGCAGAACTCGGTAAAATCTTTACCACAGAACTCCATGCCATTATCGATTCTCAAGCATTTGATTTGTTTATCTGACTGCTTCTCAATCAATGCCTTAAATTTCTTGAATTGATCGAACACATCATATTTATGCTTCAGAAAGTATTCCCATACCTTCTTTGAATAATTGTCGATAAATGTCAGCATATATCGGGCACCTCCTTTCAAAGGAACTGAAGACAGGCTCAAGACGTCTGAATGAATATATTCAACCAGTCGCTTGGTCGAATGAACAGCTGTAGTAAACTTAACTCGGTGTTACTTCCCAAAGATGCAATGCTCACATAAGTCTAGTTTCCTTGTCTTTTGACCATTCAACAACCCTCTTTCACTCAGCATCGTCATATCTATCTCACTCATGTGCCCTAAACATATATGCCATAATTGAGTCAAGTCAGAATTTGACTCACCTAATGAAATTGCAGCGGTTCCGGTCACGGTCTCTTCTCGTAGATGATAGAGAGTATTCACTTTCTTCCCCTTCATCATTGTCATGGCACCTCGAGAAATCTTCAATACTCCACTTTTAGCGGTGTACCTACACTCGATGTCATCGAGTGTCCCTAGAAAAATAAGGTTCTTCTTGAGCTCTAGCACATGCCTCACATTTGTTAATGTGTGCACCACCCTATTGTGCATCTGAATCCAAACCGTCCCTATCCCCACAGCCTTATAGACTGCGTTATTTCCCAAAAAGAACGCTACCACCATCTACAGTTTGGTAAGTAGTAAACCGGTTCTTATGAGGCGTCATATGATAAGAACATTCCAAATCTAGCACCCATTCGTCTCCTGACGAAGTAGTAGTCACACATAAAATAGCTTCTGCATCACTAATGCTCTTCGACAACATTAGCCACACTGCTTGTAGCATTCCTTTTATCACCTTTATTCATTCGCTTTGGACAATCTCTCCTGATATGACCCTCTTCATGACACTTAAAGCACTTCACGCGTCCCTTGGACTTTTTATGGCGTGATTTCGATCTGCTTTTATCTTTGCTGCTACTAGGCCCTCGATGTTGTTCTCCACCCCGAAGCGTTAGTGCTTGCGCTACTCCTTGCACTAGACCATTATCTTGCAACTTTCTCTGCCATTCTTTAGAGAACAAGGTGGACTTTACCTCTTCCGAGGTAATTGTAGTACGCCCCTGCAATAATGATTCAGTAAAGTGCTCACATGACTTTGGTAAAGAGGCTGACAACATCATGCCCTGTTTTTTTATCATCAAGTATCTTACTGACGTTCTTCAGATCCATCATGAGTTTATTAAATTCATCTAGGTGGGTTCTGATAGATGTACCTTCAATATATCTAAATTGAAACATCATCTTCAACATGTATAAGCGATTATTCAAACCTTTCTTTACATAGAGTGCTTGAAGTTTTGCCCATAATGCTGCGACATCCTTCTCCTCGGTAACCTCTATTAAAATCTCATCCGACAAGTTTAACAGGATTGTGCTTTTTGCTCTTTCCATTAGCTCTACCCTCTCGGAGGCTTTCATTATAATCGGCAACTCATCTTCACCATCCAGTGCCTTGGCCAAACCATAGGTTGTCAATAATGCCTGCATCTTAATACTCCATAATCCAAAATTGTTCATCCTGTTAAACTTCTCAATTTTAGATTTCCTCTCAGACATAATTGCAACAACAGAATTTCTAGATAATAATCAGAAAAGAAAAAGCTCCAAATCACAATCAAGAAATCCAATCCCAAGCTCTGATACCAATTGTTGGAATATAATATGCGAAAACGACAGGATTTTGCAATTTACGTCACCACGAAATTAATAGAAAAATAAATGAGAAATAATAAGGATACTAGAAATTTACGTGGATCGGTCCGAATATCGGTACTTACGTCCACGGGGAGAGCCAGCAGCAAATAATCCACTATAATCGGAGAATCAGATTTTATAATCGTTCATGAAAGGGGCTAGTAAATACACCTAGAGGGGGTGAATATGTGTTCATAATAAACCTTGGAAATAAATACGAAATACAATAAATGAGTTTAGGGAAGAGAATAAGAATATAAGGTTTATAGTGGTTCGGCTTAGATCAAGCCTACGTCCACTCTCCCATGCTAACAGCCTTCTGCTGGATTCCACTATGCAATCAACAAGAGATTACAACTTTGAGTGCAAACACTTAGTAGTAGATCACACTATCTCATTAAATCACTCTTTTGGTATTTCTCTCACGATCATAAACGTTTAAGCTCACTAAAGACAAGTGTATGATCGGAGGTCGCTCAGACTTTGGAATTATAAATTCTACGCTCCGTCTCTTACTTGCTCATTGGTCCTTGATCTCCTTAAATACTCCTCCACTTCCAAACTAGCCGTTGGATAGTATCTCGAGGATCGTCTTTCAATCTACCCATTGGACAGATCTGTGTCTAGAAGATTTAGTAGTCGTTGAGTGACAAAAGTAGAATCCCAAATTGATTCCGATCGCCCATACAAACAGAATCTTGGTTTCCATAAGTAAAGTTTCTTCGTATAGAAAGTTCTTGTCTTAAAGATTTAATTGTCAATCAATTAGATTGAGTCAATCAAATCAATCTTGATGTAGAATCCAAACCAGATCACTAGCCGTTATATCTTCAGGGCTTGTGTTACGATCTGTCTCGTTCTGGATGTAAAGTCTGAGAGCAATAGACTTTACAATATGAGTCTGAGTGCAATAGAATTTGCAATCTGAGTCTGAACATATTCTGCTTCTGAACAGATTTAGTTTCAGCATAGAGTCCGTCTTCTGGTTCTTCCAGAACATTTACATGTTCTATCATCTGCATAGTCTTTTACTCAACCATTAAACACGTTAGTAGCCTTTCATTTATTTTGTCATCTTCAAAACATCATAAGGGATTTCCCTAACAGTTCACACGCTTGAGTGTTTCCCACACCTAAATTTAAGCACAAACCCAAAGTGTTTATAAATAAACAACTCACTTAGACATAAACTCACTGCACAAATTACTGTGCATTCAAGCTCAAAGTAAAATGCTCTACGTATGCCAAAACAAGAATTGGGCGTCTGTCTCTTCTCCACGTACGTATAGCTTCGCGATCTCTACCTCTCCAAGACTTGTGCAACGTTCTCTAGGTTTTTCGCGGCTCCCTTCTGCACGTAAAAGAAACCTGGCCCTTTTATATGTGTGTGTGCCCAAAGTCAAAACTTAGACTCGGGGCCCCACCCTTGATTCTTTTTCTCCAATATGGATTCTTCTTTTGCACGTACAAAAAGATAGATAACCCTTACATTTTTTCTTTATTTTATTTCCTCTTTTGTGTGGCTATAAGGAGTCCAAGAAAAGAATGGCTTCTTCATCCAATTTGAAATCTACTTGGGAAATCTTTCTCAACCAATTGGATTTAACAAATTATAATCCGAATTCAAACGTGAGACATTAATTTAACAAAGTGGTTCCTCACGATTTGATCAAATGAGATTGTTTGTAATCGAAGTTTGAAGCCGAGTGAATACTGAAAATCATTGTTCCATCAGCAATTAGGATTTTCTCTTCAACAAGTCCAACAACTACGGCTCACCAATTCGATCACCTCCAAGTACATGCCTAAAGAAAGGACTCAAGAAAGGGGATTGTGATTTGCAAAAACAGTAAATCAGAATCTGAATATCGGCATTGAACAGCTCTTGTACTGGAGTTGAACTCGACATTCTTCACGTCTAGCGATTCCTAAAGCAAGATTGAAGCTAGCAGCTTCATTGTCGTTGAAAGGCGGACATCTCCGAAAGTCAATTATTCATTGGTTCAATCGAGGTAAGCGTGATAAAACTCCTTTTAATAGTGTCTGATGAGACGAGAGCTTCTCGTGTCGAAATACATGAACGACAACGAAGGTTCGAGGCCAAGATGCATTGCAAATCTGATTAGAATCAATGCTTGAATGATCTAGAGTTGATTATATTTAGATCTTGTGGTTATGTGATTTTCGAATTTGGATGAGCATGTTTCTGTTAGGCCGATTTTGAGCTCTTAAATGTTGTTATCTTGCGAAGTTATGAACTAGAAGTTTGATGCATACGTCTTGAGCTTTGAAACAGTAGGTCGCACACCCCAATCGAGTGTCGTCTGTCCCTTGAAAACACCTCCGAAGATTAACGATTCTGCAGTAGTTTAGGTCTTTTTTGGTTATGATTCTTTTCCGCCTTTTGGATTTGTTCTTTTTGTGCCGACTTTCATGATCATTTTTTGACAAAATTGTCTTCATGAGTTTTATTCCAAATTGTCTCATACATTTTTTGTAAATTTTAATGATTTTTGAATGTGTTCAACTAGGTCAGATCTACTCAGATCTAAGCTTAGGTCAATCTGTTCCATATCGATCTTTGATTTTGCTATTTTTGTATTAATTTTGTGTTGAGTTATGAAACAACTTTCCTTCATGAAAGTTACTCATACAGATGTTGTACATGTTCTATATTTTTTTTTTCAAAATTTTTATGCATGTTTAGCTAGGTCAAAATTTCTTAGGTCTTAACATAGGTCAGTTTGTACTGCTTTAGTCCGAGATTTGTTTTGGTGAAATTAAGTTTATAAATGCATCTATTTGGTCTCAAATCCTTCATGAGAGTTGAAATGAATGATATGTATGTTTAATTAATACATGCTTTGTAAGGTTTTTACATTGGTAAAGTAAGTCAATTGCATGTATTAGAATAAAAGGTACCGTAGTAACATGTGCTAGACATATAGTTTGTCTGTTTTGCCATTTTTGCCACTACTCGTATGATTTTGATTGAGTTTTGACCTCTAAACAAAAAATCTTCATCATCGTATGCTCTGTATGTGAGATTTTTGGTAGGATTTATGCATGTCTTGAGGATGGCTGAAATCATACTTGTTCAGTAAACTTAATGCTGAAATGAAATCTTGTCATATGTGCACCTTTCCATGCTTGTTTAAGTCATCTAGGGATCAAATCTTACGATCATGCCTTCTTGATGATTGAACCGTATGTTGCAAGGTTTGCATACATGTTTAAATCATGTCATTTGAGTTTCATCTTGTACATTAATTTGTCTCACAAAAAGTGTTCATCACACTTAAGATTCCCAAGTATAGCATTATGAATAATGAATCATCTCATAATGTCATTTAAATTGTATGAAATTTTGCATTTCGACTTAAGATTAGATGACTATCCAAACTTTTCGTCACATCCAATCCTAAGTCCCGTATGATTTCTTCATGTTATATGTGCATTGTTTGAGTGATTTTGAGATTTTCTAATGAATGTTTATGTTTTGCTTTCTTAGTTACTGATGTGTACACTTTTAGAGATCTTGATTTTAAGATACCAATTGACCTACTTTGAACTCGAGCTCTTCTAGGAAGATGTAGGGCACACTTAGAAGTTTCTAATGCCGCTAATTTCGTGCCAATGGCTCATTTTTTGGACTATTTTCCATTTTTTTCAAATCTAGATTACAATCTAGACAAAGGATCAAATTCGGACCCCTGTTCTAACCCCTGTTTGGACAGACTTTTGATATTTTTGTTTCATTTTTTCTATTTAGAATCTGAACTTGGCCTTTTAATGAAACTTGTTTTTCATCATGTTGGCTATGTTTTGTGTAAATTTGATGATTTTTAGATATGTTTTGATAGGACAAATCCTCATGATATTAACTGAATGTCCTGTTGTTTTAACAAATTTCTGATGAGTTGTTGCTTGTTGTTTGATTTTTGTAAAATCATGTATAGATTGTTTAAGAAAAATTTCTTCATAAAAGTTGTTCATCATCATGTCATGCATGTTAGAAAGTTTTTTCATTGCCATATTAGCATTAGGTATTACCCAATTTTGCTGTCTTTACACGTTTGTTCTGAAATTTCCTGATATAAACATGATTGTGATTGTTTAGTTATACCTTTTACGTTAGTTTGTGCATGAAATTAGGACATGCCATCTTCATGAAAATTGTTCTAAATGTTTTAATCTTTTTAGTTAAACAATCGGCCTTTTCAAATTGCATATTTCAAAAAATGATTTGGTACATGTGATGTTTCCTAAAAAACGATTTCTAAAAAAGTTATTCTCTTAAGCTCAATTTGGCTTAAGGAAAAATCCTGGTTTGGACCATATTCAAAATACCTACGACATTTGTGAGTGCATTTATGCGAGCCCCGGGTTAGCCTTGGCAATTGAATGTGTTCCATAGCCTAAATATTCCTTAATCCTAAATATTTTCATCTTTTTAAAATTCTGATTTGACATAGTGAAAGTCACGGTTTGAACTGTATTCAAAATGTTTGCGATGCTTGTGAGTGAATTTATGCGAGCTTAACCTTGGCAATTGAATGTCTTTCATAGCTGAGACATTACTTTGTCTCAAAATTTTTCATGAATGATTTCGATTTTTTTTTTTGAAATATCACATGTACCATTTATACATATAACCCCATCATGCATTAGAAATTACTTGTGTTTGTGATTGGCGCATGCCCTTGATAATAAGTGACCAGCTGACGGTTCACTTTCTTACTTGATTGGTTGAGAAACAAGGTTCAAAATACCTGCATGCATGTTTAAATTTTTACAATGCATGTAACTTTTAGATGAATGATAGGGTCAATGCATGATATCGAGGAAAAATCCTGTGATCACATAGATCGCTTGATTAGGAGACTTAGAAGCGTTATTGGCCATGCGACAATACAATTGGTCAACAATTGCAATAAATCACAAAAAAAAAATGTGTTAGGTAGGTGTCTTAGTGGGACTCTCATGAAAGATAAAGGCCAACCCCAAGGCCCCAAAATTTGACTTTCATATTGCATTTCCTTTAAATGATTGATCTCGACATGATGTCTTGTTTTTGATTGTTTTGATGTGTATGCTTGTTTCTTTCCATTGTATGCACCTATTTATAAGTTTCTTAAATTAGGTTTAGATTAGGATCTCGAAGATGGAGAAAGCGCGAAGACGATGGAGGTCGATGTCCATTCCGACCATTATCATGTACTATTCATCTCCCCGACATATGTCTCGGGTTCCATTTGTTGTATAAAGCCTGATGAGTTGCGGGTTTTCTTTCTTTCTCTCATTCTTTTCAATTATGTTTCTCTTTTATATTTTCTAAGATTACATGATAGATTTACTACTTTTCTTGATTATTTTCTTACTATCTCATAATTTCAATTCCATTGATTGATTTTTTTTCTTGTTTTTCTAAAAATAGAATAGAATGAAAATGACCAACCACGCATGATCATTTAGTTTAGGACTAATGATCCTGAAAATGTAAAAAGAAACGCATGGACATGTTAGGAAAACACAACATACTATTTAGGTACCGAAAGGACGTTAATAGAAATATTAGCGTAACCCAAGTTTTTGAACCTAGATATTTGGTTGCATAGGAATCGAGGGAATACTCTCGACCCTCGATTGGGTTTTCTAACCAACCCCCAAAATGAGGCTAGTGGCGACTTTTGTCTTATTTTTAGGTTGTCATAAATAACTAGATCGTATAAATAAATCTGTCGCGCGAGGTACAAGTTTGATGAAATTCACCATGGTTTAGCATACTCGATATGGGAGTACCCCAAAGGATGAAGTGATGCCATCCTTATGGGCGATGCGTATTGTTGAGAGGGCTATCATGGTAAAAGTACCCTTAAATCCGATATTCACACCCAACCCCTTCTTCTAAGGTGTGTCGCTCGTATGGGTATGGATCGCAACACTCCGCTGTCACACGGGGTACGAGCTTGGGAGTGCTCGCGATCTCGTGGAGGGAACTCATGAGAGGCTTGATCTGAAAGGCGATGTGATGACGTCTTTCAGAACGCAAGCTGTGAGGGAACTCTCATGATCAAGTACCCCTAAACCTAACATTTCCTCCTTTTCTCTCCTCGTGATGATGACGAATTCGAGAGCGGCGAAATCGGGTTACAACAAGAATCATGAAGAATTGTTGCTCTTATATTGATTTTTTTTTTCTGAAATTTCAGCGTTTGTCATGTTTTCTCTTCCAAAGATCTTTTTTTAGTGCCCTAGCCCATTGACTTGAATTCTCTCAACTGTGCTTGTTTTGCAGAATATCCCACTGTCAAAGATCTTTTCTGAAATTTCAGCGTTTGTTATGTTTTCTCTTTCAAAGATCTTTTTTTTTTTTTAATGCCCTAGCCTCATGACTTGAATTCTCTCAATTGTGCTTGTTTTGCAGAATATCCCACTGTCATCTTTATTTGGCAAAATCTCTAAGGAGGATCAAATGCAAATGCTGTTGAGGTAGGCAAATGATGTGCTTATGTTTATCTTCTGCAACTTGACAAAAGAAGACAGAAGGCTATTTATTTTGGTAGGTGTACCGATATGCTCAAAACTATTTCTTTATTTTTTCTTTTTTTTTGGTGACACACTTCAAAAGATTCATCTATATCATGATGTCAATCATCGAGGTCTATATTCAAAGTCAAAGGAGAATCTTTCTTATTATTATTTTTTTTGGTCGGAGGAGAATCTTTCTTACTTCCAACAACAGCAGCTACTGTAAAGATGCACAAAATAGGATTTAAAACAGGTGTTTTCAAGTTGGTGAATTTGACAACTAAATTTGAATGAACCCTACAGACTATAATTTATTTAAACTTGATTTCCTTGTCAAAGTTCATAGTTTATCTTCTTCTTCTATTTAAATTGCCACACCATCTCAAAGCACATTTTCTTTTTCTCCGTTATCAAGGAAAATCAGAGATGAGCAATCAGGTAGACTATGCTCTGTCGGTTTGTTAAGTCATCATGAAAGCCTCACTTTTGCCACAATGAATGGTGATTTAAGATTGTGCCGTTCATCCTGTATTACTTGAAACCATTTATCTAGGGTAGGCAAGTCCTATCCCTATAACCTCGCCAAGCTGCTAGAGCTCCTGTCATGGACAAGGCAAGATGCAGGCACTGTCATCGCTAATGGGTTATCCTAGTGACCTCGGATGGGGGAATATCAGCTTGTACCAGGGGGAGTGAGAAGTGAAAAAGAATTAATTTGCATCCTGCAAAGGCTCTGTCCTTTTCATTTGCTCTCTTTCGCTTTTGCGTCACTATCTAGTCATAAGATACAGTCCATTCAAGTCACAGTTTTCTTGAGTTTTATGGTTTATTACATGACAGAAAGCATCGTTGAAAGTCTTCTCCTTTATTGAAACTTTTTGGTAGGTGAAGCTCTTGGTCTTCCATGCCTTTATAGTTTTCTCTCTCCATTAATTCATTATCACTTGGCTTCACCATGACCTATGCTCATCTCTCGGCTCAATAGTGTTATCCTCCTGCTCATTCGAAGCTAGAGCTCGTGCTCAATAGTGTTCTCCTCCTGCTCGTTCGAACCTAGAGCTCGTGCTTGCTGTATCGCTGTAATTGATCTAATCACATTCACTGGTTTGCTCCAGGAAGTCTACTCAGAACAGGTAAGTAATATCTATCTATTTGCTCTCTTTTTCATCCCCAAACTAATGCATCTAGATACTAACAACATATGAATGCGAAAAATGTCAACAAAACATTAATATGCACTGAAGTATTTGACAAACACAGGCATGTGCTCTAAGTCGGTCGTATATAGAAAATTAAAATTTTATCTTCTGTTTTGGATGCCCACAAGAAAAGTCTTGATATGAAGAAAAAGGAGAACAATTGACGAACAATTGATGAAACAAGCACTTGTGGAGAAAAGCTATTTTATTTTGATTTGTCTAACATTTGGTGTGCATTCCTCGAAAGTCTTGGTCTTTTTTATGTTCTTTTTGGTAAATGAACGTGTTGATCTTCCTAGACTTCATAGTTTTCTCTCTCCATTAACTCATTTTTACCTCGCTTCAACATAACACCTTTGTTGTTCTCTACAGTGACTGATTCAACCATGACAATTGGAGAGATCGTTTTGGGTTCCTTTATGGGTTCCTTCTTTCAGGTCCTATTCAGCAAGTTGACTTCTCTCACATTAGTCTATGCACAACATGAAAGAATTAGCACCGCTCTCCTCAAGGAGTGGAATGAGATGCTGGGCACAATCAATGCAGTGTTGACTGATGCAGAAGACAAGCAACTTAGTGGTAACCCTCTAGTGAAGCTGTGGCTAGATGATGTTAGGGACTTGGCCTATGATATGGAAGACTTGATTGATGAGTTAGCGATCAAAGTCGCTCAGGTTAAGTTGGAGGCAGAATCCAACACAAGCAAATGTTTGGAAAAATGGAAGTTCTCTTTCTTTGGCCGAGATAAATCCTTCGGATCGAATCCAAACCAGGGCTCGCTCATGTCTGAAACCATGGTACAAGAGATTAGTGGCAGGTTGAAAGTGATTGTCACTAGGAAGGCTCGTCTAAGCTTAAGAGAGAATGTTGTGGATAGATCCAACTACACAAACAAAAGGGATCTAAGCACTTCTTTGCCAGAGCCTCAGTTTTATGGTAGAGAGAAGGAAGAAGCACAAATACTCAAAATATTGACCAGTGAAGTCGAAAATTCAGATGCCATGCTGAGCATGATCCCCATAGTTGGGATGGGTGGTGTTGGAAAAACGGCCTTGGCTCAACGGTTGTATAATGATGTCAGAGTATATAGCTGTTTCGAGAAGAGAGCGTGGGTTTGTGTGTCAGATGTTTTTGATGTTCTTCACATAACGAAGACTATTTTGCAGTCAATCACTGGGTTGTCATGCCAGGGTGAAGATCTTAACGGGCTTCAAGTTAAGTTGAAGGGCCATCTATCTGGGAAGAAGTTTCTTGTGGTTTTAGATGATATATGGAATGAGAAATACGAAAAATGGACTGCCTTCTTGAAGCCATTTGAAGCGGGGGCTAAGGGGAGTAAGATCATCATCACGACTCGCAACCTTGCTGTTGTTTCCATAACTAGAGCATCACCCTATCATTTGAAGGAATTGTCCCTTGATGATTGCACAAGCTTAGTAGCCTTTCATGCTCTTGGAACAACAAATTTTGAGAACCATTCGGATTTTAATACAATAGGTAAGAAAATAGCTGAAAGATGTAAAGGTTTACCTTTGGCAGCGAAGATGCTAGGCGGTGCCCTACGTAATAAAAGGAATCCCAATGAATGGGAAGATACCTTAAATAATAGAATATGGGATCTTCCGATGGCAGAGAATGATGAGGTTCTCCCTGTCTTGAACTTGAGTTATGTCCATCTTCCTTGCCATTTGAAGAGATGTTTTGCTTATTGTGCAATATTTCCCAAGGATTACGAAATTGAGAGAGATGAGTTGGTACTCTTATGGATAGCTGAGGGCTTTTTGGATAGACAAAAAGTAAAGGGGAATATTTTCAGATTAGGACGAAATTACTTTGATGAGTTAGTATCTAGATCATTTCTTCAACAATCAAGTGTCGACGCATCTAAGTTTTCAATGCATGATCTTTTGAATGATCTAGCAAAGTCAATTGTAGGAAGTGCATACTTTAGCTCTGGGGAGTCTCACTTGGCAGCTAATGAAGAAGACACCTCTCTTGGGAAAATTCGTTATGCATCATTCATCTCATCGCATTTTGCTACATCAAAATGCTTAAGAGAATATCACCAAATGAAGGTACTAAGAACTTTAATGCTACTGCATAATGGATTTAGAGGGGACACTTTCTCTATTTCCAACAAGGTGCTACATGACTTGCTAACGGAATTGAAGTACTTGAGGGTGCTCTCAATATGTCATTGTGACATCGTAGAGGTACCGAATTGCATTGGTGATCTAAAACATCTTAGATATCTCAATTTCTCGTACACTGATATCAAAAGGCTACCTGAATCAATTGTCAACTTGTGCAAATTACAAGTTTTGATCTTAAGAGGTTGTCAAAAACTTTCAAAGTTGCCTCAAGGCATCACAAAATTGGTCAGTTTACAGTTTCTTGATGTTAGAGATACGAGGAGTCTCAAAGAGATGCCGTTGGGTATCGGTAATTTAAAAAATCTTATTATCTTGTCCAAGTTTGTGGTACGACTAGAGAAAGGGTCACAGTTAGAGGAGTTAAAGAATTTGCCACATCTTCAAGGAGAATTATTCATATCAGAATTGCAAAAGGTGGAAAAAGTTGGAGATGCAATTGCTGCTAATTTGCATCAAAAGCAAGGCCTTACCAACTTATCCTTGCATTGGGATGAAAATTTGGAAAATCTCCATAATCATGAGCAGGAAGCACAAGTGCTTGACTTTCTACGACCTCACATTGATCTTGAAAATCTTAATATTTTGAACTATGGTGGTGCAAAATTCCCATCATGGTTAGGTGGTCCATCATATTCTAAGATAGTGTCTTTGTGCTTGCGGGGTTGTCCTAATGTTATATCACTTCCCTCGCTTGGACAACTACCTTCACTGAAGGAATTATCTCTTGAAGGTCTACATGCAATAAGAATGATAGGCTCTGAATTTTATGGAGATAAAAGGCCTTTCTCATCCTTAACAACTTTGAAGTTGAAAGAGATGTTGGCATGGAAGAATTGGTCTCCTTATGTTGGGGGTCCAAAAGAAGAAGTCTCATTCTCCTGTCTTCAACATCTTGTTGGGGGTCCAAAAGAAGAAGTCTCATTCTCCTGTCTTCAACATCTTGTTGTCATTGATCAGGACATTACCTCTTCAACTTGATTGTCTCATAAAACTTGAAATCCATTCATGTCGGCATTTGAATAATTCAACGAATGAGGTTTGTTTTCCATCTCTCCGTGAGTTATACCTTGAGGATTGTAACAAGGAAATCTTAAAGAGCTTGGTCAACCTAACTTCTTTGATCATTCTCAAAATTGAAAATCTTGCCGAGCTTGTTTGCTTTGATCATGTGTTTATGAGGTGCTTGGTCAAGCTAAAGGAGCTTCATATAGGACGGTGTGACAAGCTTACATACTTGTGGCAAGATGAAAATATAATGCTTAATCTTACTTGTCTTCAAGAATTAGCTATTGAAAGCTGCCCTCGATTCACATCTTTTGTGGTAGGAGAAGGAGAAATAGAGCTGCCGTGCAACTTTGAAAGGATGGAATTGAGTAATTGCATAAGCTTAGAAAAGCTTCCAAGCAAGATGCACACATTCAAACATTTGATCATTAGGAGGTGTCCAAAAATCTTGGGACCAACCATTCCTCTAGATGACCCTAACAACAATAACCCAATATCTCAACTTGAGTATCTGCGGATTGTAAGTTGTGATTCTCTAATATCTTCTTTGTTTGCCAACGATAGACTTACTGCTTTGAAGAAACTTTGTATTTGTGAGTGCAAGGGAGTGGAGTCGGTGGAAAAGATCACCATAGAATCACTCAAAGAAATGACAATTGATGGCTGTCCAAATGTAGGAAGCCTACCACAGTGCCTTCACACGCTCTCCCATCTGTCTCATTTGGATATAAGTAATTGTCCAGCATTGGAGATAGAGGAATTCCCTTCCCTTCCCATCACCCTGTCGTGTCTTATAATTAGTAATTGTCCGAAGATAAAGTCTCTACCAAATCAATGGCATCATCTTACATCCCTTGAGACGCTATTCATCGAGGATTGCCAAAATATCAAATGCTTCCCCAAAGGAGGTTTGCCTCCCAATTTGCATGGCCTTTTAATAAGAGGGTGCACGAATCTGAAGCAGCCAGTGAGAGAATGGGGCTTACACCTACTCACATCCCTCCGGTGTATGTTAATTGACTTTTGCATGGGAGGGGAGGGAGAGAAGGTATGGTTTCCTTCGGAGGACAGGGATGCATGGAGTCTTCTCTTTCCTTCCTCTCTAATGTATCTTCGCATTTGTAATATGTGGAATGTTGAAAGACTATCAAGCGGTCTTCTCAACCATCTCTCCTCTCTCAAACATTTATGGATCGACTCTTGCCCGAAGCTGAGGTACTTGCCAGAGGATGGCCTCCCTCCCTCCCTCCAAGAATTGTACATAGAGAAATGTGAGATTCTGAAAGATAGATGCTCAAAACTCACTGGCGACTATTGGCCCCTAATCCAAGAAATCCCTCTCATCGAGATAGATTGGGTGCGGATCCAATGAATTGATTCTTTCATGCACTGCCAGTTTTCTCGGATTAAGGGTAAGTTTTTGGTTTTGAAGGCATCAATTTTGATTCTGCCTCCTCTATTCGATGCGTAATACAAATTGATATTTGTAATGGAGATATTTTTCATGAATTTCCGAAAACAACCCACTAAGGTCAACGAATGACAATTCGTTGGGGTTCTTTTTGTCCAGCAAACAAACTCAGTACTCATCCATTACTTCAAATTTTGACAACACGTCCTCTTCCCAGTATGCAAAGCTACCCAATGGGCATAAACATTTGCTTTTCACGAAATACGACTACAATTCAGAGCTGAAAATTGATCTTTAGCTGCTTGAATCCCAGCAGGAGCTTCCTTTAGTCTTTAGTTGTACTGCTTGCGAAAGTTGATAATATCCTTGGATACCACAGCTGCATCTATCTCCACTACAACCTTGGGCCAGCTTCTCTTTTGCCACTTCGATGCTCTTTCCGACAAAAAGTAATTCAGCCTCCTCTGCAAATCTAACTTGCACCACCACACCCCTGCCGGTAACCATGTCCCCTGCCTAATTTGTGGCCACAATGCCTGTTGTTAGTTTGTTCGTAAAACATAGAAAAAGTACTTTAGTAAATAGTTTGTTTCTTTAAGACTGTATTCATGCCTCAAAGTCCAATTCCATCTTCCCAACAATCCCAGCAACAGCATGTTTCGTTTCTTTAATGTCAGACCCATCGCAGTTGATATTCACAGAACCTAGCTTAGGTTTTACTACACGCGCTGCCTTTCATCCATCCACTGATGACATAGCTCTCTTATATTCTTGCAGGCAACACACTGCAAAAGAGTTTTTCTTATCTGTATTACTGATGGTCTCAGGATCTGGTGATTTATGGTTAAAAGTTGCTGCATTCGGAGCTTTCCAGTTACACCAGGTGACGGCAATCATTCTTAAGAGTTATCAGCCTGCACTAATCATTTGATCTCATGACCTCACATTCGTAGAATATCAAGCCTGAACCGAAAAGTCACCATCACTGGTGATTAGTGTCTCCCATACGTGTGTGCTAACATAATCGTAAGAATTATTCAGCGAAAACAAAATCACCCAAAGGGTCACTAATTGCTGAGAAAAGGAAAGCGAAGGATCCTGGTTCTTATCTTGTCTGTTCATATTTTGTTGCTGTCGTGTGGATATGCATATAATTCTTTTTGTCTGATCACTCTCAAAGCTGTTCATTATGCATGGAAGTAATTTTTATTCAGGACTAATTAATCGTCCTCTTCTAGGATTTTGGATAAGAAATATGAAAAATGTGGAAGAACCATCAATAGCGGAGGACATAAGATGCGTGGAGCCTCCTATTTCCTTCCTCTCTAACCTCTCCTTGGATGAAAAATATGAGGAACGTGAAAAGACTATCAAGTGGGCTTTGCAGGCATCTCTCCTCTCTCAAACAGTCATATATTTTACAGTTGCCGGATGTTGGGGTACTTGACAGAGGACAGCTTCCATCCCTCCCTCCATGTATTCCGCATAATTCAATGAGAGATTCTGAAAGATTGGTGCTCAAAACTCTGCGGCGACTGTTGGCACCTCATCCAAGAAATCCCACTCATCGTAATTGATTGAGTTCGGATTCAATATGAAGATGTCTCTCCAATGTCTAATCTTTGTTCTCAAAACAAATAATACGTACATGGACTTGCTTTCAGTGCGGGAATTATGATGCATGGATGTGCCTGTCTTTATTGATGATATATCTTGAACTTTGTTTCATGCCCAAAAATTGCTTATCTTTCCACTTATGGAAATGCACTATGCTTTGCGTGAGAATCATGAAGAATTGTTGCTCTTGTATTGATATTTTTCTGCAATTTCAGCGTTTGTTGTATTTTCTGTTCCAAATATCTTTTTCTTAGGCCCTAGCTCATTGACCTGAAGTCTCTCAACTGTGCTTGCTTTGCAGAATATCCCACTGTCTTCTGTATTTGGAAAAATCTCTCCCGGTGATCAAATGCAAACATTGTTGAGGTAGGCAACTGATGTGCTTACGTTCATCTTTTGCAACTTGACAAAAGAAAAACAAAAAGCTACTAATTTTGGTAGTTGTACTAATATGCTCTATACTTTTTTTTTGGTGACATGCTCTAAAAGATTTATCTGTATCACGATGTCAATTATCGAGGTCTACATTCAAAGTCAAACGAAGCAGATTTCGTACCTCCAACAGCAGCAGCGACTGAAGAGATGCAAAAATTGGGGTTTTCGAGTTGGCAGATTACAATCCATTTCAATCTGACTTCCTTGTCGAAGTTAACAGTTCATCTTTATTCTATTTAACTTCCCACGCCATCTCAGAGAACATTTTCTTTTTCTTTGTCGCAAAGGAAAGACTGAGAGGAGCAATCAAGGAGACTATGCTCTGTTACCATTTTGAGTAATTGTAAAAGTTTCACGTCTGCCTTGAAATATTTCAGATCGCGAGAAGGTCATCGTCCAATACCACTCGCAACCTAGTTATCTCGGGTAGCCAAGTCTCATCATCCAATACCAAGCTGCCAGAGCTCCCATCACGGGCAAGGCAAGATATAGGCACTACCATCACTAATGGATTATCATCGTGACCTCGCGTTTGTGGAATATCAGTTTGTACCGTCAGGCCACCATCGCTGGTGTTCAGTGGTCCCCTATAGTTCTGCGTTAACAAAATCATGAAGTCTATTTAGGATTAGCAAAATCATCAAAACAGTTTCATTTTTACATGCAATAATTGACTTGAACATGCATGTTTCGGGAATACCTAAATGCCTCTTACCAATAAACCGCTCTACGAAAAACATCTGAAGGAAATGTTGCCTATGAAGGTGACTATAAGGAGCGGTGCTGATGGCAACGGCTTGGCAGTGGCCGTGGGACGGTGGTGCGCTCTCCCGCCCCATTCTCGCTTCTTCTTCTTTTTTTCCTTTTTCAAGTTCTTGCTGTTTTTTCTTTTTCTTTTTCTCTTTGCTTTTTTTTTTTCCTTTTATTGAACTTAAATTTGAAAGGATACATGAAATCTAGACATTATTCATTAGACAAGTACAAGAGAGATTATTGAATGAAAAATCACGGTACGATTAAGCAAGAAAAGAGTAGGACAAAAATTATAGTAACAGTAAATTTTTATGCATGGCATGTAATGCATGGGGAAATTCTACTAGTAATGGAAAAACAAAGGCATTCACATAGGGATGAAAGATGAGGGATGTGAGAAGTGATGTAACAATGCCAATTTGCATCCTGCAAACTCTATCTTTTTCATTTGCTCTCTTTCGCTTCTGCTTCACTTTATAGACAAACAAATACATGATGTCCAGTAAAGTCTTGGCCTTCTTGAGTTTATGGTTTCTCTGCATGAACAAAGTACTTGTGGACAGAAAGCATTCTTGAAAGTCTTGGTCTCTGTTTAAACTATTTGGTAGGTGAAAATCTTGGTCTTCCGGGACTTTAAAGTTGTCTATCTTCATTAACTCATTATCACTTTGCTTCAACATAGTCCTTGATTGACTCTACGGTTATTGATTCACCCTTAGAGGGCAGGCATATCTTCATAAAAAACTTATCTTACGAATGTTTTGTTGGTTTTTTTTTTAGTATAGTCTTTCACATGGTATCCATAGCGCTAAAAATTTGCAACAAAATGGGCGGCAATGATTTGCTGAAGGGTGCTGAAGCAATTGTTGATGATCGTGAAGCGCTTGATAGGAGAATTGTGGCCCTTTGAAAAGAAAAAGTTAACCAAAGCATTTGCTTGATGATTAGTTGGTGATATATGAATTACTATTTCCAGAGTAACATTAAGCAAATTGCTTCATGGACTCATTGGTGTACCCGACTATTTTCCTTGTTTAACCCAAATCTGGTGTTCCTATTCTCATTATCAAACAGTCAAAGTTAGTTGTCTTTGATGACTTACAAATATATAATAGAAAGTAAGATGCCATTGTTAGGTGGATCATCTACATTTATTTCAATCGGTGCAAGTTGCAGAAAGATGCTTATTTGTCAGTCCTATTAATTGTGGTAAGCTTCATTCATCATTAGACAAGAAAAAGGGTCTGGCATTGCCAACTAACAGTGTACAATCTACTAGATATACTGTAGGCATCACACTTGTGAACGGTAAAATCATGGAAAGGACCATGATTCTATTATCATGCGGTTTTTGATCATCAACTACTACTTCAGCACCCTTCAGTAGATCATTGCTACCCATCTTGCTACGAATCTTTAGCACGGTAACTGCCACGTAAAAGCCTACATTGATAGCATATTCACCAAAAATGCATCAAATGAAGACATTGAATTATAAAATTATTAAGAATGTACAGATTCCAAAATAAAAATCTTGGTCTTGGTCTTTTTTTTTTCTTTTTTTTTTTTTAATGTTTTTGATAGGTGGATGTCTTGGTCTTCCTGAGCTAAATAGTTTTCTCTCTTCCTGCTTTATATAAGATAGAACTAAGCAAAATGATAGAAAAAGTTCAATAAATTGTCTACAGTTTCAACTGTTGCTCATGAGTTCCTAAATTAAAAGATTTAATCTAACAAGTACGTACACATTGATTATAAGTTGTGTGCGTAGCATGGGTACTTTACAAGTGTGACATCCTGGTTTTCAGGTTCTGATTTCGATTGGATAAGTTGGGTCTTTCGTCGACGCGCCTCTAGTGTTTTTCTCTTAGTTGGCCACTCATGAGATAACTGGCCTATCCGGTTAAGCCATTAAGGGATTTTAACGCAATAGGCTTGAGAATTCGACCAGGAATCGACTGCTCGACCATGCTAGTCTACAAGGGTCTTTACGGCACAGTTAAAAATCGATTAGAGATCAGAGATAGGTCAGTTCGACTGAGATGTGTGGCTAAACGTGGGTGACTCCACTAAATTAGAAAATTCTCGTCGACCGGCACTAGACTGATTTTTCTATCGTTTTGGTACCCTGTGTCCGTATTTGAATACTCAAGATTTTCACGACAACCGAGAGTCGCCAATGTGTCGAAGAGGTACGTGTGACTCGAAGAAAATCGACCACAGGTCAATTGCATCAAAAATTCCTAAAAGCTACCTGGTAGGCTAGGTCATGTTAAAATCACGCTAGATTGAAATTAACCGCAAATTTGAATTCGATTTCGGAAATGGAAAGTTCTATCATGTCACGAGTCATTTTAGGAACGTCGACTCATCTTTCGAAGAATTTCCGGCGAGTTTAGGATTTTTATGGAAAATCGATTCGGACGATTCGGAAAACGAACGGAAATTCGGATTGGCCAATTTGAAGGGATTTTTGGCATCCGGTGTGAGTGAATTAGTGACAGGGAATTTCGTGGGCTTTTTCCTCATCAAATTGGACGCCAATCGGAGAGGTTTGTTTAGAAATCGGATTTCAAGAAAAATGAAATAGAATTCGGAATTGAGGGAAAATGGCCGTTGTTGTTGCCCAAGACTTGTTATTTGGGGGAATGATGGTGCAAGAAAGCAAGTGAGGATAAAGTATTCTAGCGTGGGCATTTTTGGGGAACAAATTGGATTGAATGGAAGTCACGGGACCAAGAATAAATATTTATAGGACGTTTTATTTAATTTCTTTTCCCCCCATTCTTCGGTCTTCCCCTTCCCGCTCATCTTTCTCTCTCTATTCCTCTCTCCCTCTCATGTGCCCCCATCGGTGGCCTCCCTCATGTCCACGCATCTCTCTCTCTCTCTCTCTCTCTCTCTCTCTATTTTTCTTTTAGTTTCTGCACATCTTTTAATTGGCCGACCATCCTCTGCCAATCCCTTTCCCCTTACTTTATTTCCTTGACTGTTTACACTTATTCTTATCACTTTTTTTTTTCTCTCTCTCTCTCTCTCTCTCAAAGCAAACCGAACCCTCCCTTTCAGCTTCTGCCATTTCTTTCATTCCATTTCCTTTGCCCAATTTCCTTCTGCCATCCACGCCGCACGTTTGCACGGCCACCAACGCCTCCACCTTCGCTGGTCTCTCTTCATCCACGGCCATCTGTCCACGATTCAGGCCCTCCGATCAACCAACGAAGCAACTTCCTCATCGTTGACCACGAGCAGCAACCGAAATAGCCCCGAGAAATCGAGCTTCAGTAGCCGCAAATTCTAGCCCTTGGCCGTGAGTTGTAGGCCATTTTTCGAGCCTGATCCGGGCCCCCGTTGGCGGTCCCGCTTTAGGGTTTATCGGCCGCCGTCCCGTCCCCGTCATTTTGATCCGAGCGGATCGCAAAACAAGTAAGTTTGACTCACTAATCCTCACTTAGTATGTTAATGACGCTTAAGGGTTGATTAGTTTAGGTTAAGCATGGCTTATGTGGATAGTTAGATTACATTAGTGAATTTTAATTATTTACCGATGCATGTTAGTTGGATAGTTTGTGCAATTAGGGCCTAAATGAACTCTAGTATTTATCTAGAGTAATTCGGAAATTTTCCGGGCCTGTCTCGGTGTTCAATTAGTCTTTTTCGGGCCTAAGTCGCATTTTTGGTATTTATTTATTAATTTTCGTAATTATTTAATTAACTAATTATTTTCCGAAAATTAGATTGGGATAGTCAGTGACCGGAATTTTATATTGATTGTGATGGTGTGTTCTGTTTATTTAATTGAGCTCGAATTTGTACTGATTTGGTGTGAATTGTGATTTTAGGATATATTCGTAAATTTATTTATTTCCAGTATTTAATTGAAAAATAACCGAGCGTTGGTTTACAATGCAAAAAATATTTTGGTGGACCATATGAAAAGGTGGGATTTATGGAAATGAAATTATTATATTTTGGCTAAGGCCAACCATGTATCCACATACGGCTATTTTTATTGGGTATGATAAAAAGTGAGAAATCGTTGGATGATTAGAACGTTGGCTCGATGACTCGATGTGTCATCTCGGAGAAAGACGTTATATTATGTCGGCTCGATGACTTGATATGTCATCTTGGAGAATGAATAGTATATTATATCGGCTCAGTGACTTGATATGTTATCTTCGAGAATGAATAGTATAATATATCAATTCGATGACTTGATATGTCATCTTGGAGAAGGAACAGTATACTATTTATTAGCCTTGAGGCTAGCTACTATCTATTTTTCAGCTTAGAGTAAACTATCCGCAAGGTGGTCGGATTTTATGGATAGTATTGACTGTAAGGACCGGGGAATGGTCTAATTGACATGTAATCGACTAGGTCGATTGATCGATGAGTCGATCTGAGTGAACGGTTGGATTTGTTGATGTGACTCGATGAGATTATGAATTGTGTTGAATTGCAGGAAGGAACTAAGGCCAAGGTAAGTCCTCTGACTCGTGATTGTGCCTAGGCAGCCCTCATGGCGTATTTTCTTCCTAATCGAGTCTTAGAGGGTTGAACTTGTTGAGACATTATCTCACTGGTTATTGTATAACCATTTTCAGGTTCTTAGATGGCAGTTGAGGAGGACCCGAAGCTCCGCAGTGTGATGAGGAAGAGATCGGAGAATCGTTCATGTCTAACTAGTGGGTCATAGACCTTCCCATTTTGTTGAGCCAATCTTTTGTAATCAGCCTAGCATTGTGTATAAACCTGAAGTGTTTATAAAAGGCTTGTTTGTTTGTGAATTATTGTCCTACTTTTCTATCCTATCTTTTTGTTGTTTGGGGATTAATAATTCGCTTCCGCATGCATTTTAAAATGAATAAGTCGGCGATGCGTCTTAGAACGTCGCTATTTAATCGACCAAGGAGGGATGGGCACGCGCTCACAGGATTGAGGCATGACATTCCCGTTTAATGGTATCAGAGCAAGGTCTGTGTTTGGAGTGATAAGGTGCGATGAGTCATGGGATAGTTAGTAGGAATGGCCTTTATTTCATGCTGGCGCATGTGAGTGATAGCTTATCGGTAACTTGTTTGTGCGGTCACTCAGTTTCTAGTTCAGTGAGGAATTAGAAGATATGTGTCTATAGGAGCCTGTAGTATGAGTGATTAGGAGTTGAGGACTCCTAGTAAGAGGGCAGTAGCCTCTGTGACTCGGGGTAGAACGTCGACAAGGATCGGTGCCCGAGGTAGTCTTGGTAGAGCGTAGGCTTAGGCCAATGCAAGTGTAAGAGTACCACCACAAGTAGGTACTAATGTAGCAGCACTGAGCGATCCTAGGTTTGATGGGATCGTTCAGGCGCTAGTGTCCCTTGGGAACTCATTGAGCCAGTAAGCCCAGGACCGAGTCGCCGCTGTTGCTACTGCCACCAATGCCGTAACCGATGTTGTTACCGCACCTATTGAGGTCCAACATGGAGATGCGATCTGGGAGCGAGCCATTGCATCCGAGTCGAGGTACAGATCCAGTAGAGATGGAAACCAGTTTGGGAAGGAGCCTATGACCGGAGAAAAGTATTCTATTCCGCCCAACAGGAAAGGTGAGATAGACAAGTTAGTGCCAAGTCAGAATGTCATGGGTCGCTTCTGCGGAAGACGACATGAATCAGCCTCATGTTCTTCTTAAGACAAGAATTTGTTTTGAGTGTAGCCAACAGGGTTACCCGGCCAGAAATGGTCCTAGAAAGCCGATGGGACAGATAAGAAGGAGTGCGCCATAGAACACACCATAGGGTTTTTGGAATAGGCCTCCAGTACAAGAAAGAGTACATGCTATCACCTGACAGGAGATAGAGGACTCCTCAGATGGGTGCCAAAATTATGGAAGGAAGCATGGATAAATCCAGTGTCTGGGTATGGCTAGAACGTGCTGTGATTGTGACCAGCACGGCCATCAGGTGAGGGACCGTCAGTGAAAGTCCAAGGGAGCACAGATGCTGCTACCGCAGATATGATGCCACTAGGATGGTGAAAGGGACAGGAATGGAACTGATCATGCGCCGATCAGAGAAAGAATGTTCATAGAGAGATTTTATCAGAGTAGCACAGCAGAGTTTTGGTTAAGTTCGGGGAACTTCAGTTTATTGAAATAAAGCTGAAGAAAGGAGCATCACTAGCTATGGTTCGACTAGTTGCTGGGGTATAACTTTGACGTCACATATGAATATAGTGGGCTTAGGGAGCACCTTGTGGTAATGAATTATTGTCATAGAGGAACCTGGCCTAATCTGTCAGCATGTGAAAGTGTCGAGTTTATTGGGAGTCGAGAAGGACCATCGATTTCATTAATCTTGTTGTTTGAAGTCAACCCGTTTGTTAGGCGGATGTTACGAAGGTTACTTAAAGATTGTCATAGACAAAACAGTGAGGAACTGAAAATTGAGGACATCTCAGTAGTCCAAGAATTTCTGGATGTGTTTCCACAGGAATTGTCAGGCTTGTCGTTAGAGGAAGGGATAGAATTTGCGATCGAGCTAGCACCCGGGGCAGAGCCACTCTCTAAGGCTACTTCTCCTATGTCGTTGTCTGAGTTGAAAGAATTGATGGTACAGATGCGAGAATTACTAGATAAGGAATTTATACATGTCAGTGCATCACTTTAAGAAGCACTAGTTTCGTTTGTGAGAAACAAAGATAGTTCGTTGCAATTATGCGTCAACTATCGTCAACTCAATTAGGTGATGATCAAGAGCAAGTGTTCATTGTTGAAGGTCGATGAATTGTGTGACCAATTATAAAGAGTGTCGATACTTTCCAAGATCGACTTGAGAACAGGATGTCATCAGCTGAGGACCAGATGATAAGGACATATCGAAGTCAATGTTTGATACTCGAGTCAACTATTACGAGAATATTGTAATGCCTTTGGGGCTGATGAATGCTCCAGCTATTGTCATAAATTTGGCAAATCGAGTGTTCAAGGAATATCTAGTTCGGTTTGTGGTTGTGTCTATCAAGGATATTCTGGTGTATTCGATGAGTGCTGAGGATCACGAGAGTCGTCTAAGAATGGTCATGTGATTTCAGGTGAAGGAATCTCTGTGGAACAGATCGAGATCGAAGCAGTTATTAGTGGGCCAAGAATGACAACAGTGTCAGAGATTAGAAGCCGTTTAGGTTGAACATTACACTAAAGGGTCGTGGAAGGATTTTCGGCATTAGTGTCACTGTTGAATCGACTCCTGAAGACGGAAGAAAAGTTCGTGGGGATAGATAAGTGCGAGCGTAGTTTCCAAGAGCTTAAGTAGAAGCTGACTACCGCACTTGTGCTGACCATTCCATCTGGTCTTGGAGGATACGAGATCTATAGTGATGCGTCGTTTCGAGGATTGGGTTTCATGTTGATGTAACATGGTAGATTGTTGCATACGCGTCCCATCAGTTGATACCTCATGAGTTGAATTACCTGGTGCATGACTTGGAACTCGCATCAATAATTTTCACTCTGAAGATTTGGAGACATCATTTGTGTGAGGAAAGATTTCTAGATCTTTGCTGACCATCAAAGTCTCAAAGTATTTATTCTCTCAGAAGGAGTTGAATATGAGACAGCGTTGTGAGTTAGAACTTTGGAAGAACTGGGATTGTGATGTCGTGTATTGCCCTGGAAAGACGAATTAAGTCACGGATGCATTAAGTTGAAAGTCTTCAGTTGCACAGATGGTGATTGAGGAGTGGAATTTACTCGAGAGAGCTCGAGATTTGGTTTTCAAGTTTAAGGTATGCCACCTTTTGAATCTTATCGCCACCCTCAGAATTGAACCGAAGGTCCAGTTTAGGATCAAGACGTTTCAATTGGCGGACCTAGATGTTCAGAAAATCCTGCAAGAGGATACCGATAAGAGAAGGGTTAACTTTCAGATTTCTGAGGTTGAAACGCCGAAGTATTGTGGGTGACGATAGGTGTCAGACGATACGAAGCTTAAGGAGGAGACCTTGTCAGGAATTCACTATAGTAGTTGCAGTATTCGACAAGACAGTACAAAGTAGGTCAGAATCGGTGTCAGCTCGATTTGTAGACCAATATAAAGATAGTTATCACTGGACAGGTTGCAAGTGTCAGATGTGCTAGTAAGTAGAAATTCAGTAATGCAAGCCGGAAGGAATTTTACAATCACTCAAGAGTCCTGAGTGGGAATGGAAGTATATCACGATGGAACGTTGTGTAAGGCTTACCAAGGAGTCGGAGGAGTACTAATTCCATTTGAGGTTGTGGTCGACAGGCTAACGAAGTCGGCTCACTTTATTGTGGTACGGAAGGATCTTGATTTGAATAGGCATGCAAAAGCGTATGTGCTTCAGATAATTCATCTACATGGAGTGCTAGTGACGGATCTATATCAAATCTAGATCAAAGGTTTTCAGTTTCGGCAGAGCTTTTAGATGGTTTCTATTGAAGCTTGCATAGCAGAGTGTACAAAATTTCAGTTGTGGGAAGGAAGTTAGATTAAGAAAGATCACAGGCTTGGAGTCAGTTCAGTAGTCAATGATTGTAGTTGCCATGATCAGTGCTAGAGTAAAGACCGCTCGGAACCGCTAGAAAAGTTGTATTGTTGAGCATTGAAGGCCCTTAAAGTTCCAAATTGGTGATTGCATCTTTCTGAAGGTGTCACCGAAGAGGAATACCTTGCACTTCGGTAAGGAGGGAAAACTGAAACCGAGGTACGTAAGTCCTTTTGAGATTCTAGAGAGAGAATCAGGATCCTAACGTATCGTCTTGCATTGTCACCACGGTTGGCGCAAGTGCATAACGTCTTTCACGTGTCGATATTAAGGACATATGAGCTTGACACGACCCACGTGCTAAATCTTGAAGAATTAGAAGTAGACGACAGAGTGTCGTACGTAAGAAGCCTGGTTTAGACTGTGGTTTAGAAAGAACAGATTCTATGTACCAAGAATATCCCCTTGGTCAAAGTGGTTTGACAACACCACGGGACCGAAGAAGCAATCGGGAAAAGTGAGACTCGTTGAGACGACAATACCCCCACCTTTCGTTCAAGATGGGTAAAGGTTTAAAAATTTCGAGGACGAAATTTTTATAAGAGATGAAGAGTTGTGACATCTTGATTTTTAGGTTCTAATTTCGATTGGATAAGTTGGGCATTTCATCGACGCGCCTATAGTGTTTTTCTCTAAGTTGGCCACTCATGAGATAACTGACCTATCCGGTTAAGCCATTAAAGGATTTTAACGCAATAGGCTTGGGAATTCGATCAGGAATCGATTGCTCGACCGTGCTAGTCTACAAGGGTCATTACGGCACAGTTAAAAATTGATTAGATATCAAAAATAGGTCAGTTCGACAAAGATGTGTGACTAAACGTGGGTGAATCCACTAAATTGGAAAATTCTCGTCGACCGGCACTAGACTGATTTTTCTATCGTTTTGGTACCCTATGTCTGTCTTTGAATCCTCGAGATTTTCACAACAACCGAGAGTCACCAATGTGTTGAAAAGGTACGTGTGGCTCGAAGAAAATCGACCATTGGTCAATTGCATAAAAAATTCCAAAAAGCTACTCGGTAGGCTAGGTCACGCTAAAATCGCGCCAGATTGAAATTAACCACAAATTTGAATTCGATTTCGGAAATGGAAAGTTCTATCATGTCACGAGTCATTTTAGAAACGTCGACTCATCTTTCGAAGAATTTAAGACGAGTTCGGGATTTTTACGGAAAATCGATTCGGATGATTCGGAAAACGAACATAAATTCGAATTGACCAATTTGAAGGGATTTTTGGCATCTGGTGTGAGTGAATTAGTGACAGGGAATTTCGTGGGATTTTTCCGCATCAAATTGGATGATAATCAGAGAGGTTTGTTTAGAAATCATATTTCGAGAAAAATGAAATAGAATTCGGAATTGAGGGAAAATGGCCGTTGTTGTTGCCCAAGACTTGTTATTTGGGGGAATTAAGGTGCAAGAAAGCAAGTGAGGATCAAGTATTCTAGCGTGGGGATTTTTGGGGACCAAATTGGACTGAATGGAAGTTGCGGGACCAAGGATGGATATTTATAGGACGTTTTATTTAATTTCTTTTCCCCCATTCTTCAGTCTTCCCCCTTCCCGCTCATCTTTCTCTCTCTATTCCTCTCTCCCTCTCACGCGCCCCCATCCGTGGCCTCCCTCACGTCCACGCATCTCTCTTTGACTTTTATCTTTCATCCTCTCTCTCTCTCTCTCTCTCTCTCTCTCATTTTTCTTTTAGTTTCTACAAATTTCTTTTACTTGGCTGACCATTCTTTGCCAATCCCTTTCCCCTTACTTTATTTCCTTGACTTTTTACACTTATTCTTATCCCTTCTCTCTCTCTCTCTCTCTCAAAGCAAATCGAACCCTCCCTTTAAGCTTCTACCGTTTCTTTCATTCCATTTCCTCTGTCCAATTTCCTTCCGCCATCCACGCCACACGTCTGCACGCCCGCCAGTGCCTCCACCTTCGCTGGTCTCTCTTCATCCACGACCATCTATCCACGATTCAGCCCCTCCGGTCAACCAACGAAGCAACTTCTTCATCGTTGACCACGAGTAGCAATTGAAACAGCCCCGAGAAACCGAGCCTCAGCAGCCGCAAATTCCAGCCCTTGGCCGTGAGTTGCAGGCCATTTTTTGGGCCCGATCTGGGCCGCCATTGGCCGTCCCGCTTTGGGGTTTATCGGTCACCATCGCGTCCCCATCGTTTTGATCCAAGCGGATCGCAAAACAGGTGAGTTTAACTCACTAATTCTCGCTTAGTAGGTTAATGACACTTAAGGATTGATTAGTTTAGGTTAAACATGGCTTATGTGGATAATTAGATTAGATTAGTGAATTTTAATTATTTACCGATACATGTTAGGTGGATAGTCAGTGCAATTAGGGCCTAGACGAACTCTAGTATTTATCTAGAGTAATTCAGAAATTTTTCGAGTCCATCTCGGCATTCAATTAAGCTTTTTCGGGCCTAAGTCGCATTTTCGTTATTTATTTATTAATTTCCGTAATTAATTAATTAATTAATTATTTTCCTAAAATTAGATCGGGATAGCCGGTGACCGGAATTTTATGCTGATTGTGATGGTGTGTTTTGTTTATTTAATTGAGCTCGAATTTGGACTGATTTGGTGTGACTTGTGATTTTAGGATATATTCCTAAATTTATTTATTTCCAGTATTTAATTGGAAAATAACCGAGCGTTGGTTTACAACGCCAAAAATATTTTGGTGGACCATATGAAATGGTGGGATTTATGGAAAGGAAATTATTATATTTTGGCTAAGGCCAACCGTGTACCCACACACGGCTATTTTTATCGGGTATTAAAAAAAGTGAGAAATCGTTAGACGATTAGAACGTTGGCTCGATGACTCGATATGTCATCTCAGAGAAAGACGTTATATTATGTCGGCTCGATGACTTGATATGTCATCTTGGAGAATGAATAGTATATTATATCGGCTCGATAACTCGATATGTTATCTTGGAGAATGAACAGTATACTATTTATTAGCCTTGAGGTTAGCTACTATCTATTTTTGATCTTAGAGTAAGCTATCCACAAGGTGGTCGAATTTTTTATGGATAGTATTGATTGTAAGGACAGGGGAATGGTTTGATTGACATGTAATCGACTAGGTCGATTGATCGATGAGACGATCTGAGTGAACGATTGTGGCACCCCTTTAACGGCCCCCAATCCGTTAGGTTCCACAGTTCGCTTACTTTTATCTCTTTTTAACCTGAAGGTTTATCCATCCTGGGGGTTTATAATTTTAAACGGTCCCTGTGCAACGTATGAAAGTAAAGCGGAGCGACGTCACATCTCCCTATTTCGAAAGCTAAAATGATGCACACTTACTAGACAATTTTATAAGATAAGCTGGACACTTTTATTTACATAAGTCTGATAGTTAACATCGGTCGGTACAACAAAAAGAAACTTCCGTGGACTTTCTAAACCTGGCTATACAACATAAGATAACCCGACCTTCCTTTGGCTTTCCTTCCCATTCAGCCCAAAACAAAAGTCTATCAGACGGTGCCGGCAGTCCAAAAAGTGTCACTTGCTACCCGTCACACAAACAATCACACCCAGCCCGGTCCATCGGCTGGCGGCGGCGGCAGCATCCCTAAAATGACCCCATCACGTCGGACGTGCACCGACAAAAACTCTTGGACAACTGGGCCATCAGGTAACCCAACATCATACATAACTAAAACTCGTAATCGGATGAAGACCAATCCTCAAATCTCGACATGAGTATGCTCTGAACATATGCACTCCACATCAACTGGAATATTGTAAAAAGTACCGCGAGTGACAGGTAACATGGGCATCTTTTAATCTGAAATGTTAGTCCCCAACGGGGTGAGTACAACCACTCAACGGTAAAAGATTCATCAAACTATATAATGCAGTACCATCATTATCTAGATTCATGCCAGATAGATCAAGAACAGGTAATCGAAGAATAGGTATGCATCAAAATCATAATACTCTTTAATGTAATGACAAGTACAATTTCGAAACTATCAAGATGCATCATGTCCAGTTACACAAGTCCCGATCATAGGGCCAAATTGTAATGACATGTCCCATTCCATGCCATACAACTTAGTTCTATAACCAGACCATACACACACTTAGTAGAATCATCATTTATCATTTAAAAGGTTTCATCCCCCAGAGGACTAATGTTTGCGTCCCTCCGGGCATTCGCATCCACCCTGGCATCACGAAAGCCTCCGGCATTCAGCCACTTAGGGCCACCGAGCATCTGGAGCATATCACGCCTCCAGGCATCTCATACCCCACCTGGCATCACAAGGAAAACCCTCCGAGACTCACCATGAATATGGTTATCCCGGCCCTCCGGATTTACGTACCGACAAGCATACAACCAGGCATCCCGAAGCTCCCGAGGAAAAACCTCCGGCATTCAGCCACTTAGGGCCACCGCGCATCCACAAGACATCGACTCATTTGATCCTTTGGGCATCCCGACTCCCGGAGCATCGTTGACCCGAGGGTCCAACGGCAACAATTAACATCTTAATTTCCAAAAACACTTTTTAATGCAATAACAAGATGTCCCAAGATTCATTCATCAAAACTCAATATTGTATAATATGCCAATACCAGTATCATCATGTCACATAGCAATTCAAGATATAATCATCTTTGGGACAATTTGTGCAATTTCGAAACAAAACAGCTTAATCATTAAAATGCACAGTTCTGGTAGAAATTTCGGAATAATCCCAAAATGAACTCAAAAAATTATGAAATTTTGATATGTTATAGGTGAGACAAAAAGAAAGAAATTTCGTGAATGACACTAAGTCAAATTCGTGGTGTATAAGGAGTAATAGTTTGCTGTTTCCTTAAAAAATTCTGTAGTAACTTTCAGATTCAATACCTACCGAAGAAAATTTGTTTCACCAACTAAATCTTGTCCGTTTGTCCTCAAATTTTGATATTTTATTCCTAAGTATGTTTCCTACAACGTTCATTAAGGCTTCAAAGTCAAATTCTATCTATAAAATTACAGAAAATTCACGGAATCATCAAAGGTCAAGCTGTTCTCTACAAAACAGAGTACCGGTTTCAATAGATTTACTCCTATCTTCATGTTTTCACATTCATATGGCTATAGCTAGATGTCAAACTCCATCTAATGGATGTAATATTTAAATAGAATGGTTTCTTTCCTTGTTTTCATCATTATAAACCAAAGCGATACAATTAAAAGGACTTTCCATCTAACTTTCTCCAAAACAGAATCGGCACATGCAATTTTCTTCATTCCTAATTCAATCAAGTCATTTGCTTCTCTACCAATCTATCTTACACCCCTTTAAGTCTCTTCCACAGCATCTAAGAACACTTTCATCAAGTTCTTATCAATAGAAAAACCTCCCACAGCTCGGCTCAAGGCATACATTCATCCTTAAACTCACTCATCTCAACATACACCACATCCTTTCCCTCGGCAATCCTTTCCTCACCTTGCTCGATCCACACAGCCATTTCTCACTCAATTTCGAAACATACAAGGCCCTCTTACAACATGAAATGGCTGGTAGTTTCTATCTATTACTCATTTAGTTCAGTCCCACACAAAATAGCAACATCACATTCAATCCTCCACATTTCAGCATTCAATCTTCATCTCTATCATCCAACAACACAACATGCAGCTTCCTATTTTGTATTTTCTCACATCTACCAGCATTTCACCAGAAAATGTTGGCATGCAAAGACATAGGTTGATGAACTTCCACTTGCCTCAACTCCTAGCTTGTTTGGCAACCAAAAACAGAGGCTTCGGACTTCGAACGCAGCTCAATCGGCGACGGGGATCGGCGGTGTCGACGGCGGCAGCTTGGACATGGCGGAAGGCGATCCTCCTCTTATTCCCTCGCGGCTCATGCCCGCACGCCCGCTCGCTCGCTCGAACTCTCTTTCTCTCTCGCTCGGACCGCTCGCTCGAGCTCTCGGTCTCTCTCTCTCTCTCTCTCTCTCTCTCTCTCTCTCTCTCTCTCTCTCTCTCCTTAGTTCCAAATTCCTTTGTTTCCTTTCATTAGTTTACTAATTAAATCTTGCATGCAGGTGACAAATGGCTTCAAGAAGGAGACAAGTGGCTTCAAGAAAATAACAAGTGGAGAGGGTGGCGTGACCTCCCCATCCGGTTCCTCCCCCCCCCCTTTTTGGTCGACAGCCTTGTGGGCTTCTTGGGTTTGCTTGGGCCCAAAAAAATTGAGGCCAAAATGTCCAATTTAAATGGCCCATAGTAAAATAATAATAAACCCATAATTTTCTACACAATTATAAGACATTTTGGTTTCCATAGAAATCAATAAATATTCCCATAATCAATTTGCTTCATGTATAAGGATATAACTGAAATTCTTGGTGCAATCCAACTCCTCAAAATTTTATTCTTAATTTTTAGCAGGCGTGTCCCTCATGCATGGCCGAATTCCATCCCTTCGGCACAAAATTTAAATTGACCAATGTCCAAATTCCTCTCTTATTCCATATATACTTAATTGGTATAGTTGGGATCCTCAGATGCCACAATTCTCCCCTCCTTAGAGAATTTCGTCCTCGAAATTGGACGTTTCTTCCTAATCAAGTCTTAGGGGGTTGAACTTGCTGAGACATCATCTCACTGGTTATTATATAACCATTTTCAGGTCCTTAGATGGCAGTTGAGGAGGACCCGAAGCTCTGCAGTTTGATGAGGAAGAGATCGGAGAATTGGCGAACATGTCTGACTAGTGGGTTATAGGACAGTTCCCATTTTGTTGAGCCAATCTTTTGTAATCAGCCTAGCATTGTGTATAAACCTGAAGTGTTTATAAAAGGCTTGTTTGTTTGTGAATTGTTGTCCTACTTTTCTATCCCATCTTGTTGTTGTCTGGGGATTAATAATCCGCTTCTGCATGCATTTTAAAATGAATGAGTCGGCAATGCGTCCTGAGACGTCGCTATTTAATCGACCAAGGAGGGATGGGCACGCGCTTGGAAGATCGGGGTGTGACAACAAGTGTGTATGTACTTGTTAAATTGAATATTTTAATTTAGGAACTCATGAGCAACAGTTGAAATCGTCCACAACTTATATATATAAATTTGGTTAGTCCTCCTTGATGAGCCCTATCAATTATTACTTTCCCTTTCCTAAAAGTTATTAATTAAGAAAAACAGAAGATTTAATCTAAAATCTATTTAGATATGAACCCAATTAATAAGGTCAATTAATTATGAGATATGAAATTATATTAGATTACTAATATTCATACACGTGCTATGCACGGACGAAGACACTGCGCACATACTTTCAAATTACATGTAATTAAAAATTAGGAATTGGAATAAAATGAACTATTTCTATGGTTGATTGTTTCCAAAAATTACTTAAACCTTAGAACTCAACTTGGCATACTTGAACCAAATATATTTCCCCACGACAAAAAGAAAATCATCAAATGCACTAATCTAATTTGGTCCCAAGAATGCGTCATTAGCACTTCAATACTTTTGACATGTGTATATAACTTTACAACTATCATTTATAATCGCCCGGTAGTAGTAATACATGATAAGGAAAATCAGAGAATATTTTTTGGCTTATAAAAAACATACAATTTGATTGTGTCTTATCTCAAGCATTTGGGATCTGGCTGAATAAGGAAAAGAAAAAGACATTCAAGAGGAGGTAATTATTCGATTTTACATGCAAGGGGTTGGAGCAAAAACTCTATAAGAGGAACCCCATCAATTTCATTCTATATCCATGGCTTCCAAAAATATTCGAATTGACTAAAAACAAAACCAGATAATGAGGTCGATGAAATTTCTTACCTTTCTGCTAGCAATCAAGTATCTAAAGTCTTTTTCAATTCAACCAATTACCTCTCATTTATTAATGGGGGTCAACATGAGACCTTCGTTGAAATGCAAACGAAAAATATCAATGACACCAACGTATTAATTAGTCGTTAATTATCTGTATTGGTATCCAATATGTTTCTTGCAGTATTAATTTTGTCTCTTGCGGGTCAGAAATGACCTTCAAGGCAATATTGATCCATCTTCAAAGAGTTGGAACAAATTATCCACAAAAAATGTTTTTTAGGCAATTTCATGGTAATTGGTTAAGAAATCCTAGTAAAGTTTTATATTATGTGTGCCCATATGGTTAAATCTGATGAAAATATTATGAATATAATTTCCAACAGAAATAAAAGTAAGGACAAATAAAAAGTCTACCTTCAATAAAATGTTTGATAACCCACTAAAATATTTTCGAGGGTAAGGCTTGAATTTTTATGATCGAATGTTTCCAAGAAAGAAACTCTAAACAAAATCGACATTGAGAAACTTTCTAACCTCTTTAGTCCCTAAAATCTTTTGGCATGTGAAATTAACAAAAATATATCCTATTATCTTTCATAGGAGAGAATGAATAATCTTACAAAAGAAAATTATTAAAGGGAGACCAAGCAAAGAATTTAGAGGATAAGTTTGTAGAACAAATATAGCATAAACAAAAGTATGTGCGAGATTTGAACCTAGACCAATAATTGTATGATAAAATCTTTGAGGCAATGACATCGTGATTATTTGAACTATTATCCCTTTCATAATAAAGTACCTGAACTTTTTATCGTTCAATCAACTACCTCAATTTTTCAAATGTGGGCCAACATGAGACCTTCATTAGAATTGCAAAAAAAAAAAATGTTGATAGGACACTAATGCCGTTAAATGTCCATATTGGAGTCTAATGCGATATCTTGAGATGTGATTACATCAATAGAGACATTGGATGCTAACATAGTACACATTTCTCTCCTCATCACCAATCTGCATAAGTAAGCGATTCATATCAATAAAATCACTACAACATGGCCATTTAAGTTACGGATGCGTAAAATTGAGCAAAATTTGAAGAAATAAAAAACAATCGAGATTAATCCAGACCTAATGTGTAAAGGTTTTACGATTAACGGAAAAAAAGAAGTTCACCTGCGGATGGAAGGGGCAGGATGTGAAAAGTGAATCAACAAAATTTTGCGTCCCGCAAAGTTTTGGTCTTCCTGGAATTTATTGAATTTTCTTTCCCATTACCTCTTTTTCTCTTTTGCTTCACTTTCCAGACAAAAGAAATTGGGGAAATTCTCTTAATATTACCAAACAAGCACTTGTGTACAAATAGTATCTTATTTTGATTCCTCTAACCACAGAGGTGCATGTAGAGAGTAGCCAAAGTTAAATGGATTACAAAGTGCTATAGCCTTGTCCCAAGAAAGCATCATTACTACTTCAATACTTTTGATATATGTATGTGACATTCTGGATTTTCAGTCATGTTTTCAATTGAATAAATCGGGCCTTTCATTGACACACCTATAGTGCTATTCTCAGAGCCGATCACTCATGAGATAACTAGACTATCTGGATAAGTCATTAAGAGATTTTAATGTAATAGACTTGAGAATTCGACAAGAAATCGACTGCTCAACCGTGCTAGTCTGCAAGGGTTATTACGGTATTGTCAAAATTGATCAGAAATCATGGATAGATCGATTCGACTGAGATGTGTGATCAAAGTGTGGGTGATTCCACCTAATTGCAAAATTCTCATCGATCGGCACTAGACTGATTTTCTGTCGTTTTGGGTATCTTGTACCCGTAATTGAAACCTTGAGATTTTCACGACCACTGAAAGTTGCTGATGTGTTGAAGTTGTACATTATGGCTCGAAGAAAATCGACCATGGGTCATTTGCACTAAAATTTTTTTTAAAGCTACTCGGTAGCCTAGATCACGCTAAAATCGCGCCGGATTGAAATTAACCGCGAATTTAAACCCAATTTTAGAAATTGAAAGTTCTGGCATGTCAAAAGTCATTTTAGGAACGTCGACTCAGTTTTCGAAGATTTTTCTGCAAACTGAGACTTTTTGGGAAAAAGTCGAGGTAGGGCCGTTTTTGTCCAGAAAATTTCGAGAACCGTTTTTTATCTTGAAATTGGGATGCAAGTGGGTTCAATTGGCGAGGAAAAATACCAATTTGATCGAGGACTTGATATTGGAATTTATAGGGGCCAAATTGGGTTGATTCAAGAGCCATTCAAGTCCAAATTGAACCAACCTCCACCAAAATTCGTGTGCCCCTATGGCCATGACTTTTGGACCACCTCAAGTCTTCTAGAAGGGGCCTTTTGGTTTGGAAAATTGTTGAGGGAGGCCAGCTGGTGGTGGGGACCAAAGGAGGGGGCAAAGAGATGAGGATGATGTCAAGGTGGTCCCCTTCCTCCCTCATTCCTCTCTCCCCCACCCCACCGTCTACCACACCTCTCTCTCCCTCTTCTTCTTGCTGCCTTCGACCCCTCCATCTTCTTCTTCATGTTTTTAGCTCAGCCAATCTTAGAGAACAAAACTAGCAGCCCAGTCGGACTGTCGCCGTGCACCGCCGGAGCCACCGCTCGCCCGTCGCATCCCCACGGGTCCTTCGTGCAAGCCGCGTCCCAGCTGCTTCATTCCTGCCCGTTCGCACACCAAGCATGTCGTCGAGCTCGTCTCGCCGTCACCGTAGCTCCCTCCGCCAAGCTCTGCCGAGCACCACTACAGCCCTTTCTCTTCGTTTCCAGCTTAACCAGCCACCAGTTCTCCTTTTCTTGGCCCAGATCAGAACCGGAGTTTGTGGGTATCATAGCTGTTGTTTTGGCCCGCTTTGGTGCCTTCCGAACCTCGGTTGGTAGGCCCGCTTTGGAGCTTCTTGTTCCCCGCCGCGTCCCCGTCGTTTTGATCCGAACGGATCCTTAATCAAGTGAGTTTACTCACTAAACCTTACTTAATAGGTTAATTACGCTTAAGGGTTGTTTATATTAGCTTAAGTATGGATTAGTGATAATCTAGAATGTTTATATTAGCCTTAGAATGGATTAGTGTTAAGCTAATTAGTGAGATTAGCACCGTTGATGATGGATTAGTTGAATCCAGTGGAATTCCTGCAGTTCTGATTTCTGGACCCTCGCCTTTTTCTATTTTTGTAAATCGAAATGGGTTACGAATTTGAGATTGATGTTTTCTTAAGAAATGTTTTAGACATCTTGATGTTTTCTTAAGAAATGTTTTAGACATCCTCAGCTACAACATATATTTTTCTGAAGATTTTTAGGGATTTATAAAAATGAGATATTAGCTCCGTCATTTTTAAACAGAATCTCAGTTTTCGCTGGAACTGGTGACCTTTTAGGATTCTAGGGGTTTTTATCAACTCCAAAAGTTCGAATTTCAAAATGGTTTCTTCACAAAAGTTGTTTGTCACATCTTCTAGTTTAACATATTCAAATTTCAGATCAAACAGACATATTTTGGACCTTGAACCAAACTGATTTTACAAAATAGGCTTTTTGGAAACGGACCCAGTTTTTGGTGCTGGATTGAGCGATTTACTGGACCGAATCTAGAAGGATCTAGATTAAGATGTTTGCATGAAAAATATTTTTTTTATATGTCTTTTACAATGTATTCAAATTTGGGAATTTTTCGAACTCATTTGATTAGGTTTCTGGATTTAAACTTGGAAACATGCGAGTGGGCCTATTCTGCCGGTTAGGGCCGATTATGATTTTGTGATGGTTCTTGGTGCAATGCTTGCTGGTTTGTGCATATTGATGATATAAGGTTCATTTGTGACATCCCTAGAGATTATGCTTAATGATCGTGTGAAAGTTAAGAGAACCTGTCCTTGGCTTGTGTCGGTGGACATTAAAAGTTAAGAGAACTCGTCCCCGGTGTGTGTCGATGGACGTTAAAAGTTAAGAGAACCTATCCTTAGCATGTGTCGGTGGATATTACCCTTCCCCGCCGTGTGTCGGTGGATATTACTCTTTCCCGGCGTGTGTCGGTAGTTATTACTCTTTCCCGGCATGTGTCGGTAGTCATTACTCTTCCCCGGCGTGTGTCGATGGATATTACTCTTCCCCGGCATGTGTCGGTAGTTATTACTCTTCCTCGACGTGTGTCGGGTAAAACTACTCGTGTGGATAGTAATAATTAATTAATTAATTGAAACGCATGTTGAGTTGAATTGATGGACCGACGTGTGTCGGTAATTCTTGCTTCAATGTGTATCGGTAGTTCTTGCTTTTGTGCAGTGATTAAATTGTGATTCTTGCTCGTGTGAGCAGTGATTGAGTTAGACGTTTCAAATGGTGTGTGAATTTGCTATATACACATGATGGTGATATGAACTGTGCTGACCTACAGGGAGGATTTGAGACAAGGTAAGTCTTTGTGATTGTATGATTGTGTGGTTAGGACGCCTTAGGCGTATTACCCTCCTAATCGGGGTTTAGAGCGTGAACTCGCTGAGATTTATATCTCACCCTATCGTGGGCTTCATTTTTTTCAGGATCGTAGGGTGGAAGACCTAGAGCCGAGCTGAGGTGATCTGAAGTGTAAGTCAGATAGGACAGTTTCTTTTGAGAGTCAATCATATGAAGTCTTGTGACTGTAGACTTTTGTATTTGACTCGATGTGTATTTAAAAGCATGTTTTGTTTAAAAGTCTGTTGTCCTGCTTTTCTATCCCGAGATGGTTACTGTCAGGGGATTTGTTATTCGCTTCCACATGTGCAATAAAATGAAAGGGTCGGCGACTCGTTCTGGGAAGTCGCAAAATTTTATCGACCATTGAGGGATGGGCAAGCGCTCGAGGATCGGGGCGTGACAATGTATATGACTTTACGAATAATTACCTAAAAAGTCTATAAATCTATTATACGGTGGCTAATTCAATAGTATTTTTTTTTTCAATTTGACTAATTTAGTTATAAACCTTTAAACAATTTAGTTGGAAATTGCTAAATTGACGGTTATGTCATGTTAGATGGCTAGCATCCACATCAGTGATTTCCTACAAATTAGCCAGAATGACTACATTGACAAATTGTTAAAAAACTTTAAAACTAAATTGGCCAAATTGAAAATTTAAGACTGAATTGATCGCCATGCAATAGGTTTAGAAATTTTTGGACAATTATACCCTTAACGTTACAACTGTTATTAATGATCGACTTGTAGCAATCCATGATGAAGAAAATTAGGTAATATTTTTTGGCTCAAAAAAATATACAAACTATTGTCTACAAAAAAAAAAAAAACTATTTAGGCAAGTTAGTTGTAATTGGTAGACCAGACAGATAAATAAAGGACATATAAATGTGCCAATGTCTTCAATTGAATAAAAGAAATCATGGTAAAGTTTTAAATTATGTGTGCTCGAATGATTACATGTGATAATAATATTATTTATTAACAGAATGTCCAACCAACAGAAAATCAAGTACATAGAAAGATTTTATATTAGATCAAATGTTTGATAATCCACTAAAATATTTCAACCGGGGGGGAAAAGGAGATTCTTAGGCTTATATATATGTTAAGGTTTCATTTGTTCCGCAGAAAATAAATGATTTAGAAAATATTTTCTTATAGATGATTGCTTTTTTTTATTATTAAAATAATTAATTGATAAAAATGTTTTTACTATTGACGACAATTTATGTCTAAATTTTCTTTGTGAACAGTGAAAAGTATTTTATGAGTATTATATCATGACAAGCAATTTGAATTAGACCAAAGAGCTTATGTTTTGATGTACATTGTATCCTTGAGTAATATAAATAAATTGTTCTCCTTTTTCTCCATATCAAGACTTTTTGGCCGTCGTTTGAAAGAAAGGACCTTTTCTTGTGGCCATCCAAAGCAGAGGATAAGAGGTGATATTTCTTCACATGACCAACTTAGAAGGGATGCATATCTTCATCAAAAATTTATAAGTTATAAATGTTTTGTTGGTTTTTTTCTTTTTTAAGTATAGGCTTTTACATGGCAGCTATAGTGCTAAAAATTTGCAGCAAGATGGGTGGCAATGATCTGCTAAAGGGTGTTGAAATAGTTGTTCATGATTATGAATCGTTTGATAGGAGAATCGTGGTCCTTTGAACAGAAAAAGTTAGCCCAAAGCAACTTGCTTAATGAATCAGTTGCTGATTTTTGAATCGTTTACTATTTTCCAAAGTAAAATTAGGCAACTTGCTTCATGGATTCATGGTGTACCTAATTCTTTTTCTTGTTAGTGTAAAGCACATGCTTCCGTTCTCCTTCTCGAACAGTCTAAGTTAGTTGTCTTTGATGACTTGTAGATGTGCGAAAGTAAGATGCCATTGCAAGGTGGATCATCAACATTTATTTCAGTCGGTGCAAGTTGTACAAAGATGCTTGTTTGTTAGTCCTATTAATTATGGTCAATTTCATTCATCACTAGACAAGAGAAAAGGTCAGGCATTGCCAACTAACAATGTACAATCTACTAGAAATTATACTCTAGGCATAACACCTATGAATAGGAAAATCGTGCAAAGGACCACGATTCTCCTGTCAAGTGGTTCTTGATCATAAGGTTACTGAGAATGTATCGTTGCAATTTTATTTTATTTTTTTAAAAAGCCTTGGTGTTTGTCTTTGTTTAATGTTTTAGGTAGGTGAATGTCTTGGTCTTCTTGGACTAAATAGTTTTCTCTCTCCATTAGCTCACTTTTGCTTTAAATAAGATAGAACTAAGCAAAAGGATAGGAAAAATTAAATAACTTCTGGACAATTTCAACTTTTGCTCATGAGTTCCTAAATTAAGATTCAATTAAAAGAATACATACACCTTGATTATTGGCCGATGCGCGGCATGGATACTCTACTAGTGTGTGTCCTTTTCCTAATAGTTATTAGTTAAAAAATAGATAAAAAAAAACAGATGGTTAAATTTAAAATTTGTTTAGATTTGAACCCAATTAATGAGGTCAATCAATTATGAAATATGAAATTATATTAGATTACCAATGTTCATGCACGGGCAACGCGCAGACGTAGACATGTGAATATTGCGCACATATTTTCGTATTACATGTAATTAAAAAATAGGAATTAGAACAAAATGAACTGTTCATGTGGTTGATTGTTTCCAAATATTACTCAAACCTTAGAATTTGACATACTTGAACCAAGTATAATTACCTACAACAAAATGAAAATCGTCAAATGCACTAATCTAATTTGGTCCGTAGAGGCCTCAACTGCAAGCAATGTTGATTTTAATTGACTATTGAAAGTTTTTTTTTTTTTTTTTAAATCAAGACTTAGCATAAAACCAGTGAAAAGCACCAAAATTAAATGGACGCCGGAGTGTACTGTTGACTAGAGCCGTTAAATGGGTGGGTCAGGTCGGGTTTAGGTTGAGTCGAAAATAGTCCAACCCATATTGACCTATTTAACTTGTTTTAATCCATTTTCATGCAATATAAATTTTTTGACCCATACCTGACTCAACATATACCCAATCCATACCCAACCTAACCCATGTCAGTAAAACACTTCCATATTTAAACAAATTTAGGAAAACTTATTCTTGTGACTTCTTTTAAAGATTATATTGATAAATACTTCCAAATATATGAAAGATTATATCTTATGATTTTTTTTAAATGATATTGTTAAAACTCTTTTATTAAATAAAAATTTAATGGACAATTTTTATAATTTTTTTTTTTAAATTGAGGCTCTCTTTTTATCTTGAAAAATATTTTTATAAAGTCATTTTATTGAAAAATAAAAATATTTTTATATTTACCTGAAATTTGAAAATAAATTAAAATTTTGAAAAATCTGATTGCATTCCTTTTAATATTATTTATTTTTTAAAAATATAATTTCTAATTAATTTTTATTTTATTTTTAAAAAAATCGAATTTTTAACTTTTTTAAAAAAATAGATTTTTCAATTATTTTTCTTTTTCTTTTCTTTTTTTTCTTTTTCCTTTTCCTTCGCCAGTCATCAGCCACGATGATGACTGACAAGCCGAACCTCACCAGCCTCAGGCGAGGCTCCATCTCGCTAGTCTGGCGAGGTTGAGCTCACCGGAGGTCGACGAGCTCAAGTCTCACTAGATCGAAGAGGCTTGAGGCTCACTAGTCCTCAGTGAGGTCTCGACCTCGCCAGATCGGTGAGCTTGAGCTCACTAGAGCTCGCCTAAGCACAATAAGCTTGAGTCTCGTCGAATCAATGAGGCTCGAGCCTTGCCTGTCCTCAGCGAGCTCGAGCTTGCTAGAGCTCGCCAGAGCCCAACAAGCTCGATTCTTGTAGAATCGATGAAGGTTGAGCCTCGCCAATCATCAGGGAGGTCTTGGCCTCACCCGATCAACGAGCTCGAGCTCGTTTGGCCGGCCATCGGCGAAGGAAATGGAAGAAGGAAGAAGAATTAAAAAAAAAAAACAAAGAAAATAAAGAAAATAAAAGAAAAATAAAAAGTAATTTCGATTTTCAAAAAATATTTTTATAAGAGGAAGAGAGAGTGTGGATGAACCTAATGGGTTGAAAATGGGTCTAAACTCAACCTATTTAAGACCTATTTATTTTAGCCTTTAAATTTATAATCCATTTAAGGCAATCTCTTTAAAATTAAGTAATCCATATATGATCCATTTATATTTTAAATAGGTTATATATGAGTTTAAAACCCATTTTGATAGGTCTACCATTGACTTGTGTATATAACTTTACATTTATCATTTATAATCGCCTAGTAGTTACACATGACAAAGGAAATCAGAGAATATTTCTAGGCTTATAAAAAATAAACAATTGTTTTGTCAAAAAAAATATATACAATTTGATTGTGCCTTATGTAAAGCATTTGGGATCTGGCTAAATAAGGAAAAGAAAAAGACATTCAAGAGGAGGCGCTTATTCGATTTTACATGCGAAAGCAACAACTTCATAAAGGAACCCCATCAATTTCATTCTATATTTATGGCTTCCAAAAATAATATAATTGACTTAAATAAAACTAGATAATGAGGTGCATGAAATTTCTTACTTATATGCTGGCCATCAAGCATCTAAAGTTTTTTTTTCCGTTAAATCAATTACCTCCACATTTCTAATGTGGGTCAACGTGAGACGTCAATCGAAATCGTGAACGAACAGAGTCGATATGACACGAACACTATTAAATAGCCGTTAAGTATCGACATTGGCGTCCGATATGTTCCTTGTGGTATCAATTTTGTATCTTGCGGGTCAGGATAGATGTTTCAGATGATATCATCCGTCTCTCAAAGAGTGGGAACAAATTATCTACAAAAATATATATATATATATATATATATTATTTAGGCAATCTCGTTGTAATTGGCTAAGAAATCTTAGTAAAGTTTTATATTATGTGTGGCCGTACAGTTACATACAATGATAATGTTATTAATATAATTTTTAGACGTAAGAAAATCGAGTACAAAGAACTATTCAATCAAATATAATCCACTAAAATATTTCGAGTGTAAAGCTTGAATTTTTATGATCGAACCGTTCCAAGAAGAAAATCTAAAGGAAATCGATATTGGGAACTTTATATTCTCCCCATGTGCTTGACATTTAGCCAATGAAATCTTTTGGTGCATGAAATTAACAAAACCATCTCTTTTCTCTTTCACATAAAAGAATGAATAGTCTTACAAAAGAAAAGACCAAACAACGAATCATAAGGATGAGTTTGTAGAACAGATATCGTGTAAACTAAAGTATGTTGAGATTTGAAGCTAGACGGACTAATGATTGTAGAACAGATATCAAGTAAGTACTTGAATTATTACCCTTTTCACAATCAAGTGCCTAATTTTTTCATCTAATCATTTACCTCAATTTTTCAAATTTGGGTCAATATGAGGTCTTTATTAAAATTGCAGATGAAAAATGTTGACATGATGCTAAAACAGTTAAATAGTCGTTAAATGTCCATATTAGAGTCCGATATGATATGTCAAAATGTTGTCACGTTGGCAAGGACAATTGATGCTAAGATTGTATAAGCCAACACACACTCTTCTCATCACCTAATGTGCAGGATAAGTGAATCATGTCAACAAAATCATTATGACATGGTAATTCATCGATGTCTCAAATTGAGCCAATAGATATATATATATATATATAAACAATAGAGATTAATCAAGAAATAACGCAGGGAAGTTTTAATAGTAATGGAAAAAGAGATATTCACATAAGGGATGGAAGGGGAGGGATGTGAAAAGGGAAGCAACAAACTCTAATTTGCGTCCTGCAAAGTCTTGAATGGCCTGAAATATCTTGAAGTTTCTTTCCCATCAGCACTATTTCACTTTTTCTTCACTTTCCAAACAAAAAAGCTCGCGATATGCAGTAAAGCCTCTCGTGTGTACCTTATTCAGCCTTTAATAACTAGCGGATGAAATACAAATTAGTACATCAGTTGGGGGTCTGGGTCCTCGGAGGGGTAAAGTCCTCAATACTATGCTTGATTGGACATGGTGACAAAAGATGCTAAGGCAAGGTCCTCACAGTTCCATTTGTTTTAGTATGTATGGGACCTATCTTTCGTCCCTATAGATGAAAATGACCCAGTGATTTTTTTTTTTAAACATATACATAGCCTCATAGCCTCCATGATTCCTCGCATCCTTGAGCAAAATGAAGTTATGCCAACCTCAAATAACAAAACTATCGAATCTATTGAATCATACCCTTAAAAACTTATATGAGTTTCTACTCTTTACCATGTAAGATGCAATAACATAAAAACTTTAAATACTCAAACAACTTTGATAGAAAACAACAAGAAAAATTGGCTCAGTTCGATTCAAGAAAAGAATGTAATGAAAAATCCAAATGGGATTAGAAGTCAAATACAGATCCCAGCGTCCAAAGATGCACTACCATTCCTCCACAAAGAGAGGCAAAATGTGGGCAATAAGCAGGTGGTTACAAATAGTATCGTCCAACAATCCCACATCTCCTAAAGTTAGGAAACCTCAAATTATCAAAGTATCTTTAGCTCAAAAATAACCATTTGATAGATAGAATTTGTAAATACCTAAATTTTGCCCAAAAGTCATTTTCATATATTTTTGAAAAAATGGAATCCATTTTCCTCCAAAAACTGTTATTTTGCAATTAAAGCATACCGGAATTTTAACATGTACAATTAGGTTCCTTCGAATTTATTCTCCCCAAAAAAGTAAAAAATCAAAAGTAAAATGGGAACCTCTGAGGAAAAAAGACACTCGGCTGAATCCATCTTGTTTCTCCTGCTCGTTTCCTTTAACCACCGTCATCATCAACATCAAACTCACGCCCACAGACTCCACTTTCACTCAATTCACTTCTTGCATGCCTGTCGATTGTCGCCAATCTCCGCCATCTTCAATCTGTCCAATCTCCTACAAACGTATCCTAGCCGTAGCTCCATCGATATCTTTGTTCGTCGTTGCAAGTGGTGGCCACACTTTGCCGTCGCTGAATTCACATACCTAAACTGTGAACCGCCGAATCTGGCGCTTGTCCCCCAGCTCAACAGTGTTCTCTTCCTGCTCGTCTGAACCTGCTTGCTGGATTGCTTGTCGTTGATCTAATCCCGTTCACCGGTCTGCTCCAGGAAGTCTATCCAGAATAGGTAAGAGACAGCTATGTATTTGCTCTCTTTTTTCCTCAAACTGATGAAGCAAGAACTTCGCTAACTAAAGCATCTGAGCCTTTGAGGCTTATTGACCCATTGGGAAGCCACTGACATATGATCAGAGGCTGTGGGAAAAACAGACACCCACTCTCAACCCAACTTCAAATTCATTCGAATCTCGCAATCTCATTCTCAACCACCAGCGATGGGACAATATCGACCGTCTCTGTCGATTTCTGAGGGAAAGTGCATTGCCCAAAAAGACTGAGTTACCACCGCACGAGCACAAGTTGAGATCTCAAACTTTTTGGTAGATCCTGATGTTTTTTTAGTGCATATCGATGGAAGTGCAACAGAATATTACTCATTATTCCATCTGGCAAACTTTAGTGCTTAGTTTCATGACAATAGCCGGATAATTTCTATCAACTGCTTAGTTTAAAGAAGCCACAAGGTTTAATGTTTTTCTTTTCATTGGGTAACTTTTTGGGGTAGAGCCTAATGTTTTTGCAGTGCATACCTATGGTTTCTGTGTTCGAACTGGAACAACCAACGCTCATAAAGAAAATCCTCATAATAGATCTTTAGATCTTTGGAGACATCAATTTTAAAATTTCTTTTTGCTAATCCTGTGCCCCTCTTGGCAGGCTCCATCGTTAACATATTGGCAAAACTTCTTTTGGTGCTTTGCAATCAATTCATTAGGGAAAAAAAAAACTTGTTTAAAAATGACCTTGAAATTCTTAACGCAACAATTAATGGACATTATCTTTCTTTAATAATAGAAGAGTTATTTTGACGCCTTTTCCAAACTCCGGGATATAATCTACCTACATTTTTAGTTAGAATTTGAATCCATCACTTGTTTCAATACACCTCCATATCCCATATTCGAAGCATCGGTGTTTACAAGCATAAAGGTGTACATAAGGTTTTAAGACTCTGAAACATCCTAAGAATCTCTGCAATAGAATTTTTTGCTTTTCGATATCACAAAGTTATTTGCAAAGTCTATAGCTTTATTAATAGGTTTAATAGTGTTTTGACATATATTGAGTCCTAAAAATCTTGCTTTAGTTTGCAATAATTTCATACTTACTTAGTGCTAAAAATACTAATCTATCATACTTAATAATAATATAAAAAAATTGAAATACTTAAAATGCTTCTATATGTTTTGATATATATATATACTATTGAAAAAGGGACATTATTCTCATATTTTGAAATTCTAAAGGGGCATTTTTTTAAAACTAGGCATTACATGCCGTTCGTGGCAAAAAACATAGCGAAGGCTGTCTCTTATTTATTGTCTGCATGAATTTTGAATCCTGATCTTTTTTCTTTTTTCTTTTTTTCTGTTGGTGAATCCTGATTTAACTTGCAGGAGATTTGGAGCTTGGAGCTTACTGGGTCTTGGATTTAAGCGAGGGGGACTATTTCATAGCCCAATCAAACCTGTCTGTCAACGACTGCAAAAGAAGAGGTGAAGATAATTATTTTGCTCCTCTGGTACTAGCAAATATTTGAGATTTGTGAAAGCTTTTATTTGGATATTTTCAACAGCAGCTTTTGTTCCACCACAAGGAGATTAATATATCATTCATGCGAATAGCCATCGTCGAAAATAAAAACATTGTAATGAATAAGGACGGGTGGGTCCAAGATAAGAGCACTTCTCTAAGCAAATTTGTCTTTTCTGTCATCGCGTCTAGTGCCCATTGTAGGATGCAAATTTCGCAATCCCTAGATCAATATAACTAGAACAAGAACATGAAGTAGAAAGATTAACGCACCTGTTTTAGGATCCATCGTTCTTGAAGCGGAAGCGGAAACACGATGTTCCACGCGCAAGTCCTTCTCCTCTCTTGCCCTCCGTAATACTAGCTCAATGAGATGGCCCCCTCATGTTTAGCGTTAGGTAAATGCCCCTTAGGTGAGGATACGTGTGAAAACTAGGGTTAGAGGAGAGACTTGAGCACTATTTATAGAGTTTCCAGCTAGGCCCCCTCATTACGGGTCAAGCTCAACTCGGCCCACACTAGCCAGCCCCATATTAGACTAATTAAGAAACATTCTATCTCACTTTAGACCAAACCCCGTAAAACGGTAACCGTTAAACGGTAAATTACAATATCAATTAATGTAGTCCACATTAGGAAAACTCTTACATTCTCCCACTTGGACTATATTAATTGAAATCGTATCGTATGTGCGCACTTTGGTCTAGAGATAATTCTTAATAGTCAATCCTATCCCATAAAGTCTCAAACACCGAATCATGGCGGTAACTGCATGTATACACACAGAGCCTTCCATGGTCACAAGTATCTTCAACTTTATTGATATGGATTCAATGTGGTAGTGTGTCAAATGGACAACATCTCTCATAGAGAGATCCCATTTGTCAGTCACCATTCTCTTACCACGAGCAGAGCATAGGAATTGTGCTCGGCACATTTATGCAAACTGGAAAAAATTATACAAGGGAGAAACATTTAGGAATTGCTTTTGGAGAGCTGTATATTCTACATATGAGGCCGATTTCAATATGGCAGTAAAAGAAATGAAGGAAGAGTCTGTTCATGCATATGAAGACTTCATGAGACAGGGTCCAGAACACTTTTGCAGGGCATTCATCAAGTGTGGACAAAATTGCAATGCTATCGAGAACAATTTGAGCGAGACGTTCAACGCATATATATGCAGAGAAAGGGAATTTCCCATTGTTGATATGTTAGAGGGCATAAGAAAATTACTTATGGTAAGAATGTATGAGAAAAGCCAATTGATGGTTGGTTCAAGAGATGAGATTTGTCCAAGAATCAGATTGAAGATTGAAGAGGAAAAGATGAAGTCTAGGTTTTGCATTCCAAAGCCATCTACAGCTTCCAGATTTGAAGTTGAAGTGAATGATGATACTTTTATGGTTGATCTGAATAAGAAGACATGTACTTGCGACAGTGGGATATATCGGGGATACCATGCAACCATGCTATCTCGTGCATCAACTTCATGAAGTGTAACTTAAATGATTATGTAGCTGATTGTTTCAAGAAAGCTATGTACGAGCGTTGCTATCAATTTGCATTACCCACCTTGAATGGAAAGAAAATGTGGCCAGCGACCAATGAAGAGCCTTTATTGCCTCCGCCATTCAGAAAGCTTCCAAGGAGGCCCAAGAAAGATAGGAAGAGACCCAATGGTGAGAAGAAAAAGGATGAGAAAAGCAAAAGAATGAGGAAGCCAAGGGTCACCAACACTAATCCAACTAAAATATCAAAATCTGGTATCACCATGAAATGCTCCAATTGTCATGGTACTAGACACAACAAGACAACATGCCCCCAACCTCCGGCACCTATCCAGATTAAACCACTTGTAAGGAAATTTAAACATAAATGTGATACATTTTCCCTTAGAATACCTTATATATGTCTATTATACAGGGCAAAAGAGGTAGGCCAAGGAAGCATCCAAAGCAACTAACCATTGAAGGAGGGGCATCGAACAAACAAAGTGAAAGTACCTCAACTAGATCTATAACGGGACAATCAAATATTGTCAATTCTGAGAAGAGAATGGTGAGGAGTCTACAAGTAGATTTCATATGGTTTTTGATGATACCAAAGTAAAATGTTAATATGGTTTGTCTTCTTATAGGTTTTACAAGGATATGGATTTTACGTATCTGAAGCCACTGGAAACTCATATTTGAGAGTGAAGATTTTATTTTTGTTAAGCATTTTTTAATCCACTATGATTAGCATAATAAGATTATGTTTTTCCCTCAATTTTCAGATGCCTGGGAGTAACATAGTTCAAGAAATTCGTCAAGGTGGTGCAAATCATACGGTGGATCTTTCAAGCCAAGTTTATGGACCTCCTCAAACTGAACAATCTCAAAGTGAAGTAGGGCAATGAACCTGTAGGGAGAGTTGGATTTTGTTTTGTAAAGCTTGGCCTGTAAAGCTTGTTTTGTAAAGCTTGCCCTGTAAAGCTTGATTTGTAAAGCTTTGTTTTTTTTTTTTTTGGATAGTATTTGATATAGAACATGCTTTTGGACCTCTATCGTCTAGTGTGGATTTGCCTTTTTTGGCTAGTTGGTTGGTTGGTGTCTGGGGTAAAGGCTGCTTTGTAAAGCTTGTTCAAGTCTAGTGTGAAGGCTATTTTGTAAAGCTATTTCAAAGATATATTGATCTGTGGCTTTAGTTTCGTTCTCTCCATTTTGTGTAGTTGATATTATTTGCATTTTGATGATGAATTTGGTTGATTGCATATGGCTTATATGCTGGAAGGGTCTCTCTCTCTATGCCTATTCTGTTGAAAAGCATATTGCTTCTGGCTCATTATGAATAGCACTTTTGTATATGTGCGCAACTAATCTGTCCATCTTTTAGTTAATGGGCATCCTCTCGGCACAAGAATGAAGTGTCAAATTTGGTAGTCTTTGAATAGTTTTCTAATAATTATTCCAATAAAAAGAAAAAAAAATCAAGTATTAATGATATGGAGGCAATGTTAGAGTAATTCGGAAAATAAAATTGATTGGACATCACAACTCGGTCAAATTTGAGAAAATTGAAAGAGGGTAAATGTGATGCACGTGTACCAATTTTGGTTTTTTATGATCGAAAAAATTAATTTAGAGTCCTTACCAAAAAAAAATTTAAAACCCTACCAAAAAAAATGAAATAAATAATTTAGAGTAAATTTGTCGTAAATATACCAGTTTGGGGTTTTTAATGGTATTAAACTTATGAATTTCCACATGGCTTGCCACATCAGCAACCACGTCAGCAAGGTTAATGGCAAAATCGAACGGAAGCTAACGGAGGGTAGATTTGTCACATGTGTACCAGGTTGGGGTTTTTGGTGGTCAAAAAAATAGTTTGGGGTAAATTTGTCACAGATGTACCAATTTGGGGTTTTTTAGGGTAGTAACCCAAAAAAAAAAAAAAAGAATTGTTTTAGGCGGGGAGAATTTCCTCTACTCCAGTGGCCCCACCTCCACATGGCGCTTCATGACTCGTCGGAGACCACGCTGACGTGGTGGTCCAGGACCACCCAATATTTTCTCGTGCTGTGCGTGTGTGCCCAAAGTCAAGCCTTTGACCTTGGGCCCCACCACCTTCCTCTTCACGCAAAGAGGACGTCTTCCGAAGCTTCACTCCAAAGAAGAAAATTCCTTTTTTTAATTATTTCCTTTTTTTGTAAATCCGTCAAAAGTCCAATGAATCTCAAACTCGAGTCATAAATTAACAATCTCCACCTTGGCTCGACGTTTGAGCCAAGTCGCAATCGCTTCGCAGAAATTCAAACTCTGTTGCTACTTTCCCATAGCCCCCGATGGGCTCAACCGCCACAGATATTATCCAAGTCCAAGTCTTGCTTTAACTTCGCCATAATCGAGGACCTCATCAGAATACTAACTCCATATGCACCTTTAACTACTCCGCAAGGATTTTCCAACGCAACCTCTTTAACCGCAGACAAAGCAAAACCATTGTTGCATCCATATCTGTCAGGAGATCGAATACGTACCTTGTTAATTTCAGCAATTACAGCAACCGTTGGCTCTATAAGCTCCACCTCGCTATGAGCACCATCTGTGTTGATTACTTTGCTAGTACCTGCATACGCTACCTCAGGAGTTTCTGGTTGCAACTCTACCTCAAGCTGAACACCGTTCAGATCCGTTTGAACACTGCTATAATCACTCCTAGACAGAAGTACTGGAGACTCATCAAGAGTAACTTCTCTACTGTTAACAGGTGAATTTATATATGGGCACCATAACCGATTGCCCTGCTCACCTTGTGCATAGCCATTGAATATGTACATTGCCCTCCAATCGAGCTTACCATCACTCACTCGAAAATAACACGAGCAACCAAACATTCTAATAATAGAATAACCAACAACGTTACCTGACCAGACTTCTTCAGGAGTCCACCATTCAATAGCAGTTGATGGGGATCTATTTACCAGGCAGCTTACCGTACTAAGCACATCAACGAGGATTCTCCTAGCAACACCAGCACTAGAGATCATTTTTCGGGTCGTCTCTAGTAATGTTCTGCTCATCAATTCTGCAAATTGTTGTGATTTACTGGCACTAGTGTGATGTTTCACTATGTCCTCTTTCATGCAGAATTTATTTGCTAGTTTCGAGCAGAATTCCATGCTATTATCAGTCCGCACATGCTTGATCGACTTATCAATCTCCGTCTCGATCAAAGCTTTTAACCGCATGATCCTGATACCAGCATCAAACTTGTGCATTGGCACAAACACCTAGGTCTTCTTCGAGCAATCAAAAGACTCTCGAACAGATGCATCCGACGTCTCCGGGCCGAAACCTATCACTGTCTCACCTTGAATTTTATACAGGCCTCCATGCTTGATTCCTTTCATTATCACCAAGGCACCTCGAACAACCTTCAGAACTCCACCTTTTGAAGAATACCTGCAACCAGCTGAATCTAGGGCACCCAAGGAAATTAAGTTCTTTTTCAATTCTGAAACGTGTCTTACTCCAGTCAATGTCCTAACAATACCATCATGCATTTTGATTTTAACATCACCAACACCCACAACATCGCACTCAGCGTTGTTCCTTAACTGGACTTTACCACTACCCGTGCACTGATAAGTGATAAACCAGTTTCTATTTGGTGTGACATGAAAAGAACAACCAGAATCCATAATCCATCCATTAAACAATGAATGATCAGTGACAGACAAGGCATAGTCGGCATTATCTGTGACATCCAGATTTTTCAACCCTGTCTTCTACTGAATGAATCAGGCATTTCATTAACGTGCCGATAGGGCTATTCTCAGAACTGATCATTCTTGAGATAATTAGACTATCTGGGGAAATTATTAAGAAATTTTAAGATAATAGAGTTGAGAACTTGATCAGGAATCGGCTTCTCGACCGTGTCCATCTTTAGAGACCATTACGGCATAGTTAAAACTCAATTTGAAATCAGAGAAAGACTGGATCGACAGAGATCTCGTGACTAATCGTGGTTGACACCACTAAATTGGAAAATTCTCGTCAACCGGCACTAGACTAATTTTCTTATTGTTTTGGTAACCTGTGTCCATATTTGGATCCTCGGGATTTTTACGACAACCAAGAGTCGCCAATGAGTCGAGTGGGTTGTGGTTCGAAGAAAATCAGCAACGGGTCAATTGCACTTAAAAATATCTTAAAGTTAGCTGGTAGCTTAGGTCACGCTAAAAACGCGCCAAGTGAAATTAACTGTGAATTCTAGTCCGATTTCAGAAATTGAAGTTTCTGCTATGTCACAATGAATTTTATGAGTATCGACTCAGTCTCAGAAGATTTTTCTAGCAACCGAGATTTTTTGGGAAAAAGTTAGTTTGTGGCCATTTTCGTGCAGTTGAAGCCGGGGATTAATTCTGGTTGTGAAATTGAGAAGCATGAGGGATTCTTGGACGAGGAAAATAATCAATTTGATGATTGGGACATCAATTGATTTTTTGTGAGAGTCAATTGAGAGAAAATCAAAAGGAAAATTGGATGCAGAAATGCAAGTGGGGATGAAGAACTCTAGTTTGGATTTTCTTTTGAGAATCTTTTAACTTATTCAAAAGAAATTAGAATAAGAGTTTTCTATTTGAGGAAATTCTTTATTTTGATATTCTTCCCATTTCTTTTTCCAACACCCTTTTCTTTTATTTTTCCCTTTTCCCTTTTTGGCCAAACCCCTCTCTCTCTCTCTCTCTCTCTCTCTCTCTCTCTTCCCTTTTTTCATTTTCCCTCGTGCGGTTTCCCCCTCAACCGAATACCCTAGCTGTCTTCAACTTTGCTTCTCTCTTTTTCCTTTTCACTTTTTTGACTTTTCAACTCTTATCCCTTCTTCCCTCACTCTCTCTCTCTCACATGATCGACATCTCTCTTCCTCTCCCTCTCGGCCGGTTCGAAAAAGCAAGCAAAGCAGGAGTAGCGACCAGCGTCACCGGAAGGAGCCGCGACCAGCCGCCTGGACGTCGTCGCACCGGAGCCCGGACCGTCGCACACGCACGCCGCCTCGCCGAACCGCCGGTCGCACCCCGCTTGGCCGCATGTGCTGTCCACCTGCAACCCCGACCCCTGCAGCTCTTGTTCCGCCCCTATCCGGCCACCTCCGGCCGCTGTTCAGCCCCACTGGAGCCACCGTGCAGCCTTGCCGGACCGCCACCTACCTTCCCGACCCTTCCCCCCCCCCAACCATCTCCTTTCCCCTCTGTTTTGCAGCCAAACCAGCAACCCACCGAGTGGGTTTCCATCACGTTTGTGGGCCGATTTGGGCCGTTTCCGAGCCCCGAACTCGAGGTCTGCTTTGGGGTTTATCGATCCTCGCGTCGTCCCCGTCGGATTGATCCGACTTTCGTGAGATTCCGATGAGTAATCCCAGTAATCATTGCTTAGTGGACTAATTACACTGAATGTTTGTTTAGGGTTAATTAAATAGGATTAGGTGGTTAGATTAGTGTAGATTAGTGATTATTAATTAATTGTGATGTATATTAGACATTTTGATTATGCAATTAGCAAGTAGATGTGGTCTAGTATTTAATTAATGTATCTTGTGATTTTTCCCGACCCTTATCGAGCTTCAATTAGGCATTTTGGGCCTAAATGAAATTTTTAATAATTAATTATTCATTTTCGAAATTAAATTAATTATTTATTTATTTTATGGAAATTCAATCGGGATGGCTGGTGACCGGAATTTTATGCTGATGATCATGGTGAAGTCCGTTTATTTAATTGAGCTCTATTTTGAGCTAAACTGGATTTATTGTAATTAATTATTATTTTTCGAAATTAATTATTTATTTATTTTTCGGAAATTAGGCAGGGATAGCCGACGACCGAAATTTCATGCTGATTGTCGTGGTACAGTCCGTTTATTTAATTGAGCTCTATGTTATGTTGAATTAAATTAATTGTGGACTTTTAAGGGATTATCCCTAAATTGAATTGATTTGAGTAATTGACCGTTGGACAATTGAGGGTTGATTGTCAGTGGCAGAGGCATGGTGGTAGACTACCAATTTCAGTACAAATTGTGGAAATGAAAAGGAATATGTGAGAGGTATGCCGGCTCGATGACCAAGTACATCATTTGGGAGAATGGGCATTTTGTATAGTGGATCAATGTAGGTTCTACATCACCTCGGAGAATGCACATGGCTCGGTAAATTAATATATTACCTCGGAGAATGCACGTGGCTCGGTGATCGGTTCCATCACCTTGGAGAATGCACGTGGCTCGGTGATAAGGAATATCGCCTTGGAGAATGCATGTGGCTCGGTGATTGGTTTTATCAGTTGAGACTGTATATCAATGACTAGAATGACCCGGGAAATGGTTAGAGTGTCATGTAATCGACTAAGTCGGTTGATCAATGATTTGATCCGATTTTCGCGATTTGATTGACTGTTCGATGTGATATTTGAAGCATCTGTATATAACCTTGAATTGCAGGTTGGAACTGATGCCAATGTAAGTCTTCTGACTCGTGCTATGCTTAGGCAACTATGTGGTGTATTGGTTCCCTAATTAAGTCTTAGTGGGGTAGAACTTACTGAGACGTAGTCTCATCCCGGTTGTGGGATAATATTTCAGGCTCCTAGATTACGTGAAGATAAGCTGGCATCTGGAGCCGATGATGAGCTTAAAGAAGAAGATGAAGAGTTTAAAAGAAACGAGCTGAGTGAAGAAGAATCGAAGGGGAATCAGGATGATCTTGAGTACGATCCGGATGAGGACTGAGATCCGATCCTCTTTTGTGGACTCTGTATATGTGTAGATAGAATGAGACTAAAAAGTAGTGAATAGTTTTGTGAAGCACTTTGAATTATGCTATGTATAAAAGTGTGGTTGTGGATTTCAATATGAAAATAATGGCATGCTTTTCTATCCCATTGTTTTATTGTTTAGAGATTTATAACTGCTTCCGCATGTACAATATAAAATGAAAGGGTCGGCGATACACAGTCCTGGGATATCGCATTCTAAAATAGACCAAGTAGAAGGATGTGTGCATTCCCGAGGATTGGGGCGTGACATTATCTGCTACAGCTGCAACATTATCTGCAATCACTTCTAAGATGCCCCCTCTTGCCACAGCTCCAACAGACAACATTAGTAGTCCTAAATTGATTACGTCTGTTCATATTAGTACTACTGTTACCCACACGTGTTCTAGATTTTCCTCTATTTTCACTTACTAAAGCAGCAGATACAAGTTTGCCAGATTCTTTTCTACGGATGTCCTCACTCAAAATCAAATCTCGAACCCCATCAAACGTCAAACTTGTTGACCCAGAGGAATTACTAACGCGATATAATGATAGTATTCCAACTATCAGGCAATGATGATAACAGAATCAAAGCACGTACCTCATTTTCAAAGTCAATCTCAACTAAACTTAATTGACTAACAATTACATTGAGTTCATTGATATGATCTGCAACTGACGCACCTTCGCTCATCTTCAAATTAAACAGACGTCGCATCAAACAGACATTGTTGATCGCAGAGGGCTTCTCATACATATTCGACAGGGCTTGCATCAGATTAGCAGTGGTTTTCTCCTTCAAGATATTAAACGCGACGTTACGAGCCAACGTCAGTCAAATAACGCCCATAGCTCATCTATCCAAAGAAATCCCAATCGCTTGCTTCATCGCCTGGTTTCTCCCCGCAAGGGCAAGTGCGCTTTCATCGATAAAATAATCTTCAATCTGCATCTTCCAGAAACTAAAATCCTTCCCATCAAATTTGTCGATTCTCACTTTTACATTTTCAGTCGCCATCGATTCGCTTCAACTCAGCCAAGCCTGGCTCTGATACCACTTGTTGCGAAAAGCGAGCGATCGAACAATAATATAGACAGAAGAAAAATAAATCTGACACCATATTTACGTGATTCGATCGTAAAGACCTACGTCCACGGGAGAGCGAGCGCGAATTTCACTATAGATCAAGCGATACAAGGAGATTACACACTCAAGTCACTCAAATACTCTCTCGGTGTTTCCCAAACCCCAATTTAATCACAAACCCAAAGTGTTTATAAATAAACAACTCACTTGGTATAAACTCACAGCATAAAATTACCGCGCGTTCAAGCTCATCACAATACGGAAGACTTGCGGCTTCGTGGACGTGGGGCTTCGTAGACTTCGGCGGACGTAGGGGTGCAGTAACTCACCAACCGAATAAAATAAAACCCTGCGTAATATTCCCCTTTTATACGTGTGCCCAGGTCAAACTTTGACCTGGGCCCACCTTGCGCTTTTACGTGCAGAGGACTTTAGTCTTTTGTTTCCGTGGCCAAATAAAAAAGGGAAATCCAATGTGTTGTGCGTGTGCCCAAGGCCAAACCTTTGACCTTGGGCCCACCACCTTCCTCTTCACGCGAAGAGGACGTCTTCCGAAGCTTCACTCCGAAGAAGAAAATTCCTTTTCTTAATTATTTTCTCTTTTGTAAATCCGTAAAAAATCCAGTGAATTTTAAATTCGAGTCATAAGTTAACAGTTAATTTTAAGTATGAAAGTAGCTATCGATGATTATTGGTAAATAATATTTCATTCAAAAAAAATAAAAATTAGATATAATGTAACGCATGGAAATTCAACAATTAATAGGAAAAAAAGATGTTCACATATGGAAGTAGAGACACGTGAAAAGTGAAACAACAAACTCCCATTTGCGTGCTGCAAATTCTTGGTCTTCCCGAAATCTCTTAAGTTTCTTTTCCTTTAGCGCTTTTTCACTTTCGCTTCACTTTCCAAACAAAAAAGCACATGATATCTAGTAAAGTATGTGGGAATATTCTTTAAATATTATGAAACAAGCACTTGTGGACAAAAAGTATTTTCCTCATATTTGTCTAACCTCTTATGCACAACCTTGAAAGTCTTGGTTTTTTTTAATTGTCCGAAGATAGAGTCCCTACCAAAGTGGCATCATCTTACGTCCCTCCAGTCCGTACATCTTACTAGTTGCCAAAATATCAGGTGCTTGCCCGATTGATTGACGTTCGGATCAAAGGAATTCATTTGTCCATCTACAGTCAGTTTTTGTAGGGTTCGAGGGTAAGTTTTTGGTTTTGAAGGCATCAATTTTCATTCTGCTTCCTCAATCCGATGCGTAATACAAACTGATTTTCCCCATGTAGATGTTTCGCATGAATTTCTGGGAAAATCCAAGGAATCCCCGACACCCGCTTTGACTGGGTTCGGATCCAACGAAGTGAAATCGATCCTTCGATGTACAGTCTGTTTTCTAGGGTTCGGGTAAGTTTTTTGGTCTCGAATGCATCAGTTTCGTTTCTCTTCTTCAATTCGTTGCCTAATACAGAATTAATCTTTTCCTATGGAGAAGTGTCGCGTAGAATTTCCAAAAACCACCGACTGAAGGTCAGAGACTGACATTTTGGGTGTGTGTTCTCGTTGGGGAGGGGGTCTCTCACCCACAGTTGAAATAAGCAAATTTAGTAAGAAGAATGGGGGATCTAGATCCCAAGTTTGACAGCACATCCTCTTCCCAGTATGCGAAAAGCTACCTAATGGGCAAAAACATTTGCTTTTTGTGAAGTACAATTAAAATTTGAAGATGAAAAAAATGATATTTAGTTGCTTGAATCCCAGCAAGAGCTTCCTTTTAATTTCCAATTGCACTTCTTGCGGAAGTTGATGATATTCTCATATGCCACAGCTGCATCCATCTCGACTGCTGCAATGAGCCTACTTTTCTCTTTAGCCACTGCAATGCACTTTCGAACAGCAAGTGGTTCAGCCTCTTCTGCAGGCAACCATCTCCCCTGTTTCATTTCTGGCCTCAATCCCAACGACAGCATGTTATGTAAGACTCGTCTTATTTAATCTTCACAAAACCTAGCTCAGGTTTACTCCACACACCGTGCCTTTCATCCACCCGATCATGACTCAGCTTGCATTTCTTCCGGCAACACACTCCAAAAGAGCTTTTCTGACCTGTGCAAGTGACAGTTTTTAGTATCTGGTGATTTAAAGGTAAAAGTTACTGCATTTTGAGCTTCCCAGATATACCAACAGGTGTAGGCAATCATTCTTAGGAGTTATAAGTCCGTACCAGTCATTCAATCTCATGACCTCACATGTTTAGAATATCAGCCCGTACCAATAAGTCACCACCACTTTGACTAGTGATCTCCAATACTTGTGAGTTAATATAATCGCCAAAAATTTTCAGCTGAAAGGAAAAAAAAAATCAACAAGAGGGTCAATTGGGTATGTGTATTATTTTGTTCTGATCACTCTTATAGTTGGTCATTATGCATGAAAGATAATTTTTATTCAGGACTAATTGATAGTCTTGTTTCAGATTTTTGGATGATAAATATGAGGAATGTGGAAAGATTATCAACAGGGGAGGATGTAAGAAGTGTGGAGCATTCTGTTTCCTTCATCTCTACATCTCTTTTAATGAGAACTATGAGGAACCTGGAAAGATTATCCAGTGGGCTTTGCAGCCATCTCTCCACTCTTGAACAGCTACATTTTATAGGTTACTGGAACTTGCCAGAGTATGGCTTCATTTCCTCCTCCAAGTATTTGGCACAATTCACTGTGAAATTCTGAAAGATTGATGCTCAAAACTCAGTGGTGACTATTGGCACCTTGTTTGAGAAATCCCGCTCATAGTAGTCGATCAAGTTCAGATCCATCCAGTAAGAAGATATCTATCCAATTTCTAATTTTTGGTCCAGGTAATGATTTGGACTTCTTTATTTCTTGCACACTTGTCTTTTAGCTACTGTTGCTGCTCCAGGATCCATTTCTATTCCGAATCCTCAATTTGATGCTAAAAGGTTCATGTTTTTCCATGGACAAGCTTCACCTAAATTTCCACAAACCAGCTACTGAAGGTCCAATGTTGACATTTGGGTTGCTCTGTTTTGTTCGACAAGGAACCACACAATGAAATGGTTATAATTCTAATGTGGTATATCAAGCCAACCAACCATTGCTTCATACAAGTAACTATTCCTAAAAACAAATAATACTTACATGGACTTGTTCACAGTGCTGGAATTATGATGCTTGTATGTGCCTGTCTGTATTGATGATATAGCTTGAACTATTTGATGACCAAAAATTACTTATCTTTCCACTTATGGAAATGCACTATGCTTTGCGTGAGAATCATGAAGAATTGTTGCTCTTATACCGATTTTTTTTCTGCAATTTCAGCATTTGTTGTTTTTTCTCTTCCAAATTTTTTTTTTTTTTATGCCCTAACTTAGTGACCTGAATCCTCTCAACTGTGCTTGTTTTTTCTTTTTGCTTGTTTTGCATAATATCTCACTGTATTCTTTATTTGGAAAATCTATCAGGAGGATCAAATGCAAACATTGTTGAGGTAGGCAAATGATGTACTTATGTTCATCTTTTGCAACTTGACAAAAGAAAAATAGAAGGCTATTTATTTTGGTGGTCGTGGTGATATGCTCTAAACTGTTTTTTTGGTGACATGCTCAAAAAGATTAATCTGTATCATGATGTCAATTATTGAGGTCTATATTTAAAGTCAAATGAAGAAGCTTTCTTTTACTTCCAACAACAGCAGCTATTGTAAAGATGCAAAAAATAGGATTTAAAACAGATGTTTTCAAGTTGGTGAATATGACAATTAAATTTGAATGAATCCTGCAGATTATAATCCATATAAATCTGACTTCCTTGTCAAAGTTCAAAGTTCATCTTTCTTCTATTCAAAGTCCCACACCAGCTTAGAGCACATTTATTTTTCCTTGTTGTCAAGGCAAGGCGGAGAGGAGCAATCGGGGAGACTATGCTTTGTCGCTCTGTTACATCATCATGAAAGCCTTACATTTGCCACGATGTATTTTGATATAAGATTGTCAGAAGGCTGTCATCCAATATTAATGACAACCATTTATATATGGTAGGGGAGTTTCATCACTATGGACCTACCAAGCTGCCAGAGCTCCCGTCAAAGATAAGACAGGATTCATGCACCATCATCGCTTGGGGGTTATCTTGTGACGTTGCGTTCGTGAAATATCAGCTTGTGCCAATAGGCCACAATCATTGGTGATCAGCGGTCTCCCATGGTTCTGCATTAGCATGATCATTAGGGTCATTCAGGAAGAACAAAATCATCAAAACAATCACATCTTTTAGGCTAGCAATTGGAAGTACCCTGGTATGTCTTGTTGATTTTTTATTGAAGTTGGGTGAGCATGTGTATGATTTGTATGTCTGATTGCTCTTGTAATTGTTTATTTCGCATGACAAAGTAATTTTTACTGTGGGCTACTTGATTTTCTCATCCCATCATCTGTTTTTTTTTTTTTTTTTTTTTCATTTCACACGCCATACATTAATCTTTTGGTTGAACTTGAAGAGTCCAATACAGTAACTGATTCTATCGAGATAATTATATTGACGATTGCAATCGACAAAAGTTGGGACATTAAAGAAAATGTCTAGGCCCTTAGTGAAGTGAAGTGAACTCCGATTAACGTAAAGAAAACATTGTTCTTTTTGTTTTTTATCTGTTTCGCTTTTTATGCAATTAAAAAGCAATTTTTCATCAACGATGTGTGAGAATTTTAGATGTCTTCAAAACACCTATCTTCATCTAGTTAACTAATACCACGTTAGTTGCCTTTATACAGCGTGTTACGAATCTTCTTGTTTTTTCTTTACAGTATGTGTTAATAGTTTACATGATTGAGTTGACTAATGATTTTTCAAGAATACTTAAATATTTGTCGCCGATGATTTAGATTTATTGATTTTTCAAACAATCTTGTGTAATATACTAATTTATAGATGTAAATCAATTATATAAGCATATTCATGAGTCGGGGATATCATTTATTAAGGTTAAAATAACTTTTGAAAAATTTCCCCTTGTCAAAAAAATAAAATAAAATAAAAGGCTCGAAACTTCAAAATTTGCGGATGTCAAAAAATAATGACAGGTCAACTTTCCATTATCCATAATATGACATTATTCTTCTTTTCTCCTTGCCAAAAAAATTGATATAGCATAAGAGGATGCGTTGCAGTCAACTAATCTTAATATTTAAAGTAGGCTCCGAATAAGAAAAGGCCAGTAATATCGACATTTCACATGTGAAGCGATGTTGATACCTTGGAGCTTTTATATTTCCCTTAATAGAGTTCCTAGCTTAATACCGTAGAAAAGCCAAAAAAAAAAAAAAAAAAAAAAAAAGGAGTTTCTAGTTAGTTCCCCGAAACAAGCCCCTTCTTCAAATTTTGTCGTGTGAAATAAAAGTTAAAATTTAAAAAAAAAAATAGGAAGATTTTATACATATATTTTCGAATGTTTCAGGTGTTCTCAGTGCTAAATGCAGATGCAACCTGAATTTAACAATTGCAACAGTATTAAGCCCTAACACCATGCTGCAAAGGCATTGAATGGGCCATCGTTGTCATGTTGGGCCTCGAAAGGTAGGTAGCCCCAACTCTTGGGCCTTAATTTGGATCCGATTTTACTTGGACTTGACATACAATTCGAGTAATAAGGTAAAGAAAGTTGTTCGACTGGGACAACACTCACTATTAGTATTTGTAGAACTATTGAATGGGTGAGCCTAGACGGACCGAGTTGGATATCGACCGTCAAAATTCTTACCTAGCCTGGCCTAAGATTTTGGAAACTATTATACTTTCTTAGTATAAATAACAACGTCGATGCAAGCCAAAGCCCAAGAAGAAATTGCTTGTCCGGACTCGTTCAAGCCGTGCATTTGCCAAACAATAAAACTACATCGGACGAGTCTTGGTAGCTCCAAGCTCTAAGAGAAGAGTCATGGCCCCAAGCTTGCCCAATTGTTTTCCCTTATATTTGGGTTAGGTTTAGCCGAGCGCAATGGGCAATTCTTCTTTCGCTCTTAGCCTACTCAAATGAATGAACGAGTATGTTTCACACTTGAATTCAGTGTAAGCAATTCGAAATATCTGGTTTATCCCAAGAAAAAAAAAAATGATATATATAACATGCTTGATATCGATGTGGGTACTTTTCGCATGAACTCGAAATCTAGGGCCTAGCTATGGGCAAAAACACACAATCAAATATGGAGAGGAAGGATTTATTACAATGGCTCTCTCTAGATTTAGTTAATGAGAGGCTTGTAATCTTTCTAATTCCCTCTCCTTCCTTATTCTAGCATAATAAGATGAGCCGTCGTCATCACCTAACAACAATTTAATTGGAATTGTACGGTGAGTCGACCAAAAGAATATCAGCATCCATGGAAAACCTCAAAAGGAGAAATGTTCTCCCTCAAAAGACAAAACTTGATCCTCGGCATTTTTGTCAAAGGATTCAGTGTGAAACAAAAGCCATCCAGTAACACACCACCGTGGGGAAAATTATCCAAAAAGTCTTAAATCTATTGTATTTTTGCAAATTCATCTTAAACCTTTCAATTTTGTCAATTCAGTCCTAAACCTTGTCATTTCTTGCTAATCTAGTCCATCTGGCTAATTTTGGATGGAAATTGATGACATGGACGGTTGACGCTAATGTTGCACTTTTTAAATAATATTTTAAATTTTTTATGACTTTTTTCTTCTTTTTTAAAAAATTTTTGCTTTTTTTTTTTACGGGTTTTAGATCTGGGTGGGTGAGGGCCGTGACGCCCTTGCCAGATCTAGCCAAGTGGGGGCTTGGCAACCCTCGCCTGGCCAGACTTGGCGATGTCATCGCGACCCTTTTAGGCGAGGGCTCGAGCTCCCTTGTTTTCACCGGCGAGGGCTAGCCAGGCCTCGCCCATGGCCAGCAAGCCCAAAAACAAAAAGCTAAAAAAATTAAAAAAAGAAAAAAATTAAAAAATAAAGTATTATTGATATATTATTTAAAAAGTAACATGTCGGCGTTGGCCATTCACGTCAATGATTTCTGGTCAAAATTGGCCAGATTGACTGAATTAGTAAGAAGTGAAAATGTTTAGGATTGAATTAGCAAAAGTAAAATAAATTTATGACTTTTTGGACAATTTTCCCCACCACAATGCAAAACAAATAACCACCCTCCTATAAAAAAATTTAAAAAAAAAAAAAGGCAAGAAAATCACCAACTATACTGAACCAGAAAAGCCAGGTTGTAGGCTTTAAAGTCCAATTTTAATTTATCTTTAATTAATCACGTTGTATTTGCTAACGTTAGAAATTTTAAACCAAACATTGAACTAATAAGTGAAGAAAGACCGATATGGGATGCTTCAATACTCCCTCATGATATTTTAACATCCCCTCTCACTTGAAAGTTGAAAAGAAAAATTGGGTAGAACTTGGTTCATATACCATATTAGAAATTCAAATTCAAAATATTAAACTAATAAATAGAGGCAAATTACATATATATATATATATATATAAAGATTATATAAATTGAATAAACGAGTGATGGAAGATACCTTAACAATCTAGAATTGACCTTGCCTACTATTTGGAGTTTTCCCAAGCTCCCCTCCCAATCATTTTACGTTTTTAAGTTTCAGTTAGGTAACTGAGCCTTTAAGAATAGTATATCCATCATTGGATGAGCTGGACTTCACATGAAACCCAACTTTTGACAATACAAGTGAGAAATTGTGAATCTTAGAATTCATTCTTTATGTTGTGAATTCCCCTCTAGCTCAAGTTACACCAGTCAATAGATAATTAAAGGTAATTGGATGTGATGGTTGATTTGGCTAGTTTTGCCGACTGCGATAGTGCCAGCAACATTGGAATGAGTCGCCTTGGTGGTGGTGCCAACGCCAACAGCATGGCGGTGGCCATGGGAATGGCGGTGCTCTCTCTTGCCCCATTACTTCATTTTTATTTCTTTTTTCAGTTTTTTGTTGTATTTCTCTTTTTAGATTTTCTTTTTTGCTTTTATTAAGCTTATATTTGATAAGATACATGAAAACATGGGTATAATTCTAATAGACAAGTACCATAGAGATAAATGAATGAATAATTAAAATATGATTAAACGTGAAAACAATTAGACGAACATTACCGTTGAGTTTGAGCCAGAGAACAACGATCAATGCTGATTATTAAATAATATTTCATTCAATCCAAATGGGGAAAAAAAAAAACATGTGAAAAGTAAAGTAACAAAGCCAATTTGCATCTTGGAAAGTCTTGATCTCCCTGCGTTTATGTTATATATGGCAATGACAGTGCTAAAAATTCGCAGCAAGATGGGTGGCAATGATGCTGAGGTAGTAATTAATGATTGGAAGTTGCTTAATAGGAGAATACTAGTCCTTTTGAACACGATTATTCTGTTCATGAGTTTCATGCGTAGTTCCAGTAGATGATACTGTTGGATGGTTATTTGTGACTCCTTTATTATTGCCAGAGTAAAAAAAAGCAACCTGCTTAATGGATTGGTTGGTGTGGTTGTTGTGCTTGACCCTTTTTCTTGTTTAGCTCAAAGCACGTGCTTTTGTTTTCCTAATTGAACGGAGAAAGTTAACCGTCTCTGATGACTTGTAGTTGTATAACGAAAAGTCTTGGTCTTCCTAAGTTTATGATTTATATTCATGAACAAATATATTATTATGGAAACTACAAATATCTAAGGATATTCTCTAAACATTACGGACAAGCACTTGTGGATAAAAGGTATTTTATATCGATTCCTCTAACCACTTATGTGCATTCTTGAAAGTTTGGCTCTTTATTTATTGTTTTTGGTAGGTGAAAGTATTGGTCTTCCTTTTGTAGTTTATTTTTTACTTCTTGCAAGATCAAATATGTTGATTCTGACAATCAAGTATATTGTCAAGAGGATTTTCGATCTTTACTCCTTATTCCACACATTTTATCATCTAAATCAAAACCGTAAGTACAAAGGACACTCTACGGCCGACCAAAGCTCTAAACTGCAACTTCTAACTTTCATCGTTTATCAAGAACTTTGCTTCTTGTTGTTTGGATCCAATTTGTCCACGGTTTATGCTACATCATACTGTCCATTACATGCTTGTAATGGACTGACAATGTGAGTATAATGCTATTATTCCTCATTTATTGGTGAAGTCAGTGTCTATTGCTTCTTCTTATATATATATATATATATATATTGGGTTGACATTAAAAATGGAACTCTTGATTAGGTGGGATATAATGAGGGGGTGGAAATTCATGAGCCATAAGTGGTGGAAATTCACGAGACATAAGTGGGGTACCATCTGCTCATTTGAGTGTACAAGAATGTTCATGGGATTTATTGGATTTGGAAAATGTGAGGAACTTTAGATTGGGTCACGCGTCAAGTTCGAGGAGTGTTTTCTTAATCGCCCACTTCCTCCGAGAGACTAGTCAAGCCATTGGTTGGGTCGCCAAGGCTCACCAAAACAAGACTCTCCCTATCAATTCTTTACCCCATCTTTCCCTATGGAATATTTTATGTTCAAAAACTTAATTGTCTAACCCTAATAGGGTTCGTTTCTTCGTATGAATGAATGTGTCTTTCAACCAAAGAAAAAAAGAAAAATTTGGGAAGTGGTTGACTTTGTCATATCAAAATACTAGTCGAATCTTGAATAAATCTTCCGTATTCTGATCTCAATCAAATTTGCATCTTTATTTTATGTCATTACCTTACTTGTCAATATGACGAGAGAGGTTATTTTCTGATGATTAACTCGAATTAGCTTTGGAAATTGTTTTTATGTTTTCAAAGATGGGTGCATGGTATCGGTGCTTGATTGACCCATTGGACAAGGTATCGTGTCTCGAATTCAATTTGATATACAATTCCACAATGCAAAGCCTTGATATGACTATTATTATTGTCGTTGGAGTGTTTTAGTTATTGATTTGAGGGAAGGATGGTGCTTGAAAATCATTTTTGCTTCCCTGTATCATCCTTGTCAATTTGTAGTTTTGCTATCAAGTTTTGATGATCTTTTCTCGAAAGAAACGGTTTTTTTAACACTTGAAATGAACACAATTGTGGGAAGATACTTACGTCAGGACATTAACCAAATTGCCCGAATACAGTTTCGGTTCTTTTAAAATTGATGTTCAGGCAAATTACCTCTCTTACTTTTTTGTGGCAATGTAATGTTCTAACATTGTCCGTTTGTACAATAAAACCTTTCCGTGCCTACCATTACTTGTAGTGTCAAATCAATGATGTGGCGCCACATTGGTAAATTTAGAATAAAATAAAGGGAGATTATGTAGGAAGAGAGAGGTGGTGGGAACGGCTGCCTAGCCTTGCCCGGATGCTAGCTAAGATCGTGTCTTGTTTTTGGCGTAACTTTTGGGTTTCGTCCCTTTCAATATCCAAAAAACAAAAAAAAACAAAAAAGATTGTGTCTTGTACTGGACAAGTATCAAAGACAAAGGGACACAACAAAAAATATGATGTAATACCTTCAACTACTTTGTCGCTGACCAATGAATCTTATACATCTGAAAAAAGGATTTTTATATCCTCTCAAAATGATAGGTCTTATCTACCCAATTAAGTCACAATGCAACAAAACATCACAAATATCATTATTTTCTTCAATGATAATATCTTAAGAACGGTTAGTACTTAGTAATGGGTTCAATGAGTATGTATCAAGAGAAAATCAGGCATTATGCGGGTTCATGGATATTGCTGTGCTGGGAACCCGATGCATAAATTGCAAATCATCGCTATAATTTGAATTTGAATTTTATTAACAACTATTTCGAGAGCATTTATCAATTGTACTTACTAAAGAAAGATTATCGTTCTCAAAACATTACTCGTAAAAGATATGAGGGAGACAGTACATCAAAAAGAATAATATTTCTCTATTTAAATATTTAACTAGTATCCTAGGACATGTTGATGAAATCCTAATGATTTTAGTAAGTATTGAAAGCATCCATTTAACCTTGCCCCAACCTAAAATTGATGCATCAAGCTCACGACACGTGTCACAGGACTCATGAACAGGGGTAGATAAGGATGTGTCCTAGGAATATAATCAATTTTAAAATGAAATAAAAAGAAGAGGCTCCAATGTGAACAAAAATAATCAAATCAAATCCGCTAGGAAGCCGTCAAAGGGAGCGGTTGAGATTATTAGACAGGCGTGAGGTCCGTCTAGTAATGATGCTCCCACCATCCATCATCGATCATGCGCGAGAGCTGTTTTTTTAACAGGAAAAAAAAAAGTAACTATTATTATAATTCGGAGAAACTATATAGAATGAGTTTTTTTAATCAAGATATTTAAATCTGATAATAAATATGTAGAAGAAAGAACCATGTAATTTTTGTATATTTCACCATGAAGAGTACGTGAGTTTACTCATAGAATCTACATAATGACTATCCATGGTAGTAAAATTGAATGAACGTCAATTTACGTGATGCTGGAATGATTGAATTAATTTCGTGGAATGAATAGTCACATACACATGCGTTGTGGACTAAGAGGATAGCATTGACCAATATAAAGTGTGTATAAATGTATTTAAAGTACGTTGTTCAATTTTTTTTATGTCTCCTCAATGGCCTCCTAAAAGTTCATAATTCTAGGTAAGAGGAGACATCGGTTTATCTCCTTTGGCTTTTTTTGCTTTTTTTATTTTTTATTTTGCACTCGGAAAAATTACTGCCATCCTTTCATATTTTGCCATTTAATCATTTTTCCTCTTATTTCCTAGCCTTTGATTTTACAACATTAAACTTCGAGCACGCGGCAAATATTACATGTAAGGACTCATGCTTTAGATTCTCTTATACGAAAGAGAAAAAAAAAAATCCACACTTTGGGTTGCTAAACCCTAAAAAGCCCAAGAGTGACTCTCTCATATTTGTTGACTCCCCCTTCCAAGCTCTAACTCGCAATAAAGAATCTTTAGAGGGGTCAATTTCCAATTTTTATTTTTTGCAGGCGCCCAAAAATATTTGTATCGTATGCAATTTATTGGTGGTGCTGTGAAGCCAAGAACGCATCACTAGATTGACCATTTGCTCTAGGGGGGCACCAATGTAACCGCCGGAAACGAATTCAGGGTTTAGTACATGTTTTAGACATGATTTATTAAGAAAAAGCGTGAATGAAAAGTTGATATTTTTTTGTCGCGCAAAGCTTACTACAAGAACGTGAAACAATAAGGGAAGCACAAACCTAGAAAGAAATCATTAACATCTAAATTTTTATTGACAAATCAAGCAAGCATTAGTTGTCTGGTGTTTCTTGTGCGTACTTGGACCTCCTCAGCATGCATATCCATGTAAGAAAGTGACGCTTTGGATTCATTATTATTTCATATTGGATTGTCACATTGTCATTCTTGAAGCGTGCTTAAGTTGTCCTAGTAGCTTGCTGTCCGTATGTATTTGTGCAGTGAATGATAAACTTGCATGTCTGGCCGGCGGGGTCTTCGTTCTGTTGAAGTGGCTATTGGCGCTTTCTGTTGGGTCAATGTGGGTGTCGCTGTCAATTTTTTTTTTTTTCTCATATAGGACAATAGTGCATGGATGAAAGTTGCTTTCTTTGAGGTAAAGAAGTTGAGTATATTGAGCTAAATCTTCACTGCACCATGTTGACATCTTCTCAGCTTGCCCTTCATGCTTTGAGATTGTAAAATAACAGCCCTCGTTTTATTGGTGGTGTAGTTGGTTGTTCATCCTTTGAAAAATAAAAAAAATGCTAAGAACTTACTAGTTTCAATTAGGTAGTCGAGCTTTTAAGAATAGGTTTATTTACTATTAGATAAGGTGGACTTCACATGAAACCCAATTTCTGACGATGCCAGTGAGAAATCGTGAATCCTAGAGTTCATTCTTTATGTTGTGAATCCCCTCTACATCAAGTTACACCAGCCATTAGGTAATTAAAGATAATTGGATGTGATGGTTGATCTAGCTAGTTTCGCCGGCAGCGATGGTGACAACAGCATTGGAATGAGTCGCCTTGGCGGTGGTGCTGACGCCAACAACATGGCAGTGGCCATGGGAATGGCAGTGCTCTCTCTTGCCCCATTCCTTCATTTTATTTTATTTTTTTCCTTTTTCAGTTTTTTGCAGTTTTTCCTCTTTAGCTTTTCTTTTAGCTTTTGTTAAGTTTATATTTGATAAGACACATGAAAATCTAGACATAATTCTAATAGACAAGTACCATAGAGATAAATGAATAAATAATTAAAATATAATTAAACATGAAAAAAAAATTAGACGAACATTATTGTTGATTTTGAGCAAGAGAACAACAATCAATGCTGATTATTAAATAATATATCATTCAAACTGAAAAAAAAAAATCATGTGAAAAGTGAAGTAACAAAGCCAATTCACGTCCTGAAAAGTCTTAGTCTTCCTGAGTTTATGTTATATGTGGCAATGACAGTACTAAAAATTAGCAGCAAGATGGTGGGCAATGATCTGCTGAAGGTTGCTGAGGTAGTAATCGGGAGCCGCTTAATTGGAGAATGCTAGTCCTTTTGAACATGATTTTCCTGTTCATGAGTTTTATGCGTAGAACATAATTTCCAGTAGATCATACTGTTAGATGGTTATTTGTGACTCCTTTACTATTGCCAGAGTAAAACAAAGCAACTTGCTTAATGGATTGGTTAGTGTGGTTCGTGTGCCTAACCCTTTTTCTTGTTTAGCTCAAAGCATGTGCTTTTGTTTTCCTTATTGAACAGAGAAAGTTAGCCTTCTCTGATGACTTGTAGTTGTTTAATGAAAAGTCTTGGTTTTCTTGAGTTTATGATTTATATACATGAAAAAATATATGATTGTGGAAACTACAAATATCTAAGGACATTCTCCAAACATTACGAGACAAGCACTTATGGACAAAAAGTATTTTATATGGATTCCTCTAACCATTGATGTGCACCCTCGAAAGTCTTGGTCTTTGTTTATTGTTTTTGGCATGTGAAAGTCTTGGTCTTCCTAGCCTTTATAGTTTTCTCTCTCCCTTATCCCTTTATCACTTAGAATCATCATCACCCATGCCTGTCCCCCTTCTCAACGGTGTTCTCCTCCCGCTCGTCTGATCTTAGCGGTCGTGCTTGTGGGAGTCCTGTCATTGATCTCATCCCGTTCACCGGTCTGCTCCAGGTAGTTTACTCGGAAAAGGTAGAGACATCTATCTTCTTGCTCTATTTTTCCCTCAAACTGATGCAACCGCAACTTTGCTATCTAAAGCATCTGGTGGGCGTTTATTGCCCGAGAGCAACCACCTGTTTTTTCTGAAATCTTTCTATTAATGGAGGCAAAGTAGAGGTTACAGCAGCAACAGAACTTTGGTTCTTAAACCGATTTCATGCTTATCTATGATCTTGATTAAAGTTGATCTCAAATACTTGATGTCAAGTTCAATAACAAAGAATTGTTTACTTCAATTTTTTTTTTAGATAGTAATATTAGGACATTAAGATATTTTTTTTTTTTTTATGACCCGGGAACTCCTGTACAGCCAGCAGCCGGCGAGGTAAACCCGGGCGACTGAGCCACCACCACAGGCCCAGCCGCAGGTGAGTCGCGCAATGGGGACGCGGGGTTTCGAACCCCTCCCATTTCGGTGGGGGAGCAGAGCTCTAACCATCGCGGCCACCGTGGGCGGTGGTCATTAAGATTAATTTTTAATCTCTCTATCATTGAAATCTTTACTAAACACGCACTGACGTGGAATGATTTTACTAAGTACAAGTTTGGGATTTTACATGAAACAATCACATATCAGTTTGGAATTTTAGTCCATTAAATTGGGTAAACAACGAGAAATATCGTAATAGGATAGCTTCATTCCTCTTCGAAGAGATTCACAGGAAATTCGCGTTTACTATAATTTCGCGGTGCCAAACAAAATAAATAACTTTTGTTGTGTCTTTTCACATATTTACTGTTATAGTAAGAAGTCCTTGTTATATAGATCTAGTAGATTTACCATCAACCGAAAGGGGTAAGGTGAATTAATAAGGTGCTTGGGATTTAGTATTCTTTTAAGGTGTGCCACTGTAATCAATCGAGTTAAGTCAATTTGCAAATTAAACTTCACATGAAGTAGTTTCTACTGAAGCCCCAAGGGTGTTGCATGTGGACGACTTGTTTTCATCGTGTGAAAACCAATGATAGTTTAGTGCTGGAAAACTTATCCATTATTTTCTTTCAAGATAGAGAAAAATGTGAAGGTGTTCGTGATAAAAAAAATTAAATTTTGAATTATGGAAATTAAAATTGTGCTTTGTTAGAAAAAGACCACGCGATGACTCAGTGTTTTGTTAGAGAAAAAGGTTTTCTATGTCGGAAATTTTTTTGGGATTGTTCATCTTTTATAATGCGCATCAATCTGGTATTGAACAGACTTCGCATATTATTCAACCCTAAAAAGCCCAACTTGTCATTTTATATTGCACGCTCCTAAAAGTGAGTAACTTTCTTATATTTGTTGACTCCCCTCTTAAGTTCTAATTGATGCTAAAGAATCTTTAGTCGGTCATTAATTTTAATTTTTGAAGGCGTTAAAAACATTTATGATAGATAATAAATTGGTGGGGCTGTGAAGCCAAGAACACATCACTCCATGGATTTAAGCTCTCTCTCTCTAAGTTATGATATATAAACAATTGGTGGGGCTATGAAGCCAAGAACACATCACTCCATGGATTTAACCTCTCTCTCTATCTCTCTGTCTCTGTCTCTCTCTCTCTATCTCTATCTATATTATATACATGTATATAATATATATGATATCTTTTCCCTATGAGGCCAGGAGAGAGAGAGAGAGGAACCAATAATGCATGTAACCGGGTAATTAAGGGTTTAGTACATGTTTTAGATATAATTCATTGAAAAAAAGTGTAAATGAAAAGTAAATGTTCATTCCCGCTACCAGAAAATAAAAGATATGACAGAGAAAAGGGAGAGGGAAAAAAAAATACAAAGTCACCACCTAAAAGAAGTGAAATGCTCATACCAAAAAAGAAAAATCATATTGTTAAACAGATTAATATGGTTCTAATCTCCTTGTGAATTTTTCATTATGACGTTAACAAATTATGGAAAACTCGTCATTTTTTTTCCTTAATCGTAGACCAATAGAAGACAAAAAGAAAAGAGGGACATTTGCTTTAATCCAAGGTAAATAGGAAATACATTGTTGATGGAGAGCACGTAATGTCTGGGTGAACTTCACACGATTCAGAATACAAAATGTTTAAAGAACGCTTCTAGAGGGGATGCCTTCTTGCTGCACAAAATGATTTAGATAAACAGACGAAAGGCTGGATAGAAAGCACGTGCTCTCCGAACGATTCCGCTCATTGATCGCATATTGTGGATATGCGATCAATATAGGCTTTAAGTGGCAGTTACAATGTTAAAACTTCGCAGCAAGATGATGGCGATGATCTGCCAAAAGGTGCTAAGGTAATAGTTGATAATCGGAATCGCTTGATAAGAGAACGATGATTTGATGCATAAAGTATAATTTTCAGTATATTATGTAATGTTAGTTAATGATTATTGACTCCTTCACTATTTGCAAAGTAAACTAAAGCAACTTGGTTAATGGATTAGTTGGTGCACCTGACCTTTTTTCTTGTTTAGCCCAAAGCATGTGCTTTGTTTTTCTTGTTGAACAGACAAAATTAGCCGCCTTTGATGTCTTTACATGGTCGTTCACATTGAAGGAGGAACCGATAATCTTCTCATATCTTAAACATATGCAAATTTTCAGTACTGTAACCGCCACATAAAAGCCTACATTGATCGCATATTCAACAATAAAGCAGAAAACAAGGACAATGAAATCATAGAGATTCTAATAATATATGAATGCGTGAAAAGCCAACACAACACTCGTAAGTAATGAAGTTTTTGACGAAAATACGTGTGAGCTCTAAGTTGGTCATATGAAGAAAAATCACATTTATCCTCTGTTTTGGAAGCCCACAAGAAAAGTCTGGATCCGAAGAAAAGGGAGAACAATTGACAAAACAGGCACTCTTGGACAAAAAACTATTTTAGTTTGATTTGTCTAAACTTTAGTGTGCATCCCTTGAAAGTCTTGGTCCTTTTTTTATTCTTTTTGGTAAGTGGACGTCTTGGTCTTCCTGGAATTCATAGTTTTCTCTTTCCATTAGCTCATTTTTACTTTGCTTCACCATAACACCTTTGTTGTTCTCTACAATGATTGATTCACCCATGGCCATTGGAGAGATCGTTTTGGGTTCCTTCTTTCAGGTCTTGTTTGACAAGTTGAGTTCTTTGGCATCGGACTATGCGCAACGGGAAGGAACTGACACCACCATCCTTGATGACTGGAAGAGGATGCTAGTCACAATCAATGCAGTGGTGGATGATGCAGAGGAAAAGCAACTTAGCGGTAATTGTCTAGTGAAGCTGTGGGTCGATGATGTTAGGGACTTGGCCTTTGACATAGAAGACTTGCTCGATGAGTTCGACATCAAAGCCACTCAAGTTAAGTCGGAGGTAGAATCCAGAACAAGTAGAGGTCAATGGAAAAGGAAGTTCTTTTCTTTTACACGACCAAGCTCACTCGTGTCTGACACTAAGGTCAAAGTTATCAATGGTAGGTTGGAAGCGATTGTCAAAAGGAGGGATTATCTAAGCTTGAGAGACAATGTTGTGGACAGATCCAACTACATCAACAGAAGGGATCCCACTAGTTCTCTACCGGAGCCTCGGTTTTTCGGCAGGGAGAAGGAAGAAATGGAGATACTCGAACTATTGATCCATGAGGTCAAAAATTATGATGCCACACTAAGCATAGTCTCCATAGTTGGGATGGGTGGTGTTGGAAAGACGGCCTTGGCTCAGTGGCTATATAATAATGCCAAAGTGAATAGCTGTTTCCAAAAGAGAGCATGGGTTTGTGTCTAAGATGTTTTTGATGTCTTTGACATAACAAAGACTATTTTGCGGTCGATCACCGGATTGTCTAGCGAGGGTGATCTTAACGAGCTTCAAGTTAAGTTGAAGGATAGTCTATCTGGGGAGAAGTTTCTTGTGGTTTTAGACGATATCTGGAATGAGAAATACGAAAAATGGACTGCTCTCTTAAAGCCATTTGAAGTGGGGGCTAAGGGAAGCAAGATCATCTTCACGACTCGCAACCTTAATGTTGCTTCCATAACAACAGCTTCGCCATATCCTTTGAGGGAATTGTCCTTTGATAATTGTGTCGGCTTATTAGCCTTTCATGCTCTTGGAGCAACAAATTTTGAGAGCCACCCGGCTTTTAAAATAATAGGCAAGAAAATAGCCGAAAGATGTAAAGGTTTACCTTTGGCGGCAAAGATGTTGGGCGGTGTCCTACGTACTAAAAGTAATCCTGATGAATGGGAAGATACCCTAAATAACAAAATATGGGATCTTCTGACAGCAGAGAATGATGAGGTTCTCCCAGTTTTAAAATTGAGCTATGTCCATCTTCCTTCCTATTTGAAGAGATGTTTTGCTTATTGTGTGGTATTTCCCAAGGATTACGAAATTGAGAGGGATGAGTTGGTACTCTTATGGATAGCAGAGGGACTTTTAGATGGGCAAAAAGCAAATGAGAATATCTTGAAATTGGAACGGAAGCACTTTGATGAGTTAGTATCCAGGTCATTTCTTCAACAATCAAGTATCGACGCATCTAAGTTTTCAATGCATGATCTTTTGAATGATCTGGCAAAGTCAATTTTGGGTGGGACTTGCTTTAGCTCGGGGGGGTCTCAGGTGGCAAGTAATGAACATGATGTATCATCTCTTGAAAAAACTCGTTATGCATCATTCATCCCATCGCGGTATGTTACATCAAAATGCCTGAAACCATATCAAGGAATGAAGGCACTAAGAAGTTTAATTCTGGCGTGTGATGGATCTAGTGGGGGCTCTTTCCTTATTTCCAACAAGGTGCTACATGACTTGCTAACAAACTTAAAGTACTTGAGAGTATTCTTGTTATGTCGTTGTCACATCGTAGAGGTACCGAATTGTGTTGGTGATTTAAAACATCTTCGATATCTCAATTTCTCGTACACTGATATCGAGAGGCTACCTGAGTCAATTGGCGCCTTGTGCAAATTACAAACTCTGATTTTAAGAGGTTGTCAAAAGCTTTCAAAGTTGCCTCAAGGTATCACAAAGTTAGTCAGCTTACAGTTTCTTGATATTAGATATACAAAGAGTCTAAAAGAGATGCTGTTGGGTATCGGTAATTTAAAGAATCTTATTATCTTGTCCAAATTTGTGGTAGGGCTTGAGAAAGGGTCGCAGTTGAAAGAGTTAAAGAACTTGCCACATCTTGAAAGAGAATTATTCATATCGGAATTGCAAAAGGTGGAAAAAGTTATAGATGCAGTTGATGCTAATTTGCTTCGAAAGCTAGGCCTTACCAACTTATCCTTGCATTGGGGGTGAACATTTGGCAGATCTCCATAATCATGAGTGCGAAGCACTGGTGCTTGACTCTCTGCGACCTCACACTAATCTTGAAAATTTTGCTATTTTGAACTATCGTAGTGTAGTATTCCCATCATGGTTAGATTGTACATCCTATTATAAAATAGTGTCTTTATGCTTGTGGGACTGTCCTAATGTTATGTCACTGTCTATGATTGGACAACTACCTTCACTTAAGGAATTATCTCTTAAAGGCCTACATGCAATAAGAATGATAGGCTATGAATTTTACGGAGGTACAAGGCCTTTTTCATCCTTAACCACTTTGAAGTTCGAAGAGATGTTAGCATGGAAGGATTGGTCTCTTTATGCTAGGCGTCCAAAAGAAGAAGTCTCATTCTCCTGTCTTAAGCATCTTGTTGTTCGAGGCTGTCCTTTGTTGGTTGGGACATTGCCTTGTCAACTTGATCGTCTCACAAAGCTTGAAATTCATTCATGTCCGCATTTGAAAAGCTCAACCAATGATGTTTGTCTTCCATCTCTCCATGAGTTGTTCCTTGAGGATTGTAACAAGGAAATATTGAAGAGCTTGATCAACCTAACTTCTTTGACCATTCTTACAATTAAGAATCTTGCAGAGCTTGTTTGCTTTGATCATGGGTTTATGAGCCACTTGATCAATCTAAAGGAGCTTCATATAGGAGGGTGTGACTAGTTAAAATACTTGTGGCGAGATGGAAATGAAATGCTAAATCTTACTTGCCTCTAGGAATTATCCATCGTAAGCTATCCTCAGTTCGCAACATTCGTGGCAGGAGAAAGAGAAATAGAGCTGCCATGCAACCTTGAAAAGATGAAATTGAGTTATTGTACCAGTTTAGAAATGCTTCCAAGCAAGATGTACACACTCAATTATTTGTCCATTGAACGGTGTCCAAAACTCATAAGACCAATCATTTCTTCATATGACCCCAACAGCAACAACTCGATGTCTCAACTTCAATCTTCATGTACAGGTAAATGTGATTCTCTGTCATTTTGTTCCTCTGCCAAGGGTAGACTTGCTAGTCTGGAGAAATTTGTTATTGGAAACTGTGAGGGAGTGGAATCGCTGGAAGAAATCACCATAAAATCACTCAAAGATATGGCAATTTACAATTGTCGGAATCTAAAAAGCCTACCATAGTTCCTTCACAGGCTCTCCCATCTCACTGAATTGAGTATATGTGACTGTCATCAAATAGAGGACTTTCCTCCCCTTCCCCTCACCCTATCGAACCTTACACTTGAGGGATGTTCGAACAGAAAGTCTATCACTAGTATCACCAGTTGTAACAATCTCACTTCTTTGGAGATAGGTAGGTGCGAGGCATTGGAAATAATAGATTCCCTTCCCCTTCCCCTCACCCTGAAGCATGTCACTCTCTATGGCTGTTCGAAGATAAAGTCTCTACCAAAGTGGCGTCATCTTACATCCCTCCAGTCCATATCCATTATGTATTGCCATAATATCCGATGCTTGCCTGAAGGAGGTTTGCCTCCCAATTTGCAATGGTTTCGAATTTATGAGTGCGAGAATATGAAACAGCCAGTGAGAGAATGGGGCTTACCCCTGCTCACATCCCTCACGTTTCTAGAAATTGAGTTGAGCTTGGGATGGGAGGGAGAGAAGGTGCGGTTTCCTTTGGAGGAGGAGGACGAGGAGGATGCCTGGAGTCTTCTCTTTCCTTCCTCTCTTACCTCTCTTCAGATTGGCAGTATGAGGAACGTGGAAAGACTATCAGATGGCCTTCGCAAACATCTCTCCTCTCTCCAAGAGTTAGAGATTTCAAGTTGCCCGAAGTTGAGGGACTTGCCAGAGGATGGCCTCCCTCCTTCCCTCCAACGATTGAATATAATTGAATATGAGATTCTGAAAGATCGATGCTCAAAACACACCGGCGACTATTGGCCCCTCATCCAAGAGATCCCTCTCATTGAGATATTATAGGGTTTGGGTCAGTTTATGGTTTCGAAGGCATCAATTTCCCATTCTGCTTCCTCAATTCAATGTGTGATGCAAACTGATTTTCCCTTCGTGTAGACGTCTCGCACAAATTTCTGGGAAAATCCAAGAAATCCCTGACATGCGCATTGATTGGTTCCAAATCTGGTGAACCGAAATTGATCCACTTTCGCTTTCATTTGCTAACTGCCGCGATTCATCCTTCGATGTGCAGTCAGTTTTCTAGGGTCCAGGTAAGCTTTTTGGTCTTGAATGCTTTGTGCGAATTAATTTTTTCCCATGGAGAAGTGTCGCATAGAATTTCCAGAAACCGCCGTATCGTGAAATACAACTAAAATTCAGGGCTGAAAGAATGATATTTAGTTGCTTGAATCCCAGCAAGAGCTTCCTTTAGTCTCCAATTGCACTGCTTGCGAAAGTTGATGATATTCTCGTATGCCACTGCTGCATCCATCTCTTCTACTGCCTTGGCCTGCTTTTTTCTTTAGCCACTGCAATGCTCTTTCAACCAGCTTGTACTTCAGCCTCCTCTACAGGCAACCATCTCCCCTTTTTCATTTCTGGCCTCAATCCCAACGACGGCATGTTATGTAAGACCCGTCTTAGCTCATCTTCACAAAACTCAGCTCAGGTTTACTCCATGTACCGTGCCTTGCATCAGCCTAATCATGACTTAGCTTACATTTTTACTGGAAACACATTCCAAAACAGCTTTTCTAAACATGTATAAGTGACGGTTTCAGCATCTGGTGATTTATGGGTAAAAGTAATTGCATATTGAGCTTTCCAGATTTACCAACAGGTGTAGGCGAATCATTCTTAGGAGTTATCATAGCGTACAAATAAGTCACCATCACCGGTGATTGGTGGTCTCCCATACTTGTGAGTTAACATAATCACAAGAATTTTTCAGCAAAAAAAACAAAAAGAAAATCATCAAGAGGGTATACCTGTTCATTTTTCGTTGCTGTCAATTGGGTATGCCTATAGTCTTGTTATGATCACTCTAAGCATGAAAGGTAATTTTTATTCAGAACTAATTGATAGTCCTCCTTCAGATTTCTGGGTGAGAAATACGAGGAATGTGGAAAGAGTATCAACAGTGGAGGATGTAAGAAGCATGGAGTATTCTGTTTCCCTCATCTCTACATCTCTTTGGATGAGAACTATGAGGAACGTGGAAAGATTATCAAGTGGTCTTCGCAGCCGTCTCTCCACTCTCGAACAGCTATATTTTATAGGTTATCGGAACATGCCAGAGGATGGCTTCTTTCCCTCCAAGTATCCGACATAATTCAATTTCACATTCTGAAAGATCGATGCTCAAAACTCAGTGGCGACTATCGGCACCTCATCCGAGAAATCCCACTCATCATAGTTGATCGAGTTCGGATCCAATAAGAAGATATCTATCCAATTTCTAATTTTGCTCTTCAGGTAATGATTTGGACTTCTTTCTTTCTTGCACACTTGTTTTATAGCTACTGTTGCTGCTCCAGGATCCACTTCTATTCTGAATCCTCAATTCGATGCTAAAAGGTTCATGTAGACAAGCTTCACCTAAATTTCCACAAACCGCTGCTGATGGTCCAATGTTGACATTTGGGTTGCTCTGTTTTGTTTGACAAGGAGGCAAGCAATGACATGGTTATAATTCTAATGGGGTCAGCAAGCCAACCAACCATTGTTTGATACAAGTGACTATTCCTCAAAACAAATAATACTTACATGACTTGTTAACAGTGCTATGGAATTATGATGCATATATGTGCCTGTTTGTATTGATGATATATCTTGAACTGATTGATGACCAAAAATTGCTTATCTTTCCACTTATGGAAATACACCATGCTTTGCGTGAGAATCATGAAGAATTGTTGCTCTTATATTGTTATTTTTCCACAACTTTGGTGTTAGTTATGTTTTCTCTTCCAAATATCTTTTTTTAATTTTCTATATCCTAGCTCAGTGACCTGAATTGTCTCAACTGTGATTGTTTTGCAGAATATCCCACTGTTATCTTTATTTGGCAAAATTTCTCAGGAGGATCAAATGCAACCAGTGCCGAGGTAAGCAACTGATGTGCTTATGTTCATCCGTTGCAACTTGACGAAAGAAAAACAAAAGGCTATTTTTTAACGGTAGGAGTACTAATGTGCTTTAAACTGCTTTTTTTTATTATTTTTTATTGGGCGACATTCTCTAAAAGATTAATCTGTATTATTATGTCAATAATCGAGGTCTATATTAATAATCAATCAAAGAAGCTTTCTTACTTCCAAAAGCAGCAGCTACAGTAAAGACGCAAAAATAAGATTTAAGCAGGTGTTTTCAAGTTGGCGAATATGACAACTAAATTTGAATGAGGCCTGCAGCATAAGCCATTTATATTTGAGTTCTTTGTTAAAGTTCATGGCTCCTCTTTCTTTTATTTAAATTCCCACACTATCTGAGAGCACATTTTCTTTTTCTTTGTTGTCAGGGAAAGGCGGAAAGGAGTAATAAGGAAGACTATGATCTGTCCAAATTCTGGAGATACTTCTATGCGAGATTCTGAAAGATCGATGCTCAAAACTCACTGGCGACTATCGGCTTCTCATCCAAGAGATCCCTCTCATCTACATTGGTGGTGTTCAGATCCAATGAATTGAAATTGATCATACCCGAGCCATGACAAAAGATTTATCTCCATTGACTACTTTGCCTTCTTTAGGTAATTATTATAACTTATTTCATTCGTTTGCTTCCATTTGGTATCTTCCGCAATTCGTTGTTCCACCTAAAGTCAGCTTTCTGGGGTTGGGGTCAGTTTTTGGGTTGGAAGGCATCAATTTCTGTTCTAATCTTCAGTTCGATGCTTAATACAAATTGATTTTTTCCCGAGGAGATGTTTCTCATAGAATTTCCAAAAACCAGCCACTGGAGGTCAGAGACTGACATTTGGGTGTGTCACGTCTGTCCTCGATGGGGTTTTTTCTTTTTACACCAGTAACTCACTGTTGATATAAGCAAATGTGATAAGAAGGATGGGGGATGCGGATGTAGATCCTAATCTTGGCACAGCTACCTAATGGGCACAAGCATTTGCTTTTTCTGAAATACAACTAAAATTCAGAGCTGCAAAATGATCTTTAGCTTCTTGAATCCCAGCAGGAGCGCCCTTTAGTCTTTAATTGCACTGCTTGGGAAAATTGATGATATCCTTGTATACCTCAGCTGCATTCAGCTCCCCTACTGCCTTAGTTCAGCTTTTTCTTTAGCTACTTCATTGCTCTTTCGAACAGCAAGTAATTCAGTTTTCTTTGCAGGTCTAGTTTGCACCGCGACACCCCTGCTGGTAATCATCTCCCCCGTTTCATCTCTGGCCGCTATCCTAACAACAGCTATGTTTAGTTCCTTCTATAAGACCCATCACGGTGAATTTTCACAAAACCTAGCTCAGGTTTACTCTACACGCCCTGCCTTTGCCTACCCAATCATGACTTATCTCTCTTGTATTACAGGCAACACAGTCTAAATGAGCTTCTCTAATATGTATAAGTGACAGTTTCAGAACCAGGTGATTTATGGTTAAAGTTTACTGCATTTTGAGCGTTCCAGATATAACAACAGGTGTAAGCAATCATTCTTAAGCATTGTAAGGCCCTATAAGTCATTCGATCTCCTGACCTCACATTTGTAAGATATCAGCCTGTACCAATAATTCACCACCACTGGTGATCAGTGGTCTCCCATTCTTGTCGGTTATCATAATCATAAGAGTTTTTTAGCAAACAGAAAAACCATCAAAAGTATCACTAATTCCTGACAATAATAAAGCAAAGTATCCCTGTTCTTGTCTTGGTTGTTCATTTTTGTCCGATCACTCTTATAGTTGTTTGTTGCTCATGAAAGGTAATTGTTATTCAGGACTAATCAATTGTCCTGCTCCAGACTTTTGGACGAGAAATATGGGGAATATGGAAAGACTATCAACAGCAGAGGATGTACGATGTATGGAATCTTCTTTTTCCTTCCTCTCTAACCTCTCTTTGGATGAGAAAATATGAGGAGTAGAAAGACTATCAAGTGGCCTTCACGGCCATCCCCCATCTCTCAAACAGTTAAATTTTGTAAGTAGCTTGAATTTTGGGTACTTGCCGGAGGATGGCTTCCCTCCCTCCCTCAAAGTATTCCGCATACTTCAATGGGAGATTCTGAAGGATGGATCCTCTCTTTTCGGCAACTACTGGCACCTCATCCAAGAAATCCCACTGATTGTGATTGATCTAGTTTGGATCCAACAGGAAGATTTCTCTCCACTGTCTTGAGTTTTGTTCTTCAGGTAATGATTCAGACTTCTTTTCTTTTACACTGGTTCCATTCCGCTTCCTCAACTCAATGCTAAAATTTTCATAATTTTCCATGGACATGCTTCACATAAATGTCCATAAACCAGCTGCTGAAGGTCCAACATTGACATTCGGGTTGCTTCTGTTTTGTTTACCAAGGAAGTACACAATGAAATGGTTATAATGCTAACCTGGTACAGCCAGTGACTATTCCTTGAACAAAAAGTACCTACGTGGACTTGCTCGTAGTGCTGGAATTATGATGCGTCAAATGTGCCTGTCTATATAGATTATATATCTGGAATTTTGTGTGATGGCCAAAAATTGCTTATCTTTGCACTTGGATGACACATAAAGAATTTGTAAATGGGAATGCATTATGATTTGCGTGAGAATAATGACAAATTGTTGCTCTTAAACAAATATTGTTCTGCAATTTAATCGTTTGCTGTATCTTCTCTACCAAATGTCTGTTTTTTATGCCCTAGCTCATTGACCTGAATTCTCTCGACTGTGCTTGTTTTGCAGTAAATCCCACTGTCATCTGTATTTGGCAAAATCTCTTGGGAGGATCAAATGCAAACACTGTTGAGGCAGACAACTGATGTAGTTGTTTTCATCTTTTGCAACTTGACAAAAGCAAAAAATGAAAAAGCTATTAATTTTGGTAGGTGCACCAATATGCTCTATTTTTATTTTTTTTTTTAGCGACATGCTCTAAATAAGATTTATCTGTATCTTGATGTTGATTATCCTGGTCTATATTCAAAGTCTTCTTCCTTTCAATAACAGGTATTGTAGAGATGCAAAAGTAGGGTGTAAAACTGTTTTTCGAGTTGGAAATTATGACAACTAAATTTCAGTGCACGTTGTTGTTAAAGTTCACAGTTCATCTTTCTTCTATTTAAATTCTCACACCATCTCAGAGGACATTTTCTTTTTCTTTGTTGTAAAGGAAAGGCGGAGAGGAGCGACCAGGGAGATTATGCTCTGTTGCTCTGTTGAGTCATCATGAAAGCCTCACGTCTGCCACGAAGTATTTTGATCTAAAATTGCGAGAAGATCGTCATCCAAAACCACTCGCAACCCAGTTATCTCAGGTAGGCGAGTCTCATCACTATAACCCCAGCAAGCTGCCAGAGCTCCTGTCGCGATTAAGGAAAGATACGGGCACTACCATTGCACGTGGATTATCCTCATGACCTCGCATTTGTGGAATATCAGCTTGTACAATTACGCCACCATCACAAGTGGTCAACGCTTCCCCATAGTTCTGCATTAACATAATCGTAAGGGTCAATTGGGAAAAACAAAATCATCAAAAGGGTCACTCCTTTTTCAGATTTGGAAGAGGCAGCACCCTAGTTTTTCTTTTTGTTTTTGGTTGCATTGGGGTGAGTATATATATATATAATTTGTTCGTCTGATTACTCGTAATTGTTTATATGGGATAACAAAATCAAAGTTTAATGTGGATTACACGCAACGGTGCCAAATCCTAACATCATACTTTCAGAGGCATTAAAACGTAGATAGCCCAACTCTTGGGCCTTAATCCCAATGGATGGAATTGCAATTAGACTTTGACATACAATTCAGGTAATAAGTTCAAAAAAGTCATTTGGCTGGGACTACACTTTAATTAATTATGGAACCATGCAATAGGCGAGACTAGATAGACCAAGTTAGATATAAGCATTAAAATTTATATTTACCCTAAACTATGATTTTGGAATACATTATACTTTATTCATGTGAATAGCAGCGCCGCAGTAAGTTTGATCTCAAAAAGAAAATTGCTTGCTCAGCTCGTTCAGATATTGCTTTTGCTAAATAATAAAACCATATTGGGCAAGCCTTGGTAGCTCCAAGCTCCAAAAGAATGGTCATTGGTCAAAGCTCGCCCATACATTTCCCACCATTGAATTGGGTGGAGCTGGGCTCGATGTGCACTTCTTTTTCTTTTCTTTTCCTTTATTTTTTCTTCTCAAGCCTATTCAATGAATGAGTATATTTTGCGTTTGCCGACTATTTGAAATATCCTATTTCACCCCAAAAGAAAATACATGCTAGACGACATCAGTGTGGGTACATATCATGCAACCTCAACATTTAGGGCCTAAATAGTCAAAAGCCCTCAATCAAATATTGAGAGCAATAATTAATCACGCTAATTAGTTAATGACAAGCTTGTAATCTTTTTTCTAGTCAAAGTTGTGACATCCCAAATTTTCAGTCTTGTTTTCTATTGAATAAATCGGGCATTTCATTGACGCGCCTATAGGGCTATTCTCAGAGTTGATTACTCTCGAGATAACTAGACTATCTGGGGAAACCATTAAGGAATTTTAAGGCAATAGACTTGAGAATTCAACTAGGAATCGGCTTCTCGACCATGTCCATCTTTAGAGGCCATTACGGCACAGTTAAAAATTGATTTAAGATCAGAGATAGGTTGGTTCGACTGAGATGTATGGCTAACTGTGGGTGACACCACTAAATTGGAAAATTCTCGTCGGCTGGCACTAGACTAATTTTCTTATTGTTTTGGTACCCTGTAGTCCATAATTGAATCCCCGAGATTTTCACGATAACCAAGAGTCGCCAATGAGTCGAGTGGGTTCATTGTGGCTCGAAGAAAATCGACCACGGGTCATTTGCATTGAAAAATTTCTGAAGTTACTCGGTAGCCTAGGTCACGCTAAAATCGCGCCAAGTTGAAATTAACCGCGAATTCAAGTTCGATTTCAGAAATTGAAGATCCTATCATGTCACAATAAATTTTAGAAGTGTCGACTCAGTCTCAGAAGATTTTTCTGAAACCCGAGACTTTTTGAGAAAAAGTCGTCCTAGGGCCGTTTTTGTCCAAAAAAAGCCGGGGACCATTTTTGATCGCGCAAATGGGATGCAAAATGATTCAATTGATGAGGAAAAATACCAATTTGATAATTGAGGTGTCGATTGAATTTATGAGGGTCAATTGGGATTGAATTGTGCAAGATCAAGTGTCCAATTAAGAGAAAATGCTTGCAAATTCGTGTGCCCCCCATGGCCTAGCTAATTTGGACCATTTCAAGGGTTGTTGGATAAGCGTTGGTGGCTCATTGTGAGCCAAGGAAGCACACTTGGTCTAGGATGAGTCAAAGGGGACAAAGACTTGGAAAAAAAAAAAAGCATGTGGAGCCCTTGTCTCCCTCTCTTCCTCCACAAGCCATCCGGCCACCTCTCCTTCTTTCCTCCTCACCATTTTCGACCAACAGGCCAAGGAAGACATGCCTGCAAGCCGCCAGACCACCTGGAGCCGTCGCACGCTGTCGCCCTCCGTCGGAACGCCGTCCTCGCCCTACGTCGCCTCGCCGCTATGCATGCGTGACCCCGCCTCCCTCTCGCTTGTCCCAGTGTCCAGCGTACGTCTCACCCTCTAGCCGAGCTCAGTTGAAGCTGTGCTTCACCGTTCCACCGTCGGTAAGCCCCCGCCATGGCCCGATTTGGCCCTTGCACTCTTCCTCGATCAATTCCCGCCTAAACCGAGCTTGTTTCCCTTCTATTTCAGCAAGAACAGAACATAAGTTTTGTGGGTTTATAGCAGCTTCTAGGCCCATTTTGAGGTGGTTCCAAGCCTCGAAACCTAGGCTTGCTTTGGAGAGAAGTGACCCCCGCAACGTTCCCGACGTTTGGAACCGTTCGGCTCGTTAAATAAATGAGTTTAACTCACTAATCCTTGCTTAGTAGACTAATGATACTTAGGGATTGATTAGATTTAATAAAGTGCAATTAGGTGGATATATTAGATTAGAATAATTAAATTAGGGATTTACATATGCATGTTAGGCAAATGGTTAGTGTAATTAGTGAGTAGATAAGCTCGAGTATTTATTGAACAAGTCTCAGAATTTTTTCGGGTCCGTTTCGGCTTCCAATTAGGCATTACGGGCCTAAGTTGGATTTATTGCTATTTAATAATTAAATTTCGTAAGTAATTATTTATTTATTTATTTTCCAGAAATTAGACCGGAATAACCGGTGACCGGAATGTTATGCTGATTATCGTGGTGCAGCATGTTTATTTATTTGAGTGCTAAATTGCGCTGAATCGATTTAGTTGTGATTTTAGGATTTATTTCCTAAATTAAATAATTTTGGTATTTAATTGAAAAATAACCGAGCATCGGTTGATAATAGCAAAATGTTTTGGTGGACTATAGAAAATGGTGAGATTTACGGAAATGAAATTATTATATTTTGGCTAAGGCCGACCGTGTACCCACGCACGATATTTTATCGGATATGATAAAAGATGAGAAAGAATGATGTATGACGTGATTAGATTAGATACATCACCTTGGAGAATGCACGTGACTCGTTGATTAAATATATCACCTTTGAAAAGGCACGTGGCTCGGTGATTAAGTACGTCACCTTGGAGAATGCACATGGCTCGGTGATTTGGTATATCGCCTTAGAGAATGCACGTGACTCGGTGATTAGACATGTCGCCTTGGAGAATGCATGTGGCTCGGTGATTAAGTATGTCACTTTAGAAAATGCACGTGACTCGGTGACTAGATATATTATCTTGGAAAATGCATTGCGTTGATTAACATGACCGGGGAATGGTCTAATTGACATGCAATCAATATTTCGATTTGTAGTGGTTGATTGGGTGCCTATTTGAACTGTGCTGATTTGCAAGTAGAAATCCGAGGCCAAGGTAAGTCCTCTGACCCGTGTGTGCTTAGGCAACCCATATTGTATTGGTTTCCTAATCGGGTCTTAGAGGGTAGAACTTGCTGAGACGTAGTCTCACCCCGTTGTGGGATAACATTTCAGGCCCCTAGATGGCAGCACCTCCACCTCCTCATCCTCCTATGCATTTTGGCAGCCCCGAAGAGGTTACAGAGATAGGATACTACTTCCATATACATAACCACCCCGAGGGATTGGAATACGTATTGATTAAGTCAACCGTCTGGGTTGACGTGGGTAGAGACGCCCTGAGACCCCACGAGTATCGGTCGTGGTACCGTCACTACCATGATGGGTGAAGAGAGGGTCCCATACCGGAAGGTAATGTCCCCTTGTACATACTGGAAGAGGCATTTAGAGAAGGGACGACAGATCCTAAGGACGGGTCAGTAGTGGAGCCAAGGATCCTAAACTCGAAGACGATCCTCATACTCCTATGTACTCAATCGAAGATGCTAACTGGAGCAAAGAAGAATGGGAGATCGTTGAGCAGGAGGAGGGACAGGAGGATGAGCCTATAGACGAGGAGCCTAAGGACGAGCTTGAGAATGAGCCCGAGGTGGAACCTGAAGAGGAGGATCCCGAAGAAGGAGAGCTTGAAGAGGAGGAATCTGAAGAAGATTCTGAGGAAGACCTGGAGGAGATGGATCCTTGGGATGATCTAGAGTATGACCCGGATGAGAACTGAGACCCTATCTTGTTTTGCAAACCCTTAGTTGTGGACTGATATGTATAATAGATCAGACTTCTGTAAATAGTATTGTAATATATACTATATGGTTTGCCTTGTATAAAAATGTGATTATGGTTTTTCAGTTGTGAAAAATATGGCCATACTTTTCTATTCCATTGTTTTATTACTTGGGGATTTTATTATATGATTCCGCTTGGGTATTAAAAAGAAATGGTCAGCGATGCATCCTGAGACGTCGCTATTAATCGACCAGGTGAGGGATGGGCACGCATTCGAGGATCGGGGCATGACAAAAGTAGTTATCTTCTAGTCAGCCCAAGTTAGTTGCCTTTACACAAAGTATTATGAATCTTCTTGCTTTTTTCTTTACAATATGTATTCATATTTTATATGACCGAGTTAAGTAATGAATGTTTCAAGAATACTTACATATTTGGGGCCATTGATTAGATTTGTTGATTTTCCCAACAACACTGCTTGATATACTAATATATAGATGTAAATCAATTATATAAGCAGAATCATAAGTCAGGGATATCATCTGCTAAGGGTAAAATAACTTTTGACCAATTTTCCCCTTGTCAGGGAAAAAAAAGGAAAATGCAAAATGGCTTTGCCAAAACTTCAACATAAAAGCAATCAGTTGCAATCAACTGATCTTAATTTTTTTGACAAAATAAAAATCTTAATATTTGAAGCAGGCTACAAATAAGAACAAGTCAATAATATCGACATTTTGCATATGAAACGATATTGGTTCCTCAGAGCTTATGTATTTCCCTTAGTAGAGTTCCTAATTTAATACTGAAGAGAAGCAGGCAAAAAAAAAAAAAAAAAACAAAAAACAAAAAGGAGTTCTTAGTTAGTTCCCCGAAACATGCCTCTTTTCCAAATTTTGTAGTATGAAATAAAAATTCAAAATTTAAAAGAATAGGAAGATTTTGCGCGTAGATTTTTGAAATGTTTTAGGTGCTCTCAGTGTTAAATGCAAATTCAAACTGATTTTGACGACTGTAGTAGGATTAAGCCCTAACACCATGCTTCAAAGGCATTGAATGGGCCGCCATTAGCATGGTGGGCCTCAGAAGGTAACAGCCCAAAGTCTTGGGCCTTAATCCCAAAAGGATCGGATTGCACTTGGACTTGACATACAATTCGGGTAATAAGGTGAAAAAAAAGTTGTTCGGCTAAGACAACACTCACTATTTGTAGAACTATTGAATGGGGATTCTAGACGGACCAAGTTGGATATCGACCATCAAAATTCTTACCTGGCCCGGCCTATGATTTTGTAAACTATTATACTTTCTTAGTATAAATGACAGCGTCGGGGCGAGCCAGAGCCCAAGAAGAAATGTGCTTGCCCAAACTCATTTAGGCTTGGCATTCGCCAAACAATAAAACCACGTTGGGAGGGTCTTGGTAGCTCCAAGGTCTAAGAGAAGAACCATTGCCCTCAAGCTCGAATAGCTGTTTTCCCTTATATTTAGGTTAGGTTGAGCAGAGCTCGATGGGCAATTCTTTTTTCGCTCTCAAGCCTGCTCAAATGAATGAATATGTTTCGCATTCAAATATAGCGTGTGCTATTTGAAATCTGATTCCATCCGAAGAGAAAAAATATGATTGATAATATACTTGACATCGATGTGGCTACTTTTCACGTGAGCTCCAAACTTAGGGCCTAACTATGTGCAGAAACACACAATCAAATGTGGAGAACAATGATTTATAACAATTGCTCTCTTTAGAGTTAGTTAATGACAGGCTTGCAATCTTTCTAATCCCCTCTCCTTCCTTATTCTAGCGTAATAAGATGAGTCATCATCATCACCTAACAACAATTTAATTGGAACTGTACGGTGAGTCGACCAAAAGAATATCAGCATCCATGGAAATCCTCAAAAGACAAAACTTGATTCTCGGTATTTTCGTCAAAGGATTTAGTGTGAAAAAATTGTCCGTCCAGCAGCACAGCACCATGCAAAACAAATAACCACCCTCCTATAAAAAGTTTATAAAATGGTAAGAAAATCACCAACTATACTCAAACAGAAAAGCCAAGTTCTAGGCTTTAGAGTATTCTTATGACAAAAGAAAAATCCAATGATAATTCATTTATACTCAATCACATTGTGTTGTTAACATTAAAAAGTCCAACCCAAATATTGAGCTAATAGGTGGAGAGAGTCCGGTATAGGATACTTCAATAATCCCTCGTGATACTTTAATACACCCTCTCATGTGCAAGTTAAAAATAAAGTGGATAGAATGTGGCTTCTATAATATATTAGAAAATCCAATTCAAAAAATTAAATTAATAAATGGAGGAAGACCATGTATACATAAACAGCATATAAACCAAATAAAAAAATAATGTAAGATACCTTAACAACTTAGAATTGACCTTACCGACTATCACGGCATGGCGGTGGCTGTGGGAATCGCGATGGCCGTGGGAATGGCGGTGCTCTCTCTTGCCCCATTCCTTCATTTTTTTTTTTTATTTTTTTTTTTTGCTTTTTTCAGTTTTTTGCTTTTTTTTTTTTTTAGCTTTTCTTTTTGCTTTTATCAAGCTTATATTTGATAAGATACATGAAAATCTAGACATAAATCTAATAGACAAGTACCATAGAGATAAATGAATGAATAATTAAAATATGATTAAACATGAAAAAAGTTAGACGAATATTATTGTTGATTTTGAGCAAGAGAACAACAATTAATGCTGATTATTAAATAATCATTTAAATGAAAAATAAAAATGTTAAAAGTGAAGTAACAAAGTCAATATGCATCTTGGAAAGTCTTAGTCTTCCTAAGTTTATGTTATATGTGGCAATGACAGTGCTAAAATAACTTATTCCTAATTATTGTGGATCAGATTAATTTGATGGCTCCTTTCACATTTCATATGATAATTAACAATGTGGATGTGGCTTCATCAATTATGGTGGTCACTCATCAATTAGTGGGTTTCAATAAGACGACGGGAAGGCGCATCACCCGTTGTGCTTTTTTCCCCCTTTTCTTTTCACTTTTAGAGATAAAAGGATTTCATGACAATGAAGTCTGCCACGCTATTTATACTTGTCCTATTTGGCGTCATACTGCCTATGTGTAAAATCCAAAGGCCTAAAGAGCTCCACAAAACATTCTCTGGCCAATCATTGAACGTTTGGGAATCATCCATCTATCAATCTCTAATATAAATGGGTATAATAGCTGGATAATGTCTATCAATTCCCTGGCATACCAGATATATACATGACATATGTACACACGTTTAAACATGCAGATATATATATTCCTCATTATGCCCCCTAGATGAGTCACTAGCTTTAATGTTCTTTTATTTAATAAACTTTCTGGCAGAGTCTGATGTCTTTTTAGTGCACATCGATGGAAAGTACCAGGATATATCTTATTATTCCATCTAGCAAATTTTCTTGTTTAGTTCAATGACAATAGCTGGATAATGTCTATCAACTCCTTGTGTGTATAAATACGAGCCACGATGTCTAATTGTTCTCATTGAATATTTCTATGGGGTAGAGCCTGATGTTTTTGTAGTGCATACCTTTTTGAAGGACAAGAATATTACATAATAATTATTTCATCCAGCCAAATTTAATTTTCAGTTATGTCTTTTCTTTGAGGAGAAATTAAACAAACTCTTGTTGAATTTTGAGGGTAGGATACATTTACCCATAAACTTTCAATTGTTAAACAATACCCCAGAACTTTCATTTTATTACGGTCATTAACCTACGTTATTTTATATGTATTAGTATGTCAATGCACACGATCCGCAAGGGATACAAGTATATAGTTCATCTCATATTTGGAAGAAAATCTCTCATTTACCCATAATGCTATAAATAATTGAAAAATATAGAAAATGGCAGAAAATAGATTAACTAAATATTAATTATAGAAAAATAAATATCAATAATCGTATGAAACAAAATTATAGCAACATTAACGAAATTAAAAAAGATATTTTAAGAAAAAAATTTAAAGGTGTTAATAAAAAAGGTGAAACGACAAGATTTGGTTAGTCATTGTGATATTTAAGGACTAAATTGATGTAACTAAAATTGATTGACTAAACATTTTCAGAAAAAAAAAGTAATAAAAGAAAATGATAACCCCAACTCATGAAAGCAAATGATTAACCAATAAGTGATTTTGTAAATTTTTTTTGTAGTGATTAAGTCATTTTTTGCATTAATTAACGGTTTAAAAGTACGCAATGAGTATCCAACTCTTTGTTATTTGAACTTTTTTGTTGTTGAGGTATTTTTCCTTTTTACTAGATCATAGTTCTTTTTCTTAAATATTTTATTAATTCTATTAACATGTTAACCTAGTTATAATTTTTATTTAAAAAATTATCAATGATATTCATTTTTCTAATAATTATATTTTAGTTAATTACATTTTCTTTGAATTCTTTATATTTTTATTTTTATTTTTATTTTTATTTAAAAAATCAAGGGTAAAAGAGGAATTCCTGTAAATAACGATATGGAAAAGTCACAAAAATAGAAAGTGAAAACACCTCAACAATAAAAAAGGTGAAATGACAAAAGTTGGTATAACATCTAAATGCTTAATTGTGCAACAATATCAACCCACGAAGAGTCGAAATAAAAAAGTGGGTTGACTCATAAAAAAAAAAAAAAAGGAAATGGCGTCCTTCACTCATAAAAGTAAAAAAGATTAGCTGAAATATAAATATCACAAAAAAATCACAAAATTTTTAAATTGTAACAAACGGAACGTAAAATTATACAAGTCAACTGTCACGTGCCATTTAATTTAATAATTTGACAATAAAATTTAACCAAAACTAACAGAGGGTAAATTTGTCACGGGTATACCAGTTTGGGGTTTTTAATGGTCAAAAAAATAGTTTAGGGTAAATTTGTCACAGGTGTACCAGTTTGGGGTTTTTTAGGGTATTAACCTTTTTTTTAATCAATTGAGTTAAAGAAAAGAAAGAAAAGGAAACATAAGAAATGTCTCTTTGTGGCCCTTGTGAAGCCATGTCATGAGGCGACCAGGTACGGTGTTTCTCTTTCATTACCTTTTTGGGTTGAACGAGAATTAGATCCACTGATGCAATTGATGATGTTGTTGTTGAAGAAAGAACCGCAATGCCACGAATTCTCAGCATCTGCCCATCCAATCAAACATGTATTCTATGCCTTGAATCTTCCCTTCCTATGAACCAACCTTCACGAGTTGAAGACACGCAGGATCTCAGCATTCTTTAAGGCGTGTTTGGTCGAATCTAATTGAGTGCCCCACTTTTCATTGCACCCACCGAAAAATTTAAAGAAAATGTCTTGCTTTGTAAGAGTCATAATTAGCAAATGGCTATGGGCCTTGCCGCGAGGCCCGACATTTTTATGTGCCCCTAGTACGTCAAAGGAATTCCTGTGTCCGGGCCGGCATTGCCCGTGGCAATGACGGGCCATGCCAGCCCTCATGCCAAGCTAGGGCATATTATGCTCAGGCCTGATTTTTAATTTAATTTTTAAAATTTTGTAAAATAATTAAAAATACATTTAGTTAACCAATGCTTTTTTTTTTTGTCTGTCATACTATAACTCTTATCTTTAAGACTTTCACTTTGCCTCTTTATAAAGCATGGAAGTCGAATCATAGAAAATAAACTTCATGATTATGTTTTATGGGGAGTAGGGATTATTGCAGGAAAAATATAGCAGCAGCACCAACACTAGCAACAATAATAACAATAATAGGAGGCAAAATGCAATAGGAAACAAAAACATCACATTAGAAATCAAATTACACCACACAAATTGCATCGGTTATAATAAAATTACATAAGGCTCTTACTTAGAGAAATACATTTTATATAATATTACATTATGAAAAGAGATACAAATTTAAATGCCACAGATCGCTTTCTCTGTCACCATGAATCGAATGAGATATTGTTGTCCTCCTCCACTGCCTCCAACTCAGTGCTCTTCTCTAGCTTCACTATTTCCATCAACTAAGATTTGCTTACGGCGATCTTCTCTAGATTCTTGTCGGACAACCTTGATTGTTGGCCCCAATGATTCGATTAGCGCATCAACGTTCTCGCGGCTAACTTTCTCAATGTAGCCCAAGTCATCATTATCCATCACGGACGGAGAAGAGTCGGAGGAACTCATTTGAACTGCTCTTGTTGATTAAAAAGAATCCATTGGAATTGATTTCGTCGCATTGATGTTGTCATGTGTCAAAAAGAAAACAAGAGTACATCGAAGGCGATACTGTTCTTGTTGAGAGTGAGCATGGTTTCTGACCGGTGATATGGTAGGTTCTAAATTTCAAAATTGGGAAACCTGTTTCGATAGGTACATTCTAAATTTTAGGTAGGTAAAACTTGAAATTTGAAACCTGAAACAGGTTTTTATGTTTTTTTTTTTGTCTGTGTTTTCATGCGATCCTAAAATATTTCATGACGTTCGATAATGATTGTATAATTTAGAACTACTAGTCTAAGCTTTTATTTTATGACTGGGGCTTTTATTTTGTTAATGTTTCAAATGCTTAGTGTGTTTAAATATAAGTTGTCATCGGTGGATTGTAATAATAAGTGATGGTTATTAAAAGTGATGATTTATTGTAATAATTCAATTAATAATACAAGTGGAACCTATATGGAACTTGAAACTAACATTGGAACCTATGACAAAGTAAGTTTTAGATTCTAGGTTTTAAAAAATAAGGAACTTGTTTTAACGGATATGTTCTAAGATCCAGATGAAATTTATATGGAACTTGAAATGGCTTATTCCTAATTATTGTGGATCGAATTAATTTGATGGCTTCTTTCACATTTCATATGATAATTAACAATGTGGATGTGGCTTCATCAATTATGGTGGTCACTCATCGATTAGTGGGTTTCAATAAGACAACGGTAAGGTGCATCGCCCGTTGTGCTTTTTTTTTTCACTTTTAGACATAAAAGGATTTAGGGACATGGCAATGAAGTCTGCCACGCTATTTATACTTGTCCTATTTGGCGGCGTACTGCTAACGTGTAAAATCCAAAGGCCGAAAGAGCTCCACAAAACATTCTCTGGCCAATCATTGAACCTTTGGGAATCATCCGTCCCTCAATCTCTAATATAAATGGGTACAATAGCTGGATAATGTCTATCAATTCCCTGGCATACCAAATATATACATGACATATGTACATACGTTTAAACATGCATATATATATATATATATATATATTCCTCATTATGCCCCCTAGATGAGTCACTAACTTTAATGTTCTTTTATTTAATAAACTTTTTGGTAGAGCCTGATGTCTTTTTAGTGCACATCGATGGAAAGAGCCAGGATATATCTTATTATTCCATCTAGCAAACTTTCTTGTTTAGTTCAATGACAATAGCTGGATAGTGTCTATCAACTCCCTGTGTGTTTAGATACGAACCACAATGTCTAATTGTTCTCATTGAATATTTCTCTGGGGTAGAGCCTAATGTTTTTGTAGTGCATACATTTTTGAAGGACAAGAATATTACATAATAATTATTCCATCCAGCCGGATTTGGTTTTTGGTTATGTCTTTTCTTTTAGGAGAAATTACACAAACTCTTGTTGAATTTTGAGGTAGGATACATTTACCCATAAACTTTCAAGTGCCCAGAACTTTCATTTTATTACAGTCATTAACCTACATTATTTTATATGTATCACTATGTCAATGCACACGATCTGTAAGGGATACAGGTATATAGTCCATCTCATATTTAGAAGGAAATCTCTCATTTACCCATAATGCGATACATAATTGAAAAATATAGAAAACGGCAGAAAATAGATTAACTAAATATTAATTATAGAAAAATAAATCCTTACAAAAACAAATTATAGAAAAATAAATATCAATAGTCGTATGAAACAAAAGCTGATTATGGCAACATTAACGAAATTAGAAAATATATTTTAAGAAAAAAATTTAAAGGCGTTAATAAAAAAAGGTGAAACGACAAGATTTGGTTAGTCATTGTGATATTTAAGGACTAAATTGATGTAACTAAAATTGATTGACTAAACATTTTTAGAAAAAAAAGTAATAAAAGAAAATGATAACCTCAACTCATGAAAGCAAATGATTAACTAATAAGTGATTTTTTTAAAATTTTTTTTGTAGTAATTAAGTCATTTTTTTTGCATTAATTAACAATTTAAAAGTACGCAATGAGTATCCAACTCTTTGTTATTTGACTTTTTTGTTGTTGAGGCATTTTTCCTTTTTACTAGATCATAGTTCTTTTTCTTGAATATTTTATTAATTCTATTAATATGTTAACCTAGTTATAATTTTATTTAAAAAATTATCAATGATATTCATTTTTCTAATAATTATATTTTAGTTAATTACATTTTCTTTGAATTCTTTATATTTTATTTTTATTAAAAAAATCAAGGGTAAAAGAGGAATTCCTATAAATAATGATATGGAAAAGTCACAAAAATAGAAAGTGAAAACACCTCAATAATAAAAAAGGTGAAATGACAAAAGTTGGTATAACATCTAAATGCTTAATTGTGCAACAATATCAACCCATGAAGAGCCGAAATAAAAAAGTGGGTTGACTCATAAAAGAAAAAAGAGGAAATGGTGTCCTTGACTCATAAAGACAAAAATTAGATTAGCCGAAATATAAAGTGAATGGAGCGAAAATTTCGAGAAGCAAACATTTGTACGGAAGTGGGTTCAATGTAAGAAGCTTCTCTCGGGCCTTTTTTTTTTTTTTTTTAACCAATTGAGTTAATGAAAAGAAAGAAAAGGAAACATAAGAAATGTCTCTTTGTGGTCCTTGTGAAGCCGCGTCATGAGGCGACTAGGTACGGTGTTTCTCTTTCATTACCTTTTTGGGTTGAACGAGAATTAGATCCACTGATGCAATTGATGCTGTTGTTGTTGAAGAAAGAACCGCAATGCCACGAATTCTCAGCATCTGCCCATCCAATCAAACATGTATTCTATGCCTTGAATCTCCCCTTCCTATGAACCAACCTTCACGAGTTGAAGACACGCAGGATCTCAGCATCCTTTAAGGCGTGTTTGGTCGAATCTAATTGAGTGCCCCCACTTTTCGTTGCACCCACCGAAAATTTTAAAGAAAATGTCTTGCTTTGTAAGAGTCATGATTAGCAATGGCTCTGGGCCTTGCCGGGAGGACCGACATTTTTATGTGCCCCTAGTACATCAAAGGAATTCCTGTATTTAGGCCGGCACCGCCCATGGCAATGACGGGCCATGCCAGCCCTCATGCCAAGCCAGGGCATATTATGCCCGGGCCTGGTTTTTAATTTAATTTTTTAAAGTTTGTAAAATAATTGAAAATACATTTAGTTAACCAGTGCATTTTTTTTTGTCTATTATACTATAACTCTTATCTTTAAGACTTTCACTTTACCTCCTTACAAATTATGAAAGTCGAATCCTCGAAACTAAACTTCATGATTATGTTTATGGGGAGTAGGGATTATTGCAGGAAAAATATAGCAGCAGCAGGCAACAACGACAATAACAATAATAGGAGGCAAATGCAATAGGTAAGATTCTGACTTAGACAAAAACATCTCATTAGAAAGCTAATTACACAGCACAAGTTGCACCGGTTATAATAAAATTACATAAGGCTCTTACTTAGAGAAATACGTTTTATTTAATATTATATTACAAAAAGAGAAATACAAATTTAAATGCCACATACTGCTTTTTCTGTCACCATGAATCGAATGAGATATTGTTGTCCTCCTCCACTGCCTCCAACTCAGTACTCTTCTCTGGCTTCACTATTTCCATCAACTAAGATTTGCCTACGGCAGTTATCTCCAAATTCTTGTCGGACAACCTTGATTGTTGGCCCAATGATTTGATTAGCGCATCAACGTTCTCGTGGCTAGCTTTCTCAATGTAGCCCAAGTCATCATTATCCATTATGGACGGAGAAGAGTCAGAGGAACTCATTTGAACCGCTCTCTTTTCTGTATAAGATTCCAAACCTTTTTTTTTTGGGGGGTTCTTTTTTGCTCGATGAGGATGGTGTCTCAGTCCGTGGGGCCGAATTGCTTGCAACGTATCCCTAATGATTGTCCCGCCAGCTTCACACCATGGCCAGTATTCTTGAACATCGACGGAATTACGAGTCCCGAATTTTCGTTATATCGTGCAAGTAGTGATTGTCCAGTCAGCTTCCCACCATGGCCAGTATTTCTTGAACATTGACAGAATTACGAGTCCCGAATTACCAGCCCCTCTATCTTGAATCTCGGATCTGAACACGTAGATGCCATACAAAAGAGGATGAATTTCCTCAAAGTACTTGAGCAGTTTCTCTTAATGACAATAATGACAGGACCCAAAAAGGCGTCACGTTCTTTAGCTACTCATTCCTACGAAATCAAGAAGAGGAAAGACAAAACTCAATTGGTCGATGGATAGTCGCTCGCCTATGTGGCGTCGTTGAACACCTCCGGGAAGTGCTTGAATAGTTTGGCAACCCTCCAATCAACCTGTAATAATAGAAAGAAAACGAGGTCAACACATTCATCTGATCGTAGGCCTTTCGCAACATCGATAGGTGGAATTCCACCTAATTTTGACATATGAGGGAGCTTTTTGGGGCTCCCTTCCGCATTCCGTGCACATCGTCTCCATATCTTGAACCCTTAAAGGGGGGCGGAACCTAGGGAGCAAGGGGGGCGGAACCTAGGTAGCGAACCCACCAGCTTATACGACTTTCAGAAGAATCACAAAAATCTTTAAGAGTCTAAGACTATGTTGTGCGCAAAGATTGGTAACACCGCACCATGCAGCATACATGGAAGAACTGGCCATTGCAAACTAGCCACATCTGGGCGACCATGTTCCTAGCAATCACATTGTTACAGAGGCTTTATCCAAAGTAATTGGAAATGCTTTCTCCCTAATGCCAAAGTCTTTCACCGATCTCATGATTTCCACGCAAATATTTTGTGATTTGTGGCGATAAGGATGCTTAAACAACAGGGTTTGGTGATGTAATACCCAATACGGCCCTTTCCAGCACACAACAATAGCCACAGGCCTTCAGGTTAGTCCCCATATTTGAAGTCAATGAGACTCAAAAGTTATCCATGGATAGCAGCTGCACTGACTTTGCTCATTTCTCCTTGTATAGACCGTTGTATTTCCTAGTGTTCGTGGTCCTTGTAATGCATTTGTAATTTGACCGATCGCCACTTGACGAACTCAAGAAACCCTGGATCTTGGGTGCGACCAAATGGTACCTCGGCCTGGAGTGTCTACTGTTGATTTGGGCATTGAGCCTGAGCATCGTTGTACTTGAACGGACTACTATCGTGGCCTGCTGCAACGGCGGTGGACCGCGTAACCACTAGATTTTGCTGGTAATGTCACACCCCACGCCATGTAAATGGCCTTCTTCTCGTCACTGGGGAGGACCTCGATGCTGAACATTCGTCAAATCTTGGACCTTCCAACACAAAGACTACCCAGTATTGGTTGGAGTAGGCTACACTTCGTAGTGGGAGGTCTGGGTCTAGGAATTGAGTTGGTTACTGTAGCTGAGTTGGGTCTGTTGCGTACTCGGAAATTTGAAATGTCGTATGTAGAATTCGAGATTTTTTAAGGAATTGTAAGAGAGTGATAAGTTATGAGAAATGGATGGAGGCGATGATGAAGGAGGAATTAAAGTTGTAGGAATTCTTTTTATCGGTGTGGTCAAACGATCACATCCTGTCACATTCATTTTATTTTTCATAAAGGGGTTAATGTTATGAAAAATCAAAATTAGTGCACTTGTGACAAATTTATAACAAACTAACTTTTTTTTACCACCAAAAACCTTAAAATTGGTATACCAATGACAAATTTATCATCGTTAGTTTCTATTAAATTTTATTGTGAAATTACTGAGTCGGATGACACGTGGCAATTGATGAGTGTTCCGGTCTAGGGTTTTACCCTCTATTTATCACGAGTGTACTAGTTTGATGATTTTTTGCGATATTAATCAAATTTAATAGAAATTGACAGAGAATACATTTTTCACAAATTTGTTATAAATGCACCGGTTTGAAGTTATTGATAATTAAAAAGTTAGTTTGATATAAATTTATCACATATATCAGTTTTGGATTTTTTGCGATATTAATCATTCTTTAAATGCCACTGAGATCTTTGAAAAAAATTGGGGTCGTTTCTAGGCTAGCCTGTTTGGGCCCAAGGGAATGGCCTAGGCCCAACTGGGTCATAGCCCGACCTAGCACGGCTCCTCACGCAGAGAGGCCGTGCAAGGGTACCCTCGGAAGGGGATGGGCTATGCTGTGCTTGGGCCAATCCGGTGGAGTGGCCATTACTAGTCACAATACCATAGTAGAGTTTGTGCTATCGGGGTCCACTTGGTCAACTTCTTGCCGGGTTGGTTCTACAATGTTGAAAGTCAAACGAATGTTTTGGGAGCTCCTGCGTGCTAGACTTTAGAAGGGGTTGTTGTGTTTGGCAAGGGTTTTGGGGAAAATGCAAAAAAACGTTTGCTCGAACGAGAGACAATTGAGATTTGAGGGAGAGTGATAGAGATGATGTGAATGACGATGGAAACAAGCGACCATGGTAGGGTGGACTAACCCATATCTCGTCTTCTCATCTCGAAGACTATTTTGTACCTAACTATTTTGATCGCTGTTCACCGATAATGCTGGCTCAAATTGTAAAGATATCCCTAATGAGTTGACGCAAAGTCTCATCCAATGTATCAAGATATTTGTTACAGTCTGCAGTAATTTCAACTACACATTCTACTCTACTTCTAAGATTAAAATCAATAAATTACTTGTTATACATCCATTTTTCACACAAATAAGGATCAAGAATAAACTCATGGATCGTTTAACCAAACTAAATCAAACCGAAAAGAAAAAAAAATGTTCCATTTGTACTTGTACTATGGGTTTCCAATGCAACAGACGAGTTCATCGTACATATTGCTTCCGAGTAAAACAACATTCATGTAACAGAACACACGCGGTGGACATGATTAAAGATAGAGAGTTCATTTTCGGGAAAGGAACTCAAGAAAACAGCAAGAATTCGCACGCAGGTCCTCCAAGTTATCGAAGGAGGCTGGACTACTGATGTCTCTGTTCACAGTTGATGCTTACCTCCGATCACCATGAGCGGCTGAATTGTTGTTTCTCGTTACAGAGCTTCGAGTGATTAACCTCTTCCTTCCTTGTCGAAAACAAAACTTGAGGCGAAAATCACAAGGCAAAGCTTTTAGCGTGCACAAAACGCCAAGGCTCGGCCCCGCGCCCTCTCCTCTTTCGCAAAAGACCCCCCTGCACTTTGAGTTCAACTACAGCTTTTATTCGGTCGTCCATGTTTTTATTTTCCACAAAAGCCAATACGCACGAATGATATATTCATCTTCTTCTGGTGGAACAAAAGCTGTGGTTGAAAATACCCGAGAAGAAGCTTTCGCAATCTCAATTATTTGATAGTTCAAGAGCTGCACAATAACACTATCTTGACCTCTTCTTTTGCAGTTGTTGATCCACTGGTTTGATTGGGCTCTGACACAGCCCTCCTCGCTTGAATCCAAGGCCCAGTTAGATCGAAGCAGGATTCAGAATTCATATATGGAACAGCCTTCACTACTCCTTTTGGTTATGTGAATGAAATGTAATGCCTTATGGTTTAAAAAAACGCCCCTTTAGAATTTCCAATATGATAATGATAGACTTGAAAACTATGTCACTTTTTTCAATAGTATATATAGATGATATATTAATATTTGCAAAATCTATAGAAGCATTTTAAGTATTTCACTATTTTATATTATTATTATTATTTGGAATAATAGATTAGTATTTTTAGCACCAAATATGAAATATGAAAACTAAAGTAAGGCTTTTAGGACTTGATATATGTCAAACAACTATTGAACCTATTAATAACTATAGAATTCGCAAATAACTTTCCTGGTGAAATTAAAGCAAAAATGCAATTGCATATATTATTAGGATGCCTAAACTATGTTTCAGATTTTATTTCAAGTCTTAAAACCTTATGTACACCTTTATGCTTGTAAACGTTGATGCTTTGAATATGGGATATGGAGGTGTATCGAAACAAATAATAGATTCAAATTCTGACGAAAAAAAATAGGTAGATGATATATGGGGATTTGGAATGGTCCTCAAAACAACTATTCAACTATTAAAAATCAGATGATGTCCATTAATTGTGGCTATCAAAAGTCTCAAGGTGATATTTAAAAGAGAAAAAGTCACAAAAAGTCTAAAATTATACTTACTGTAACACATTTATCCTGAACCTTTTTTTTTAATAAAAAATCCGAAATTATGCATACTATAACATATTTACTATAAACTTTTTCTTTTGATATAAAAAAAAAAACCCAAACTTGTAACTATGTAACATATTTACCTCCATCAAGGTTTCATTAGATAATTTTACATCCAAACTAATGTAATGTTTATTTCACTTAAACCACGTGAGTGTCATGTCAACAACATTTGCTTTTCCGAGATCAATGCAAGTAGATTTTTAACGGTCCTCATTGACACAACATTGCCGGAAGGTAAATTTGTCTTAGGAAATTGTTTAGGATAAATGTATCATAGTTGGCATATTTTGATTTTTTGATGGCTTTTGCCATTTTTAAAATAATTAAAAATTATTTTATTTTTATGAATTGATTGCAAAGCACCAAAAGAAGTTTTGCAAATTTGTTAAAGATGGAGCCTGCTAAGAGGCGCATAGGTGTAGTTAAAAAGGAATTTTAAAATCTATGTCTTCAAAGATCTTTGTGTAGATTTTTTTAGGATTAATATCCTAAAAAAACCCGAAACTAGTACACATGTGATAAATTTACCAAAAACTAATTTTTTAACCATAAAAACTCCAACCTGATACATTTTTGACAAATTTATCCCAAACTAATACAGTTATGACACATACATTTTATTAATTTCTGTTAAATTTTACTATTAAATTGTTGAATCGGATGACACGTTACAGTTGATTGGTGCACCATGGGATTTACTCTTTGTTTGTCACAGTTACATTATTTTTGTAATTTTTTATAGTATTAATTCACTTTAATGGAGAGTATATTTGCCACCAACATACGGATTTGGAATTTTTAGCAATCGAACAAATTAATTTAGCTTAAATTTGTCACAAGTGTACAAGTCGGGTTTTTTATGGTCATTTGGGGTAAATTTGTTAGAGGTATACCAATTTGAGGTTTTTCGTGGTCAAAAAATTAGTTTGGGATAAATTTATTATCGGTATATCAGTTTGAGATTTTTTGGGATATTAATCATTTTCTTTATTAGTGTTGGTTGTTACAGTTCAAACATGGATTACCATTAGAAAAGGGAAAATTACATAAAACTTATCCGAACTTTGGGATTAATAAAAGTTTATCCCCAAACTTTCAATTGTTCTATGTTGGGACTAGTACGTGTTTGTCCTAAACTTTCAATTGTTGTATGTTATTCCTTGAGCTTTTATTTTATTATAGCTGTTAACTACTGTTACATTTTTTTGTTGGCAATGTCCTATAGTAAAAACATTTAAGGGGTAAATGTGTATGTTTATCTCATTTTTTTTAATAGAAGTCTCTCTTTTGTCTTTGATTCCGATAAAAAAATGAAAAATCTAGGAAAATAAATTGATGGAAACTTTATTATCAAAAGAAATGTTAATAATTAACATAGATGAAAATATTAATAGAATAATAAGATATTTTTAAGAAAAAACAACACAATTTAGTAAAAGGAAAAAGGCCAGAATAAGAAGAAGGAAAATAGCAAAATGTGGAGGATATTGATTACGTACTTTTAATATAAAGGGAAAATCCCAAATAAGGACCTGAAGTGAAACCATTTTCTCAAAAAAGGACCTAAAGTGGACACTGTCTCAAATAAGGACCCGGAGTGGCTAACTTACTCTCAATTAAGGACCTGAACTTCTAATTTTATTCACAGCCAGGGTTACTTTTGTCCAAGAACATTGTTGTTTATTTTTTGTCTCTCTTTCTTCTTTTTTCTTTCTTCATCTTTCTCACTCTCTACATCACCTCCCTTATCAGCCCCTCCATTGCTCTTTGTGTCATCTCGTTGTATGACCAAGATTGGGTTTTCTTTAACACGAGCCATTACAATGTGGTCTAACTCGTTGAAAATTTTAAATTTCGCTCCTTAAAATGGTTTGTAGACAATTCCATGAAGTCAAAATGAGCCTTCAAAAATTAAGTTCTTTTTATTCCAACATTCATCGCAAATTCTGATCTCAAAGCCATAATATGAATCTGCTTTTGTTGAGACTCAACTTCTTGTCCAACTTCCAAGCTATGCAACTAATCCCTTTGGCGACGTATTTCTCTTGCCTTGAGAGTGCATCAAACTCCACTTATTTCGGGCCTTCCGCTAACCTAGCAACTGCAATTTTTTGTGTTGTTTTCGGTCCTGCTTGCCAACAACAGAGTAACAATATCCAAGCATCGCCAGATCGTCTTGTTTGACTAATTTATGCCTCTATTCAATTAACACTTAGTGATCAACAATTTCACGCCAAAGAACAATTTGGTTGCAGCTGGCGACTATTTCAACCTCGGCAAGAGTTTGCCTCATCAATTTCAAATTTGGGTTTGCCTCTCGCGTAAATTCAATCTTTCAAAGATCCCCCTTCCCCTTTGCAATGCCAATGGCTCCTTTCAATAATCCATAGTTTGGAGACATCCACTCACACTCTTGCCATTCTCATCGACATAGCTCTTCTCCTCAATCGATACCCCATCTTGAGATTGATCATTAGTCGTATCTGACATCATTAACTATAGAAGTACTTTGTTGCCCCATTGCCGCCATTGACAAGTCTTATTCGAGCTCTCGACCTCATCGACCGCTGCCCCTGATAGAAAATCCAACATCGTCCTCGTCAGATGGAGGTCAATTTGAGCTTTAGGCTAAGCACAAGCGAGTCGAGATTTGATGCATCTTGAGGAACTGGGGATTTTAGCATCCGAGAAGGTGTGATGACATGAAGCTCATGAGGTCGCTGGTAGGGGCCTGATTATGGTGTTGAAGAAAGAGGCAATGTAGAGCGAAGGAGGAGGTGTGAGGAAGATGAAGAAAGACAAAAAAAATTAAAGAAAAAATGTTCTTGGACAAAACTACCCCAACCTGTAAATAAGATTGAAAGTTTGGGTCCTTATTTGAGACAAAATTAACCACTTTGGGTCCATATTTGATACAATGTCCACTTTGGGTCCTTTTTTGAGAAAATGAACCTACTCCAGGCCCTTATTTGAGATTTTCCCTTTAATAAATAATTAATACAAAAAAGACTGATCAAGAGATAATATAGAAAAATCACTTTACTTTTCAGTTAATCATTTCCTTTTATGAGTTGAAGCAATAATTTCCTTTTATAACTCTTTTTAAAAATCTTGTTAATTGAATTTAAAAAAAATTAATTAAGCCTTTAAATGTACATAATGAGTAACCGATTATTGTTATTTCACCATCTTCTTATTGAGAATTTTTTTTTCCATTTGTGTCCTTTCATCTCTTTTTTTTTTTATTAAAATCTTTCTTTATCCTTTATTTTGGTTAAAAAAAATTTAAAATAAAGAATGGAGAAAAATTAATTATTTATAATATTAATATTATAAAATTAAATATCACTAATAATACTTCAACGAATATTATTAATTTGTGAAAACATTTATGTAATTAATAAGAAATTGAAGAACAAGAAACACAATGTTGTAAAAAGACCTAAATGACAAAAGAGCAAATAACAAATCCGTACTCATTATGTATTTCTAAATTGTTAATTAATGAAAAAGATGAAGATCGATAAATTTATTTTAAAAAAATTAGATTTCAGTTGCTCATTCCCTTTTAAAAGTTGAAGACATTAAGCCTATGAATATAAGTAATAAGTAACCAATTTTTATCATTTCATCTTTTTGTTATCAAGTCCTTTTCCTTTTTATATGGTTTGTATTTTTTTTCTTAAATATCTTATTTAGTTGTACTAAAGTGGCTATATTTATCAAACTTTGCCCAATAATATGACTACTACTTATACTTTTCTAGTATTTAATTTAATTTCTCCCATTTATATAATATTTCATTTATTTCATAACAATTGTGGGTACAAGAGATATTTCCTTAAAAAATAAGATGAAATATATACTTGTACACCTTATGAGTCATATGCGTTACACATGCTAACAGAAGAAAATAACGTTAGGCTAATAGATATAATAAAATGAAAGTTCGGGGAGGTATTGTGTAACAATTGAAAGTTTAGGATAAACTTGTACTACCCTCAAAATTCGGGAGGATTTGGTTTTATTTCCCCTTTAAAAAAAATGACTAAGTGCCAAATTTAGCTAAGTACCATATTTAGCTGGATGGAAGAATCAATATGCAATATTCTTGCTATTCCATAGGTATGCACTACCAAAAAGTTATTCAATAATAAAAAAAAGTGTGGTTTCTTTACACTAAGCAGTTGATAGACATTGTCCAGTTTTGTCATTAAACTAAGCACTAAAGTTTGTCGGATGGAATAATAAGTAACATTCTGGCACTTCCATCGACATGCACAAAAAACTTCAGGCTCAACTAGCGGGCTTAATTAGGCATCATGTATGTATATGTATGTTTCTGATACATAAGGGAAATGGTATTCTGGTACTTCCCATTACCCTGTTTTCCCCCGTAATGGCTCATGATATTCTTCTCTGCTGGCTTTAACTATTATATCTGAGGTGACCGTCAATAGGGCTGGTAGAATTATTGGGGACAACAGGCAAAGTTATCCGACAAGAAACTAGAGATGACTGTCATTGGCAGATCCTATCTAATGGAAATTCTGACGCCAAAGGAACATTCTCAAGTTGAGGCAAGGAGGGAGGATGACACCATCTCGCCCGACTCACGTTGAAGCATTTTTCTTTCAAGATGTAATTTTTGTATGAGATGTATTTGTGTAGGTTTGAATCTTATATATTTGTGTTTCAAACAATGGAATTTGTGCGGTGTGATTTGATTTTGTAATGAGATGTATTTGTCTAAGTCTAAATCTTATGTACAGTGTTTTGTATTAATATTCTTTTTGTAGTCATTCCTACTTCGGACTCCCTATGAACAAATAACCATGAAGTAGGAATAATTTATCACTATTGAGATTCTGCTTAAATTTTTCATCAAATAATTGATTTGTTTAAAAATATAAAAAAGAAATTAGAAGCCATGCTCGAGCATAAAATATAAATCAGAAGAGGCATTTTGTCATTAGCCATGTTTACAAAAATATTGTCAACGTATCATTTTTCTACTTTTTATTTGGATTAAAAATGTCAAATATCTCCTATGTCCAAATATTCTTGCGGGCCATTCGATTCAAGTTCACAAATAAAATTGATCACTTATTCCGAATAAAATATGACCTGAATACATTGATAACTAATTAGCTTTCAAAGTGAAAAAATAGGGCAATAATAAAAGTAAGTAGAGGACAACATCCAACTCTGATTTTTCATAATCGGGCTTTCTATCAACAAGCTGGGTTTGCATGACAACATTCCAATTTTTCTGTTCAATTTTTGTTCTCTGAAATAGAAAAAGAACAAAAATCCGCTTGGTGACGTCAATTAATTTTTTATTCCTCGGAATAGAAAAGTGGCCCGAGAATAGATTTGGAACCAACACAAGAAGTAGAAAAAGTAGCTTCTTGCTCTCTTGTGCTTGGAAACAATTTCTAAAAATAAGTCATTTTCTTTCTTTTCTTTTTTATTTTTCCTTTTCTTCTTCGTTCTCTTCTAATTGGTCGATGGAGACTTGTCGCCCACCGTTGCCACTGCCATTGAAGCTCATTGCACACTGCCCATTTTGCCTGACAACCAGCTAGAGGAGGAAGAAGAAGAGAGGAAAAAAGAAAAAAAAAGAAAAAAAAGAAAAATCTCAAAAAAGTTACTAAAAATTTTAAAGAAATTCTACATCACAAAAAAACTTATGGGTCGTACCAAACACATTCATGTTCTTTTTCTATTCCGAGAATAGAAATTTTGTGCAATTGCTAAATGCGTAGTTTTATTTAGAATTTATTCCAGAGAATAGAAATAAAAAAGATATATTTCTAAAAAAAATTGTTCATTAGAATAGAAATATTACTAAATGCACCCTTATTTTCCGGTGCTAAAAGAAAATTGTCGCGACCAAAATTTTCGGGTGCACCACCTAAAATTAGGCTAATGGATTGCTAAGCCTAAACTTAGCTCGGCTCTCCCAAGCCCATACCAATTCGCGACTTAATTTTCAAGTTCTTAACATGCAAATGATTTTCAATTAAGTCGCCACTAATCTATTTTTGGTGGGTCGATTAGAAACCCAAGTAAAGTAACGGGAGGTTTACTTTACTCCTACGAACCAGAGATATGGGTACGGGAACTTGGTTACATTAGATTTCTCTAATGCCCTTTCGGTACCATTCTTTTATTTTGAAAATGTTTTGGCAGGCAATTTGGATTGATTTTAAATCTATCTCTCTAACATATGAGGTGATCATGCGGGTGCGCAAACCACCAATTTAACACTCAAGAAAGTGATGAATAAATTACGAGACTTACCTTATAGCAACGAAAGCATCTGCAATGTTAGATCGTAATTCAAATCACCAACCCTATATATGATTTCTAATTAACACGCAATTCATTTTTTTTTGTTTTCACTTATTTAATGAAAATCATGCAATATGCAATATAATATAACTAAATGACCTAATTCTAATGACATGCAATTTTTAATTAAATGGACCTAATAACAATCACTAAATGACGTGCATTTCATGAACCTAATTCTATATGACGTGCACATGATTTTTTTATTTTCTTAATGAGCATGCAATCTATCCTAATATGCAATGACGTGCAAAGAATGCTACTTTTTCTTTTTTCTTTTTATGAAATTTGAAATTAAAAATTGACACATAAATAAACGTGCAATCTAAATTAAAAAAAAAATAACATCCTAAATGAATGCACCTTTTTATTTTTTTTATTTAAGGAATTCGAAATAAATAAATTTCCTATTCTAATCATGCAAAATAACCCTAAGACAAATAATATTCTAACATGAACCTAATCTAATCCAAATGTTTTTTTTTTCTTTTACGGGAAAGGCATCAAGAACAGCACGACACTAAATCAAGCAAGATATCATCCATGTCCATTTAATTTTGGGAAATAAATTGACGAATCGTATCTCGCGCATGAGATCGGATTGGCCAATTTTTAAATAAAATCACGAATCGTATCTCGAGCGTGAGATCGGATTGGCGATTTTCTTCGTACGATTGCAGGTCGTATTCCGAGCGTGAAATCGGACCGTCAATCATATGTACGTCGCGAAATTAGGAAAATTTCCCAATTTATAAGGGTAATCGATATTTTATGGATATGATGACATCATTCAAATATTCATACGAGATAATCCCATAAATTAGGCAATAAGGATATATAAAAATCGAATTAAACAAGATTCTTACCTAATGCTTGGTATCACGTGGACCACGTTGTCGAGTTTGGTAGGATGATTCACGGGCGGCAATTCAAGATAACTTGCTGCTCGAAGATGGTGTCTCACTCAACAAGCAATAGCAAATTTCGAGTGGTGGCTGATGCTTCGCTGATTCGGCTTGGCAAAGTCAACAAGGATGACTAGCATAGCGAGGGGCAGTCACGAGAAGACTAAAACGGCAAAAGGGAGAGTTGCTGCAAAATAGAAACACCATAAAATTGCCGACTGGACGAGGCAGCGATCTCTTCGCAGAGGGTAGCATCGGGCGGGGTTCGTCGGTGGAGATTCAAAGGTGGCAACGGGCCAGGAGCAAAGACACCAGCACACGGCAACAACAGGGGCAAAGCAGTAGCGTCGTTGGGTAATAGTTGAAACAGCAACTACAAGGGGCGGGAGCAGTGACGTCATCGATGAAGAGGCTGCGGTGGCATCGTCAAGCGGTCGAGTAATAGCTCCAACAGGATGGCAGCTCGTTGACAATGTATCACGGACGATGAAAGCACCGCGGTAGAAGCGTCGGCGTGAGTCTTGACCAAGAAGACTCACGCTCTCTCCTCTCTCACGTGTCTCTCTCTCTCTCTCGTATGAAGAATGCCCCCCCTTTTTTGTCTTGTAACGAGTCAATTTATAGTGAAAGGGTGTAAACCATCGAGGAAAGAAAGCATATTTTGTTTCCTTCAGTGCATGCTTTGAAATATATTCTCTTTCCTTTCCTTTTCCTCATTGACCGAATGCCTTCTCTGCAGGGATATATATATCTTGCAAATCCATGCCCACGGTGTAGAGCGTGTCCAACATTCCCTTCTCATGCTGATTTTTCAAATTTCCTTTGTGCATATGCTCGTATCTTTCCACATAGGGCCATGCAATATGAATATTATCCACCGATTTTATTTCTTTAATCCAAATACCGGTCAAAAATTCAAGATTGTAATAAAATTTTCCTGGATTCCGAACCTTGCAGAGATGAGCTCGCAATATCTCCTTCCTATGCTTGTCCTCATTGAATATACGAAAGATTCACCGAATTTAAATCTTTTTCAAAATATATCGAATTGCCAACTTGTAAAATTGAAGCTTATCCGCCGCCGATCAAGCGCAAAAGTGATAAACAAATAGATAAATGCAACTAAAATTATATGTTATGCAATTAATAATTTTGATTAATTTTTTTTTCAGGGATAAAATTAACCCCTAATTTTCTATGCAATAAATAAATAAACGGGCCGCCAAAATTTAGGTGTCAACAGCTGCCCCTCTTTGAATGTGAGCTCGAAGAGGTTGCCTTTAAAGACAAATTGAGACCTAAATTTTGACCATGCATGCACTGAATGATTTTTTTGTTGGAAAGTGAATTCCCTTTTAAAATGCAATTTATATGATGCATGAAAATGCTAATGCAAATGATAAATGAACTATCCTAGAATAACTTACCTTTAGGGAGGATAGAGTAATTCGAGGTAGTTGGTGTTACATATCCAAGACCCGTACCATTCTACGGTCGCCTAGAATAGTAACATGACTTTGCAAAAAGACTACTTTCCCAGGACTCCGTACCATTCTACGGTGCCCGGTATAGTAGTGTTTGGTTGTGTCTAGGACCCGTACCATTTTACGGTCGCCTAAACGGGGATTCGCTTACCGGATCCGTACCATTCTACGGTCGCCCGAATAAGGAATAGATGTTGTCGAGGACCCGTACCATTCTACGGTCGCCTGAATGGGGAAATTGTTTTTCCAGGACCCGTACCATTCTACGGTCGCCTATTAGAGCAATAAATGCTGTTTAGGACTCGTACCATTCTACGGTCGCCTAAACGGAAATTTTGCTTGGCTAGGACACGAACCATTCTTCGGTCACCCAAATTGCAACACGAGATCATCGACCCGGGACCCGAACCGTTCTTCGGTCGCCTTAATCGGACTGAATCTGAGAAAAATTTTTGGAGGACAACTCAATCGAGTGTCGATGTAAAGGACTCGGGCTACGAAAGCACGCCAGTCGATAAAAATGGACACCGGCTACGAAAGCACGTCGGGTCGATAAAGAGGTACTGGGCTACAAAAGCACACCCGGATCGGGAACTCCGGGTTACGAAAGCACACCGGGTCTATTAAAAGGGACATCGGGCTACGGAAGCACGCCGAGTTGATGAAAATGACTCTGGGCTACGAAAGCACGCCAGGTTAGGAACTCCGGGCTACGGAAGCACGCCGGGTCAATAAAGGGACATCGGGCTACGGAAGCACGCCGAGTCAATGAAAATGACTCTGGGCTACGAAAGCACGCCAGGTCAGGAATTGGACAGCTTGACTAGGTCAAGTGTCGATGCACTTGAGAGAAAATACCTGCACAATGACAAGTATTTAGAGTATGGGTAGAGATATACTTACCTGGTGATATCTCTGATCCTTGGGAATATGTCTTTTGGAATTTAGATATCCCGTGGAGGTCTTTCACCTCATGGTGGAGGTTTTTCATCTCCTAATATCATGAGGCATTCTGAAAGGAACTTGAATTACCTGTCAGACATGATTTAGAGCAAAACTGATATACATTCATCAAAGAGATAGACAATCTGAGCTACTCTAGAATGCACATTTCAAAGTTCAGTGGGGCTTCCATCCATTCGATCAAGGTTTATGCATAATGACTTTACCATATTTGCATCACCCAAATTTCCACAGGAGATAATTGTCGTTCAAGATAATGACATAGATTTCTTAAAAATGTTAAATGAGAGACTTTCAGTTAGAAAGGACTTTCACTCACTCTCATTTAGAATGGCTATTTTGTGAGAATCACTCAATCTCAACATTATCATATCGACAAGGGTCCAAGTACTCTCGCAAGCAGTACGATCTTACCAATCTAAGAGGTCTTTAATAGGGACCGTAATGTGGGCTTGGTCAACGACTTTAACAAAGAGGACTCTTTGAGTCAAGGCTATTTGAAAGAACAATTCTGTAATCATCTCCGGGTTTACAAGTCAAAAACCCTGCAAAATGAGAAAGAAATAATCTTGCTCGCACTTCTTCGAGCGATGTTTATAAACATATGAATTCCTATGTCAATTCAAGTGCCATAATCTGAAGAGCCTTTGTAAAGGACGTAACGTAGGCTAGGTTCATGGGTTGAGAAATGAAAGGATGTTAGGCTCAAAGATGTGTATAGGGTGAGAGTTGATGATCATCTTGGCATTGCCACCAGTTTTCTTTTTCACCATCGGGGATTGTCTTCATGAAGTGCCCCATTGATTGTAAAAACTCAGCATTTGAGTTCTTTGAGTATTGCTCCATTGGGATTCAATTCTTGCAATTGACAGTCACCTATCTTGACTTTCTTCTTTCATTTATGGGCATTGGTCTTGCTTTTACTAGGCACACCGCTTTTTCATGCCCCTAGTTCTTATTCATTTTTTCTTCACATTTTTTATGGGCATTGGCCTTACTTTTACTAGGCACACTGCTTTTTCATGCCCCATTTTTTGCACTTATTTTCTTTGGACTTGCACAGCCTTCATCTTTTATCAGCATTGTAAACCATGCTACTTGAGTGATTTGCTTTTTCTTGCCTTACCCCGGTGTGGGGGATGATCACCAACTGGGTTTAATGTGAAATGAATTCATAGGCTCAAAGGGGCTACGCAATAGATAAAAGTGTATAGGATAAAGAAAGAACCGCTCTTCGTCATCCTAAGGCACTTAAATTAACACATGAATTCAATGTAATAGCACTACTTGAAGATTGATGCAAGTGAGAGCAAGAAGATTTCAATTCATTTTCTTCACCTTATGATGCTGTCTTTTCTTCCAATTTGCCCCAATGTGGGATGGTTCTTGACAGGGGTAATTTGAAAAGAATATCCATAAGTGTATAGGCTCAAAAGGGTTAAGCAATGGATCACATTTAGTGTTTGGGATAGAGAAATGAATTGCCCCTCATCACTTCGGTTGCCGTATTTTTTGCGAGAGAACTCTTTACCTTATGGATATGAACCTTCCTACACTTATCTCACAAGTGTATGAATATGGGACTGTGTATAGGATAGAGTTTGCCTTTCATCATCCCGACTCGTCTCATTTAGTATGCTCAATCAATTCCACATCATTCATTAAATTAGTCCATCTTGATGTTCTTTAGTGGAATTGGTGGATAAAACATGTAAGAGTCATCATGCAAAATCTTTTTTTTTTTTTAAAAAGAGCTCAACAGCTTTATGCATGAAAAATTGTCAACTCCAAAACAAACAGTTTTCCACACTGCAAAATGGTTTTAAGCATTCATTCAAGGATTCCTCTACAATGGGATTGCCTCAACAGTTAATGTCTTTGGATTGTCCTTATTATTCAAGACTGAAAATCCACTTTTACCCCAAAATCTGTCATGCTCACAATCTGTCACATTAACTCCTTAGAAATGTGTCCTTGACAGTTGGGCCAATTGCAACCTAGTGTGCCTTTTTCAGATACCTTCTCATCAGACCAAAAACGTGATGCTCTGAAACATGAGGTAAATGAGTCAGAAAATTAAATAGGGCTAACCTAAAGCATGCTTTAGCAAATGACTTCAAAAATGATTTTTTTTTTTTGAATTTTTTTGGATGAGGAAACATGAAGAAGTCCAGTCCTCAGAATTTCTCCATGGATGATATTTTTTCATTGTTGGATATCGTCACCAGGCTGGTTTGGTGTACCTCATCATGTCCTCAAAATTTAAAATAAAATTGTAATTTCATTGAATGGAATCAAATGAATTCCATTATTGGAACGGAAAATGCAAACAAGCCAAACCCTAAAAGCGAAAGAGATAATTGAAATTTCAAAAAGCAGAAAATCCTAAACAAAACTGGAAGTCCTAGAAGATAAGAACTTCTTCACTCAAGGACAGCGTTCGCGCCTCCATCATGGTTGGGCAGAGGATTTTTCTAATTACTACTGAAGGAGAATGCCTCTGTATCCAAGAGATCTTGGACCTTATGCTTCAAAACATAGCAATCATCGCGGAGTGACCAACCTCTCCCATGTGATAGTCACACTTTTCGAAGGATTATATGCAAGATAATGCTCGGGATTTGGTCGCTTCGGCTCAGTAGAGATTAATCCCTTCTTTTGGAGAATAGGTAAAACTTTGGATAGGGGTCCGGGAAGAGGTGTAAACTGTCTCCTAACATTACGTCGTCGGCCCGAGAACCGATGTCCTCCACCTTGTTGCTCAGTAGAAATCTTAATTACCGGAGCGCAATTGAATGTATCACGATTCGGTTGAGAGTAGGCCATATTAATCTCAGCTTTAGGGTCCTTCTCCTTCTTGGTAGAAAATCTCTTGTTAGATGGCTCAGTAAACCACCCTTCTCTTATCCCCATCTCGATCTATTCACCCACTTTGGGATAAGTTGGTTGAAGTTCTCAACGTATGTGCTAGCCATCCGGTTGCGGAACTCAAATGGGAGAGTCTTGAAAAATAACTTCATCAGCTCCTTGTTAGTAGGTTCAGGAGTGATTTGAGCTGCCATATTTCGCCACCTCACGGCATACTCTTTGAACGACTCGTTCTTCTTCTTCTCCATCCTCTCAAGATCCTCTCGGGAAGGTGCAATGTCCATGTTGAACTTATATTGTTTGAAGAACGCATCAGCCACTTCATTCCAGGTGTCGAGAAGGTTTACATTCTTCATTATGTACCAATTCAGTGCAGCCCCAGTTAAACTTGCATGAAATGATTGAATCATGAGGGGCTCATTCTTGATGTATTGAGCCATGCGTATGTGGTACATCTGCAAATGAGCTTTCGGGCAGGAAGTACCATCGTATTTCTCGAACTCCGGCATCTTAAATTTCTTTGGCATCTTGACCTTTTCATACACGGACAAGTCAAACGGGAGTGAACTCTGCGACTCTTGCAATTGCTTCAGTTTTTCTTCCAGCTTTGCGAAGCGTTCATCCCGCTCCACCTTAGGGATGTTATCCGGCTTTGTCTTTTCAGCAGTGATCAACGGTGGATCATCTTCCAGGTCGTGCATGTCATCATCACCCATTTGAGCCTTCGATACAACTATCTCGGGGAGAGTGGGTGCAGGTCGAATTCGCTCGAAGGAATTGGATTTGAGTTGTCATAAGTTGCATCGAGCAACTATTTGAGTTGGTCTTCCATGGCGGAAATGTTTGGTCGGCCATTTTGCTCTCGATCGTTAATGTCGTGGAGGATCCGTTATCACCTAATTGAAATAAATGAAAATATGTGAGCACGATGCGTAAATAGAAAGTCAATCCATGACAATGATCTAACCGATTTTTCCATTTCATTTATTAATGAAAAGTTCGTCCTTTCCTAAAAATGGACTAGGAAAGTAAAGATAGACACCTTAGCAAGACTAAATTCCCTAGACATTAATTAAAAACAAATTCTCCAAAGTTTTTTTTTTTTTTTGCACATGATTCATTGCATGGCAATTTCCTCATTTCATTCTTAATTGACGAATGAATTAGATCAAACGACTAACCTAGATTGTCATGGATGGACCAAAAGCACGACAAAATAAATTACATGGTATAAGGATAGAAGACTTACTTCACCAAGAAGAATCAATGGCAATCACATAGACATGCGCAAAGTGACTGAAATAAGACTTATCAAAAAACAAGGATGATGTGAGCCACGGGCTTGTGGACTATGTCGGGTCCTCATGACTGGCTTGGTCAAAGAGCCGACCCGGAATGCGGACCGAGGTGGGTACACATCATGAAAGAAACTTCGGGATTGAGATGGGCGACTGATGCGGTCGGAGTGGTATCCATCTCAATACCATTCTAAATGATCCTATGCAGCCCAGGTCCGGCGGAAGATTGTGTGTGCAAGAGTGTAGTGCAAATGCAATGCACGCACAACAGTTTATATCAAACAACACTTCAATAATTCGAATTTAAAACATTCATTCTCAACTCCAACCTACAAGACAAGGGTTAGCAATCACAACTCCCTTATACCTCCCAATCTGCAAGAACATTTAACACCTAAATGTTAAAGACATACCTGAAAAACAAAAATAGAAAAGGCCTAAGTCATGCAAATGATTTTCAATTAGGAGTCGCCACTAATCTATTTTTGGTGGGTCGATTAGAAACCCAAGTAAAGTAACGGGAGGTTTACTTTACTCCTACGAACCAGAGATATGGGTACAGGAACTTGGTTACATTAGATTTCTCTAATGCCCTTTCGGTACCATTCTTTTATTTTGAAAATGTTTTGGTAGGCAATTTGGATTGATTTTAAATCTATCTCTCTAATATATGAGGTGATCATGCGGGTGCGCAAACCATCAATTTAACACTCAAGAAAGTGATGAATAAATTACGAGACTTACCTTATAGCAACGAAAGCATCTGCAATGTTAGATCAGAATTCAAATCACCAACCCTATATATGATTTCTAATTAACACGCAATTCATTTTTTTTGTTTTTACTTATTTAATGAAAATCATGCAATATGCAATATAATATAACTAAATGACCTAATTCTAATGACATGCAATTTTTAATTAAATGGACCTAATAACAATCACTAAATGCTCTTTCCTTTCCTTTTCCTCATTGACCGATTGCCCACGGTCGTGTCCAACATTCCCTTCTCATGCTGATTTTTCAAATTTCCTTTGTGCATATGCTCGTATCTTTCCACATAGGGCCATGCAATATGAATATTATCCACCGATTTTATTTCTTTAACCCAAATACCGGTCAAAAATTCAAGATTGTAATAAACTTTTCCTGGATTCCGAACCTTGCAGAGATGAGCTGCATTTATGAAAGATTCACCGAATTTAAATCTTTTTATGGCATAATTACAATTTACGTCAGGATTTTCAAAAACTGCATTTGGATCCGTGGAAACTAAATTCTTGCTTTCCCTTAGGCTGATTATAGTTCTACGTTTTATCATTTTGACTGTGCCTACCTGGAATTTTACGGGGAAAACGTGATGACATCAATGTATTAAAGAAATAAAGCAGGTGTGGAGAGAAGAATGCAGAGAGTCGGGGTGAGCAAGTAGCTCATTTGGCTAAAAGGAATCCATTAATTTACGAGACTTATTGGTGCCAATGTTTGGGAGACCAATTTCTTTTTCTTTTTTTATTGGACATTTGCAATCACTGTGCAAATCCAGTTGTGAAAAGCATAACTTTTGTAAATCTGAAAGTGAACCGTGAATCTTATTTATGAATTTGCAATAAGAAATGAATACTAATTTTTCCTAGCAAATATTATAATAGGTAAGGTAGAAATCACAATCGCCCACAAATTTCAGAAAGGAAACTGCAACTTCTCTGAAAGGACATGTATTACTGTAGAGCCTGCCTACCGAAAGGCACATAGATTCCGCCAATTAGAAATTTTAAAACTGATGTCCCCAAACACCTAAATCCGAATTTTATTTGTGAGCGTTAGCTGGAGAAAATCAATAAAAAAGGAGAAAATTGCACAAAATTCCTTCAAACGTTGGCCGTGGAAAACCATCAAAGTCGCTGGGATATTCTCTAGATAGTACAAAACAAGCACTTGTGGATAAAAAAATATTTTCTTTTCATTTGTCTAACCTCTTACATCCTTGAAAGTCTTAGTTTTTGTTTGATCTCTTTGATAAGGGGAAAATGCAAAAAAAAGTCATAAATATATTGTATTGGTACCAATTAAGTCATAAACATTTCAATTAGACCAATTCAGTCCTAAAATTTTCATATTGGTATCAATTTTGTCCATCCAGCCAATTTTGGCTAGTTGACGCTTGTCGCGACCTCCCCGAAGCGGGTTGGACCACCTAAGGGTTTGGCTAATAAATTGCTAAGCCTAGACTTAGCTCGAGCTCTCCCAAACCCATATCAATTCGCAACTTAGGGTTTAAGTTCTTAGTATTGCAAATGATTTTTATCATGAAGTCGCCACTAATCTATTTTTGGTGGGTCGATTAGAAACCCAAGTAAAGTAATGGGAGAATTACCTCACTTCTACGAACTAGAGATTAAATGAGTTCGGAGACTTAATTACGCTAGATTTATCTAACGCCCTTTCGGTACCTTTTTTCTTTATTTCAAAAAAATGTTTTGCAGGTAGCTTGAATTGATTTTAGCCTAAAACACTAAAGTGATCATACGGGTACACAAACATTAAAGATAACATTCAAAGGGAAAAAAACATTGCGGAATTAAACACAATAAGGCAAGCAATTATTATTATTATTATTATTATTATTATTATTATTATTATTATTATTATTATTATTATTATTATTATTGGGTTTTCTCTTGTTTTAAAATGAAAACTTACCTAGATAACATGCATATGATATTTTTGATATTTTTAATGAAATAATTACAGAAAATTGACTACAAAACCCGACAAGTTATCCTACTCAAGTTAGGAAATAATTTAGATTAAATCCCATTTTAATTCGGAAACTCATCTTAATTAAGTAGCCATAACATGTAATCTAATATTAAAAAAAAAATCTAACTAGATAAATTCTAAACATGTGACCCTATCCTATTTAAGAAACTATCCTAATTTGTCATGCAATCTGATTTTTTTTTTTTTTTAATGTTTTCCAAAACAAGCATTTATCAAATATAAACATTATATTTAATCCACTCAGAACATTCATCAAATAAAGGACTAAAATAATCGAAAAAATAATCCGTTGTTTCACGGGTTAAATTAACGATTATTTTAACCCTAAATATCACAATAAAAGAAATCAAAATAATTAAAAATTTGATCTGAAGTCTTACGGATCAAATTAATAATTATGATGATTTAAGAATTAAAATACTATCAAAATGCCTTAAAACCAATATAATTAAAAAATGATCCGACGTCTTACGGATCAAATTAAAAATTATAGAGATTTTTGGGACAACAGAACTCTATGGATAATGTCTAAAATGCATGAATAATTAACATTGGCATCCAACAAGTAATAATAATGAAACTTAACTTCTTTAACAGAGAATAAAATAAAATAAAAAGAAAAACTACCTAAGATGGGAGTACAGGAAGGAAAAACGCAGACGATAGGGGGTGCGCGCGGCGCTCGAGCAGCGTCGGGCGAAGGCAGACCGACGGGCGTCGGGCAAACCGGCAGGCAGCGACGGTGATGGCACGGGCTGCGACAGAATGGAGGTGTGGCGTCGGGTGGTCGCCAAGGACAAAGGTGGAGGCTGGCCGTGGGCGTCGGATTGCGGGCGAAGTTCTTTGGCGCGATTGTCGAAGCGAGGCGCAGTGGGGGCGGTGTTCGAGCGGCGCTACAAGTGGAGGCGAACAGGTCGCTGCTCGCGGCGTCGAGCGGAGGGGAGGCGGCGCGGGTCGTCAAGCGCTGCCGGTGGAGGCGGAACAGGGGCGTCGGCATTAGGGCTTCCGGAGCGGGTGGTCAAGGTAGAGCGGCGGGGGCGGCTCGCGGGTGCTAACGTCGGGGGAACGAAGGCTTGGGCTGTTGATCGCATAGTGGTGCGGACGCGGTGTTGGCTGAGGGACGACTTGCTGCTAGCGTTCGAAGCTTCGGCGACCGCGAAATAGCAGCTGCAGTGGTGGAGTTGCGGCGTCGCTCGAAGCTTCGAGCTATAGGGGGCGGATGCGCGAGATTGCAACGACATCTGGAACTTGTCGAAAGGAGGAAGGCAGCGGTGGGTTGTTGCGGCGTCGGCACTCGGAGCTCGCCAGCCAGAGGGCGGTGGCGGCACGACGACGGTGGTGAAGGCGGGGCAGGGCGTCGAGCAGCAGCGAGAAGTGGAGACCTGAAGAAGAAGACCCTCCCTTTTAATTTTTTTTTTTGGGATATGTTCAACACAAGTCCTAAAACTTGTCAACAAAGTGCAATTGAGTCCTAAAACTTACAAAAAGTGCAATCAAGTCATAAAACTTGTCAACTTGGTTCAATCCAGTCCTTCCGCTAACACCGTTAGTTTATATTAACGGAAATTGCTGACTTGGCTTATTTTAACACTTTCTCTCTCCTACGTGGCAATTAGGGCAAGAAAAATTGTGCACGTCAGCGAAATGACGTAGTTTTGTGAATATTGCCATTATCAAAATGATGACGTCTCCCCCTCCGTTTTTTTCACGACGTCTCCCCCTCCGTTTCTCCGTTTCTTTACGACATCTCTTCCCTTCTTCCCCTCTCAAATCAACGCAACCCTAAGCCCTAAATCTCGACATAGATCTCTTCCCTTCTTCCCCTCTCGAATCAACGCAACCCTAAGCCCTAAATCTCGACGCAGATCTCTTCCCTTCTTCCCCTCTCGAATCAACGCAACCCTAAGCCATAAATCTCGACGCAGATCACTAGTGCCTCGCGAGTTGCAGTTCTTCGTCAAACGCTGGTGCGAGTACGCCCGACACTCGTCCCACGAGAGCCTTGGCGGTGGATCGAGCGGCGCCGACGATCGATGGAGGCGAGGTGAATTTGTTTGCACCGCTTGTGTCCATCCATAGGAATATGTTGTGGAGATTGATTGACCCGCTTACTCTGTGCTAACATGATAGGCTGAAGTCTCTCGGACCGGTTGACTCGAGAGGACCCCGATTTCAAATTGAGCAAATATGATTATTTTGGCCACGGTGAGATGCTGAGTTTCTTCTCTCATGTGTATTGGGGATTGTGATTACTTGTTGTGGTGTTCTTCAATTCTAATATGCATCACTGTATTTGTGATTTGTCCATTAATGTAACTGATAATATAGTGTTTGATCATTTCTTTCAGGACTATGGCTGAAGTTATCTACAACTTCACTAATTATAGAATTTGTTCTAGACAGTGACATCTTCCTCTTGAAACTTCAAGTTCATTTTGGGGGGAGGGGGGTGATATGCGTATCTTCATCTCTGCATCTATATTTACTTGACTAGAAAGGGACATGAGAATAATGTTTTTTCAGACTAAGATAGCAGGGATATGGTATGATGTGGGTTTAAATCCATCTAATATATGTGTCCCTATTATTTGTCAACACTAGCTTTAGAAAGCCAGCTTTGGCTTCCTGAACTGTCTATTTTGGTTGCGCTAATGACTGTCTTCATTTAATCATTTCAGGGACAACAATAGCGGTTCATGTTGCTGATATAATTGCTTTGTCAAAGGTGACTGATTGTTTCCTCTTTGTGTTTCTCTTGTAGTTCTATTACGGTTGCTATAGTTCATGACAATGGTGCTTTGATTTTGATCGGCAGCTTACCTGCTTAGTGCTACCGCAGGAGCACTACCGTTTGCTCCAGCCTAAGTCAATATGGAGATCGGATGACACAAATGAAACGTGCAGTCTTGTTGAGCGTATACTACACCTGGAACCCATTGAAGTATGTTTCAAATAGTTGCGTAGAGGTCGCTTTTTAAGCCTCATTTTTGTGCTAAATTAGTCATGGATTTCCTCTCACGCTTGAATGTTCCACTCGTCCATGGTGCAAATAGGCACGTTTAAATTGAACTTCTTTACATCACATTGTTCAGTACTTATTCACTGGAATCATCATCATGGCTGATAAATGCTACATGACTGTTACACAAGTACCTGCTTAGTGGTGTCACGTGACTATGAATGTTTTCAAAGAACTGTAACTTAACAGAAATCAGTCAAAGATTAGATGGCCTAATGATATATTGCCTTAACAACCGGTTCTATCAAGAGTTATCCTCTTTTGGAATTATTATCTATGGATATCACATTTTCCTGTTCTTTCCCATTTTTTATGCTTCTTGCTGTCCCATAATCCTTTAAGTTGAATCTATAGATATAGTTCCTTTTCACTGTCGATGTCGATACCAAATGATTTGTCTCATTGTCCATTGTTTACACAGTTCTTATGTGATGGAATCCAATGCACTACTTGATATGCTTTTTGTTGCTTGATGATGTTAAGAAAATAAGTTTTCTAGTTTCCATGAACTTATTTGCATGTGCATGTTATTCTTGGAAACAAGATTTATATCGCATGCCCATATTTTCGTCTTAGAGCTCTCTAGCTACTGTTTACAGTTTTGCGACACATGCTAAGATTAAATGTGGGACAGCAAACATGTGGTCTTTATCTGTGAATAAGTTGTCATTACATGTTTGTTTTGAAGGTTAATATATTTCGAGGGATCACTTCGCCGGAGGCTCCGAGATTTGGGAAAGTTTTCGGTGGGCAGTTCATTGCTCAGGCATAATTAGTTCAGTTTTGTGCAGTTTTGTTGAAATTTTATTGGAGGGTTGACTACTCTCAAGGCCATCCATCAACATGGGTATGTTTACCCTACCCATTTCTCTTTACAAGTGAAGTTATTAGTAGTTTTTAGTTGAAATTTTAGGATTGAAAGTGCTATTTGTTTCTATTCCTTTGTAGGTCCAACAGGCAACAACAAAGTTTATGTCACTATTTTCTTTGGAGGTAAATTTCAAGTTGGACAGCCCTTAGAATACGTAGATGGAAGGGTCGATGTTGTTGAAGTAGACTTAAGTAAGGGTTCATTATCCAACATAATTGCAGCTATTGAGGTTCTGTGTGGGCGTAAAATAGAAAAGCTCTTTTATAGAGTTCCTGAAAGTAATATTCTTCAAGATGGAGTAACTCTTAGGTACTTATGGGATAACTCCGATGTGATAGATCAATTTTATCATCATCTTCACTCTGAAAATATTGAATTGTATGTTGAGCATGTCGATGATGAAGAAATGCTTGCTAAGATAGGGGGAGTTGAGATGGAAACTAGAGGTTTGTTTGATGTGAATATGGAAAGTGTTAACAATGTGGCTGATAATGTGTTTGAAAATATAATTGGAAATGCTGATGGTGATGGGAATCAGCTTGAGGGTGAAAGTAGGGATGTGGATGATGAGAATGATGATGCATGTAATTTGGTGGATGCTGAACAGTCGAGTGACGATGATGATTTTGAATTGGTTAATGCAAGAAGAAATTTAAAGGAATTTTCAGCAAGACATAGACTCAAAATTGGAACTAACATTGAAGAAACTTCTCAATTAGACATTGGCTCTCAAACTCCATTATCAGTTGATCCTCTAATGGTGGATGCGTCTGGGTGCGAAACAGAGTACTATGATTCAGATGAAGAAGAAAGTCTTCATTCAGATTTAGATGATGAGAGTGAAAAAGAAGAAAATGATGTTATTTTAAGAAGGAGGAGTAGGTTTCCATCATATGATCGAAATTGTAAGAATCCGGTATTTGTTGTTGGCATGACATTTGAAGATTCAAGTGAGTTCAAAGATGCAATTTTGAGGTACTCGGTGGCTAAACAAAGAGCAATTAAATACAACAAGAACACCACTGGATTTGTAAGAGCTAGGTGTGCCCAAGCTAATTGTAACTGGATGATTTATGGTGCTCTCGATAGCAAAACTAGATCATTTCATTTGAAGACAGCAGTTGGGGGTGAATGTCAGAGAACAGTTGGGGGTGAATGTCACTGTGAGTTAATGCAGGAGAACAAAGCTAAAAGTGGTCAAGGAATTACAAGGCAATTATAAGAAGGAGTATGCACTGATGTACGATTACTTGGGAGAGCTTTACATTGCAAGCCGGGCGAGCACATTTAAAATGAAAGTTGAAAGACCACTACCAAATTCTTTACCATTATTTGATAGGGCTTACATTTGCTTTGATGCTTGTAGGAAAGGATTTTTGGCAGGGTGTCGAAAGATCATTGGATTAGATGGATGTTTTCTTAGGGGATTGATCAAGGGTGAGTTGTTGTGTGCTGTGGGGAGGGATGCTAACAATCAAATGTATCCAGTAGCATGGGCAGTCGTAAGAATTGAGAATAAGGACATATGGAGCTGGTTTATCAACTTGTTGAAAGAAGATCTTGACATGGTAATGGTAATGGATGGACCTTAATAAGTGACCAACAAAAGGTATGTAATACTACTATCGCTCATCTTGAATTTGTTTGCAACAATGTATATAATGATTTCCAATATTAATGTTTTCTTTTCTTTTTTTTATATATCAGGGCCTCATCCCTTCAGTAGTTGAACTTTTGCCAAATGCAGAACATAGAATGTGTGCGAGGCATATATATTCTAATTGGGGTCAAAAGTACAAAGGAAATCAGTTGATGAGACAATTCTGGAAGTGTACTAAGAGTACTAATATGGCAGATTTTGAGGTGCATAAACAGAGATCGAAGGAAATGACTCCACAAGGTCATGATGATCTATTCCAGATTGAGCCAAAGCACTGGTCTAAAGCCTTCTTTGACACCAACATAAAATGTGATGTTGATGATAATAATCTTAGTGAAGCTTTCAATGGTAGGTGTGTGGAAGCTGGGTGCAAGGCCATTGTGAGTATGCTTGAAGATATTAGAATCATGATTATGAATAGAATGCACAGTCAAAGGGATGCATGTGCTAAGTGGACAAGGAATTATGGTCCAAGGATTGTGCATAAGTTACATCATAATATAGTGGCTAGTAGATATTGCCATTTGATATGGAATGGAGATCAAGGATACAAGATTATGGAAAATGGTGACAAATATGTTGTAGACTTCAATTTGAAGACTTGTTCTTGTAGAGCTTGGGAAGTTAGTGGAATTCCATGTTGCCATGTTATATGTGCAATACACCACAAGGAAAATGATCCAGGTGACTACCTAGCCGAGTGCTATAACAAGAACAAATACTTAAGTGCTTATCAATTCATGATGCCTACTGTGAGAGGACATAAATTTTGGGGCAAAACTAATAAAGAAGCCCCTCAGCCCCCACCAATAAAAAAGATGCCTAGTAGGCCAAAAAGGAGTAGAAGAAAGCAACCACTTGAGCTTGTAAGACAGAACAGAATGACTAAAGAGGGTAAGCGAATGACTTGTTCTACTTGCCATGTGGTTGGACATAATTGTAAAGGATGTCATCTGAAAAAGGTATTTCTTAACTAATTAATTTTGTTGATTCTAAGCTTGTTGTCTTGTCATGAATGCTTACTATGTGCTTTTTAGGCCCATGCAAATGCACCTGAAGCTCAATCTCAAGCCAATTCCAGTGGATCATGGCCTAAAAAAAGACAAGTACTTTGTGATAGATTCATGCATTATAAGTTATAAATGTGAAGATTTTGATTTACTAATGATGGATATATATGCAGGCTAAAGCTACAACAACGACAAGTACAACTCAAGGAGGATCCAAAGGCTATGTCATTACTTCTGCAAAAGCTAGTGCACCTGTACAAGATAATAGTGGGCAGACGAATTCTTCAGCCAATGCTTTTGCAGAAGCTAGTGCACAAGTAGAAGATACTTCTGCCAATGCTTTTGCAGAAGCTAGTGCACCAATTGAAGATACTTCAGCCAATGCTTTTGTAGAAGGATGTGCACCAATACATGATACTTCAGCCAATGCTTTTGCAGAAGTCGGTGTACAATTACAAGATACTTCAGCCAATGCTTTTGCTCAAGTTGATGTGCCAGCACAAGATACTTTAGTCAATGCTTGTACATAACTCAGTGGACCAGTGCAAGATACTTCAGCCAATGCTAAAGCTCAGTCTAGTGTAAATGAAAGAGGATGTTGGGCTACTGCTAATGTAAGTGGATGTAGTGGACAGACCAATTCTTTTGCTGAAGCTAGTGTTAATCAACGACAAGGATTTTTTCGTGCTCAAGCCAATGCAATAGCTAGTAGCAAACCTCAAAAAATCCCAGTGAGTAATACCTCACCAGCCATGCATTCATGTGTTGTGATTACATTGTCACATTTGATTTTTTTTTTCTTTTTCAGTTTAAAAGACTTGCCATTGAAATGGAAATGATACAAGGGCAGTCACAACCGAACAAGAAGAAGAAAATGGTATGTTTACACAACTCCTAAAAACAACCTTCAAATTCTCAATGTGAGTATGTTTTAACACTTTACAATGGGAACTAATTGTCTCCTTGAACTAAAAACATACCCATTATTTTGTAGCCTGGCTCAACTGATACAAGATTATTGAAACAATCGGACAAAGGAGTAGTTTTAGGAGCTTCAATGGCAAAGGCACATCCCCAAGCCAGTGCACAGCCTCAATCATCTCAAAGTGCTCTTCAAAAGCATGTTGTTGTGAAGTCAAAGCCACCATTGCAACTCCAGGACAGTTTGCAACTTCAAGCATTAAGAACTTATCCTCGAAAGCACATCGGTGTAAAGCCAAAGCCACCATCGCACCCCCAGGCAAGTTCTCAGCCTCAGTCCCGAAAACATGTTGCCATAAAGCCAAAGCCGAAGCCACCATCACAACCGCCAGTGAGTTCACAGCCTCAGTCATCTCATACTTCAATTGCTCCCGCAAAGCCTATTTGGAAGTGAGTCATAGAAGGCACACCATATACAATTAAAAGCTCACGACTTATGAATCAAGCGCACGTTGAACTTGGTGGACCACCCGAGACAGTAGACTTGGATTGACATGCTTGCTAAATGTGTCAGGTCTCATGAAAGTTGCAACAAGAAATTCTCCTTTAACATTATCTTGGGTGATGTTTTTGCTGGCCAATTTCTTATATGGTTTGTGGTTTGTAGTGTTTTGTAGCAATCAATTTTAGTGATATTGTAATTATCAGAGAAAGTGTTGGGATTGTGTTTAATGACTCGTCCCTTTTGCTGTATACATTTGAGAATATCCTATCCGTCTCTTTGCCTCTTGGCTGCAGTAGTGCAATGTGCAAATTTATCTGCCTAAGAAAAAAAAAAACTTTGTTTTGCATCCGTGTATCTGAGGCAGCATGCCGTGGTACGTGCATGTTCCTTTTCAGTTTCTTTGTTTGAATAGGAGTTTTATTTCTGTTGAGCACCTCAGTACAGTCTCCATATATATTCACAACTTACATAATGTCAAAAAGAAGGCTGCGGTGGAGGGAATGTTCGGCCGTTTTGAGTTAAAAAAACTTCTCTATCTCTAGATACCTTTCATTACATAGTACACACCGATATTATCGAGACGAATCCCCATTAGAGATTATATTTGGCATCTGGAGATCACGAAGATCATCTCAGGATTCCATTGTTTCTGCAGTGAATCGTCATCTCGTTTCGGCCGATCTCTTGTGGCAAGATGTCATAGCGTATCAAGTGCTGTAGATGCATTGTCGTCTTCAGATTTCATCGCGTACACACCGCTCACATCGGGTGGTACCTCGTTCTCATCCGCGAAGACATTGCCTTCGTAAGTCACTGCCCCTCCATCTAGAACTCTGCCATCGCCGGTTACTTCTACAATCAATTTCAGAAAACCGACGCTCTCTTCACGAATCAGACCCTCCCATGCCTCTCCTATCAGCTTCTCAGTCCTTTTGCTTTCGCCGGCTATATCATTGTCACCGCGGTAAGAGTGCTCCTCGTAATATGGTACAAGACCTCCTGCCATGAATCTGAGATTCACCTTACGGCTTAAAAGAAGCGTGCCCGAGTCCGGGATGCTTATGTTCTCCTCGTTCTGGCGATGTCTTTGACTGTCGAATTGATGATTGATCTAAAAGAGCAGCCAGATGCTAAACATCGTGGCAACAGCAAATTGGAATATTCTCCTAGATCGTCCTGCCCTCTGTCTGTGATTGTCGTTGCCGGATTGGTTAGCCATCATGTTTTGTTCCTTCGAATTTGAATCGGATCACTGGAAATAGAAGCAGATTCCAGGCAAAGAGAGGTCAACACGATGACTTAATGGGCCAAAAAAAAAGATAGTTGATGAACAGATGAGTCAAACTATCACGAACCGGAAGACCAACTTCGTAATCTCATTTGGGTTTAACCAAACATTAATCATTTCAACTGAATTCATCGCTCAGACTCTAGCCGAAACTAATTGTGCTGAGCATAAGAAAAATCTGTTCCCATCTTAACAAAAATCAATGCAGGATATACTTAAAGAAGACCTGCTCATACAGTCCTATCTAATGCTCTGACTTTGTGATGATGAACTTGAGAACGAAATCGGCATGCTCGAATGCTCAAGGAAAGGAACCCTTTTGAAAGAAACAAGAGAGGGCCTGCTCGGAAAGTTCTTTCCTTTCTTCTGACGAAAAGCCAAGAAAGAGAGAGTCGCGCAAGCTAACATTCGTCAGAAGGCAAAAGCAGTAGAATTTGTCAAGGCGTGGAAAGTCCCGAACGGGGGGTTTGAAACTTTCGAAAATCCAAAGAGCCGGCTTTGTCACGTAACTCCCTTTACTTCATGCCCCAAACAGTACCTTTTTCTCTCCTTTCTAGATGCTTTTGATTTGATGAAGCAAAAGTTCGAAGGGCGAGGGCAGCTTATATAGAGGAAAACAAGCTTCCCAGACTTCATTTCCATAAATACATGAGAGTGCTCTGTCTTTTTTCCTTTGATGGAACATTTAAAAAATCATCATCCAAATAGCATTCACTGAAAGAACACACGAAATGAATTAAGCTTGTTTACATTTCCACGCAACATGAATTTCTTAATTTTACAGGGCAAAAGAGAATCGGGATAAAGTAATTAAATACAAACTTAGAAACAAGGTACTATGGAAGGCTTAGAAACTTCTCACTAGCTTTCACATTAAATATAATCCCCATAATGATATAACACATGCATAGAAAAAATCCCAATTGATAGAGCATCTTCCCTTTCTTCACTCGTGCAAGCTCTTCCTTTAAAAGTCCATTTTTCGCCTTTTGCGCCTTCATTTTAGCTATCAGTGAGCTCACATAATCGTCGTTGCATCTGGATTGGTTTGACTCCGATAGTGCTTGATTTCTTTCAAGCAGTTCGACTATCATGTCCCTCGCTTGATCCGGTATTTTTTGGTCAACCCACATGAAGAAATTGCAGCAACCTGGACCATCAAACTTAGCACATCCATAGAACCTTCTTCCTGCGTTTTTCTTTGTTTTTGCAATAAGAAGTGGTGATCGAAGACCACAATAGCAGGTTAACTCTGATTTGATCTCATTAGGAGTTACACCACTTGATTTAGAAGTTGTTGCCCTCATTCTTCTTGTCGCCATATTAAAAAAGCATATCACAGTTGCAAACTAGCAAAACCTACACCATAGGAGAATAAAGGCATGTTAACCTTCAAAACAAACATGTAATGACAACTTATTCACAGATAAAGACCACATGTCTGTTGTCCCACATTTAATCTTAGCATGTGTCGCAAAACTGTAAACAGTAGCTAGAGACCTCTAAGACGAAAATATGGGCATGCGATATAAATCTTGTTTCCAAGAATAACATGCACATGCAAATAAGTTCATGGAAACTAGAAATATTATTTTCTTAACATAATCAAGCAACAAAAAGCATATCAAGTAGTGCATTGGATTCCATCACATAAGAACTGTGTAAGCAATGGACAATGAGACAAATCATTTGGTATCGACATCGACAGTGAAAAGGAACTATATCTATAGATTCAACTTAAAGGATTATGGGACAACAAGAAGCATAAAAAAATGGGAAAGAACAGGAAAATGTGATATCCATAGATAATAATTCCAAAAGAGGATAACTCTTGATAGAACCGGTTGTTGAGGCAATATATCATTAGGCCATCTAATCTTTGACTGATTTCTGTTAAGTTACAGTTCTTTGAAAACATTCATAGTCACGTGACACCACTAAGCAGGTACTGTGTAACAGTCATGTAGCATTTATCAGCCATGATGATGATTCCAGTGAATAAGTACTGAACAATGTGATGTAAAGAAGTTCAATTTAAACATGCCTATTTGCACCATGGACGAGTGGAACATTCAAGCGTGAGAGGAAATCCATGACTAATTTAGCACAAAAATGAGGCTTAAAAAGCGACCTCTACGCAACTATTTGAAACATACTTCAATGGGTTCCAGGTGCAGTATACGCTCAACAAGACTGCACGTTTCATTTGTGTCATCCGATCTCCATATTGACTTAGGCTGGAGCAAACGGCAGTGCTCCTACGGTAGCACTAAGCAGGTAAGCTGCCGATCAAAATCAAAGCACCATTGTCATGAACTATAGTAACCGGAATAGAACTACAAGAGAAACACGAAGAGGAAACAATCAGTCACCTTTGACAAAGCAATTATATCAGCATCATGAACCGCTATTGTTGTCCCTGAAATGATTCAATGAAGACAGTCATTAGCGCAACCAAAATAGACTATTCAGGAAGCCAAAGCTGGCTTTCTAAAGCTAGTGTTGACAAATAACAGGGACACATATATTAGATGGATTTAAACCCACATCATACCATATCCCTGCTATCTTAGTCTAAAAAAACATTATTCTCATGTCCCTTTCTAATCAAGTAAATATAGATGCAGAGATAAAGATACGCACATCACCCCCCCCAAATGAACTTGAAGTTTCAAGAGGAAGATGTCGATGTCTAGAACAAATTCTATAATTAGTGAAGTTGTAGATAACTTCAGCCATAGTCCTGAAAGAAATGATCAAACATTATATTATCAGTTACATTAATGGACAAATCACAAATACAGTGATGCAGATTAGAATTGAAGAACACCACAACAAGTAATCACAATCCCCAATACACATGAGAGAAGAAACTCAAGATCTCACCGTGGCCAAAATAATCATATTTGCTCAATTTGAAATCGGGGTCCTCGAGTCAACCGGTCCGAGACTTCAGCCTGTCATGTTAGCACGAGTAAGCGGGACAATCAATCTCCACAACATATTCCTATGGATGGACACAAGCGATGCAAACAAATTGACCTCGCCTCCATCGTCGGCGCCGCTCGATCCACCGCCAAGGCTCTCGTGGGACGAGTGTCACGCGTACTCGCACCAGCGTTTGACGAAGAACTGCAACTCGCGAGGCACCGGTGATCTACGTCGAGATTTAGGGCTTAGGGTTGCGTTGATTCGAGAGGGGAAGAAGGGAAGAGATGTCGTAAAGAAAGGGGAAGAAGGGAAGAGATGTCGTAAAGAAACGGAGAAACGGAGGGGGAGATGTCGTGAAAAAAACGGAGGGGGAGACGTCGTCGTTTTGATAATGGCAATATTCACAAAACTACGTCGTTTCGCTGACATGCACAATTTTTCTTGCCCTAATTGCCACGTAGGAGAGAGAAAGTATTAAAATAAGCCAAGTCAGCAATTTCCGTTAATATAAACTAACGGTGTTAACGGAAGGACTGAATTGAACCAAGTTGACAAGTTTTAGGACTTAATTGCACTTTTTGTAAGTTTTAGGACTCAATTGCACTTTATTGATAAGTTTTAGGACTTGTGCTAAACATATTCCTTTTTTTTTTTTCCTTTCTCACGTCTCTTCTCTCTGTCTCTGTTTACTTTTTCAGTGAACCCTTTTCCCTCTTGCTTTACCTTTTGGGTTTCTCTCTGACAAGAGTCTCTCTCCTCCCCTTGACTTCATTTTCCTTGTTTCTCTCTGACGAGAGTCTCTCCTTTTTTTTAATCTCTTCCCTTCTCTCAACTCGTGTGTCTCTCTACGGGCTCTTTTTTAATAGCTTTTCTTTTACTCCTCTGGCCTCCTCAAATGAATTTTTTTCGTTCAGCTCCACTCTCTCTACCTCACTCCTTGGTTTCTTCTTAATCTCTTCTTCTCTCCACTCGTCTCTCTACGGGCCTTTTGAATATATTTTATTTTTACTCGTCTGGCCCTTTCTCTGACCACACTCCTTGGTTTCTCTCTAACGAAACTCTACCTCTCTTAATCTCTTCTTTTTTCAACTCATCTGGCCCTCCCCTGCGTTTGCACTCCCAAGCCTTATTTATAGGCTCAGAATTCACCGCCTCACGTCGCCGACTTCAGTGTGAATTGAGAACAGCCGCAACTTTTTCTTCACGTCCAAGTACTAGTAAGTTGAACTTTGCTTCCTGCTCCTTGAAGGCTCCAGTAGCTACTATAATATATTATAATGTGTGCCCCTTCTTTTGACTTTCTCCAGAATTTTCACGTCCTCCCCATTTTTGTGCATGCATGTGCATGCATTAATGAGGGAGAGACAATGGACGTGCGAGAACTTCTTTCCTATTTTTTTGACTTTCTCTCTTTTGGTACCGATGCAAATGCGACTACATGAAATGCAATTTTACTATTTTTTTAGGGATTAAAGATTAATTCCTAAATTTTTATGCAATTAATTACTAAATAATTAGTCAAATTTTATGTGTCAACAACGCTGATATGAACGTTGACCATCCGACCAACGCTCACGTGGTAATTTTTTAATAATTTTTTATTTTTTTTCAAAATTTTTATTAATTTGTTCCTTTTCCTTCTTTTTCCCTCTCATTCCTCCTTGGATCCCTGCAGTGGCCAATGAGGCTCCGACAAGGCTTGTTGACCATTGGGCAAGGGCCACGAAGCCTATGCCGGCAACTAGCTAGGGTCATGGTCCTTGCCTAGGGCCACGGGTGAGGCCAACCTTGCTCTGGCCTTACTAGAGCCTCGTCGGCCACTGTGGGGATCCAAGGAGGAAGAAGAGCAAAATGAAAAGGAAAAAGAAAAAGAAAAAAATTATTTAAAAAAATTTGAAAAAAAAAAAAAATATTAAAAATTTGTTACGTCAATGTTGGTTGAATGGCCGGTGTCCACGTCAATACTTCCAAAATTGGCTGGATGAACTGAATTGATACCAATGTGAAAATATTTAGGATTGATTTGATACAAATGCAATAAGTTTAAGCATTTTTTGGTACTTTTTCCCTTTGATAGGTAAGAGTCTTGAGCTTTCCAAACTTCATAGTTTTCTCTCTCCATTAACTCATTATCACTTTGCTTCATCATAACATTTGTTATTCTTTACAGTGACTGATTCAAATATGGCCATTAGAGATGTTGTTTCGGGTTCCTTCTTGTAGGTCCTTTTTGATAGGTTTTGCTCTCTGGCATTGAATTATGTACATCGAGAAGGAATCAACACCACCCTCCTTGATGAGTGGAAGGGGATGCTGGTCACAATCAAAGTAATGCTAGATAATGGAGAGGAAAAGCAACCGAGTGGTAATTGTCAGGTGAAGCTGTGGCTAAACAACTTTAGGGATTTGGCCAATGATATGTAAGACTTGCTCGATGAGTTCGAGATGGAACCCGCTCAGGCCAAGTCAGAGGCAGAATCCAGCACATCTTTTTCTTAAAAGTCTCACGTCTGCCATGAAGTACTTTCATTTAAAATTGCAAGAACGTCGTCATACAATACCATTCGCAATCCAATTATCTTAGGTAGGCAAGTCTTGTCATTATATCCCCACCAAGCTGCCAGAGCTCCTGTCACAGTTAATCTTCACAAAACCTAGCTCAGGTTACTCTACAGACCCTGCCTTTCGTCCACCAATCATGACTTAGCTCTCTTACATTTTTAACAGGCAACATAGTCTAAAAGAGCTTTTTCTAATCTGTGTAGTGACAGTTCCAGTATGGAGTGATTTATGTTTAACGGTTATTGCATTTCGAGTGTTCCAGATATACCAACAAGAATAGGCAATCATTCTTAAGCGTTATCAACCTGTACCAAGTCATTCGATCTCCTAACATCACATTTGTAGAATACCAGCCCGTACGAATAAGTGTCCATCGCCAGTGTCTCCCATTCTTGTTAATTAACATAATCATAGGAATTTTCTAGTCATCAAAAAATAAAAATCATCAACAGGGTATCCCGGTTCATTTTTTGTTGCAGTCAATTAGGTGTGTGTATAATTTTGTTCGATCACTCTTGCAATTCTTCATTATGCATGAAGGATCATTTTATTTAGGACTAATTGCTCATCCTGTTTCAGATTTTTGGATGAGAAATATGAGGACGGTGGAAAGACTATTAATGGTGGAGGATGTAAGAAGCATGGAGTATTATGTTTCCTTTGTCTCTAATTTCTATTTGGACGAGAAATATGAGGGACATGGAAAGATTATCAAAGTGGTCTTCGCAGAAATCTCTCCTCTCTCAAACAGCTATCTTTTTTAGTTACCAGTACTTGCCAGAGGATGGCTTTTCTTCCTCTTTCAAGTATTTGGTATAATGCAATGTAAAATTCTAAAAGATCAATGCTCAAAACTCAATGGCGACTATTGGCACCTCATCCAAGAAATCCCACTCATTGTAATTGATTGAGTTCGGATTCAATAAGAAGATTTCTCTCCAATGTCTAATTTTTATTCTTCAGGTAATGGTTCGGACTTCTTTCTCTCTTCCACACTTGTCGTTATGCTACTACTGCTGCTCAAAAATCCATTTCTGTTACGAATCCTCAACTCGACGCTAGGAAGTTCATGTTTGTCCATGGACAAGCTTCACATAATTTGCCACAAACCAGCTAGACTTTTGGGTTGCTCTGTTTTGTTTGATAGGAAGCACACAATGAAACGGTTATAATGCTAACGTGGCCCGGCAAGTCCACCATTTTTTCGCACGAGTGACTATTCCTCAAAACAAATAATACTTGCATGGATTCGCTCATTGTGACATCCCCCTTCTCCCCCTCTCTTTTGTCTTCTTCTTCTCTCTCTCATCCTTCTCTGCCATCCATCCCCCTTCCCCTTTCTTTCTCTCATTCTTTCTTTTCTTCCCTTTTCCCCTCATACTACCTCGTGCGGCCCCTTCTTTTGTCCTTTCTTCTCTCTCTTTCTCTCTCTCTCCCTCTCTCTTCTTTTCCTTCCCTCTCTCTCGACTGAACCCACCTTCTTCTTCTTCTTCTTTCTGGCCGCCGCTTCACCCACCAGCACCATCGCCGCTCCACGCCCAACTCTCCCTCACCATCATCATCACCACCTCTTGGCCTCCCCACCTTCGGCAGACAGGATTGCGTGGCGCCACGGCAGGAACCGCAAGGGCCGCGTCCCCATCCACGGGCCCCTTGGCCATGAGTTTCAAGGGCCGTCGCGCCACCGCTCGCCCGACATTGCCGGCTCGCTCATTGCCTCTTGCTGCCGCTCGCTTAGCCGTCCGTGCCGCCGTTGCTTCAAGCCACCGCGAGCCACCGCTCGAACCGAGCCTCCCCCTGCCGGCCGTGAGCTTCAAGAGCTACCGCCACTATCGTCGAGCCTCCATTTGAGCCACAAGTGTCGCGTTCTCGACGCCGTCGCGCCGCCGTCACCGCAGGCTCGCCATCGTCAGAAATCGGTGAGTTAACCTCTTAATCGTGGATCAGAGCGTTAATTGCGTTTAGGGGTGATTAGTTTAATATTAACGGTGATTAGTATTAGTTTATTTTAGTTTATTCTTAATCACGATTAAGAATGGTTTAGACTAATTTTAATTACGATTAATTTAAGTAATTACGATTAGATTAAGTAACCATGGTTAGATTAATTAATTGAGTTTAGTTTAATTAATCGTAATTCATTTATTTTAATTTTATTTATTTAATTAATTGTAATTATTTTAATTAACGTCGATTAATTTTTAATTTATTATAGTTAGGCTAATTAATCGTGATTAGCTTAATTAATCACGATTTGCTTAATTAATCACGATTAGCTTAATTAATGACAGATTAACCATTAAGTAAAATTTTATTCTTCAGGTAATGGTTCGGACTTCTTTCTCTCTTCCACACTTGTCGTTATGCTACTACTGCTGCTCAAAAATCCATTTCTATTGCGAATCCTCAACTCGATGCTAGGAAGTTCATGTTTGTCCATGGACAAGCTTCACATAATTTGCCACAAACCAGCTAGACTTTTGGGTTGCTCTGTTTTGTTTGATAAGGAAGCACATAATGAAACGGTTATAATGCTAATGTGGTCCGGCAAGTCCACCATTGTTTCATACGAGTGACTATTCCTCAAAACAAATAATACTTGCATGGACTCGCTCACAGTGCTGGAATTGTGATGCATGGATGTGCCTGTCTGGATGATGATATATCTTGAACTTTGTTTGACCCAACTATTGGTTATCTATCCACTAATGGAAATGCACTATGCTTTGCATGAGAATCATGAAGAATTGTTGCTCTTATATTGATATTTTTTCTGAAATTTCAGTGTGTCATGTTTTCTCTTCCAAAGATCCTTTTTTAGTGCTCTAGCCCATTGACTTGAATTCTCTCAACTGTGCTTGTTTTGCAGAATATCCCACTGTCAAAGATCTTTTCTGAAATTTCAGCGCTTGTTATGCTTTCTCTTTCAAAGATCTTTTTTTTTTTAATGCCCTAGCCTCGTGACTTAAATTCTCTCAACTGTGCTTGTTTTGCAGAATATCCCACTGTCATCTTTATTTGGCAAAATCTCTAAGGAGGATCAACTGCAAATGCTGTTGAGGTAGGCAAATGATGTGCTTATGTTTATCTTCTCCAACTTGACAAAAGAAGACAAAAGGCTATTTATTTTCGTAGGTGTACCGATATGCTCAAAACTATTTCTTTTTTTTTTTTTTTTTTTTGGTGACACACTTCAAAAGATTCATCTGTATCATGATGTCAATCATCGAGGTCTATATTCAAAGTCAAACGGAGAATCTTTCTTTCTTTTTTTTTTTTTTTTTTTTTTTTTTTTTTTGGTAGGAGGAGAATCTTTTCTACTTCCAACAACAGCAGCTACTGTAAAGATGCACAAAATAGGATTTAAAACAAGTGTTTTCAAGTTGGTGAATGTGACAACTAAATTTGAATGAACCCTGCAGACTATAATTTCTTTAAACCTGACTTCCTTGTCAAAGTTCATAGTTTATCTTCTTCTTCTATTTAAATTGCCACACCATCTCAAAGCGCATTTTCTTTTTCTCTGTTATCAAGGAAAGACAGAGATGAGAAATCAGGTAGACTATGCTCTGTCGATCTGTTAAGTGATCATGAAAACCTCACTTTTGCCACAATGAATTTCGATTTAAGATTGTGAGAAGGCCGTTCGTCCAGTACCACTTGAAACCATTTATCTAGGGTAGGCAAGTCCTATCACTATAACCTCGCGAAGCTGCTAGAGCTCCTGTCATGGACAAGGCAAGATGCAGGCACTATCATCGCTAGTGGGTTATCCTAGTGACCTCGGATGGGGGAATATCAGCTTGTACCAGGAGGAGTGAGAAGTGAAAAAGAATTAATTTGCGTCTTGCAAAGGCTCTGTCCTTTTCATTTGCTCCCTTTCGCTTTTGCTTCACTATCTAGTCATAACATACAGTCCAGTCAAGTCACGGTCTTCTTGAGTTTTATGGTTTATAGTTTTCTCTCTCCGTTAATTAATTATCACTTGGCTTCACCATGACCTATGCTCATCTCTTGGCTCAATAGTGTTCTCTTCCTGCTCATTCGAAGCTAGAGCTCGTGCTCAATAGTGTTCTCCTCCTACTCGTTCGAAGCTAGAGCTCGTGCTTGTTGGATCGTTGTAATTGATCTAATCACATTCACTGGTCTGCTCCGGGAAGTCTACTCGGAACAGGTAAGTTATATCTATCTATTTGCTCTCTTTTTTGTCCCCAAACTGATGCATCTAGAACTTCACAACCTAAAGCATATGGTGGTTTGATCCCCTCCCATCCCCCCCCCCCCCCCCCCAAAAAAAAAAAAAAAAAAAAAAAAAAACAAACAAACGTCTTTGATGTCTCCACATGGTCATCCTCATTGAAGGAGGAATCGGTAATCTTCTTATATCTTATGTAAAAGCCTATATTGATCGCATACTCACCAATAAAGCAATGTCTCCACATGGTCATCCTCATTGAAGGAGGAATCGGTAATCTTCTTATATCTTATGTAAAAGCCTATATTGATCGCATACTCACCAATAAAGCAAAAAAAAAAAAGCATTGAAATTTCAAGGATACTAACAACATATGGATGCGAAAAATGTCAACAAAACACTAATATGCACTGAAGTTTTTGACAAACATAGGCGTGTGCTCTAAGTCGGTCGTATATAGAAAATTCAAATTTTATCCTCTGTTTTGGATGCCCACAAGAAAAGTCTCGATATGAAGAAAAAGAAGAGCAATTGACGAACAATTGACGAAACAAGCACCTATGGACAAAAGCTATTTTCTTTTGATTTGTCTAACCTTTGGTGTGCATTCCTCGAAAGTCTCGGTCTTTTTTATGTCCTTTTTGGTAAATGAACGTGTTGATCTTCCTAGACTTCATAGTTTTCTCTCTCCATTGACTCATTTTTACCTCGCTTCAACATAAGATCTTTGTTGTTCTCTACAGTGACTGATTCAACCATGACAATGGGAGAGATCGTTTTGGGTTCCTTTATGGGTTCCTTCTTTCAGGTCCTATTCAGCAAGTTGACTTCTCTCACATTAGTCTATGCACAACATGAAGGAATTAGCACCGCTCTCCTCAAGGAGTGGAATGAGATGCTGGGCACAATCAATGCAGTGCTGACTGATGCAGAAGACAAGCAACTCAGCGGTGTCGCGACCTCTTTTTTTCGGCGCCCGCAATCGGGTACGGGCGCCTAAGGAGGCTAATGGCTCGGCTGAATTTATTATGCCCGGACTCTCCCAAGTCCACCAAATCACGACTTTAATAGTCTAAGTTTTTAACCTGTAAGTTAATTTTTAAAACGGAGTCGCCACTAATCAATTTGGGGTGGGTTGATTAGAAACCCAAGCGAAGTATTGGGAGAAATACTCACTCTGCGTAACCGGAGAAATTAGGATCGGGGACTTGATTACACTAGTTAATCACTAATGCCCTTTCGGTACCTAATCTTGTTTAAACCTTGAGGTTTTTGGATGTTCGAGGATTTTCCATGCATTTTTGGGAGGAAAAACATTTCTTGAGTCTTTTTCTAATTTTTTGGATATAAAAGGGATTTTTTTGGATTTTTTTTTTTGAAAATACAAGTCTTTTTTGGCTTTTTCTGAATTTTTGGTTTTTTTTGGATTTTTGGCATTTTTTTGAAAATATGGAATATTTTTTATTTTTTATTTTTTATTTTTTATTTTTCAGAAAATAAAATATTTTTTTATATTTTTCAAAATATTTTTCGAAAATAAATTATTTTTTACTTTTCTCGATTTTTTAGAAAATAAAAAATTTTTCAACATTTTTTAAATATTTTTCGATTTTCTGGAAATTAAAACATTTTTTAATATTTTTTTCGAAAATAAATTATTTTTGATTTTTTTTTGAAATATTATTTATTATTTATTATTAAAATATTATAAAAACTGACCCGGGTCGGATCCGCGGGTTGGGTCCGACCCGGGCCGACGACCCGCACGCGGACGGGCCGCAACGCGGGCCCGACTCGGATTTTTGTCCTCTTTTCTTTTTCTTTTTTTATTTATATTGAAACGGCGTCGTGGCCGGTGTTTAGAGACAACCGGCCCGGCCCGACAACCCGGTCCAATAGCCCGCTCCCTTCGGCGAAACCCTACCCGGTCCCGACCCATACCCGACCCGGCGACCCGGTTTTCATCCGTCCCCATTCGCGAAACCCTACCCGAACGGTGGCCCGGATCCGACCCGGCTGGGTCCGACGCAATTCTTCCTCCCTCCTCGTCTATCCGCGGCGCCGATGGAGGGGCTAGGAGGTCGAATGGCGGCGGTCCGGCGTTCGGCGGCGACGGAGGCTAGGGTTTCGACTAAAGGGGGGCAAGCCTCCGAACGGCGGCGACGGAGGCGGCTGCGCGGGTTGAGACGCAGGGCGAAACGACGATTAGGGTTCTGAGAGGGAGGGGAGCTTCCGTTCGACGGCGGCGGGGGTGACGATGGCGTACGGCGGCCGACGGCGAATGAACTCGTACCTATCTCCGCGAGCCGCACTAGTCGATTTCGCGATGAAGGGCTTTGATTCGGCCGAGTCTTGAACGCGTTGCGGGTCGAGTCGGGGAAGTAGCGGCCAGCGTCGGGAAAAACGGGATCGTCGAGGCGCGAGGGCGACGGTACGGTTTGACGGCGTCGGGGGACCGGTGCTCGGTCCACAAAGCAACGGCGGCGGTCCGGCTCGGGCGACTAGGCACGGCGGATTTCCGATCTGCGCCCGGATCTCGACCCTCTCTCCCTCCGGCCGCGAGCTCTCGGATCGGGGTTCGCTCGCCGCCGATCTCCCCGAAGTCTCTCGGAGGGAGGTCGTTGAGCTCGCTACCCGATCGCTTCGCCCTTGCTCGCTCTTTGAGTTCCCCGAAGTCTCTCGGGGGATCTCTCGGAGCTTGCTGGGCTGGGTCGTCGCTCAATGGAGGCGGTGCTTCGGTATTTATAGGCGAGGGTGGCCGGTCGACGGAACCGACCGCCGGTCCCCCTCGCGTGCCCGAGCGCCCCTTGACGGCCGGACCGGTGTCCCATCCGACGCCCGCCGCTTCCCCCACGTCGCTGTCCATCTGCTCCTCCGGCGTCGCGCCCTTTGCGCGTGTGTTGCGAGAGGCGCGAGGAAGAAGAAGACTCGGGCCGGGCCGAGCCGAGGCGGAAATGGGCCGAGGCCCATGCGAAGGCCGCTTCTCCCCTTTTTACGTCCTTTTTCGCTTCTTTTCTGTTTTTTTTTTTTTTTTAAATTTATTATCTGAAAAAGTTAAAAATAAAATAAACTAAAATAAAATAAAGTAAAGTAAAACCTAATTAATTAGAATGAAATTTTAGGCGTCAACTTGCCCCTCTTTGAAGGTGAGCTCGCGAGGTTGCATTCAAAGACAAGCCGATGCCTAAATTTTATCCATGCATGCGTAGCAGATTATATTTTATTTGGGACTTATTATTATATGCAGAAAAAGAGCAATATAACTTTACATATACTAAGACAGATAAGAAGGTACACGTAGTTACTTACCGGGAGTGAGTGAGATAGGGTGTGAACCCCGAGTTTGGCAAGTATCAAGGCGTCGTCTTACCTGTGATATGAGGAGGTTGCTTTTCCGGCTCGAACCATTCTTCGGTCGCCTGTTAAAACAATCAATAATTTGTCTAGGACCCGAACTTTTCTTCGGTCGCCTTGACGGAAATTGCCTTTCCCGGGACCCGAACCATTATTCGGTCGCTTTGTTAGAGCAATCGGTGATTTGCCTCGGACCCGAACCTTTCTTCGGTCGCCGTGACGGTAAAATGCTTTTCCGGGCCCGAACCATTCTTCGGTCGCTGTCGGAGCGATAAGTGGTTTGTCTCGGACCCGAACCTTTCTTCGGTTGCCGTGATAGGAGATGCACCGACCTTTCTCGGGGCATCTATTTGTGGGTGCTGATTTGCATCGAGGACACCGGTTGGTACCCGACCTTTCTCGGGAGATGCGCCGACCTTTCTCGGGGCATCATATTTGTTGGGGTGTCGACTTCACAAAGACACCGGTAGGAACCCGACCTTTCTCGGGAGGATGCGCCGACCTTTCTCGGGGCATCGATTTGTGGGGTGTCGACTTGTTGAAGACACCAATTGGTACCCGACCTTTCTCGGGAGATGCACCGACCTTTCTCAGGGCATCGATTTGTGGGGTGCCTGACCTCTGTCATGGACACCGATTGGTATCCGACCTTTCTCGGGAGATGCGCCGACCTTTCTCAGGTTATCGATTCGTGGGGCGCCCGAACTCGTCATGGATACCGATTGGTACCCGACCTTTCTCGGGAAATGCGCCGACCTTTCTCGGGGCATCGATTTGTTGGGGTGCGACCTCGTCAAGGACACCGGATGGTTCCCGACCTTTCTCGGGAGATGTACCAACCTTTCTCGGGGCATCGTGCCGGAAGATACCTGGACATTTATAGGCATTGAAAGAGTACTGGATATTCACAAGTACTAACCTGGAGGATATTTGGGCTTTTGTAGGCGTCGAAGGCGTACTTGGATGATCACAAGTGCGAATCGGAGGGTGCTGGACATTCGCAAGCGTTGAAGGAGTACGATTGCTTACGGGTGTTGAAAGGGTACTTAGATGATCACAAGTAAAAATTCTTGGAGGAAACCTGGACATTTGCGGGTATCCAAGGGGTACTTGGATGATGACAAGTACAAATTCTTGAAGAATACCTGGTCGTTTTTCGAAGGTCTCTTGGTAGATGGAATATCGAGGACGTGCCGAGATATTCTTGAAGGTCTCTCGCCTTCGGTAGTTGGAATATTGAGGACGCGCCTCGGCTATTCATGAAGGTCTCTCATCTCCCAGTAACGGGAATATCGAGGACATGCTTCACATATTCGTGAAGGTCTCTCACCTCCTGTAATTGGGAATATCGAGGACATGCCTCACATATTCGTGAAGGTCTCTCACCTCCTGGTAATTGGGAATATCGAGGACATGCTTCGGATATTCGTGAAGGTTTCTCACCTCACGGTAGTCGGGAATATCGAGGACGTACCTTGGATATTCGTGAAGGTCTCTCACCTCCTGGTAAATGGGAATATCGAGGACGTACCTTGGATATTCGTGAAGGTCTCTCACCTCCTTGTAAATGGGAATATCGAGGACGTGCACAGGATATTCGTGAAGGTCTCTCACCTCCTGGGAGTTAGGAATATCGAGGACGTACCTTGGATATTCGCGAAGGTCTCTCACCTCCTGGTAAATGGGGAATATCGAGGACGTGCCTAGGATATTCGTGAAGGTCTCTCACCTCTTGGCGGTTGGGAATATCGAGGACGTACCTTGGATATTTGTGAAGGTCTCTCACCTCCTGGTAAATGGGGAATATCGAGGACGTGCAGGGATATTCGTGAAGGTCTCTCACCTCCCGGCGGTTGGGAATATCGAGGATGTACCTTGGATATTCGTGAAGGTTTCTCACCTCCGGTAGTCGGGAATATCGAGGACGTACCTTGGATATTCGTGAAGGTCTCTCACCTCCTGCTAATTGAGAATATCGAGGACGTACCTTGGATATTTGTGAAGGTCTCTCACCTCTGGTAAATGGGGAATATCGAGGACGTGCACAGGATATTCGTGAAGGTCTCTCACCTCCCGGCGGTTGGGAATATCGAGGACGTACCTTGGATATTCGTGAAGGTCTCTCACCTCCTGGCAGTTGGGAATATCGAGGACGTACCTTGGATATTCGTGAAGGTCTCTCACCTCCTGGTAAAATAAACTTGAATGTAGCACGGGGCTTACAGAAGGCCGCGAGGCACTTTAAAGGGCTGGAACACCAGGGTAGCCGCGGGTGTACAAAATGCTTGGGATTCTTGGACGAACACAAGTATTTAATGATATGATCGGGGACCACTCAAGATGGTCCAAGTGTAAGAAAGCATGTCCGGGTAACCACGGGCGCACAATGCGATGGAAATACTTGAATGGCTGCTAGTATTCAATGATACGGTTTTGAGAACAACTCGGAAAGGAGGACCTTAACAATGAAAGGCACTCTAAGGTAGTGGGATACTTGGTCGATTGCGGGTATCCTAGCTATGAAGACAACTCGAACAAGTCGAGTGTCAAGAAAAGAGAGTATCCGAATGGCCGGTACTCAAAGACAAGGGGACACTTGGACGGTCACAAGCATCCAAATTTTAAAGACAGCTTAAACAGGGTCGAGTATTAACGGAAAGAGCACCCGAGTAGCGGCGGCACTCAAAAACGGGGGATACCGGACGGTAGTAGGTATTCAACGATGAAGGGATACTTGGTCAGTCACAAGTATCAATATTCTGGGACGACTCGAACAAAATCGAGTGTCGGGGAAAGGGAGTATCCGAACGATGGCCGATACTCAAAGACAATGGGAATACCTAGACAGCGGTAGGTATTCAACGATAAAGGATACTTGGTCACCACAAGTATCAATACTCGAAGACAACTTGAATAGGTCGAGTGTCGATAAGAGGGAGTACCCGGCAAGTGGTGGGTACCCACGTACAATGGGATACGAGACAAATGCAAGCACCCAAACTCAAGGGACGACTTGAATAGGTCGAGCGTCGAGAAGAGTACCCAGACAGTGGTAAGTACTTTAAGACAAATGGGGATAGGGATATGCTTACCTAGCAATATCTCTGATTTTAGGAAGTATGTCTCTATTTACACAACATGCACACATGTACACAATGATTGTATATGCTGTAAATTTATGAGTTTAAATGCGATTTATGCATGACAATTTTGTCGGTTTTACATCATTTGAGTTCCACTGGGAAGATTTTGAAAGACAACCTTTATTCGGAATATAGATGTCTTGAGCATGCCGGATGAGGGACTTTCAGTCCGAAAGGACTTTTCACTCACTCTCATGGAAAAGGCTATCCCGACCATTGATGCGGGATTTATAAGGACCACACATCTCATTATCATCATGTCGGCGGGGTCCGAGTATTCTCGCAAGTGGTACGATTTTACCGGTGTGTGGGAGGTCTTTGTTGAGACCGTAATGTAGGCTTGGTTGTTGGCTCGTCAATGGGGACCATCACGGTCAAGGCTTATGAATAGAACACTACACGATCATCTCGGGTTTGCAAGCTTAGGAATCTGCGAAAAGAGATAGAATAGTCTTGCTCGTACTTCTTCGAGCGATGTTTATAAACATATGAAATCCTACGTTAATTGAAGTGCCCTAGTCTGAAGAGACTTTTACAATGGGACGCGATGTAGGCTTGATTGATGTGTAAAAAGGTGAGAGCTGGTGGTTGCCTTGGCATTTGTCACTGGTTTTCCTTCTCACTGTCAGATAGAGGCTCTATCAACTTTTCTTGAGAATACAATTGACTTGTATTCTTTAGTTGGGGGGCATTGGCCTTGCTTTTACCAGGCACACTGCTTTTTATGCCCCTAGTTTTTATTCCAATTTTTATTCATGGGCATTGACCTTGCTTTTACCAGGTACACTGCTTTTTTATGCCCCTAGTTTTTTATTGCTTGAGGAACTAATCTAGACAAGCTCAAGCAAACACCGTTGTTCATCTTTTGTCGGCGCTCCTGATTATGCTGCTCGAATGGCAGTAAATTCTACTTTGCCTCCATGTGAGGGTAAATTTACAGACTCAATTGAGTTGTACAATGGATACAAGTGCGTGAAGAAAGAATTGCTCTTCGTCATTCTAAGGCACTTAAATTAACGCGAGTGTTCATATGCAATAAAGACACCCGAAGATTGATGTAAGTGCAAGCAAGAAAATTTCTATCCCTTTTCTCACCTTGTGATGCTGATTTGCCTTGTCTTCGACATGCCCCGGTGTGGGGTGATTCTTGATGAGAGAAGCTTCATCGGTGTATGAGGCTCAAGAGGGGTGAGCAATGAAATGCCTCTCCTTGTTTTGGTTATCGTACCATTCGCGAGAGAACTTTTTACCTTGCGGTCATGGAATCTTTTGCACTCATCTCACAAGTGTATAGATGGGGACCGTGTGTAGGATATGGCTTGCCCGTCATCATTCTCGACGCGCCTCATCTAGCATACTCAATCAATCTTGTATTCTTCACTTAGCTGTCTATTCTAATAATTCTTAATAGAATCAATGATTTGAACGACGAAATCATCATGCAAAAATCCATTTGGAGAAGGCATGCAGCATTTTTAAGTATGAGAGAGTTTGTACTCTCAAAACAAATGAATGATTTTTACTCAAGAAACCCTATTGACAACTTTAGGGACATTCACTTGGTGAAATTGTATTTACAAATGTGTTGAATTTTGAACATCAAAAGAGTTATTCACAAATGGGTGTCAATGGATCGTCCCTATAGGAAAATGACACAAGAATGATCAGCCAAGGATTGGGAATCGATCTATTGATTTGACGGGCTCTTTTGCTTTTTGCCCCCGTAGAAGAGAAGATGTGGAAGTAGCTCAACCAATAGGGCCAAGATCACAAGTGACTTGAGGCACTGAAGGGTTTCTATCATTTGCTTTGATGATGCCTTGTTTGGGAGAGCTTATCAAAGTTTGACATATCTTTTCTTGATTTGTTATTCTTGTTTTTGATGACGGTCGAGATGATCCTACAAAAGATAGGAAAGAACGTGTCGAGTCATGATTTTTCTCGGGAGTTTAAACAACTGGGAGCGATACAACATTACCCTTCACCGATTTGCGAGATGATTGGATGGACCTGAAGTGCGAGCGGGACACGAAGTCCTATGTCTTTTGCTTCGTTAGGTCACCTGCTCTCTCGTAATTTGCAGGTGCAAGAGAAGCAAAAATTTTTTTATTATATTTTTTTTACCAAGCGGCTAACTGCCGCGTCGGGGATTCGAACCCCCGACTTCGGACCATTTTGCTTCTTCCCGGGTACCACTCGGCTAGAGGCGCCGACGGTGTCCGTAGGGCGCTTCTTTTTTATTTAACCAAACCGGCTCTTGAACGACACGTCCTTTCATACCAAGTTAGGTAAATCGATATGGGTCACTTTGGCGATTTGCCCAAATTAACCATTAAGCTTGTTTCTTGAATCCTATGCTTCCCGTCAATAGGAAAAAAAAAAAAAAAAAAAAAAAAAAAAAAATATCACAAGCGAGTCCGATATTGGGAGTATTGGAAACGATACCAAATTACTCTCCCCGAGTTTATATGTGCTGGCTCCTAGGGATATTTGAATGTCGATGACGGCCTCTTTGTCTCGACACGGTTCAACGTTTCGATTGGCCTTTCCCATTTGTGGCCATGTATGCATGATGGCTGGTCGTTGATTCATCTTCAACGCCTTCCTTCGTGGAATTTCCCCTTCGTCTTTAACTATTGCAACACTTTGGGCAAAGTCATGTACCTCAAGCTTCCATGGAATCTCGAGATGGACAATCAAAATCTCCAGTCTCACGAAGGCAATTATTTCTTGGAAGAATACGCGTCGGAACACGGAGTGAAGCTTCCGGATTCTAAAGTCGTTGTCGGGAGTGGGGGGCTATAGATCGCCTTGACTGTCTGGATTTTCTCCCGTTGACGAGCCAATTTAAAGAAAGAGAACAGATCCCTTCCTTGTGCTTCTAGGCTCGATCGAAGCTGGAAGTCCCGTTGATGAAGCCACATCATCTAGTTGCTCAAGCACGTTGTGGGGAAAGGACATTGCTCCGGCTTGAGAAGGAGTTGGATACGAGGTGGAGTGCACGGAACTCCCGAGGACGGCTTGCAAAAGCGGCATGGGGGAGGTTATCCCGCCTCGAGCTACCATGGTGTGCATGATTCGAGTTTAACCGTATGCCTATGCCTATTACCTCCTATTTTTTGTTTCCGTACATAGGAGAGAGGGGTTGTCATTCTCAATATTATGTTAAGGAAATAAGACTTACACTTTTTGGAACAGGATGCTCCTTTCTTTTGCCCCCGCTTTTTCAAAAAGATACCCTTGAATTTGGTCTGTTCACATGATGCGCCGGTTTCAACTACCTTTTGTCACATTAAATCAAAAGGGGATGATATTCTGAAACATGAAGTGAGTGAGTCAAAAAGACAAACATGATTAAAATTAACATTTTGTTTTGACAAAAGCTTTTGGTGATGAGATACTTCTTATTTTCAAATTATGTCTTTGGGGAAAAAGCATGAGGAAGCCCACCCTCGGTATTCTCCTTGGATGATGTTTTCTTTTCATGGTTGGATAACATCACTTGGGCTGGTTTGGAATACCGCCTCATGCCTTCAAAATACTAGAATTATACATTAGAGTACTTGAAATGGAAAATACAACAGTAGCACACTAGACAAGATAAGAAATATGAAATCATAAAAACAAGTAAAACCCATGAAAACTCCTGTGTAAAGGAGCGCTTTGATAGTGCTGGTCTTGAAGCTAAACATCTTTGAATTCCTCGCCTTCGATAGATTCGAAGTATTCGCATGCGATGACTACCTCGTTGAAGCTACGGAAGTGTAACCCATGCAGCCAACAGCGATGCTTGCTGGACAAAGCTTCTATGAACCACTTCATTAACTCCTCTTCAGCCGATTCGGGGTGGATTTGCATCATGAAAGCCCTCCACCTCCCTGCATATGTTCGGAAATCCTCCATCGGTCTTCTTCTGAAGTGGGCCAAATTCTCGCAAGGCAGTTCAGTTCCAATCTGGTTTTGGTACTGATGCAAGAATGTGGAAGTCAGCTTGCTCCAATCCTTTATGAGGTAAATATTTGCTGTGAAGAACCACTGTAATGCAGACCCCGTAAGAGTTTCTTGGAACGCCTGAGTTGTGAACGACATCGGGCCATAGTCGACTCATTTCCGCATGGAGATGCTGCAAGTGTGCCACGGGGCAAGTGGTGCCGTTATACTTACGGAGATTAGGTATCCACATCTCTTCGGGGTCATGATCCTATGAGCGCGGGACGAGCTTGATGTATCTTGATTAGGCCCTTTGGTTTTCCCACTTTGCATATCTTTGTAGTGGTGAATTTTTCTGCTTCGGGAAGTTGGATTCTACCGAGATTACCCCATTGCTTTCTTCTTGGTCGAAATTTCCGAATGAGGATAAAGTATTGAAGCTATCCTCATGGTCGAGGACAAGCTTAGTACTTCGTTAGGATCGTAGCGGATAAAGACGTATGCTTCCTCTTCGACGGGCCTTCATCCCCGGATGAGAGTAGGAAACAGATTATACGATGAATCGTCGGTTTCATTGTTGAAATAACGCTGGAAGTCCTTGAGATTGTATTCGGAGCCGGGAAGTCTTCGGGTTGTACTCTAGGGGATGGTAGCCTTCAAAGCTGTATTCTTGGGAATGCTCGAAGTTCGGTGCGGTAGCTCGTTGGCGATCTTTGAATTGATCTGTTTAGGCTTTCTTTTCTTGACCTCGGGTCCGGATCTTTTGAGTAAGGCCCCGTGTTTCGCCGGCTCGATTCTGTCAAGGGAAGTGAGAGACATTAGAGTTTCACTTTGTCGATTCGCTTTCCGGGTTGATAGGGGTCGATATTCTTTGGACCCTAGCTCTTGGAGTAAGCTTGGGAGTCCTCCGTCGTGCCCCACTCTTGAACAGGCTCTGTGTCTTTGATCTCGTACAAAGGCTCCTTGCCTTTCCTAGTAGGAAATTTTCCAGCAACAAGATGTTGCTCAGCTGCCCATTTATCATGCAAGGCTTGATTCACATGCTCTTTTCCTATCTCAAACATTAACGATTCCTCGTGCTCCGTGATCATCAATTCTTCAGCTATGTCAAGGCTGATGTCAATATCATATTCTTGGTGAAAAACATGAATTAGTTCCCTCCAGGTTTTAAGGGGACTAATCTTCACGACAATGTACCATCGCAAGGCGGGGCCGGTCAAGCTCGATTGGTACGATTGAATCATCCTTCGAACCAGTAGGCCTGCAAGTAGGTCTGCGGGCGGGAGGTATCAGCATACCTTTCGCATTCGGTGCTTTGAGTTTTTCGGGATCTCAATGCCGGTGTAATTGGACATGTCCATGGGATTCGCTCTTGCAGTGGCTTAACTTTTTCATGATCTTTTCAAACTTGTCTATGGTACGGCTATTTTTTGGCGAATATGTGGGTGTCATGATGGTGTTTAAGGCAAGCTGCGAGTTGGGTTCAGCTTGAGTAGATTTCATTTGTCTTGAGAGTTGTTGAAGGACAATGGACATCCGTCCCTACGCCGTCTTCAATGTTAATGAGGCAATTTTGTACATCATTATGATTGGGCCCTAGTGCATGAGGCCATTCGCGAGCTATTGGTGACCGGCGATTCATAATTACCTGTTCGTGACGAAAATAATGAATGAGCACGAAAGTAAACAAAGATTGACCCATGGCAATGGTCTAACTACTTTTTATTTATCAAAAGAGGATTTTATAGACCGCAGACTTCGACATCTAAAACTTGAAATTGAAATGACGAAGGAAATACTAGATATTAAACAAAAGTCCCTAAACAATGGGACAAAACTTTCACAAGATTAACACTAAGGGGCACATGATTGCCAATTTATATGCGACGAGGAGCCTTGTTCTTGCGAGGATGCCCGCTTCCTTGAACTCGCTCTCAAATATGTATCCAGTCCATTCCCAAATCCCTCTCCATGAGCTCGCTTGCTCGTCTTTGGTGCTCTCACGATTGAGTGAGGGACCAATGGCTTCCATTTTGTCGGGATACGATGGTTGTGGATGTAGGACGTAGAGGCGTGGTGGGCTTTTTCTTCTCCCTCAAGCCCTTCGGTACCACAATCCTTTTGCGATGGCACTTGTTCCATGTTTCCTCGATAATGTCAATCTCGAATGTGTATTCACGGCTTTGATGGGTGAAAAAAAGTGGAGGGGCCTTCCTCTTGAAAAGTGGCGGGATCTCCTGAAGGGCTCCATATTGTCGTGCCACCCGATATGGGAAATAGGAAACGGCGCCGGTGAGGCCGAGCAACGGAATTGGATGGCGGCGTCTATAAGCAAAGTGAGCTCTCTTTTCATGGAACCAACCAGCACACCATTGGAATACCTCGGGAGTCGGGTCTCTTAGGAAGTTTATCCAATTTAAACAGCTTTGGTTAGGAATGTATGGTCCTAAAACCATAAATTTCTGCAATGGATTTTCAAAATTATTTGTTTCGATGATTGCATGAAGTCTCGAAATTCGCTTAGGTGAGAAAAGAACCAGGACTTGTAAAATTTCAGGAGAGGCCCGCATGATTTTCTCCGAGTTGTCTTTAAAACGATTAAAAGACAAGAATGTTTCGGTTAAAATCATGTTGACATAATTTTGCCCCCTTAAGATTTGATCAACTATCCATGCCATTTTTGGACTTATGACGTTTCTTTGGTGGGGAAAATGATGAACCCGAAAAAGGCCGGAGAAAAATCTCACTTTTTTGGGTCATGGGTTGGTTTTCAAAACAGTAGTCAAAAATGCTAGTGGGCAAGTATTATGGTTGTTTTCAAGAATTTGCCTCATGACATGGACTTCGAGTTCTTAAAATTCGTGCTAACCCACGCAACGGGATAATGCCTGTTGACGGCCTAACAAGCTTTTTCTCGAGAGGCATTCCGGTGATTATGCTGTATTCTTCCGAGTTGGGGTTAGCTCGAACTTACCGAACATAAAAGTAGTCGTCTTCGGGCACCGAATGTGTCATGGCCTGTATGACTTCGGGCTGAACACGGATTTGGATCAACGATAGAAGATGACCGACTTTGGCTTTCACATGGTCTTGGGCGTCTTGGTCCAATTGACCCCACCATCGAAGAGTTCTCGCTTTGGGAGCGGGAATGAACTGGATATCATCTTCTCCCATTGCATATAAACCGGGACTCGAAAAACCTACCCTAAATTGCCATGGGCCAATAAAAAGATTGAGTAAAAGTAAATAAATTACTTCGCTTTTAAAGAAAATGGCAAGCACAAAGACATGTACATGGAACGTGCGGCTCGATTTCTAACTATGAAGGCTTGGTGAGATTAAAAGGATATCCGCCCGTCGCAGCCTCGCGTTAGCGAAGATATCCTCCTAACCTCGGCTAAGAAATTCGGAGAAAAGAAAGGCAACCTCTACATCGCAGGTCTCGCGTTCGAGGTCGTATCTTTCTTAACACCATCCTAGAAATCCTATGGCGGCCCAGGTCCGGCGGCAGGGTTGTGTGTGCCATGTGTAGTGTTTAAAACAAAAGCATGCACAACAGGTTTATAATCACAAGAAAATCTATTTTAAGCAAACTTAAAATAAATTTCTAAGCTTTTGACCTGCATAAAGAAAAAAACCTAAGTCAAGAAAGAATTTGAACAAGACAAAAATGGCCTAAGTCTTCAATTCCCCGGTGGAGTCGCCAAGCCGTCGCGACCTCTTTTTCCGGCGCCCGCATCGGGTACGGGCGCCTAAGGAGGCTAATGGCTCGGCTGAATTTATTATGCCCGGACTCTCCCAAGTCCACCAAATCACGACTTTAATAGTCTAAGTTTTTAACCCGTAAGTTAATTTTTAAAACGGAGTCGCCACTAATCAATTTGGGGTGGGTTGATTAGAAACCCAAGCGAAGTATTGGGAGAAATACTCACTCTGCGTAACCGGAGAAATTAGGATCGGGGACTTGATTACACTAGTTAATCACTAATGCCCTTTCGGTACCTAATCTTGTTTAAACCTTGAGGTTTTTGGATGTTCGAGGGATTTTCCATGCATTTTTGGGAGGAAAAACATTTCTTGAGTCTTTTTCTAATTTTTTGGATATAAAAGGGATTTTTTTGGATTTTTTTTTTTTGAAAATACAAGTCTTTTTTGGCTTTTTCTGAATTTTTGGTTTTTTTGGATTTTTGGCATTTTTTTGAAAATATGGAATATTTTTTATTTTTTATTTTTTATTTTTTATTTTTCAGAAAATAAAATATTTTTTTATATTTTTCAAAATATTTTTCGAAAATAAATTATTTTTTACTTTTCTCGATTTTTTAGAAAATAAAAAATTTTTCAACATTTTTTAAATATTTTTCGATTTTCTGGAAATTAAAACATTTTTTAATATTTTTTCGAAAATAAATTATTTTTGATTTTTTTTTGAAATATTATTTATTATTTATTATTAAAATATTATAAAAACTGACCCGGGTCGGATCCGCGGGTTGGGTCCGACCGGGCCGACGACCCGCACGCGGACGATGTGGACCGCAACGCGGGCCCGACTCGGATTTTTGTCCTCTTTTCTTTTTCTTTTTTTATTTATATTGAAACGGCGTCGTGGCCGGTGTTTAGAGACAACCGGCCCGGCCCGACAACCCGGTCCAATAGCCCGCTCCCTTCGGCGAAACCCTACCCGGTCCCGACCCATACCCGACCCGGCGACCCGGTTTTCATCCGTCCCCGACCCGCGAAACCCTACCCGAACAAGGTGGCCGGATCCGACCCGGGCTGGGTCCGACGCAATTCTTCCTCCCTCCTCGTCTATCCGCGGCGCCGATGGAGGGGCTAGGAGGTCGAATGGCGGCGGTCCGGCGTCGGCGGCGACGGAGGCTAGGGTTTCGACTAAAGGGGGCAAGCCTCCGAACGGCGGCGACGGAGGCGGCCGCGCGGGTTGAGACGCAGGCGAAACGACGATTAGGGTTCGAGAGGGAGGGAGCTTCCGTTCGACGGCGGCGGGGGTGACGATGGCGTACGGCGGCCGACGGCGAATGAACTCGTACCTATCTCCGCGAGCCGCACTAGTCGATTTCGCGATGAAGGGCTTTGATTCGGCCGAGTCTTCGAACGGTTGCGGGTCCGAGTCGGGGAAGTAGCGGCCAGCGTCGGGAAAAACAGGATCGTCGAGGCGCGAGGGCGACGGACGGTTTGACGGCGTCGGACCGGTGCTCGGTCACGGCAACGGCGGCGGTCCGGCTCGGGCGACTAGGCACGGCGGATTTCCAGATCTGCGCCCGGATCTCGACCCTCTCTCCTCCGGCCGCGAGCTCTCGGATCGGGGTTCGCTCGCCGCCGATCTCCCCGAAGTCTCTCGGAGGGAGGTCGTTGAGCTCGCTACCCGATCGCTTCGCCCTTGCTCGCTCTTTGAGTTCCCCGAAGTCTCTCGGGGGATCTCTCGGAGCTTGCTTTGGGCCGGGTCCGTCGCTCAATGGAGGCGGTGCTTCGGTATTTATAGGCGAGGGTGGCCGGTCGACGGAACTCGACCGCGGTCCCCTCGCGTGCCGAGCAGCCCTTGACGGCCGGACCGGTGTCCCATCCGACGCGCCCGCTTTCCCCCCCCACGTCGCTGTCCATCTGCTCCTCCGGCGTCGCGCCCTTTGCGCGTGTGTTGCGAGGCGCGAGGAAGAAGAAGACTCGGGCCGGGCCGAGCCGAGGCGGAAATGGGCCGAGGGCCCATGCGGCGTCTTTCTCCCCTTTTCTCGTCCTTTTTTCGCTTCTTTTCTGTTTTTTTTTTTTTTTTTAAATTTATTATCTGAAAAAGTTAAAAATAAAATAAACTAAAATAAAATAAAGTAAAGTAAAACCTAATTAATTAGAATGAAATTTTAGGCGTCAACAAGCGGTAACCCTCTAGTGAAGCTGTGGCTAGATGATGTTAGGGACTTGGCCTATGATATGGAAGACTTGATTGATGAGTTAGCGATCAAAGTGGCTCAGGTTAAGTTGGAGGCAGAATCCAACACAAGCAAATGTCTGGAAAAATGGAAGTTCTCTTTCTTTGGCCAAGATAAATCCTCTGGATCGAATCCAAACCTAGGCTCGCTCATGTTTGAAACCAAGGTACAAGAGATTAGTGGCAGGTTGAAAGTGATTGTCACTAGGAAGGCTCGTCTAAGCTTAAGAGAGAATGTTGTGGACAGATCCAACTACACAAACAAAAGGGATCTAACCACTTCTTTGCCAGAGCCTCAGTTTTATGGTAGAGAGAAGGAAGAAGCACAAATACTCAAACTATTGATTAGTGAAGTCGAAAATTCCGATGCCAAGTTGAGCATGATCCCCATAGTTGGGATGGGCGGTGTTGGAAAAACGGCCTTGGCTCAACGGTTGTATAATGATGTCAGAGTATATAGCTGTTTCGAGAAGAGAGCGTGGGTTTGTGTGTCAGATGCTTTTGATGTTCTTCACATAACAAAAACTATTTTGCGGTCAATCACTGGGTTGTCATGCCAGGGTGAAGATCTTAACGGGCTTCAAGTTAAGTTGAAGGGCAATCTATCTGGGAAGAAGTTTCTTGTGGTTTTAGATGATATATGGAATGAGAAATATGAAAAATGGACTGCCCTCTTAAAGCCATTTGAAGCGGGGGCTAAGGGGAGTAAGATCATCATCACGACTCGCAACCTTGCTGTTGTTTCCATAACTAGAGCATCACCCTATCATTTGAAGGAATTGTCCCTTGATAATTGTACAAGCTTATTAGCCTTTCATGCTCTTGGAGCAACAAATTTTGAGAGCCATCCGGATTTTAAAACAATAGGTAAGAAAATAGCCGAAAGATGTAAAGGTTTACCTTTGGCGGCTAAGATGCTAGGCGGTGCCCTACGTAATAAAAGGAATCCCAGTGAATGGGAAGATACCTTAAATAACAGAATATGGGATCTTCCGATGGCAGAGAATGATGAGGTTCTCCCTGTCTTGAACTTGAGTTATGTCCATCTACCTTGCCATTTGAAGAGATGTTTTACTTATTGTGCAGTATTTCCCAAGGATTACGAAATTGAGAGAGATGAGCTGGTACTCTTATGGATAGCCGAGGGCTTTTTAGATAGACAAAAAGTAAAGGGGAATAATTTCAGATTAGGACGGAATTACTTTGATGAGTTAGTATCAAGATCATTTCTTCAACAATCAAGTGTCAACGCATCTAAGTTTTTAATGCATGATCTTTTGAATGATCTAGCAAAGTCAATCGCAGGAAGTGCATACTTTAGCTCTGGGGAGTCTCACTTGGTAGCTAATGAAGAAGACACATCTCTTGGGAAAATTCGTTATGCATCATTCATCTCATCGCATTTTGCTACATCAAAATGCTTAAGAGAATATCACCGAATGAAGGTACTAAGAACTTTAATGCTACTGCACAATGGATTTAGAGGGGACACTTTCTCTATTTCCAACAAGGTGCTACATGACTTGCTAACGGAATTGAAGTACTTGAGGGTGCTCTCAATATGTCATTGTGACATTGTAGAGGTACCAAATTGCATTGGTGATCTAAAACATCTTAGATATCTCAATTTCTCGTACACTGATATCAAAAGGCTACCTGAATCAATTGTCAGCTTGTGCAAATTACAAGTTTTGATTTTAAGAGGTTGTCAAAAACTTTCAAAGTTGCCTCAAGGCATCACAAAATTGGTCAATTTACAGTTTCTTGATGTTAGAGATACGAGGAGTCTTAAAGAGATGCCGTTGGGTATCGGTAATTTAAAAAATCTTATTATCTTGTCCAAGTTTGTGGTACGACCAGAGAAAGGGTCACAGTTAGAGGAGTTAAAGAATTTGCCACATCTTCAAGGAGAATTATTCATATCAGAATTGCAAAAGGTGGAAAAAGTTAGAGATGCAATTGATGCTAATTTGCATCAAAAGCAAGGCCTTACCAACTTATCCTTGCATTGGGATGAAAATTTGGAAAATCTCCAGAATCATGAGCGGGAAGCTCAAGTGCTTGACTTCCTACGACCTCACATTGATCTTGAAAATCTCAATATTTTGAACTATGGTGGTGCAAAATTCCCGTCATGGTTAGGTGGTCCGTCCTATTCTAAGATAGTGTCTTTGTGCTTGCGGGGCTGTCCTAATGTTATATCACTTCCCCCGCTTGGACAACTACCTTCACTAAAGGAATTATCTCTTGAAGGTCTACACACAATAAGAATGATAGGCTCTGAATTTTATGGAGATAAAAGGCCTTTCTCATCCTTAACAACTTTGAAGTTGAAAGAGATGTTGTCATGGAAGAATTGGTCACCTTATCTTGGGGGCCCAAAAGAAGAAGTCTCATTCTCCTGTCTTCAACATCTTGTTGTCCGGAGTTGTCCTTCATTGATTAGGACATTACCTCGTCAACTTGATTGTCTCATAAAACTTGAAATCCATTCATGTCCGCATTTGAATAATTCAACGAATGAGGTTTGTTTTCCATCTCTCCGTGAGTTATACCTTGAGGATTGTAACAAGGAAATCTTAAAGAGCTTGGTCAACCTAACTTCTTTGACCATTCTCAAAATTGAAAATCTTGCCGAGCTTGTTTGCTTTGATCATGTGTTTATGAGGTGCTTGGTCAAGCTAAAGCAGCTTCATATAGGACGGTGTGACAAGCTTACATACTTGTGGCAAGATGAAAGTATAATGCTAAATCTTACTTGCCTTCAAGAATTAGCCATTGAAAGCTGCCCTCGATTCACATCTTTTGTGGCAGGAGAAGGAGAAATAGAGCTGCCATGCAACTTTGAAAGGATGGAATTGAGTAATTGCATAAGTTTAGAAAAGCTTCCAAGCAAGATGCACACATTCAAACATTTGATCATTAGGAGGTGTCCAAAAATCTTGGGACCAACCATTCCTCTAGATGACCCTAACAACAATAACCCGATATCTCAACTTGAGTATCTGCGGATTGTAAATTGTGATTCTCTAATATCTTTTTTGTTTGCCAACGATAGACTTACTGCTTTGAAGAAACTTTGTATTTGTGAGTGCGAGGGAGTGGAGTCGGTGGAAATGATCACCATAGAATCACTCAAAGAAATGACAATTGATGGCTATCCAAATCTAGGAAGCCTACCACAGTGCCTTCACACGCTCTCCCATCTTGCTCATTTGGATATAAGTAATTGTCCAGCATTGGAGATAGAGGAATTCCCTTCCCTTCCCATCACCTTGTCATGTCTTATAATTAGTAATTGTCCGAAGATAAAGTCTCTACCAAATCAGTGGCATCATCTTACATCCCTCGAGACGCTATTCATCGAGGATTGCCAAAATATCAAATGCTTCCCCAAAGGAGGTTTGCCTCCCAATTTGCATCGCCTTTTAATAAGAGGGTGCGAGAATCTGAAGCAGCCAATGAGAGAATGGGGCTTACACCTACTCACATCCCTCCGGTGTATGTTAATTGACTTTTGCATGGGAGGGGAGGGAGAGAAGGTATGGTTTCCTTCGGAGGACAGGGATGCGTGGAGTCTTCTCTTTCCTTCCTCTCTAATGTATCTTCGCATTTGCAATATGTGGAATGTTGAAAGACTATCAAGCGGTCTTCTCAATCATCTCTCCTCTCTCAAACATTTATGGATCGACTCTTGCCCGAAGCTGAGGTACTTGCCAGAGGATGGCCTCCCTCCCTCCCTCCAAGAATTGTACATAGAGAAATGTGAGATTCTGAAAGATAGATGCTCAAAACTCACTGGCGACTATTGGCCCCTAATCCAAGAAATCCCTCTCATCGAGATAGATTGGGTGCGGATCCAATGAATTGATTCTTCCATGCACCGCCAGTTTTCTCGGATTAAGGGTAAGTTTTTGGTTTTGAAGGCATCAATTTTGATTCTACCTCCCCTATTCGATGCGTAATACAAATTGATATTTTGTCATAAAGATATTTCCCATGAATTTCCAAAAACAACCCACTACGGTCAACGAATGACAATTCGTTGGGGTTTTATTTTGTCCAGCAAACAAACTCAGTACTCATCCATTACTTCCAATTTTGACAAGACGTCCTCTTCCTAGTATGCAAAGCTACCCAATGGGCATAAACATTTGCTTTTCACGAAATACGACTACAATTTAGAGCTGAAAATTGATCTTTAGCTGCTTGAAACCCAGCAGGAGCTTCCTTTAGTCTTTAGTTGTACTGCTTGCGAAAGTTGATAATATCCTTGGATACCACAGCTGCATCTATCTCCACTACAACCTTGGGCCAGCTTCTCTTTTGCCACTGCAATGCTCTTTCCAACAAAAAGTAATTCAGCCTCCTCTGCAAATCTAACTTGCACCACCACACCCCTGCGGGTAACCATGTCCCCTGCCTAATTTGTGGCCACAATGCCTGTTGTTAGTTTGTTCGTAAAACATAGAAAAAGTGCTTTAGTAAATAGTTTGTTTCACGGTGTATTCATGCCTCAAAGTCCAATTCCATCTTCCCAACAATCCCAGCAACAGCATGTTTCGTTTCTTTAATGTTAGACCCATCGCAGTTGATATTCACAGAACCTAGCTTGGGTTTACTACACGCCCTGCCTTTCATCCATCCACTGATGACATAGCTCTCTTATATTCTTGCAGGCAACACTGCAAAAGAGTTTTTCTTATCTGTATTACCGATGGTCTCAGGATCTGGTGATTTATGGTTAAAAGTTGCTGCATTCGGAGCTTTCCAGTTACACCAGGTGACGGCAATCATTCTTAAGAGTTATCAGCCTGCACTAATCATTTGATCTCATGACCTCACACTCGTAGAATATCAAGCCTGAACCGATAAGTCACCATCACTGGTGATTAGTGTCTCCCATACGTGTATGCTAACATAATCGTAAGAATTATTCAGCGAAAAAAAAAAAATCATCCAAAGGGTCACTAATTGCTGAGAAAAGGAAAGCGAAGGATCCTGGTTCTTATCTTGTCTGTTCATTTTTTGTTGCTGTCGGGTGGATATGCATATAATTCTTTTTGTCTGATCACTCTCAAAGTTGTTCATTATGCATGGAAGTAATTTTTATTCAGGACTAATTAATCTTCCTCTCCTAGGATTTTCAATAAGAAATATGAAAAATGTGGAAGAACCATCAATAGCGGAGGACATAAGATGCGTGGAGCCTCCTATTTCCTTCCTCTCTAACCTCTCCTTGGATGAAAAATATGAGGAACGTGAAAAGACTATCAAGTGGGCTTCGCAGGCATCTCTCCTCTCTCAAACAGTCATATATTTTACAGTTGCCAGATGTTGAGGTACTTGACAGAGGACAGCTTCCATCCCTCCCTCCATGTATTCCGCATAATTCAATGAGAGATTCTGAAAGATCGGTGCTCAAAACTCTGCAGCGACTGTTGGCACCTCATCCAAGAAATCCCACTCATCGTAATTGATTGAGTTTGGATTCAATAAGAAGATGTCTCTCCAATGTCTAATCTTTGTTCTCAAAACAAATGATACGTACATGGACTTGCTCTCAGTGCAGGAATTATGATGCATGGATGTGCCTGTCTTTATTGATGATATATCTTGAACTTTGTTTCATGCCCAAAAATTGCTTATCTTTCCACTTATGGAAATGCACTATGCTTTGCGTGAGAATCATGAAGAATTGTTGCTCTTGTATTGATATTTTTCTGCAATTTCAGCGTTTGTTGTATTTTCTCTTCAAAATATCTTTTTCTTAGGCCCTAGCTCATTGACCTGAAGTCTCTCAACTGTGCTTGCTTTGCAGAATATCCCACTGTCTTCTGTATTTGGCAAAATCTCTCCCGGTGATCAAATGCAAACATTGTTGAGGTAGGCAACTGATGTGCTTACGTTCATCTTTTGCAACTTGACAAAAGAAAAACAAAAAGCTACTAATTTTGGTAGTTGTACTAATATGCTCTATACCTTTTTTTTGGTTACATGCTCTAAAAGATTTATCTGTATCACAGTGTCAATTATCGAGGTCTACATTCAAAGTCAAACGAAGCAGCTTTCGTACCTCCAACAGCAGCAGCGACTGAAGAGATGCAAAAATTGTGGTTTTCGAGTTGGCAGATTACAATCCATTTCAATCTGACTTCCTCGTCGAACTTAACAGTTCATCTTTATTCTCTTTAACTTCCCACGCCATCTCAGAGAACATTTTCTTTTTCTTTGTCGCAAAGGAAAGACCGAGAGGAGCAATCAAGGAGACTATGCTCTGTTACCATTTTGAGTAATTGTAAAAGTTTCACGTCTGCCTTGAAATATTTCAGATTGCGAGAAGGTCATTGTCCAATACCACTCGCAACCTAGTTATCTCGGGTAGCCAAGTCTCATCATCCAATACCAAGCTGCCAGAGCTCCCATCACGGGCAAGGCAAGGTATAGGCACTACCGTCACTAATGGATTATCATCGTGACCTTGCGTTTGTGGAATATCGGTTTGTACCGTCAGGCCACCGTCGCTGGTGTTCAGTGGTCCCCTATAGTTCTGCGTTAACAAAATCATGAAGTCTATTTAGGATTAGCAAAATCATCAAAACAGTTTCATTTTTACATGCAATAATTGACTTGAACATGCATGTTTCGAGAATACCTAAACGCCTCTTACCAATAAACCGCTCTAAGAAAAACATCTGAAGTAAATGTTGCCTATGAAGGTGACTATAAGGAGCGGTGCTGATGGCAACGGCTTGGCAGTGGCCATGGGACGGTGGTGCGCTCTCCCGCCCCATTCTCGCTTCTTCTTCTTTTTTCCTTTTTTAAGTTCTTGCTGTTTTTTCTTTTTATTTTTCTCTTTGCTTTTTTTTTTTTTCCCTTTTATTGAACTTAAATTTGAAAAGATACATGAAATCTAGACATTATTCATTAGACAAGTACAAGAGAGATTATTGAATGAAAAATCACGGTACGATTAAGCAAGAAAAGAGTAGGACAAAAATTATAGTAACAGTAAATTTTTAAGCGTGGCATGTAATGCATGGGGAAATTCTACTAGTAATGGAAAAACAAAGGCATTCACATAGGGATGAAAGAGGAGGGATGTGAGAAGTGATGTAACAATGCCAATTTGCATCCTGCAAACTCTATCTTTTTCATTTGCTCTCTTTCGCTTCTGCTTCACTTTATAGACAAACAAATACATGATGTCCAGTAAAGTCTTGGCCTTCCTGAGTTTATGATTTATCTGCATGAACAAAGTACTATGGACAGAAAGCATCCTTGAAAGTCTTGGTCTCTGTTTAAACTCTTTGGTAGGTGAAAGTCTTGGTCTTCCGAGACTTTAAAGTTGTCTATCTCCATTAACTCATTATCACTTTACTTCAATATAACCCTTGATTGACTCTACGGTTATTGATTCACCCTTAGAGGGCAGGCATATCTTCATCAAAAATTTATCTTACGAATGTTTTGTTGGCGTCGCGACCTAACCCTCAGGGGGAAGTGACCTACCCCTCAGGAGGAAGAGAATCAAAAATTTATCTTACGGGATATTGCGGAAGCGAACCCCTCAGGGAAGGGAAGGGTTTAAGGGATATTGCAAAAAGCGGGCTAAGCTCATGATTAGATACAGACTCTCCCAAGCCCATACCTCGCGCGACATTGGGATATTTTTAAGAATTTTTGCAATAAATAATCGCCACTAGTTTATTGGGGTCGGCTAGAAACCAAGTGAGGTATGAGAGTGTACCTCACTTCCTACGCAACTAGAGAATCAAAGGTCGGAAACTTGGTTATATTAATTAATCAATTAGTGCTCTTTCGGTACCAAATTTTGTTCATTTTTTTAAATGATAATTTGTCAAGCCGTTTGGATTAACTTTAGACCAATCCGCTAACATGTGAGGTGATCATGCGAGTGCGCAATCATTAAAATAATAATTAGCAACCAAGGAGAACGTTTAAATAAATTGCATGGGAGAACAAAAATTTAACACTAAGGAAAAGATAAATGCTAATATTAACTAGACTAAAAGGATCAAAACAGCAAAAGCATGCAAACGAGGGTAATTGTCTTTGAAGACCATTGAAGCCCTAAAGTAGAGCCTAAAGGCTTACTCAATTTTTTTAGCATACTTTAGAGTTAAGAAACTTCCATTTTTTTAAGAAAATAGCTTGGAAAGTTTGTTTTTAAAGTTTTTCAAATGAAATTCTGAATTTTCTGACATTTTTCAATTTTTTGTTGAATTTTCCAGTTTTTCTATTTAATTAATTTTTAGAAAAACTAGAATTTTCAATATTTTCTGAAATTTTTTGAATTTTTTAATGTTCTTTGAAAGTCGTTGAATTTTCAGAAACTTTTTTGAATTTTTATTATTTTTCGAAATTTTTTAATTTTTTAATTATTTTAAAATTTTTGATTTATTTTCTCTTTTTGTCCTTTCTGTTTTGTCCTATTCACTGCACTGCCCCCCCTTTTTCAGCAACTCCTCTTCCCGAAGCCATTTTTACTCTATTTTTCTCTCTTTTTTTATTTTTATTTTTCCTTTCTTTTCCTTTTATTTTTCTTTTGCCTTTTGTCTTCTTCTTCTTCGTGCGTTCTCTGCACGCCCGACGCTCCTTCTTCCCGAAGACCCCTTCACCGCACCAACACCTTCGACCGAGATTTGCCGCCGCCGGCCCCTCCGTCTCTCCCGAGCGCCTCCTTCACACCGCCATCCGCCCTCACTCCCTGCGAGAGTCGTGATCCGCCACCGTCCCTCGCCGGAACGGAGGACACAAAACACACCACGTACGCGCAAGCGACCGTGACGAAGGAAAGAAGCGAGGAACAGCGACAGTAACGTATAAAAACCAACAGAATATGAACGAAGGGATCTACGATTTCAAGGAGACGAACGTGACTTGCATGGGTATCACAGAGACATTTCATCGAACAACACCGACCGGGCCGGAGGCAAACGATAACTCGACGGGACCTCAAAACGCGACTGAGATAAACATAGACAAACAAGCAGGGTCCAGAGGTAACGACGCGCAGCACCGCCGGGGTCGGGACTCGAGCGGACGGAAGAACTGCGAGCCCCCGATCCGGCGAGCTCAAGAACAGGGTAACATGGAGCGCGCCAGTGCGCTTGGGTGACGGGCCCTACTCGGCTCGACGACGGCGGCCAGCAGGGCGGACCCGAGACGGATCGAGCCGTGGCCGGCCGCCCTGGCGTCGTCGAGATGAGATCCTCCGGTCGAAGGGGTGCTGAACTCTGGAAACAAAAAAAAAAAAAGACTTACCGGAAATATGGACGTCGGGAAGGCGGGTCTCGAGCGCGGCCAAGCTTCTCTCTTGCTTTCCACTCTCGATTTCTCTCTGCCTTCCCTCCCCGTTCTGTGCTCTCTCTCTGTCTTCTTTCCTTCCTTTCTGCTCTGCTGCTGCTCTTCTCTTTTTGCTCTGCTGCTGCTCTTCTCTTTTCTTCTCTGCAGGTCTACGCGCGAAGGTGGCTCGAGGAGAGAGAAGGCTGGCGCGGGCCGGGCCGATGGGGAAAAGGGCCGGGCCCCATGCAGGGGGGAAAGGGAAGAGAGGCGGGCCGGGCCAAGGTCGATCCGGCCCGACCCGGCCTCTCTCCCCCCCCTTTTGTTTTGTTTTTTTTGGTTTAAAAATAGGTGTCAACCGTTGGTTTTTTTTTTTTTAAAAGTATAGTCTTTCACGTGGTATCCATAGCGCTAAAAAATTGCAACAAAATGGGTGGCAATGGTCTGCTGAAGGGTGCTGAAGCAATTGTTGATGATCGTGGTCCTTTGAAAAGAAAAAGTTAACCAAAGCATTTGCTTGATGATTAGTTGGTGATTTATGAATTGTTTACTATTTCCAGAGTAAAATTAAGCAAATTGCTTCATGGATTCATTAGTGTACTCGACTATTTTCCTTGTTTAACCCAAATCATGTGTTTCTATTCTTATTATCGAACAGTCAAAGTTAGTTGTCTTTGATGACTTACAGATATATAATAGAAAGTAAGATGCCATTGTTAGGTGGATTGTCTACATTTATTTCAATCGGTGCAAGTTGCAGAAAGATACTTATATGTCAGTAATTGTGGCCTGAGTTACAGATATATAAAAGAAAGCAAGATGCCTTAGGTGGATCGTCTACATTTATTTCAATCGGCGCAAGTTGCAAAAAGATGCTTATTTGTCAGTCCTATTAATTGTGGTCATTCATTCATCACTAGACAAGAAAAAGGGTCTGGCATTGCCAACTAATAGTGTACAATCTACTAGATATACTCTAGGCATCACACTTGTGAACAGTAAAATCGTGAAAAGGACCATGATTTTACTTTCATGTGGTTTTTGATCATCAACTACTACTTCAGCACCCTTCAGTAGATCATTGCTACCCATCTTGCTACGAATCTTTAGCACGGTAATTGCCACATAAAAGCCTACATTGATAGCATATTCACCAATAATGCATCAAATGAAGACATTGAATTATAAGATTATTAAGAATGTACAGATGGCCAAAAAAAAAAAAATCTCGGTCTTGGTCTTTTTATGATGTTTTTGTTAGGTGGATGTCTTGGTGTTCCTGAGCTAAATAGTTTTCTCTCTCCCTGCTTAAAATAAGACAGAACTAAGCAAAATGATAGAAAAAGTTCAATAAGTTGTGGACAATTTCAACTGTTGCTCATGAGTTCCTAAATTAAAAGATTCAATTTAACAAGTACGTACACATTGATTATAAGTTGTGTGCGTAGCATGGGTACTTTACAAGTGTGTACGTACTTGTTAAATTGAATCTTTTAATTTTGGTCAGTCCTCCTTGATGAGCCCTATCAATTATTTACTTTCCCTTTCCTAAAAGTCACTAATTTAAAAGACAGGAGATTTAATCTATAATCTATTTAGATATGAACCCAATTAATGAGGTCAATTAATTATGAGATATGAAATTATATTAGATTACTAATATTCATACATGCTACGCACGGACGAAGACACTGCGCACATATTTTCAGATTACATGTAATTAAAAATTAGGAATTGGAATAAAATGAACTATTTCTGTGGTTGATTGTTTCCAGATATTATTTAAACCTTAGAACTCAACTTGGCATACTTGAACCAAATATATTTCCCCACAACAAAAAGAAAATCGTCAAATGCGCTAATCTAATTTGGTCCCAAGAATGCATCATTAGCACTTCAATACTTTTGACATGTGTATATAACTTTACAACTATCATTTATAATTGCTTGGTAGTAGTAATACATGATAAGGAAAATCAGAGAATATTTTTTGGCTTATAAAAAACATACTATTTGATTGTGTCTTATCTCAAGCATTTGGGATCTGGCTGAATAAGGAAAAGAAAAAGACATTCAAGAGGAGGCAATTATTCGATTTTACATGCGAGGGGTTGGAGCAAAAACTCCATAAGAGGAACCCCATCAATTTCATTCTATATTCATGGCTTCCAGAAATATTCAAATTAACTAAAAACAAAACCAGATAATGAGGTCGATGAAAATTCTTACCTTTCTACTAGCAATCAAGTATCTAAAGTTTTTTTCAATTCGACCAATTACCTCTCATTTATTAATGGGGGTCAACATGAGACCTCCGTTGAAATCGCAAACGGAAAATATCAATATTGACACCAACGTATTAATTAGTCGTAATTATCTGTATTGATATCCAATATGTTTCTTGCAGTATTAATTTCGTCTCTTGCGGGTCAGAAATGACCTTCAAGACTATATTGATCCATCTTCAAAGAGTTGGAACAAATTATCCAAAAAAAAATGTTATTTAGGCAATTTAGTTGTAATTGGTTAAGAAATCCTAGTAAAGTTTTATATTATGTGTGCCCATATGGTTAAATCTGATGAAAATATTATGAATATAATTTCCAACATAAATAAAAGCAAGGACAAATAAAAAGTCTATCTTTAATAAAATGTCTGATAACCCACTAAAATATTTCGAGGGTAAGGGCTTGAATTTTTATGATCGAATGATTCCAGGAAAGAAACTCTAAACAAAAATCGACATTGAGAAACTTTCTAGCCTCTTTAGTCCCTAAAATATTTTGGCACGTGAAATTAACAAAAATATCTCGTATTATCTTTCACAGGAGAGAATGAATAATCTTACAAAAGAAAATTATTAAAGGGAGACCAAGCAAAGAATTGAGAGGATAATTTTTTTTTTTTTTTGGCAACCCGGGAACCGCCGTACAGCCGGTAGCCGGCGACGTAAACCCGGGGGAGTACTAGCGTGGGGACCCACCACCCACGGCACCCCACTTAAGTCGCACAACGTGATGAGTAGGGGAATCGAACCCTGGCCTTTCGTGTGGCCAGTGTGTGCCCTAACCAACTCACCCACCACAGGGTAGGTAAAAATTGAGAGAATAAGTTTGTAGAACAAATATAGCATAAACAAAAGTATGTGTGAGATTTGAACCTAGACCAATGATTGTATGATAAACTCTTTGGGGGCAATGACATCGTGATTATTTGAACTATTATCCCTTTCACAATAAAGTACCTGAACTTTTTTTCGTTCAATCAATTACCTCAATTTTTCAAACGTGAGCCAACATGAGACCTTCATTAGAATTGCGGACAAAAAATGTTGACAGGACACTAATGCTGTTAGATGTCCATATCGGAGTCTAATGCGATATCTTGAGATGTGGCCACGTCAATAGAGACATTGGATGCTAAGATAGTCTAAGCTGACATACACATTTCTCTCCTCATCACCAGTCTGCATAAGTAAGCGAATCATATCAATAAAATCATTACGACATGGCAATTTAAGTTACGGATGCCTAAAATTGAGCAAAATTTGAAGAAAGAAAAAACAATTGAGATTAATTCAGACCTAATGAGCGGAGGTTTTACTATTAACGGAAAAAAAGAAGTTCACATGCGGATGGAAGGGGCGGGATGTGAAAAGTGAATCAACAAACTTTAATTTGCATCCCGCAAAGTTTTGGTCTTCCTGGAATTTATTGAAGTTTCTTTCCCATTACCTCTTTTTCTCTTTTGCTTCACTTTCCAGACAAAAAATTTGGGGAAATTCTCTGAATATTACCAAACAAGCACTTGTGTACAAATAGTCTTATTTTGATTCCTCTAACCACTGAGGTGCATGTAGAGAGCACCCAAAGTTAAATGGATTATAGAGTGCTATAGTCTTGTCCCAAAAAAACATCATTACTACTTCAATACTTTTGATATATGTAGATGACTTTATGAATAATTACTCAAAAAGTCTATAAATCTATTATACGGGGGCTAATTCAATAGTATTTTTTTTTCAATTTGACTAATTTAGTTATAAACCTTTAGACGATTTAGTTGGAAATTGCTAAATTTACAGTTCTGTCATGTTAGATGGCGGACATCCACATTAGTGATTTCCAACAAATTAGCCAAAATGACTACATTGACACATTGTTAAAAAAAATTTACAACTAAATTGGCCAAATTGAAAATTTAAGACTGAATTGATCACCATGCAATAGGTTTAGAAATTTTTGGACAATTGTACCTTAACTTTACAACTATAATTAATGATCGACTTGTAGCAATCCATGATGAAGAAAATCAGGTAATATTTTTTGGCTCAAAAAAATATACAAACTATTGTCTACAAAAGAAAAAAAAACTATTTAGGCAAGTTAGTTGTAATTGGGAGACCAGACAGATAAATAAAGGACATATAAATGTGCTAGTGTCTTCAATTGAATAAAAGAAATTATGGTAAAGTTTTAAATTATGTGTGCCCGAACGATTACATGTGATGATAATATTATTTATTTACGTTATGTCCAACCCACAGAAAATCAAATAAATAGAAAGATTTTATATTAGATCAAATGTTTGATAATCTACTAAAATATTTCAACCGGAGGAAAAGAAGATTCTTAGGCTTATATATATGTTAAGGTTCCATTTGTTTCGCAAAAAATGAATGATTTAGAAAATATTTTCTTATAGATGATCGCTTTTTTTTATTAAAATAATTAGTTGATAAAAAATGTTTTTACTATTGACGACAACTTATGTCTAATTTTTTTTTTGTGACCAATGAAAACATTTTTTATTCATTCAGTTTTGTAAGCGATACAAATGTTCATTTTTTGAAAAACGGTTTAGACATCATTCATTTTTCTTTAATAATGCAACCATGCCAATTTGCATCCTGCAAAGTCTCTATCTTTTTCATTTGCTCTCTTTCGCTTCTACTTTACTCCTTAGACAAAAAGTACATGATGTCCAGTAAAGTCTTGGTCTTCCTGAGTTTGTGGTTTATCTACATGAACAAAGCACTTGTGGACAGGAAGCATCCTTGAAAGTCTTGGTTTCTATTTAAACTTTTTAGTAGGTGAAAGTCTTGGTCTTCCTAGACTTTGAAGTTTTCTCTTTCCATTAGCTCATTATCAATTTGCTTCAACATAATAACCCTTGGTTGACTCTATAGTGACTAATTCATCCATGGCCATTGAAAGATCTTTTAGGTTCCTTCTTATACTAATTTGTGGTATTGTTAATTTTAAGCATGACAGGTAACCCTTGGAAAGTCTACTAGTTATGGGAAAAAAGACATTCACATAGGAATGGAAGAGGAACGATTTGAAAAGTGAAGCAATTGAAGCCAATTTGCATCTTGGAAAGTCTTGGTCTTCCTGAAATTGATTAGAGTTTCTTCCCCATTATTGCTTTTTCACTTTTGCTTCACTTTCTAGGCGAAAAAAAAAAAAAAAAAAGGACGTGCTAAGTCTTGGTCTTCTTGATGAAAAGTATTTTATGAGTATTTTATCATGACAAGCAATTTGAATTAGGGTTTAATCTTATCCCTAATATATATATATATATATTAATCACATAGCATATAGGTTTAAGTGCATTTTATTTTAATTTGCATTTTTATTTATTGGACCGGTGCGGATGGGTTCAAATTAGTTGGGCTAGGCCCACGAAAGGAACAAATTAACCCAAGCCCGTTGTCTTTTTAATCAATTATCTTGTGAGAAATTAAGATTTGATGCAATATTATGATGATTTTTTTTGAAAATTGAGAGAACCATATTGCAATCTTATCTTTAGCAATAGATGATGAAATCATGAGAGAATATTCATAAGATAGGGAAAATAAAATAATTTTCGTGATCGGGAGGTTATAAAAAATCTTCATAAGATGAAATATTAACAAAAAAATATCACGCTTTGTTTTGCTATAAAAGGGGCCGTGTACGGTGAAGAAATGGGGGGTTTTGGTTTTTGCTTCGTGGAAAAAAATAGAAGCGAACAGGAAAAAGAAGAAAAAAGTCAAAGGAAAAAAGAAAGAAAGAGAAGAGAGAGAGAAAGGAAAAGTGATCGGTCTGCCGTGAGGGAGAGAGAAGACCGGTGAAGGGACGTGCGGTAGAGTAGCGAGAGGAGAGAGAAAAAAAAACACCGTGCATCTTCTCATCCTCACGCATCCGTGGCTTGTCCCCCGCCGTCGTCTCGGTCGCGCCGGTCTCGAGCCCGCCGACACCGCCGTTCGCGCGGTCTCGAGCTCTCCCGCGGCACCGCCGTTCGCGCCCCCCCGGCGATCCGAGCTGCTCCGCTCCGCCCCGGCTTTTTGCACCCAATCGCAACCTCCGGCCTGCGAAAGCTCCCGAGGCCGGACCCGAGCCGAGATCCGCCACCGCCTTTCCTAGCCGAGCCCCCCGGATCCCGGCCCCCGTGCATGCATCCGCACGACCCGTGCGCCGATCGCTCTAGACCCGGCGTCGCCGTTTGCCGCCCCCGGCCGCCCACGACCGCCCGGTGTCCGACGCCCCCTCTTCCTTGTGACGGTTCTGCAGCCGTTCTGTGCTCGCTGCTGTGGCACCACTGCCCGCGACGACCCCCGCGCCCTGCTGCTGTTGCCGACTCACCTCGCGGAATCCCGAACTCCGACGACCCAAACCTCCCCGCTTCGGCGCCGCCGACGAACTTGTTGTCCCCCATTTTCCTTAGGTTGTTCATTTTTCTTTTATTTTTATTTCTCTTATTTTATATTATTTTACTTTACTTTTAGTTAGTTTTATTATTATTGTTTAAGTTTGAATTTTGTAAGGTGACTTTTAGGTTCGATTATTATAGGCATTGTCCATAGGGGTTATCCCTAAAATTATTGTAATTATTAATTTGACCCGTAAGATGTCGGGTCATTTTTTTAATTATATTAATTCTTGGGGTTTGTTGATAGCGTATTAATTGTTGAATCAATATAATTATTAATTTGATCCGTAAGATTTCGGATCAGATTTTTAATTATTTTGATTTCTTGTCGTGATGTTCGGGGTTAAAAGTAATCGTTAATTTGACTTGTGAGATAACATGTTATTTTTTTTGTTTATTTTAATCTTTTATTCTGTTGAATATCTTGTTTGTTTAAATTTAAGATTTAGTTGATAATTGCTTGTTTTAGAAAATCATTAAGAAAAATCAAAAAATATTTGAATTAGGATTCAGTTTGTTTTAGAATATTTATTGTTATCTTGCATATCTAGAATAGGGATTTGATTTCGAATTTAGAAAAAATTAAAAAAATGCATTCATTTTGGTTGTTAGTTTTTTTATTATTATTTGAATTGCATGTTTAATTATGTGTTAGTTTTAATTTCGAATTTCATAAAGAAAAAAAAAAAACAAAAAAAAAAATCATTGAGCATATTAGGTTAGAATTGCATGTTTCATTTTAAATTTAGATCATCTTTTTAGATAAATCGCATATTAGATTAAGATAATGTCTTAGTTTAAATTAGGATTTAATATGACTTAATCCCTAGTTTAAATTAGATATAATTTTAATATAGTTAGATCATTTTTACATTTTTCTTAAATTTCGAATCTCATGAAAAAATACAAAATTTCTTTGCATATGTTAGTTTCAATATTTACGATGGATTGCATTTAAAAAAAAAAATAGAAATATCAAATGCACGTCATTTAGTTTTTATTAGGTTCATTTAATTAGAACTTTCTCGTCATTAGACTAGGTCATTTAATAAATGTCGTGTGACATATAGCTCGCATATTAAATTGCATGTTGCATGTCATTTTAGTTGAAATAATTTTGTGTGTCATTGCATCGCATTGCATGTTATTAGAATTAGGTCATTTAAAATTGCATTTAATTATTGCATTTCTTCATATCATATAGTTTAGGTCATGTCGCCATGTCATATTAGATTATTAGCGTGCATCGCATAATATTCATTTAAAAAAAAGTGAAAAATCAAAATTGAGTTTGCATGTTAGGTTTATTTAATTAGAATTTGCTTGTTAGATCATGAAGTTAAAATACACGTTTTGATTTCAAGATAAAAGAAAACCCAAAAAATACTTCTTTTGAAAATTAAAATCAATCCAAGCTAGGAATTTAGGTTAAAATCAATCCTGCAAAAACATTTTTGAAAATTAAAAAAGAAATGGTACCGAAAGGGCACTAGGATAGTTTAGTGTAACCAAGTCCCCGTACCCAAAATCTCTGGTTCGTAGGAGTAGAATAATTCTCCCATTATTTTACTTAGGTGTCTAATCGACCTACCCTAAACCGATTAGTGGCGACTCCTAGATAATAATCTTTTGCATGTTAAAAACTTTAAGTCGCGATTTGGTATGGGCTTGCGAGAGCCTGAGCTAAGCTTAAAGACTTAGTAGTCCATTAACCTAGTTTTAGGTGGTGCACCCGGAAAATAGGTCGCGACAGCTTGGCGACTCCGTTGGGGACTTGTGTTAAAACACTTAGTGGACTTAGGCCAATTTTTCTTTTTACTTTAAAAATGTTTTTTTTTTTCAGCGAGGATCCCAGGTACGTCCATAATATTTTTAAGGTATTAAATGTTCTTGCAGATGGGAGGTATAAGGGGAGTAGTCTTTGCTAACATTTGTCTTGCAGGTTGGAGTGAGGGATGAATGATTTATTTTTCCAATTAGAAGTGTTGTTTGCATCTAAACTGTTGTGCATGCTTTATTGCTTTAGCACTACACTATTTGCACACACAACCTGCGGTCGGACCTGGGCTGCGATAGGATTTCTAGGATGGTGTTGAGAAGTATACTTCCTCCAAAGCGAGACTGCTATGTAGAGGTTGACCTTCTCTTCCTCGAAAGTTTTTCATGGTGTCGATTGTGTTTTGTCCATATCCGCGAGACTGCGTGACTATTGAACATTCCATTCGACTGAGCCGGAGTTAAGGGGGCCTGACACGTTAATGCGAGACTGCAACGGTCAGATCACCCTCTTAGCTCACTTTGTTAAGCCATTTATGATAGAAATCGAGCCTCACGTTTCATACGTGTGTCTATGTGATTGTCATCCATTTCCGGTGAAAGTAAGTTGTCTAAATTTTCGCAATTTACTTACTTTATTGTAATTTCTGCGGCCCATGACAATAGGTTTCGTCGTCAGTTTTGTTTTATATGCAATGGGGAAAACTAACGTACAATTCATTTCCACTCCCAAAAAAGAGCTCAAGATGTGGTTGGACCAGTTAGATCAAGATGGCCAGAGATATGTGAAAGCCAGGATCCCCCGACTTCTCCCACTGTTAGAGATCAACATTCATTCTGGTGTGATACAAGCACTCCCTCATTTTTGGTGTCCACAAACTTCCACATTCATATTTGGTGAGTTCGAGCTGACCCCAACGCTTGAAGAATATAGTGTCGCCATTGGAATGCCTCTGGAAAAGGAGCTTGTTAGACCGCCTATCGGTATAGATTCTATTTCTAAATTATCACAGTTTTTAGAAATCGAAACCGAAAAAGTAAGGAAGGTCGTCAAAGCCAATTGTTTTGCATGCCCATTTTCATTTTTGGAAGAATGTTTTGCAAATCAATCAATGATTTCAAAAGCTAGGATTTTCATATTAGCATTTTTCGGGCTCATCGTTTTTCCTTATCGAAGAAATGCCATTAATCCTTCAATTTCATGGGTGGTTAATCGTATTTGCAACGGCTTAAATTATGTCAATATGGTTTTAGCCGAAACATTCTTGTCATTAAACCGTTTCAAGCAAAATGAAGAAAAGACTATGCATGCCCTCCCTAAACTTTTGCAAATATGGTTTTTCTCACACATAAAAGGTTTTGGGCACCTTATGAAACAATTTAAAATTGATGATTTAAGGCACCCCATACAAAAATTTGCGGTTTTGGAACGTTTCTCCCCGAATAAACAATACACCCGTTGGGTTAATTTTTTGAAAAATCCTAAGCCCAAGGCATTTCTATGGTATACTAAATGGCTTCATGTTGAGGAGGCTCGTTTCTCTCACAAGTATGATGGGCCCATTCCGTTGTTAGGCCTTTCTGGTGCTACCTCCTATTACCCGTATAGGGTGGCCCGTCAGTACAGAGCTCTTCAAGAAGTTCCTCCGCCCCTCAAGACGGAATTGTTCCAAGTTCGTTTCGTTTTCAAAGACTATGATTATTTCAATGAGGTCCAGATGATCATTGCTGCATGGAAGGAGTGCCATCTAGAGAAGATTTTGGTGCCCAAGAGACGAAAGGCAAGGAGGAGATCCACCATGCGTCGACATTCTACATCCAACAACACCGGATTCCCACCGCCTTACGCCCGGTGGTCCCTGATGTGACCGAGAAGCCTACTCAGCGAGCACAAATTGAGCATCTTAAGCGGAAAGTGGAAATGCTTGAAGCTGAAAATAAGAAGCTTCGCAAGACGTTGGGATCCCGAAAGCATATAAAATGAGATATTTTGAATTTTTGATGTTTAAGGATCTTGATTTCAATTTTCAATTCAATACTTTCAATTTTTAGTTCAATGTTTAGGGACTTGAATTTCAATTCTTAGTTCATTGTTAGGAAGTTTGACTTTATATTTCAAGTGAATTTTCAATAAAATCATACGTTTAGACCATTGTCATGGGCCATTTTCCTATCTTGTCATTGGTTCTTACATTACCCCTTTTTCATTTAGGTGACAACGGATCCACCGCGATCGCCTATTATCACACGGTCAAGGGCTAAAATGGCCTACCAAAATGAAATGCGTGATCGTATGTCCGCTGTGGAGACTCAACTCCAACAAGTACTAGCCTCTATACAGCTTGTGACGGATCAACACCAATTCCTCCAAGCGAATCCAGCAGTTCCACCTGCTCTTCCTGAAATAGTTGTCCCGAAGCAAGCAAACAAGGTTCAAACGGTTGACGACGATATGCCCGGGCTGGATGATGACTCGGTCCTTGTTGGAAAAGTCAAGCTTGACAGCGTTCCTAAGACAGATCAGGATGAGCGTGTTGCAAAGCTGGAAGAGAAGGTGAAACAACAGCAAGAATCACAAAGCTCACTCCCGTTCGACATGTCGCCTATGAGAAGGTCAAAATGCCGAGCAAGTTCAAAATGCCGGATTTTGAGAAGTATGACGGTACATCTTGCCCAAAATCTCATCTCGCAAATGTACCACGTGCGCATGGCCCAAGACGTCAAAAATGAGCCCCTCATGATCCAATCGTTCCATGCAAGCTTGACTGGACCCGCACTAAACCGGTACGTGATGAAAAATGTGAACCTCCTCAACACCTGGAACGAAGTGGCTAACGCGTTCCTCACATAGTACAAGTTCAACATGGACATCGCACCTTCCCGAGAAGACCTGGAGCGGATGGAAAAGAAAAGGAGCGAGTCATTTAAAGAATATGCTGTAAGATGGAGAAACCCGCGGCTCAAATCACTCCCGAGCCTACCAACAAAGAGCTGATGAAATTGTTTGTGAAGACCCTCCCTTCGAGTTTCGTAACCGAATGGCCAAGATGCGTACGTCGAAAGCTTCAATCAGCTTATTCCTGTAGGAGAACAAATCGAGATGGGGATAAGGGAAGGATGGTTTACTGAGCCATCTAGTAAAATATTCACTGTCAAGAAGGAGAAGGAAGCGTTTGTGGATGTGAATGTGGCTTATGGCCAAGAAAGTGTCAAACGTGCCCCGGTTATCCGAGATGAATCCCGCAGCCCACAAACCGTTGGCCGTCAACCATTTGCACAAGCAAACAATAGAAGGGAATTCTCTCCTCTCCTCGGGTCTCCATCCCAAGTGCCGACAATCCTCCGAAAGAAAGGTTTGCTCACTAGTGAACCAAAGCGTCCTAACCGTGAAAGCAATCGCGATTACGACCCGTCGAAGAAGTGTGACTACCATAGTGGTGAACTAGGGCATTCAACGATGAATGTTTCACCCTCAAGCACAAGATCCAGAACCTCTTAGACACGAAAGTCTTTTCGTTTCAAACTGCTCAGCCGAACATACAGAAGAATCCGCTACCCGAGCATGAAGGTACGGTGAATGCTACCTTGGAACCTAAAGTCGGTCGAATCAAGGACTCGAAGGTGCACGTGGCAGATGCTTACAATGGACTAGTGAGAGCTGGATATTATCCAGGTCAAGAAAATGTTCCCCTATCGCTGATGAAGGAAAGAATTGCCCAAATGGTGGATGACGGCATCATCGTATATGCTGACCGTAATTGCGTAGTTTCCACTATTTCTCACATCATCATCGATTGGGAGGAGGAGCAGGCTGCGCTCAATGTCGACAAGGAAGAAGTTGATCCTTCTCTCGCGGACATGCCTCCGCTAGAAGATGCATCTGATGAGGAGATTGTGATCGAGATACCTCAACCATACGAGTATGTCAACAATAAGGCAGAGCCTTGGTCTTATGACTTAGATGTTGACCTTGTTACAAGGTCTGGTCGAACCTATGGTCAAGCCAGTGCTCAACCTGCAAAGCCAGTCACCGATGAAGAGGCTAAGGAGTTTCTAGCTATGATTAAAGCAAGTGAGTATAATGTGGTCGATCAATTGCGAAAGATGCCTGCTCAGATCTCCTTGCTCGAGCTTCTCCAAACATCCTCTGTGCATCAAAAGTCACTAATGAAAGTGTTGAGTGAAATTCATGTGCCAAAGACAGTTGAGGCAGACAAGTTGGAAGAATTTGTGGGATCGGTCCTTCTCAAGGATTTAATTGCCTTTTCTGATGAAGAATTCCCTCTCGAAGGCCGGGGACATAACAAAGCACTCTACATATCCGTTAAACACAAGTCTTCTCATGTGTCTCGAGTGCTCCTTGATAATGGGTCCGCTCTGAACATATGTCCATTAGCCACTCTGCATCGCCTCAAAGTAGACCCGTCAAGGATACATGCAGCGATGACCTCGCACGAGCTTTTGATGGCACAAAGAAGGAGGTGCTTGGAGAAATCCATCTCGACATACGAATAGGGCCGGTTGTCTTCAACATTCCCTTCCGGATGCTAGACATCCCTACGCATTCAATTTCCTGCTTGGGTCGTCCATGGATACACACTTTCTTTGGAGCAAGTGCCTTCAAGTCTACATCAAGCTGTGAAATTTGTGATCGGAAGGAAGCTGGTCACCGTGTATGGTGAGGAAGACCACCGGATCTATCACGAAACGGCTATCCCCTATGTAGAGCCGGATTCTGAGCTCAAATCAAGTTACCACTCATTTGAGTTGGTATCCACCATACATGCTTCTCGAGGTTCATCACCGCCCATTCCTGAAGTTTCAGATGCTGCCCTCATGGTAGGAAAAGTAATGGTCGGAAATGGTTTCGTTCTAGCAATGGTCTTGGGATGAATGGTCGAGGCATTCGAAGCCCCATTGAAGCCCCTCGAAAGGTCCCCTTCTGCTGGTTTGGGGTACCATGGAAGAGGTAGGGGAAGTTCAAGAGGACAAAGACGAGAAAGGCAAAACCCGCTACCCCGAGCATTCATGAGACATTCCCCGGTCCTCCTATAATGATGCAGGATGAAGCAGATACCCTCGGGCAGCCTAGTGGCAAATTTGATTATCTGGTGAAGTATTCGGCCCCTCCCAGCTACTGCGTTGATCCTCGTCAGATAGTCCCAGATGGATGGGATAGCATGGATGATCCAACACCCCTGAAGACCAAAAACCTTGAGGATGAGCTGGAAGGAGTGGCAAGCTTATTCGACAACCTCATCATAGGAGCCATTGATGAAGGATCCCCTGAAGAGATGGGCCTCGGCCCACTAGAGTAACTTTTTACTGCTTTCGCACATTCCCCTGCGCGGGAATTTTTATTGCTTTCTAGGGATTGTTTTCGATTTCTTCCTTTCGTTTTCTTCTTAGGACTTGAAATGCATTTTCCATTCAATAAATTGTAATTGATTGATGAATTTCAATAAAATTACAACCTTTATTTTGAAAGTATGATGAGGCACACCAAACCAGCCCGGGAATGATATCCAACCATAAAACAAATGAAAAATCCAAGGAGAATTCTCGAGGCACCGGGTTTCATCATGCTTTCCTATGTCTAAATGTTTAAAAAAAAAACGTTTTCCCAATTACTTTTCATTTTTTTTCTTTTTCTTCAAAAGAATTTTTTTTTAAAAGGGAGATAGATAAATATGATTTACCCCTGTTTGTCTTTTTGATCCATCTACATTCTGTTTTAGGAACGATCATATAGCACGCAAAGGTGTGGAAATGATCCAATCCAATACAGCAAGTGATGATGATGATGATCCTGAAGATTCAATTGAAGATTCCAGTGAAGTGCAACGTAGCTGGGAACAACATGAAAAGGCTAAGGCTCCCACATCCGAGCAGACTATCATTATTAATTTAAGTGACACTGAAGAAGCCAAAGAGGTGAAAATTGGGGCGAATCTCCCCAAAGATGAGGCTGAGCGCCTGACTCAACTACTGAAGGAATATCAAGATATTTTTGCATGGACCTATGCTGACATGCCTGGTTTAGACCCGTCAATTGTGGAGCATTGCCTACCTACTAATCCGGACGTGCCGCCTAAGAAGCAGAAGCTGCGGAGAACTAAGCCCGAACTTTCAAAGAAGATAGAGGAGGAAGTAATGAAGCTCTTGAAGGTGGGATTCATTAAAGTTTCACAATACCCCGAATGGGTGGCCAACATTGTACCGAATGAAGAAGGACGGTCGAGTTCGTGTTTGTGTTGATTATCGGGATCTGAACAAAGCTAGTCCGAAAGATGATTTTCCGTTACCACACATAGATGTCCTTGTGGATAGTACCGCTGGCTTTGAACTATTCTCATTTATGGATGGTTTTTCCGGGTATAATCAAATAAGGATGAAGGAGGAGGACAAGGAGAAAACTACATTTATCACCCCTTGGGGAACCTTTCATTATAAGGTTATGCCCTTCGGACTCAAAAATGCAGGGGCAACTTACCAGCAAGCCATGATAGCACTGTTCCACGACATGATGCATCAAGAGATCGAGGTTTATGTTGATGATATGATTGCAAAAACCCGACCTGGAAAAAACCACGTCAAAACCTTGAAGAAGTTGTTTGATCGACTCCGTGAGTTCAAGCTTCGGCTAAATCCCGCTAAATGTGTGTTCGGAGCAACATCCGGTAAATTACTTGGATTCATTGTGAGCAGTAAAGGGATTGAAATCGACCCAGCTAAAGTTAAGGCCATTTGTGAGCTACGACCTCCGTCAACAGTGAAAGAAGTCCGGAGCCTTTTGGGAGGTTGAATTACATTGCTCGATTCATTTCCCAACTTTCTCGAAACCGCCAAGCCATTCTTCAAACTCCTAAAGAAGAATGCACAAGTCAACTCGGGATGATGAGTGTCGAGAAGCGTTTGACAAATTGAAGTATTACTTGATGAACCCACCGATGCTCGTCCCGCCATCGCCGGGCAACCTTTGATTCTCTACCTCACCATTTACGGTGAGTCACCGGGTGCAATGTTGGCTCGGGAAAGTCCCGTCGATAAAAAGAACGAGCCATTTATTATCTGAGTAAAAAGTTCACGGTATCAGAGCTGAAATATTCTGATGTGGAAAAGACTTGTGCCGCATTAGTGTGGGTATTGCATAGATTGCGACAGTACACGTTACATCACCAAACGTTCCTTGTGACTGAGAGCAATCCTATCAAGTACTTACTTGATCAGCCAGCTTTGGTGGGTAAGTTAGCTAAATGGCAGATTTTGATCTCAGAATTTGATGTGCAATTCATGCCACAAAAGTCGGTTAAGGGTCGAGTGATTGCTAATCTATTGGCCGAGAATTCAAGAGTCTCGAATAATGATGACAGTTTCTTAGATGATCATGTCTTGAACGTAAGTGAAGATTCATGGACAATGTTCTTTGATGGAGCCGTGAACTTGTCTGGTTTTGGTACTGGAGCAGTTTTGATATCTCCAGAGGGACAACACCATCCGGTAGCTGCAAAATTAATATTCCCATGCACTAACAATGTAGCCGAGTATGAAGCTTGCATCCTTGGGCTTCAAGCCGCAATTGAGATGGGTGTGGCTAAGTTAAAAGTGTTCGGAGATTCAACATTGATCATACTACAGACCGTAGGCGAATGGAAGACTAAGGATGCCAAATTGCTCCCATACCACAAGTATTTAGAAGGTCTAGTGAAAAAGTTCGAGGAAGTTTCGTTTGAATACTTGCCGAGGTCTCATAATCAATTTGCAGATGCACTTGCGACATTGTCTTCTATGCTGAAAGTCACTGATGGGTTAGAGGCCGAGCCACTGAAAATAGAGGTTTTGCCGAAACCGGCTTATTGTATGATTGTGACTGAAGAATCTGATGGAAAACCATGGTATTACGATATCATGAATTACATTAAAAAGCAGGAATTCCCCGAAGGAAGCACTCGGGCGATAGGAAGTACATCACAAAGATGGCCTCAAAATTTTTCGCCAGTGGTGAGAATTTGTACAAGAGATCTTACGATTCGGTCTTGTTGCGATGTATAGATGTAGCCGAGGCCACTCAAATCATGCAAGAAGTGCACGAAGGAGTATGTGGGCCTCATATGAATGGACACATGTTAGCCAAGAAGATCATGAGATTAGGCTACTACGGCTCACACTTTGGAAAGTGACGCATCCAAGCATGTTCGGAGTTGTCACCGCCGCGATTCATGGGAATAAGATAAATGTTCCTCCAACCGAGCCGCACCGCTTTTCCGAGCCATGGCCTTTCTCGATGTGGGGTATTGATGTGATTGGCCCAATCAATCCCAAGGCTTCAAATGGGCATCGATTCATCTTGGTGGCGATAGACTATTTTTCCAAATGGATTGAAGCTACATCCTTTGCAAATGTTACCGCCTTCAATATTGTAAAATTTGTTAAACGTGACATAATTGCTCGTTATGGCGTCCCTAAAGCAATCATCACTGATAACGGGACAAATTTGAACAACAAACTTGTTGATGGGTTGTTCAAATGAGTTCAAGATCAAGCATCCGAATTCGTCACCTTACCGCCCTCAAATGAACTGGGTTGTTGAAGCGGCCAATAAAAACATTAAGAAGATCTTGGCTAAGACGGCCGAGAATTATCGAGATTGGCATGACAGGTTACCCTTAGCATTGATGGCATACCGAACATCGATCCGCACTTCTACTGGGGCAACCCCTTTTGCTCGGTGTATGGCATGGAGGCAGTTCTGCCCGTCGAAGTGGAGATTCCTTCTCTGAGAGTTTTATCCCAAATGGATTTGTCAAAGGCAGAATGGTCACAACAAAGATTTGAAGAGTTGAACTTGATTGACGAAAAAAGACTTAAGGCTCTCTGCCATGGCCAAACATATCAACAGAGAGTAGCCAGATCTTTCAACCGGAAGGTGCGGCCGAGACATTTCGAGGTAGATGATCTTGTTCTAAGGAAGCTATTACCAATATTTCCAGATCCTGGGGGCAAGTTTGCTCCAAATTACAGTGGCCCTTATGTCGTGAACAAAGTGCTTCCTAGAGGTGCCTTGATCCTGGCAGAAATGGATGGTCGTGAGTTTTCCAATCCAGTTAATTCCGATGCTGTCAAGAAGTACTACCCATGATAGAATTTGCCATGTCATGTTTTGAACTACAAGCATTTCTATGTTGAATAAATTGCTTCAATGAGTTGAATTATTTGAATTTGTTGCAGAACTTGCATTTTTCTTCCTTGATGAGTTGTGTGAGATAAATTGGATGTGTCAAATGGGATATCTTGGAATGATGAAAGGCGAGCCTTGTTCCATACGCTATTCCATACACTAATCTTCAGTGAGTTGTGAGAAAAAATTCCATGCCCGCAAGGAAAAAGGTAATCTCGCAAAGGGTACGCTAACCAAAGTGATGAGAGGCAGTTCTTTTCTCTACCCGAAACACTACATGTATACCCATTGTTTAGCCCTTTGAGCCCATACACATGAAGAGTTTTTAAACCATCCCCGTCAAAGATCATCCCACATCAGGACAAAATTTGAGATGAATGATAGGAATGTCTTTACTCACACTTGCATCAATCTTCAAGTATTGCTTTCGTATCGTAACTCGTATGATAATTCAAAGTGCCCTAGGATGATGAAGAGCAGTCATTTCTCTATCCTATACACTTTTATCCATTGCATAGCCCACTTGAGCTTATAAATTCATTTCATATTAAACCCAGTTGGTGATCATCCCCCATACTGGGGCAAGACAAAAACATTCGAGTAGCATGAACTAGAATGCTGACAAAATGGAGGCTCTTTCAAAAGAAAATAAGTGCAGAAAAAATGGGGCATGAAAAAAGCAGTGTGCCTGGTAAAAGCAAGGCCAATGCCCAGAGAAAAAAAAATCAAATCAAACTCTTGATATTATGAGTTGTATCCCCAACAAGGCGATACTAAAACTCAAATGCTGTTGCAATTAATGGAGATTTGATGAGAAAAATCTTCGACAGTAGAAAGGAAAGTGGTAGAAATGTCAAGATGATCACCAACTTTAATCCCCTAAACACTTGTTTGAGCCTAATGATCCATTCATTTCTCAACCCATGAACCAAGCCTACGTTACATCCCTTGCAAAGTCTCTTCAGGTTAGGGCATTTGAATTAATGTAAGAGTTCATATACTTGAAAGCATTGCTTGAAGAAGGGTGAGTAAGATAATTTCTATCTCATTTCGTGTGTTTTTTGACTTGTGAATCCCAAGACAATTGCGAAACGTCATTTTTAAATAGCCTCGACTCAAAGAGTTCCCTTTGTTAAGCCGTTGACCAAGCTCACATTACAGTCCCCATTAAAGACCTCTCAGATTGGTAAAGTCGTACCACTTGCGAGATTGCCCAGACTCTTGTTTGGCGTGATGACAGTGAGATAAAGCGATTGTCAAAATCCTGCATCAAAGGTCAAGATAAAAAAAAAAAAAAAAAACTCCATGTTAATGAGGATGAGTGAAAAGTCCTTTCAGACTAAATGATCCCTCATTTGACACATCCATGACGCTCATGTGGTCAGATTGGAATCTTCTTTTAAAATCCTTTCCATTGGAATTAGGTGATGTATGGTTGATAGAAATCATTACGCATGAACCTTACTTGAATTAATGCATGTGTTATTTGTAATCACAAATACATGTTGCTTCTCCTATAACCATGTTTTATAGGAGACATATCCCCAATGAGCAGAGATATCGCTAGGTAAGTATATCTCTATCTATACCTTAAATACTTGTCGTTGTACAGGTATTTTCCCTTTTGAGTACGCTGACACTCGATGGAGTTGTCCCCAAAGATTTTTCCCCAGATTGCGACGCTGGGCGACCGAAGAATGGTTCGGGTCCTAGCCAAGCAAAACCTCCTTTTAGGCAACCGTAGAATGGTACGTTGAGTCCTCGTTTAGGCGACTATAGAATGGTACGGGTCCTAGACAACATTTATTGCTCGAAAGGCGACCATAGAATGGTACGGGTCCTGAAAAGTGAGTTCTCGTTTGGGCGACCGTAGAATGGTACAAGTCCTAGACAAAACCTATTTCCCTATTCAGGCGACCGTAGAATGGTGCGGGTCCTGGAAAGTAAATCCCCGTTTAGGCGACCGTAGAATGGTACGGGTTCTAGACAAAACCTATTTCCCTATTCAGGTAGAATGGTACGGGTCCCGGAAGGTAAACGACCGTAGAATGGTACGGGTCCTGAAAGGTAAATCCCCGTTTAGGTGACCGTAGAATAGTACGGGTCCTAGACACAACCAAGCATTGCCATGCGGGCGACCGTAGAATGGTACGAGTCCTGGGAAAGCAGTCTCTTTACAAAGCCATGTTACTATTCTGGGCGACCGTAGAATGGTACGGGTCCTGGACATGTAACACAAACTATCTCGAGCTACTCTATCCTCCTTGAAGGTAAGTTGTTCCGTGTAGGTTCCTTTGACATCTCGCTTTGGATCTAGATGTCTCAATTATTTTCGTTGAACATTTCACTTTGGATGTGAATGTTCTTCTCAATTTCAATGTTTTAATCTATTGCCTGTTATACTCTTCAAGGAACCTGAGTGAGAGTTGGGTACTTGTCGAGCAACAGGAATTTATCATGTACCTCAAGATGCTCTACCGCGCCGACTGGTAAGTAATTGTAGGTACGTCTTTTCCTTTCACATCATGCATTTGCATTAGCATTCCCATGCGCTATATAAATTGCATTTCAAAATGGGATTCATTTTTCAAAAAAAATAAAAAAAAAAAAATAAATAAAATTTCATTCAGTGCATGCGCATAGTCAAAATTTAGGTCTCAATGTGTCTTTGAAGGTAACCTCTTCGAGCTCACCTTCAAAAAGGGGCAGCTGTTGACACCTAAATTTTGATAGTCCATTTAGTCATTTATCGCATTAAAAATTAGGGTTTAATCTTATCCCTAAATTATATATATATATATATATATATATATATTAATCACATAGCATATAGGTTTAAGTGCATTTTATTTTAATTTGCATTTTTATTTATTGGACCGGTGCGGATGGGTTCAAATTAGTTGGGCTAGGCCCACGAAAGGAACAAATTAACCCAAGCCCGTTGTCTTTTTAATCAATTATCCTGTGAGAAATTAAGATTTGATGCAATATTATGATGATTTTTTTTTTTTTGAAAATTGAGAGAACCGTATTGCAATCTTATCTTTAGCAATAGATGATGAAATCATGAGAGAATATTCATAAGATAGGGAAAATAAAATAATTTTCGTGATCGGGAGGTTATAAAAAATCTTCATGAGATGAAATATTAACAAAAAAAGATCACGCTTTGTTTTGCTATAAAAGGGGCCGTGTACGGTGAAGAAATGGGGGGTTTTAGTTTTTGCTTCGTGGAAAAAAATAGAAGCGAACAGGAAAAAGAAGAAAAAAGTCAAAGGAAAAAAGAAAGAAAGAGAAGAGAGAGAGAAAGGAAAAGTGATCGGTCTGCAGTGAGGGAGAGAGAAGACCGGTGAAGGGACGTGCGGTAGAGTAGCAGAGGAGAGAGAAAAAAAAAACACTGTGCATCTTCTCCCTCACGCATCCGTGGCCTATCCCCCGTCCGCGCCGGTCTCGAGCCTCGCCGACACCGCCGTTCGCGCCGGTCTCGAGCTTGCCGGCACCGCCGTTCGCGCCGGTCTCGAGCCCGCCGGCACCGCCGTCCCGCCGGACTCGCTCGCAACACCACCGCTCGCCGCCAATCAGCCGCTGTTTTGCTCCGCACGAAACCGCGACCCGCCGCGCCTACAACTCTCTGCCCGCAACGCCCCTGTTCAGCCCGAGCTGATCGTGCCCGAGCCGACCACCTGACTCTGCCCCACCGGTTGCCGTCCGTGATGCCCGACGCCGACACCGACGCCCTCCTCCGCTTTCCACCGGTGGTAGATCCGCCCAAGCCAGCCTCTGCCTTCGATCGACGCTCAGCAGCGCTCCCCCCTCTCTCCGAGATCTGCACCACCGCTGCAGATCGCGATACCTGCGACCAACTGCGCCTGTCGCCCGAGCGCCGCCGCCCCCCTCCGAGCTGCTCCGCTCCGCCAGCTTTGCACCCAATCGCAACCTCCGGCCTGCCGAAGCTCCACCGAGGCCGGACCCGAGCCAGATCTGCCCACCGCCTTTCCAGCCGAGCCCAGATCCCGGCCCCCCGACGTGCATCCGCACGACCCAGGCGCCGATCGCTCCAGACCCGCGCCGTTTGCCGCCCGGCCAGCCACGACCGCCGGTGTCCGACGCCCCCTCTTCCTTGTGACGGTTCTGCGGCCGTTACGTTCGTGCTCGCGCCGTGGCACCACCGCCCGCGACGACCCCGCGCCCTGTCTTGTTGCCGACTCACCTCGCCGGAATCCCGAACTCCGGCGACCCAAACCTCCTGCTCGGCGCCGACGAACTTGTTGTCCCCCATTTTCCTTAGGTTGTTCATTTTTCTTTTATTTTTATTTCTCTTATTTTATATTATTTTACTTTACTTTTAGTTAGTTTTATTATTATTGTTTAAGTTTGAATTTTGTAAGGTGACTTTTAGGTTCGATTATTATAGGCATTGTCCATAGGGGTTATCCCTAAAATTATTGTAATTATTAATTTGACCCGTAAGATGTCGGGTCATTTTTTTAATTATATTAATTCTTGGGGTTTGTTGATAGCGTATTAATTGTTGAATCAATATAATTATTAATTTGATCCGTAAGATTTCGGATCAGATTTTTAATTATTTTGATTTCTTATCGTGATGTTCAGGGTTAAAAGTAATCGTTAATTTGACCTGTGAGATAACAGGTTATTTTTTCGTTTATTTTAATCCTTTATTCTGTTGAATATCTTGTTCGTTTAAATTTAAGATTTAGTTGATAATTGCTTGTTTTAGAAAATCATTAAGAAAAATCAAAAAATATTTGAATTAGGATTCAGTTTGTTTTAGAATATTTATTGTTATCTTGCATATCTAGAATAGGGATTTGATTTCGAATTTAGAAAAAATTAAAAAAATGCATTCATTTTGGTTGTTAGTTTTTTTATTATTATTTGAATTGCATGTTTAATTATGTGTTAGTTTTAATTTCGAATTTCATAAAGAAAAAAAAAAAAAAAAAAAATCATTGAGCATATTAGGTTAGAATTGCATGTTTCATTTTAAATTTAGATCATCTTTTTAGATAAATTTCATATTAGATTAAGATAATGTCTTAGTTTAAATTAGGATTTAATATGACTTAATCCCTAGTTTAAATTAGATATAATTTTAATATAGTTAGATCATTTTTACATTTTTCTTAAATTTCGAATCTCATGAAAAAATACAAAATTTCTTTGCATATGTTAGTTTCAATATTTAGGATAGATTGCATTTTAAAAAAAATAGAAATATCAAATGCACGTCATTTAGTTTTTATTAGATTCATTTAATTAGAACTTTCTCGTCATTAGACTAGGTCATTTAATAAATGTCGTGTGACATATAGCTCGCATATTAAATTGCATGTTGCATGTCATTTTAGTTGAAATAATTTTGTGTGTCATTGCATCGCATTGCATGTTATTAGAATTAGGTCATTTAAAATTGCATTTAATTATTGCATTTCTTCATATCATATAGTTTAGGTCATGTCGCCATGTCATATTAGATTATTAGGGTGCATCGCATAATATTCATTTAAAAAAAAAGTGAAAAATCAAAATTGAGTTTGCATGTTAGGTTTATTTAATTAGAATTTGCTTGTTAGATCAAGAAGTTAAAATGCACGTTTCGATTTCAAGATAAAAGAAAACCCAAAAAATACTTCTTTTGAAAATTAAAATCAATCCAAGCTGCCTCCAAAACATTTTTGAAAATTAAAAAAGAAATGGTACCGAAAGGGCACTAGGATAGTCTAGTGTAACCAAGTCCCCGTACCCAAAATCTCTGTTCGTAGGAGTAGAATAATTCTCCCATTATTTTACTTAGGTGTCTAATCGACCTATCCTAAACCGATTAGTGGCGACTCCTAGATAATAATCTTTTGCATGTTAAAAACTTTAAGTCGCGATTTGGTATGGGCTTGCGAGAGCCTGAGCTAAGCTTAAAGACTTAGTAGTCCATTAACCTAGTTTTAGGTGGTGCACCCGGAAAATAGGTCACGACAAGTGATAGAAAGTAAGATGCCATTGCTAGGTGGATCGTCAACATTTATTTCAGTCGGTGCAAGTTGTACAGAGATGCTTGTTTGTTAGTCCTATTAATCATGGTCAATTTCATTCATCCCTAGATAAGAAAAAGGGTCAAGTATCGCCAACTAACAATGTACAATCCACTAGAAATTATATTGTAGCATGTAGGCATAACACCTATGAACAAGAAAATCGTGCAAAGGACCACGATTCTCCTATCAAGTGGTTCTCGATCATAAGGTTATTGAGAATGTATGGCTGCAAAAATAAGATTAAAAAATACAAGCCTTGGTGTTGGTCTTTGTTTAATGTTTTAGGTAGGTGAATGTCTTGGTCTTCTTGGACTAAATAGTTTTCTCTCTCCATTAGCTCACTTCTGCTTTAAATAAGATAGAACTAAGCTAAAAGATAGGAAAAATTAAATAAGTTCTGGACAATTTCAACTGTTGCTCGTGAGTTCCTAAATTAAGATTCAATTAAAAAAATACATACACCCTGATTATGAGCCGATGCGCGGCATGGATACTCTACTAGTGCGTGTGTCCTTTTCCTAATAGTTATTAGTTAAAAAAATAGATAAAAAAACAGATGGTTAGATTTAAAATTTGTTTAGATTCGAACCCAATGAATGAGGTCAATCAATTATGAAATATGAAATTATATTAGATTACCAATGTTCATGCACGGGCAACGAACAGACGTAGACATGTGAATGTTGAGCACATATTTTCGTATTAAATGTAATTAAAAAATAGGAATTAGAACAAAATGAACTGTTCCTGTGGTTGATTGTTTCCAAATATTACACAAACCTTAGAACTCGGCATACTTGAAGCGAGTATAATTACCTACAACAAAATGAAAATCGTCAAATGCACTAATCTAATTTGGTCCGTAGAGGCCTCAACTGCAAGCAATGTCGATTTTAATTGACTATTGAAAGTTTTTTTAGAAAAAAAAAAAAACAAATTCAAGACTTACCATAAAGCCAATGAAAAACACCAAAATTAAATGGACGCCAGAGTGCTATAGCCTCGTCCCAAGAAGGCATAATGTACTTCAATACTGTTGACTAGAGTCGTTAAATGGGTGGGTCCCGTTGGAGTTTGGGTCGAGTAAAAAATGGTCCAATCCATATTGACCTATTTAACCTGTTTTAATCCATTTTCATGCAATGTAAATTTTTTGACCCATACCCAACCCAACTTATACCCGATTCATACCCGACCTAACCCATTTTAGTAAAACACTTCCATATTTAACCAAATTTAGGAAAACTTATTCTTGTGGCTTCTTTTAAAGATTATATTGATAAATACTTCCAAATTTATGAAAGCTTATTTCTTATGATTTTTTTAAATGATATTGTTAAACTCTTTTATTAAGTACAAATTTAATGGATAATATTTTTAATTTTTTTAAAAATGAGGGTTTTTTTATCTTAAAAAATATTTTTATAAAGTTATTTTATTGAAAAATAAAAATATTTTTTTATATTTACCTGAAATTTGAAAATAAATTTAAAAAATTGAAAAATCTGATTGCATTCCTTTTAATATTTTTATTTATTTTTAAAAAATATAATTTCTAATTTTTTTTATTTTTAAAAAATCGAATTTTTAATTGTTTTTTAAAAATAGATTTTTTAATTATTTTTCTTTTTCTTTTTCCTTTTCCTTCGCCAATCATCGGCCATGACGATGGCTAACGAGCCAAACCTCACCAAATCGGGCAAGGCTCCATCTCGCTAGTTCGGTGAGGTCGAGCTTGATAGAGGCCGGCGAGCTCAAGTCTCACTAGATCAGAGAGGCTTGAGCCTCGCTAGTCCTCAGTGAGGTCTCGGCCTCACCAAATCGGCGAGCTCGAGCTTGCCGAAGCTTGCCCTAGCGTGATGAGCTCGAGTCTCATCGGATTGATGAGGCTTGAGCCTCGCCAGTCCTCAGCGAGCTCGAGCTCATTGAAGCCCAACAAGCTCAATTCTCGCCGAATCAATGAGGCTTGAGCCTCGCCAATCATCAGGGAGGTCTCGGCCTCACCTGATCAACGAGCTCGAGTTCGCTTGGCCAGCCATCGCTATTGCCGGCCATCAGCGAAGGAAATGGAAGAAGGAAGTAGAAATAAACAAAAGAAAAGAAAAGAAAAGAAAAATAAAAAGTAATTTCGATTTTTTAAAAATATTTTTAGAAGAGGAAGAGAGAGTGTGGATGAGCCTAATGGGTTGAAAATGGGTCTAAACTCAACCTATTTAAAACCTATTTATTTTAGCCTTTAAATTTATAATCCATATAAGGCAATCTCTTTAAAATTAAATAACCCGTATATGATCCATTTATATTTTAAATATATTATATATGGGTTTAAAACTTATTTTGACAGGTCTACTGTTGACAAGTGTATATAACTTTACATTTATCATTTATAATCGCCTAGTAATTACACATGACAAAGGAAATCAGAGAATATTTCTCCGCTTATAAAAAAATAAACAATTTTTTTGTCAGAAAAAAATATATACAATTTGATTGTGCCTTATGTCTGGGATCTGGCTAAATAAGGAAAAGAAATAGACATTCAAGGAGAGACGCTTATTCAATTTTGCATGCGAAAGGAACAACTTCATAAAGAAACCCCATCAATTTCATTCGATATTTATGGCTTCCAAAAATAATATAATTGACTTAAATAAAACCAGATAATGAGGTGCATAAAATTTCTTACCTATATGCTGGCAAACAAGTATCTAAAGTTTTTTGTCCGTTAAATCAATTACCTCCACATTTCTAACGTGGGTCAACGTGAGACCTCAATCGAAACCGTGAACGAACAAAGTCGATATGACACGAACACTATTAAATAGCCGTTAACTATCGACATTGGCTTCCGATATGTTACTTGTGGTATCAATTTTGTATCTTGCGGGTCTAGATACATGTTTCAGATGATATCATCCGTCTCTCAAAGAGTGGGAAAAAATTTTCTACAAAAAAAAAAAAAAAAAAAAAAAGGCAATTTCGTTGTAATTGGTTAAGAAATCTTAGTAAAGTTTTATATTATGTGTGGCCGTACAGTTACATCCAATGATAATGTTATTAATATAATTTCCAACCGTAAGAAAATCAAGTACAAAGAAATATTCAATCAAATATTTGATAATCCACTAAAATATTTCTAGTATAAAGCTTGAATTTTTATGATCGAATGTTTCCAAGAAGAAAATCTAAAGAAAATCGATATTGAGAACTTTATATTCTCCCCATGCGCTTGACATTTAGCCAATGAAATCTTTTGGTGCATGAAATTAACAAAACCATCTCCTTTCTCTTTCACATAAAAGAATGAATAATCTTACAAAAGAAAAGATTGAACAACGAATCATAAGGATGAGTTTGTAGAATAGATATTGTGTAAACTAAAGTACGTTGAGATTTGAAACTAGACATACTAATAATTGTAGAACATATATCGAGTAAGTACTTGAATTATTATTCATTTCACAATCAAGTACCTAATTTTTCATTTAATCGTTTACCTCAATTTTTCAAATTTGGGTCAATATGAGGTCTTCATTAAAATCACGGATGGAAAATGTTGACGTGACGCTAAAGCGGTTAAAGAGTCGTTAAATGTCTATATTAGAGTCCGATATGATATGTCAAAATGTCGTCACATCATCAGAGACAATTGATGCTAAGATTGTATAAGCCAACACACACTCTTCTCATCACCTAATGTGCAGGATAAGTGAATCATGTCAACAAAATCATTATGACATGGTAATTCATTAATGTCTCAAATTGAGCCAATAAAAAAAAAAAACAATAGAGATTAATCAAGAAATAACGCATGGAAGTTTTACTAGGAATGGAAAAAGAGATATTCACATAAGGGATGGAAGAGGAGGGATGTGAAAAGGGAAGCAACAAACTCTAATTTGCGTCCTGCAAAGTCTTGAATGGCCTGAAATATCTTGAAGTTTCTTTCCCATCAGCACTATTTCACTTTTTCTTCACTTTCCAAACAAAAAAGCTCGCGGTATGCAGTAAAGCCTCTCGTGTGTACCTATTCAGCCTTTAATAACTGGCGGATGAAATACAAATTAGTACATCAGTTGGGGGTCTGGGTCCTCGGAGGGGTAAAGTCCTCAGTACTAATGCTTGATTGGACATGGTGACAAAAGATGCTAAGGCAAGGTCCTCACAGTTCCATTTGTTTTAATATGTATGGGACCTATCTTTCGTCCCTATAGATGAAAACGACCCAGTAATTTTTTTTTAAACATATACATAGCCTCATAGCCTCCATGATTCCTCACATCCGTGAGCAAAAAGAAGTTATGCCAACCTCAAATAACAAAAACTATCGAATCTATTGAATCATACTCTTAAAAGATCTCTCCGCGATTCTTAAGTTGAGCTTATATGAGTTTCTACTCTTCATCATGTAAGATGCAATAACATAAAAACTTTACATACTCAAACAACTTTGATAGAAAACAACGAGAGAAATTGGCTCAGTTTGATTCAAGAAAGGAATGTAACCAAAAATCCAAATGAGAGGCACTACCATTCCTCCTCAAAGAGAGGCAAAATGTGGGCAATAAGCAGGTGGCTACAACCACGTCTAGGAAGTAAAGTATCGTCCACCAATCCGACATCTCCTAAAATTAGGAAACCTCAAATTATCAAAGTAAGTATGATTAGCTCAAAAATAACCATTTGATAGATAAAACTTGTAAATACCTAAATTTTGCCCAAAAGTCATTTTCATATATCTTTGAAAAAATGGAATCCATTTTCCTCCAAAAACTGTTATTTTGCAATTAAAGCATACCGGAATTTTAACGGGAGAATTGTCCAAAAAGTCTTAAACCTATTGCACTTTTGCCAATTCAGTCCTAAGCCTTTTAATAATATTTTAATATTTTTTGAATTTTTTATTATTATTATTATTATTATTATTATTATTATTTCTGTTTCTTTCCCTTTTTCCAAAAAGAAAAAAAAGGAAAAAGGGAAAAAAATAGAAAAAAATATATAATAAAAATAATAAAAATTCAAAAAAATATTAAAATATTATTAAAAATTATCTACGTCAAGACACCGGTAGTCCTTCGTGGCACCGCCGACGTCCATGTTAGCATTTTCTGGCCAAAATTGATCGGATGGACTGAATCGGCAAGAAGTGAAAAGGTTTAGAACTCAATTGGCAAAGTTAAAATGTTTATGACTGAATTGACAAAAGTGTAATAGGTTTAGGACTTTTTGGACAATTATCCCGAATCTTAACATGTACAATTAGGTTCCTTCGAATTTATTCCCCCCAAAAAGGTAAAAAATTAAAAGTAAAATGGGAACCTCTGAGGAAAAAAGACACCCGGCTGAATCCATCTTGTTTCTCCTGCTCGTTACCTTTAAAGCCACACTGCCTTGATCTTTCTTCAACCACCGTCATCATCAGCATCAAACTCACGCCCACAGACTCCACTTTCACTCAATTCACTTCTTGCATGCATATCGATTGTCGCCAATCCCCAACATCTTCAATCTGCCCAATCCCCTACAAACGTATCCTTACCGTAGCTCCATCGATATCGTTGTTCGTCGTTGCAAGTGGTGGCGACGCTTTGCCGTAGCTGAATTCACATACCTAAACTGTGAACCGCCCAATCTGGCGCTTGTCCCCCAGCTCAACAGTGTTCTCTTCCTGCTCGTCTGAACCTGCTTGCTGGATTGCTTGTTGTTGATCTAATCCCGTTCACCGGTCTGCTCCAGGAAGTCTAACCAGAATAGGTAAGAGACAGCTATCTACTTGCTCTCTTTTTTCCTCAAACTGATGAAGCAAGAACTTCACTAACTAAAGCATCCGAGCCTTTGAGGCTTATTGACCCATTGGGAAGCCACCGACGTATGATCAGCGGCTGTGGGAAAAACAGACACACCCACTCTCAACCCAACTTCAAATTCATTCGAATCTCGCAATCTCATTCTCAACCACCAGCGATGGCACAATATCGACCGTCTCTGTCGATTTCTGAGGGAAAGTGCATTGCCCAAAAAGACTGAGTTACCACCGCACGAGCACAAGTTGAGATCTCAAACTTTTTGGTAGAGCCTGATGTTTTTTTAGTGCATATCGATGGAAGTGCAACAGAGTATTACTCATTATTCCATCTGGCAAACTTTAGTGCTTAGTTTAATGACAATAGCCGGATAATTTCTATCAACTGCTTAGTTTAAAGAAGCCACAAGGTTTAATGTTTTTCTTTTCATTGAGTAACTTTTTGGGGGAGAGCCTAATGTTTGCAGTGCATACCTATGGTTTCTGTGTTCGAACTGGAACAACCAACGCTCATAAAGAAAATCCTCATAATAGATCTTTAGATCTTTGGAGACATCAATTTTAAAATTTCTTTTTGAATAATCCTGGGCCCCTCTTGGCAGGCTCCATCGTTAACATATTGGCAAAACTTCTTTTGGTGCTTTGCAATCAATTCATTAGAAAAAAAAATTGTTTTAAAAATGACCTTGAAATTTTTAACGCAACAATTAATGGACATTATCTTTCTTTTAATAATAGAAGAGTTATTTTGAGGCCTATTCCAAACTCCAGGATATAATCTACCTACATTTTTCGTTAGAATTTGAATCCATCATTTGTTTCAATACACCTCCATATCCCATATTCGAAGCATCGGTGTTTACAAGCATAAAGGTGTACATAAGGTTTTAAGACTCTGAAACATCCTAAGAATCTCTGCAATAGAATTTTTTTGCTTTTCAATATCACCAGGAAAGTTATTTGCAAAGTCTATAGCTTTATTAATAGGTTTAATAGTGTTTTGACATATATTGAGTCCTAAAAATCTTGCTTTAGTTTGCAATAATTTCATACTTGGTGCTAAAAATACTAATCTATCATACTTAATAATAATATAAAAAAATTGAAATACTTAAAATACTTCTATATGTTTTGAATATATATATATATATATATATATATATATCATCTATATATACTATTGAAAAAGGGACATTATTCTCAAATATATCATTATCATATTTTGAAATTCTAAAGGGGCATTTTTTAAAAACTAGGCATTACATGCCGTTCGTGGCAAAAAACGGAGCGAAGGCTGTCTCTTATTTATCGTCTGCATGAATTTTGAATCCTGAGTTCGGTAGAATTGTCTCTCAGCCTTTGGTCCGACGACAACGGCTCCTCCTGCGCGGCTCCTCGCCATTCGATCGCTAAAGCCAAGTCCTCTCTCTCTCTCTCTCTCGCTCTCTTTCTATGGTTTTCGGCTTTCGGTTCAATGAATCGAGCTGAGCTCTCTGTTCAATGAATCGTTGCTGATAGTAATGACTGTAAGTGAATCGCTGCTTGAAGATGGCGTACATTAGTTCTTTAACGGGGAGGCGTTTTACCTGTTCGACAGAATGCCTGACTCAGTCATGGATGGTTAATTCCTATTGCATTCCATTTACCAACGTTTTGATGTCCCATTGAAGTTGCACTGCTTGTCTCTTACTGCATTTCCCGTATAAAGTTGATAGAAATGCGATTATGTGTGCTTTTAGTATGTCAAATGCGGGTCACGTGCATTTGATGTTCGCTGTTCATGCGTGCATTTGCTGTGTTAACTGACGTTGAAGATGTATGTGGCATTACTCCTCTAAGCTGCTGGACTTGAGAAGTTCTGGTATGAATGACCTATGTATGATGTTATATACATAGTCCTTGAGGTGCATAAATATGCGTAGTGAGATGGCCATGTATGATATTGATTGCTCATCAAATTGTCATCGTTTCCAGCCTTGAATATAATAACGGTGTTTGCTGGCCTCTTTTGTTCGCATGGGGAATGTGAGGATTTCAATCTCATTCAGTAGTGTTCTAGTTGTGTGAACATATAGAGAGATGCCACATCGATGTTACATTTGTTTTCCATCAAATTGGGGGCAATTCAAGACTTGAAACATATAAAAAATGATGGCATTCCATGTTGCCCTGATTCAAGTCAAGTAAAGCCATTAGTTGTCTGGTGTTACTTGTGCGTACTTGGACCTCCTCGGCAAGTATATCCATGTAAGAAAGTGACGGTTTGGATTCATTATGATTTCATATTGGATTGTCACATTGTTATGCTTGAAGCGTGCTTAAGTTGTCCTAGTAGCTTGCCGTCCATATGTATCTGTGCAATGAATAATGAACTTGCATTTGTGGCTGGTGGGGCCTTCTTTCTGTTGAAGTGGTTATTGGCGCTTTCTGTGGGGTCAATGTGGGTGTCGCTGTCAACTTTTTCTCATAATAGGACAATAGTGCGTGGATGAAAGTTGCTTTCTTTGAGGTAAAGAAGTTGAGTATATTGAGATAAATCTTCACTGCAACATGTTGACATCTTCTGCAACATGTTGACATCTTCTCAGCTCGTCCTTCATGCTTTGAGATTGTAAAATATCAGCCCTCGTTTTATTGGTGGTGTAGTTGGTTAAAAAAATGCTAAGAACTTACTAGTTTCAATTAGGTAGTGGAGCCTTTAAGAATAGGTTTATCCACCACTAGATGAGGTGGACTTCACATGGAACCCAACTTTTGACGACGCAAGTGACAAATCATGAATCTTAGAATTCATTCCTTATGTTGTGAATTGCCCTCTAGATCAAGTTACACCAGTCATTAGGTAATTAAAGGTAATTGGATGTAAAGGTACTTGTCTATTAGAATTATGTCTAGATTTTCATGTATCTTATCAAATATAAGCTTAATAAAAGCAAAAAGAAAAGCTAAAAAGAGAAAACAGCAAAAAACTGAAAAAGAAAAAAGTTAGACGAACATTATTGTGGATTTTGAGCAAGAGAACAACAAGTAATGCCGATTGTTAGATAATATTTCATTCAAATGAAAAGAAACAAAAAAAAAAAAAAACCATGTGAAAAGTGAAGTAACAAAGCCAATTCGCATCCTGGAAAGTCTTGGTCTTCCTGAGTTTATGTTATATGTGGCAATGACAGTGCTAAAAATTCGCAGCAAGATGGGTGGCAATGATCTGCTGAAAAGTGTTGAGGTAGTAGTTAATGATCAGAAGCTGCTTAATAGGAGAATGCTAGTCCTCTTGAACACGATTTTCTTGTTCACGAGTTTTATGTGTAGACCATAATTTCCGGTAGATCATACTGTTAGATGGTTATTTCTGACTCCTTTACTATTGCCAGAGTAAAACAAAGCAACTTGCTTAATGGATTCGTTGGTGTGGTTGGTGTGCCTAACCCTTTTTCTTGTTTAGCTGAAAGCACATGCTTTTGTTTTCCTTATTGAACAGAAAAAGTTAGCCGTCACTCATAATTATATAACCAATAGTCTTGGTCTTCCTGAGCTTATGATTTATATACATGAACAAATATATGATTGTGGAAACTACAAATATCTGAGGATATTCTCCAAACATTACGAGACAATCACTTGTGGACAAAATGTATTTTATATCAATTTCTCTAACCATTGATGTGCATTCTTGAAAGTCTTGGTCTTTTTTTATTGTTTTTGGTAGGTGAAAGTCTTGGTCTTCTTGGCCTTTCTATAGTTTATTTTTTACTTCTTGCAAGAGCAAATGTGTTGATTTTGAAAATCTGACAATCAAGTGTATTGTCAAGAAGATTTTCGACCTTTACTCCTTATTCTATACATTTTATCATCTAAATCAAAACCCTAAATACAAAGGACACCCTATGCCCAACCAAAGCTCTAAACTTCAACTTTTGCTTGATGTGAGGGAAGGATGGTGCTTGAAAATCACTTTTGCTTCCTTGTATCATCCTTGTCAATTTGTAGTTTTGCTATCAAGTTTCGATGATCTTTTCTCAAAAGAATGGTTTTTTGAACACTTGAAATTAACACAATTGTGTGAAGATACTTACGTGGGGTCATCAACCAAGTTGGCTAGAGATAGTTTCGGCTCTTTTAAAGTCAATGTTCAAGCAATTTACCTCTCTTACTTTTTTTTGTGGCAATGTAATGTTTTAACATTGTAAATTTGTACAATAAAACCTTTCCGTACCTACCATTACTTATAGAGCCAAATCGATAATGTGGCGTCACATTGGCAAATTTAGAATAAAATGGAGGGAGAATATGTCTAGAGAGAGAGGGGTTGGGAAAGGCTGCCTAGCCTTGCCCGGATGCTAGCCAAGATTGTGTCTTGTTTTTGGCGTAACTTTTGGGTTTCACCCCTTTCAATACCAAAAAGAAGAAGAAGAGAGAGAGAGATTGTGTCATGTACTGGATGAGTATCATAGACAAAAGGACACAAGAAAAATTATGTTAAAATACCTTCAACTACTTTGTCCTTGACCAGTTAATCTTAGACATATGAGAAAAAAAGGATTTTGATATCTTCTCCAAATGATAGATCGTTTATCTACCCAATTAAGTCACAATGCAACAAAACATCACAAATATCATTATTTCCTTCAATGATAATATCTTAGGAGCAGTTAGCACTTACCATTACTTAGTAATGGGTTCGATGAGTAGAGCACTCGACACTATTTGTGTATCAAGAGAAAATCAAGCATTATGCAAGCTCGTGGATATTGCTGTGTTGGGAAAGACAAAATCTTCTTATTCAAAACCCAGCGCGTAAATTGCAAATCATCGCTATAATTTTAATTTGAGTCTTGTTAAGGGCACTTCTCAGTTGTATTTAACAAAGAAAGATTATTGTTCTCAAAACATTACTCGTAAAAGATATGAGGGAGACAGTACATCAAATAGAACAATATTTCTCTATTAAAATATTTAACAAGTATCCTAAGACCACGCGTTAATGAAATCCTAAAGATTTTAGTAAATATCAAGCGCATCCATTTAACCTTGCCCCAACCCAAAATTGATGCATCGAGCTTCACGACACACCTCACGTGACTCGTGAACAAGGGTACATAAGGGTGGGTCCTAGGAATATAATAGCTTTTAAAATGAAATAAAAAGAAGAGGCTCCAATGTGAACAAAAATAATCAAATCAAATCCGATAGGAAGCCATCAAAGAGAAGATGCAAGTGAGGAATCGTGAATTTCTAGAATTCATTCTTTATGTTGTGAGTTCCCCTCTAGATCAAGTTATGCCAGTCATTAGGTAATTAAAGGTAATTTGATGCGATGGTTGGTTTGGCTAATTTCGCCAGCTGTGATCATGGCAACTGCATCGGTACGAGTCGCCTTGGCAATGGCGCTGATGGCAATGTCATGGCAATGGCCGTGGGAATGGCAGTCCTCTCTCTAGCCCCATTCCTTCATTTTATTTTTATCTTTTTCAGTTTTTTTCTTCTTTTTTTCCCTTTTATTAAGCTTAAAATTGATAATATACATGAAAATTTAGACATGATTCTAATAGATAAGTTGCATAGGGATAAATGAATGAATAATTAAAATATGATTAAACATGAAAAAAGTTGGACCAATATTATTGTATTTTTGATTTTGAGCAAGAGAACAAAAATCAATGATGATTGTCAAATAATATTTACATTCAAATGGAATAAAAAAAAAATAGAACTCACGTGAAAAGTGAAGTAACAAAGCCAATTTGTGTCCTGGAAAGTCTCGATTTCTCTGAATTTATTCAAGTTTCTTTCACATCATCTCCTTTTAACTTTTGCTTCACTTTCTTTACAAAGAAGGCACAAGATCGATGGCAATGAATCTACTAAAGGGCTAAGAAGCACCGACACTCTCCGAAAGCCTTCGTGTTGTGTTTGACACTCCAACACGTGTCCGACACGTTCCGACACGCTCCAATATGTTCCGACACGCGGTCAACGAGTGTCGGAAAATCCGACACGTGGTCAACTCTTCCAGATACGCGAGTCCGAAATTCCTACACACACAGGGTCAATTTTAAAAATTTTCAATACTTGAGGAGTCAAAATGTAAATATATGAAAAAAATAATGAAAATAATAAAAATAAAGGGGAAAAAAAGAAAATTCTTACTCTCAATTTCTCACTTATAAGTTCTGATCTTCCCGTGAGTGACGATGGAACGCCAATCTTCTCGTCGGCGTCGTTCCATTGCCCCCACATACTTAAAGTTATAATTTTTTTTTGCTTCTTTCCGCCTCTCGGAAGCATCGCTTGCGAGTTATCTCTTTTGGTCTATGTTATTGGCTTGTGAGTTATCTCTTACATTTTCCGTGGCGAATTTAGTGATTTCATTTTCTTTTGGTCACACTTCGAGAGTTCTTGTCTTGGATTTTCATTTTTCTCTAACCTTGTTTTGCAAAGGAGCTCCAAGCTAGTCTATATCATGAACTCCGAACTCTGTTTAGGACTATAAGAAATCTCACTAATCTCCGACAAATATAAGAAAACATGACATATTCCTTCAAGTTTACTCTTTCATGTTTGCAATTTTTGAATTTCTCGTTCAATTTCTGTCAAATTAAAACAATGAATGATATTAACAAATGTTGGATTAATATTTTGGTATAAATTAATTCTATGCTCTTTTTATTATTATTTATTTATTTTTTGCATTTATATATAAATTATAACGTGTCGGAACGTGTCGGAATTCTCTATTTTTTGAGAAATGACGTGTCGGCATGTTATGTCGTGTCATGTTGTGTCGTGTCGTGTCGTGTGTCCGTATCGATGCTACATAGTTGAAGGGTGCTAAGGTAGTAGTTAATGATCGCGAACTACTTAATAGGAGAATCCTAGTCCTTTTGAACACAATTTTCCTATTCTTAAGTGTTATGCGTATACTATAATATCCACTAGATCATATACTATTAGATGGTTATTTGTGACTCATTTACTATTGCCAGAGTAAAACAAAGAAACTTGCTTAATGGATTGGTTGGCGTGCCTGACCCTTTTTCTTATTTAGCTTAAAGCATGCTTTTGTCTTCCTTATTGAACAAAGAAAGTTAGCCATCTCAAATGAGTTGTAGTTGTATAACGAAAAGTCTTGGTCTTCTTGAGTTTATGATTTATAAGCATGAATAAATATATGATTTTGGAAACTAATAATATCAGACGACATTCTCTAAACATTATGAGACAAGCACTTGTGGACAAGAAGTATTTTATATTAATTTTTCTAACCACTAAAGAGCATCTTTGAAAGTCTTGGTTTTTGTTTAATGTTTTCGATAGATGAAAGTCTTGGTCTTCCTGACCTTTATAGTTTTCTTTCTCCACTAGCTATTTATCACTTAGATTCACCATAACCAATGCTCGTCCCCCTGCTCAACAGTGTTCTCCTCCTGCTTGTCTAAATCCAGTGCTCGTGCTTGTCGGATTGCTATCGTTTATCTCATCCCGTTCACCGGTTTGATCTAGGAAGTCTACTTAGAAAAGGTAAGAGACATCTATCGACTTGCTCTGTTTTTCCCTCAAACTGATGCAACCGAAACTTAACTACCTAAAGCGTCTCGTGGGCTTTTATTACACAAGAGCAACCACCTATTCTTTTTGAAATCTTTCTATTAATGGAGGCAAAAGCAATATTTTGAGCAAAAGAAGAGGCAACGGCAGCAACAGAAGTTTGGCTCTTAAACCGATTTCAAGCCTTTTATAATCTTGACTAAAGTTGATGTCAAATACTTGATGTCAAGTTTAATAACGAAGAATCGCTACTTTAATTTTTGTTAGATAGTAGTATTAGGTCAGTAGAGTTATTTTTTAATTACTCTATCATTGTTCTTTTTACTAAACACACACTAACGTGAAATGATTTTACACAATAAGAAGTACCGAGATCGGAGTATTAATTTATAATGGAATCAGTATTTTTATCCCCCTCACAGAGTAATTATTTTACACCGTCAATGTATTTGAATTTTAGTCCATGAAATTGAGAAAGTTACAATAAATATCGTAAGAGGATAGCTTCATTCTTCTTACACAAAGATTCTGGGAAAGTCATGTTGCTATAATTTGCTGCGCCAAACAAAAAAAGTAACTTTTGTTGTGTCTTTTCACATATAACTTTTGTTGTGTCTTTTCACATATAACTCTTACAATAAAATCTGACCAAGAAAACTCTCATAATAAAAAGTCCTTATTATATAGATATAGTCAACCGAAGGGGATAAGATGAAGTAATAAGGTGTTTGAGATTCAGTATTCTTTTAAGATATGCCAATGCAATCAGTCGAGTCAAGTCAATTCGGTCGCCATTCAAACTTCCTGTGAAGTAGTTCCTGCCTGAGCCTCAAGGGTATTGCATGTGGATGACTTGTTTTCATCGTGCGAAAACCGATGATACTTCAGTGCAGGAACACTAATCCATGTAATTTCTTTCAAGACAGAGAAAAATGTGAGTTGTTCGGGATAAAGAATTAAGTTTTGAATTATGAAAATCAAATTGTGCGTTGTTAGAAACAAAAAAACACGCATAGACTCGTGTTTTGTTAGAAAAAAAAAAAAAAAAAAGAGGTATTTCTACTTGAAAAGGTTTTAAGGGTGTGTTTGTTTTGCGAAAAACAATTTCCGGGAAAACGTTTTCCTCATTTTTTAGCGTTTGGTTCATTTAAGAAAATGAGTCAACGGAAAATATTTTCATTTCAAAGCTTAAATTCAGGAAAACGATTTCCCCTTTGAAAGAACCGGAAAACGTTTTCCAAAATGTTTTAAGGTCCTTACTTAATGAAAAATTTATTATTAAAAAGAATTTCTAATTAAAAATTTTGAATGTGTTATTATTATATATTTTCTTTTCTTTTTTTCTTTCTTTTTTTTTCTTTTCTATTTTATTGTTTTCTCTTTTCTTTCTTTGCCTGTGAACGTAAACCCTAACTCCTCCTCCCCTCTCCTTCTCCCTCGCCCCTTTCCTTTCATCACCGCCGCCTCCTCCAACCCTAGCTCCTCCTGCGCTCCCATTGGCTTCGCTCCCTCCTCTTCCTCTTCCTCAGCGTCTTCTACACCTTTAATCATTTTTTAAATGCAATCCAAAGACCAGAAAATATTTTCAGTCACGTATCACCAAACAAAGGAAAACTAACTGTTTTCCTGGAAAATGGTTTCCCGGAAAACATTTTCCAAAAACATTACGTTTTTCGTGAAAAAAAACACACCCTTAGGGTGTGTTTTGCAAATATTCGAAACATATTCGAAACATATTCGAAACATCGATGTTTACAAGTATAAAAGTGTACATAAGGTTTTAAGACTCTGAAACATAGTCTAGGCATCCTAAAAATCTCTGCAATAGAATTTTTTGCTTTTTAACATCACTAGGAAAGTCATTTGCAAATTCTATAGCTTTATTAAAAGGTTTGATAGTGTTTTGGCATATATTGAGTACTAAAAATCTTGCTTTAGTTTGCAATAATTTCATACTTGGTGCTAAAAATACTCATCTATCATTCTTAATAATAATATAAAAAAAAGTGAAATACTTAAAATGCTTCTATATGTTTTGCAAATATATATATGAAAAAGGCACATAGTTCTCAAAACTGGGCATTACATTCCATTCATGGCAAAAAACGGAGCGAAGGCTGTCTTTTATGTATCGTCTGCATGAATTTTGAATCCTGATCTTATTCTTGTTTTTTGGTAGGTGAATCCTGATTTCACATGCAGGAGATTTGGAGCTTCGAACTTACCGGGCTTCGGATTCAAGCGAGGGGGACAGTGTCACAGCCCGATCAAACCTGTCTGTCAACGACTGCAAAAGAAGAGGTGAAGATAATTATTGTGCAGCTCCGGTACTAGCAAATAATTGAGACTTGCAAAAGCTTTTGTTTAGATATTTTCAACGGCAGCTTTTGTTCCACCAGAAGAGATTAATATATCATTCACGCGTCTTACCAAAAAAAAATTATATATATCATTCATGCGAATAGCCTTCGTCGAAAATAAAAACATTGCAATGATAAGGACAGGTGGGTCTAAGATAAGAGCACTTCTCTAGGCAAATTCGTCTTTTCTGTCATCGCGTCTAGTGTCCGTCTCCTGTCATCATCCTTTTAACTGTTCGATACGTGCTCCATGTCCACCGAATGCTCAAAAGTTTAAGAGATTTTGCACGCTACCACGGTCGGTCGCCTCCGTCGTCATTCACGTCATCTCTATACCACTGCCTTAAATCTCAGTTGTCTCACTCTCAGACGATCACCTCTCTCCTTCATCCGGTTTTCTCCACCTCCTTGCCCTCGCTGTCGAGGAGAGATGAACTACGTTGATGATGGCACTGGAGGAGCACAGTCGCCAATGATATCTTCGCTAGAGACGATAATTGAGGCTATGATGGAGTCGTGGGAGGTACAAGAATAGTCCTAAACATTGGATGAGGGAATTAAATGAACTCAAAGCATGTGAGTTCAGTTCACATCCACTATCAAATGAGTTAGACTCCACGTAAAACCCAACTTTTGACGGTGCCCGTGAGAAATTGTGAATCCTAAAATTCATTCTTTATGGTGTAAATATCAAGTTAGGTCGGTTATTAGGTAAATATAGGTAATTGACTCTAATGGTTGGCTCGACTAGTTGTGCCAGTTGCGAGAAAAGCCAACACATCAGTCATAAGCGATGAAGTTTTTGATGAAAATACGTGCGCGCTCTAAGTTGGTTATATGTACAAAAATCACATTTTATCCTCTGTTTGGATGCTCACAAGAAAAGTCTCGATCTGAAGAAAAGGGAAAACAATTGACAAAACAAGCACCCTTGGGCAAAAAACTATTTTATTTTGATTTGTCTAACCTTTGGTATGCGTCTCTTAAAAGTCTTGGTCTGTTTTTTTATTCTTTTTGGTCAGTGAACGTCTTGGTCTTCTTATAATTCACAGTTTTTGCTCTCCACTCGCTCATTTTTACTTTGCTTCATCATAACACCTGGTCTACAGTGACCGATTCATCCATGGCCATTGGAGAGATCGTTTTGGTTCCTTCTTGGCTTCCCTCTTTCAAGTCTTGTTCGACAAGTTGGCTTCTCTCCTTTTGGGCTCTGCACAACAAGAAGGAATCAGCATTGCCCTGCTCAAGGAGTGGAAGGGGATGCTGGAATCGATCAATGCAATGCTGGCTGATGCAGAGGACAAGCAACTCGAAGGTAATCGTCTAGTGAAGTTATGGTTGGATGATGTCGGGGACTTGGCCTATGACATGGAAGACTTGCTCGATGAGTTCGCCATCAAAACTACTCAAGTTAAGATGGAGGGAGAATCCAGCACAAGCAAAGGTCGAATGAAATGGAAGTTCTCTTGCTTTGGCCGAAATAAATCCTCCAGATGGAATCCGAACCCATCCTTGCTCGTGTCTAAAACCAGGGTCCAAGAGATCAATGGTAGGTTGGAAGCGATCGTCGACGGGAAGGCTCGTCTAGGCTTGGGAGCGAATGTTGTGAATAGATCCAACTACATCAATAAAAGGGATCCCACTAGTTCTCTGCCGGAGCCTCGGTTTTTTGGCAGGGAGGAGGAAGAAAGGGAGATACTCGAACTATTGATCCGTGAGGTCAAAAATTATGATGCCACACTGAGCATAGTCCCCATAGTTGGGATGGGCGGTGTTGGAAAGACGGCCTTGGCTCAACGGCTATATAATAATGCCGAAGTGAATAGCTATTTCGAGAAGAGAGCATGGGTTTGTGTCTCAGATGTTTTTGATGTCCTTGACATAACAAATACTATTTTGCGGTCGATCACCGGATTGTCCAACGAGGGTGAAGATCTTAACAAGCTTCAAGTTAAGTTGAAGGATAGTCTATCTGGGAAGAAGTTTCTTGTGGTTTTAGACGATATCTGGAATAAGAAGTACGAAAAATGGACTGCTCTCTTAAAGCCATTTGAAGTGGGGGCTAGGGGAAGCAAGATTATCATCACGACTCGCAACCTTGAAGTTGCTTCCATAACAGGAGCTTCGCCATATCATTTGAGGGAATTGTCCTTTGATAATTGTATAAGATTGTTGGCCTTTCATGCTCTTGGAGCAACAAATTTTGATAGCAAGTTGGCCTTTGAAATAATAGGCAAGAAAATAGCTGAAAGATGTAAAGGTTTACCTTTGGCCGCGAAGTTGTTCGGTGGTGTCCTACGCACTAAAAAAACTCCCGAGGAATGGCAAGATACCTTAAATAACAAAATATGGAATCTTCCGATGGCAAAGAATGATGAGGTTCTTCCAGTTTTAAAATTGAGCTATGTCCATCTTCCTTCCTATTTGAAGAGGTGTTTTGCTTATTGTGCGGTATTTCCTAAGGATTACGAAATTGAGAGGGACGAGTTGGTACTCTTATGGATAGCAGAGGGATTTTTAGATGGACAAGAAGCAAATGAGAATATCTTGAAATTGGGACGGAAGCACTTTGATGAGTTAGTATCCAGGTCATTTCTTCAACAATCAAGTATCGACGCATCTAAGATTTCAATGCATGATCTTTTGAATGATCTAGCAAAGTCAATTGCAAGAAGGATTTGCTTTAGCTCGGGGGGGTCTCAAGTGGCAAGTAATGAACATGATGTATCATCTCTTGAAAAAATTCGTTATGCATCAATGATCACATTGGAGTATGTTACATCAAAATGCTTGAAACCATATCAAGGAATGAAGGCACTAAGAAGTTTAATTATGGTGCGTGATGGATCTAGTAGGGGCTCTTTCTCTATTTCCAACAAGGTGCTACATGACTTGCTAACAAACTTAAAGTACTTGAGAGTATTCTCGTTATGTCGTTGTGACATCGTAGAGGTACCGAATTGTGTTGGTGATTTAAAACATCTTCGATATCTTAATTTCTCGTACACTCGTATCGAGAGGCTACCCGAGTCAATTGGAGCCTTGTGCAAATTACAAGCTCTGATTTTAAGAGGTTGTCAAAAGCTTTCAAAGTTGCCTCAAGGTATCACAAAGTTAGTCAGCTTACATTTTCTTGATATTAGAGATACAGAGAGTCTAAAAGAGATGCCGTTGGGTATCGGTAATTTAAAGAATCTTATTATCTTGTCCAAATTTGTGGTAGGACTAGAGAAAGGGTCACAGTTGAAAGAGTTAAAGTACTTGCCACATCTTGAAGGAGAATTATTCATATCAGAATTGCAAAATGTGGAAAAAGTTATAGATGCAATTGATGCTAATTTACTCCGAAAGCTAGGCCTTACCAACTTATCCTTGCATTGGGGTGAACATTTGGGGGATCTCCATAATCATGAACGCGAAGCACAGGTGCTCGACTCTCTGCAACCTCACTCTAATCTTGAAAATCTCACTATTTTGAACTATCGTGGTGCAATATTCCCATCATGGTTAGATTGTACATCCTATTCTAAATTAGTGTCTTTATGCTTGTGGGATTGTCCTAATGTTATGTTGTTGTCTATGATTGGACAACTACCTTCACTTAAGGAATTATCTCTTAAAGGTCTACATGCAATAAGAATGATAGGCTCTGAATTTTACGAAGGTAAAAGGCCTTTTTCATCCTTAACCACTTTGAAGTTCGAAGAGATGTTGGCATGGAAAGATTGGTCTCCTTATGTTGGGCCCCCAAAAGAAGAAGTCTCATTCTCCTGTCTTAAGCATCTTGTTGTTCGGGGCTGTCCTTTGTTGGTCGGGACATTGCCTTGTCAACTTGATCGTCTCACAAAGATTGAAATTCATTCATGTCCGCATTTGAAAAACTCAACCAATGATGTTTGTCTTCCATCTCTCCATGAGTTGTTCCTTGAGGATTGTAACAAAGAGATCTTGAAGAGCTTGATCAACCTAACTTCTTTGACCATTCTTACAATTAAGAATCTTGCAGAGCTTGTTTGCTTTGATCATGGGTTTATGAGCCACTTGATCAAGCTAAAGGAGCTTCGTATAGGAAGGTGTGACCAGTTAAAATACTTGTGGAAAGATGGAAATGAAATGCTAAATCTTACTTGTCTCCAGGAATTAACCATCGTAAGTTGTCCTCAGTTCGCATCATTCGTGGCGGGAGAAACAGAAATAGAGCTGCCATGCAACCTTGAAAAGATGGAATTGAGTGATTGCACCAGTTTAGAAAAGCTTCCAAGCAAGATGTACACACTCAGTTATCTATCTATTAGACGGTGTCCAAAACTCATAAGACCAACCTTTTCTTCATATGACCCCAACAACAACAACCAGATGTCTCAACTTCAATCTTCACGTACAGGTAAATGTGATTCTCTGACATTTTGTCCCTCTGCCAAGGGTAGACTTGCTACTCTAAAGGAATTTGTTATTCAAAGCTGCGAGAGAGTGGAATCACTGGAAGAAATCACCATAGAATCACTCAAAAATATGGACATTTGCAATTGTGAGAATCTAAGAAGCCTACCACAATTCCTTCACACACTCTCACATCTCACTGGATTGAGTATAAGTGATTGTCGTCAGATAGAGGACTTTCCTCCCCTTCCCCTCACCTTATCGAAGCTTACACTTGCGAGTTGTCCGAACATAAAGTCTATCACCAGTATCACCAATTGTAACAAGCTCACTTATTTGCATATATCTGGGTGCCGAGCATTGGAAATAATAGATTCCCTTCCGCTTCCCATCACTCTGTTGGATGTCTCTCTCTATGACTGTCCGAAGATAAAGTCTCTACCAAAGTGGCGTCATCTTACATCCCTCCGGTTCATATCCATTAGGCGTTGCCAAAATATCCAATGCTTGCCCGAAGGAGGTTTGCCTCCCAATTTGCAATCATTTCATATTTATGAGTGCGAGAATATGAAACAGCCAGTGAGAGAATGGGGCTTACCCCTGCTCACATCCCTCATGTTTCTAGATATTGACGGGAGCAGCATGGGAGGGGATGGAGAGAAGGTGCGGTTTCCTTCGGAGGAGGAGGACGAGGAGGATGCCTGGAGTCTTCTCTTTCCTTCCTCTCTTACCTCTCTTTGGATTGACCATATGAGGAACATGGAAAGACTATTGGATGGCCTTTGCAAGCATCTCTCCTCTCTCCAAGTGTTATTGATTTCAAATTGCCCGAAGTTGAGGGACTTGCCAGAGGATGGCCTCCCTCCCTCCCTCCAACAATTGTATATATATAAATGCGACATTCTGAAAGATCGATGCTCAAAACACACCGGCAATTATTGGCCCCTCATCCAAGAGATCCCCGAGATCTACATTGATTTACATCGGATCCAATGAATTGATTCGTCCTGGTACGGTCAAGTTTTCTAGGGTTCGGGTAAGTTTATGGTTTCGAAGGCATGGATTTCCCATTCTGCTTCCTCAATTCGTCGATGTGTGATGCAAACTGATTTTCCCTTCATGTGGATGTCTCACATAAATTTCTGGGAAAATCCAAGAAATCCCCGGCATGCGCATTGATTGGTTTCAAATCTGGTGAAGCGAAATTGATCCACTTCCGCTTTCATTTGCTAACTGCCGCGATTCATCCTTCGATGTTCAGTCAGTTTTCTAGGGTCCCGGTAAGCTTTTTGGTCTTGAATGCATCAATTTCGCTTATGTTCTTCAATACGATGCTTTGTGCGAATTAATTTTTTCCCATGGAGAAGTGTCACATATAATTTCCAGAAACCGTTGTATCATGAAATACAACTAAAATTCAAGGCTGAAAGAATGATATTTAGTTGCCTGAATCCCGGCAAGAGCTTCCTTTAGTCTCCAATTGCGCTGCTTGAGGAAGTTGATGATATCCTCGTATGCCACTGCTGCATCCATCTTATCTATTGCCTTGGGCCTGTCTTTTTGTTTAGCCACTGCAATGCTCTTTTGACTAGTAAGTAATTCAGCATCCTCTGTAGGCGGCCGTCTCCCCTGTTTCATTTCTGGCCTCAATCCCAGCGACGGCATGTTATGTAAGACCCCGCCTCAGTTAATCTTCATGAAACCTAGCTCAGGTTTACTCCACACACCTTGCCTTTCATCCACCTTATCATGATTCGGCCTACATTTTTATCGGCAACACACTCCAAATATACCAACAGGTCTAGGCAATCATTCTTAGGATTTATCAGCCCGTACCAATCATTCAATTTCATGACCTCACATTTGTAGAATATCAGCCCGTGCCAACAAGTCACCGTCACCCGGGATTGGTGGTCTCCTGTACTTGTAAGTTAACATAATCGCAAGAATTTTTCAGCGAAAAAAAAAAAAAAAAAGTTATCAAGAGGGTATCCCGGTTCATTCTTCGTTGCTGTCAGTTGGGCATGCATATAATTTTGTTCCGATCACTCTAAGCGGGAAAGTTGATTTTTATTCAGGACGAATTGATAGTCCTGTTTCAGATTTTTGGATGATAAGTATGAGGAATGTGGAAAGGCTATCAACAGGGGAGGATGTAAGAAGCGTGGAATATTCTGTTTGCTTGATCTCTACGTCTCTTTGAATGAGAACTAGGAGGAACATGGAAAGATTATCAAGTGGTCTTCGCAGCCATCTCTCCACTCTCGAACGGCTACATTTTATAGGTTACTGGAACTTTCGTTCCCTCCTCCAAGTATTCTTTTCTTTTTTTCAGTTGGTGAATCCTGATTTAACTTGCAGGAGATTTGGAGCTTGGAGCTTACCGGGCCTTGGATTCAAGCGTGGGGGACTGTTTCACAGCTCAATCAAACCTGTCTGTCAACGACTGCAAAAGAAGAGGTGAAGATAATTATTTTGCACCTCTGGTACTAGCAAATATTTGAGATTTGTGAAAGCTTTTGTTTGGATATTTTCAACAGCAGCTTTTGTTCCACTAGAAGGAGATTATATATCATTCATGCGAATTAGCCATGGTCGAAAATAAAAACATTGTAATGATAAGGACGGGTGGGTCCAAGATAAGAGCACTTCTCTAAGCAGATTCGTCTTTTCTGTCATCGTGTCTAGTGCCCATCTCCTGTCTTCATCCGTTTAACTGTTCGATACGTGCTCGTTGTCCACCGAATGCTCAGACCTTAAGAGATTTTGCACGCTACCACGGTCGGTCGCCACCATCGTCATTCACGTCATCCCTATGCCTCTGCCTTAAATCTCAGCTGTCTCACTCTCAGACGATCACCTCTCTCCTTCATCCGCTTTTCTCCACCTCCTTGCCCTCGCTGTCGAGGACAGATGAACTCCGTCGATGATGGCACTGGAGCACAGTGGCCGATGATGACTTCGCTAGAGACGACAATCGAGGCTATGATGGAGTCATGGGAGCTACAAGAATAATCTTAAACATTGGAAGAGGGAAAGATGTTAAATGAACTCGAAGCGTGTGAGTTCAGCTCACTATCATTATTGGGAGGTAGACTCCATATGAAACCTAACTTTTGACGATGCCTGTGAGAAATTGTGAATCCTAAAATTCATTCTTTATGGTGTAAATATCGAGTTAGGTATGTTATTAAGTAAATAAAGGTAATTGACTCTGATGGTTGGTGTGACTAGTTGTGCCAGCTGCGACCGTGGTGGTAGCATTGGAATGAGTAGTCCTAGCAGTGGTGCTAACAGCAACGATGTGGTAGTAGCTGTAAGATCGGTGGCACTCGCTCTTGCCCCCAATTCCTGCATTTTTGAAAAAAAAAAAAAAACTTTTTGCTTTTTTATTATTTTAATAAAATTCAAAAGATACATGAAAATCTATACATAATTTTAACATAGAAGGAAAATAGAGACAAAATAAATGTAAAATCACATACGATTCAATGTGAAAAGAGTTGGACGAAAATTATAGTATTGTCAATTTTAAGTAAGAAAGTAGCTATCGATGATTATTGGCAAATAATATTTCATTCAAACAAAATAACAATTAGATCTAATGTAACGCATGGAAATTCAACAATTAATAGGAAAAAAAGATGTTCACATATGGAAGTAGAGAAATGTGAAAAGTGAAACAACAAACTCCAATTTGCGTGCTGCAAATTCTTGGTCTTCCCGAAATCTCTTAAGTTTCTTTCCCTTTAGCGCTTTTTCACTTTCGCTTCACTTTCCAAACAAAAAAGCACATGATATCTAGTGAAGTATGTGGGAATATTCTTTAAATATTATGAAACAAGCACTTGTGGACAAAAATATTTTCCTCAGATTTGTCTAACCTCTTATGCACAACCTTGAAAGTCTTGGTTTTTTTTAATTGTCTGAAGATAGAGTCCCTACCAAAGTGGCATCATCTTACGTCCTCCAGTCCGTACATCTCATTAGTTGCCAAAATATCAGGTGCTTGCCCGATGGAGGCTCATCTCCCAATTTTGGGTGCCTCTGTATTGTGGCGTGCGAGAATCTGAAGCAGTCAGTGAGAGAATGGGACTTACACTGCCAACGTCCCTTGAGCGACTGTACATTGACTTTTGCATGGGAGGGGAGGGAGAGAATGGGTAGTTTCCTTCGGCGGACGAGGATGCATGGACGAGAATTAATCTTTTCCAATGGAGAAGTGTCGCGTAGAATTTCCAAAAACCACCGACTGAAGGTCAGAGACTGACATTTTGGGCGTGTGTTCTCGTTGGGGAGGGGTGTTCGCACCCACAGTTGAAATAAGCAAATTCAGTAAGAAGAATGGGGAATCTAGATCCCAATTTTGACAGCACATCCTCTTCCCAGTATGCGAAAAGCTACCTAATGGGCAAAAACATTTGCTTTTTGTGAAGTACAACTAAAATTCAAAAATGAAAAAAAAAAATGATATTTAGTTGCTTGAATCCCAGCAAGAGCTTCCTTTTAGTCTCCAATTGCACTGCTTGTAGAAGTTGATGATATTCTCGTATGCCACAGCTGCATCCATCTCGACTACTGCATTGGGCTTGCTTTTCTCTTTAGCCACTGCAATGCACTTTCGAACAGCAAGTGATTTAGCCTCCTCTGCAGGCAACCATCTCCCCTGTTTTATTTCTGGCCTTAATCCCAACGACGGCATGTTATGTAAGACTCGTCTTATTTAATCTTCACAAAACCTAGCTCAGGTTTACTCCACGCACCGTGCCTTTCATCCACCCGATCATGACTCAGCCTGCATTTCTCCTGGCAACACACTCCAAAAGAGCTTTTCTGACCTGTGCAAGTGACAGTTTTTAGTATCTGATGATTTAAAGGTAAAAGTTACTGCATTTTGAGCTTTCCAAATATACCAATAGGTGTAGGCAATCATTCTTAGGAGTTATCAGCCAGTACCAGTCATTCAATCTCATGACCCCACATTTTTAGAATATCAGTCCATAACAAAAGTCACCACCACTGTGACTAGTGGTCTGCCATACTTGTGAGTTAGGGTGCGTTTGTTTGTGTTTCTGTTCAAAAATTGTTCCAGGGAATAGAAATAGAAAAAAACTATTAATGTTCCAGGAAACAGTTTTTGAACAAACGAACGCGTTTGGTAACTGTACAAAATTTCTGTTTCTGAAATAGAAAAAAAACAGAAACACGTTTGAATCGCACATAATTTCTGTTCCCTAATAGAAAAAGAACAAAACACGTTTGGTTAACTATAAAAAATTTATGTTCCAAATTTTTTTGAAGTACTTTTTTATTTATTTAATAAAGTGTAATCTTGGTATTGAATTCTCATTCTCATGAAATGCTCATCAATTTAATTTTGTTCATGATGAGAAGACAAACATTCTCGAACGTGATCATATTTGCATACTTGGTAGAAAATTTAGTAAGTAAAGTTTGTACCAAATTTTTCTCAAGTGCTTTTTTTTTTAATAAACTGTAAACTTGGTATTGAATTCTCATTCTCATGAAATGCTCATCAATTTAATTTTCATCATGGTGAGTGAAGAAAAACATTTTGAACATGGTCATATGTGCATACTTGAAAGAAAATTTTATAAGTAAAGTTCGTACAATAAGAACTAGCAAAAAGAAGAGTATCTTATAGATCTCAACATGGACCCTTTCATACATAACATCACCATTAAAAAAAAAAAAAAAAAAAAGCTTTCTCACGGCATCAAAAGCCAATGAACTGTATTTGTTGCCTTATTCCTCCTTCATACTTATTGACACAACACATGAATGAGAAGCCAACAGCTACAGCAAGTTCACAAGAAGACATCGTCATGAGAACAAAGGGGGAGCAATTATCAGAGCTGGATTACATATTGCTAGACTTACTTTTAGAGAGAAGAAAAGAGCAACCTCCACCCTTTTTTTCTAACCCTGGCCTATAAAAATACCACACTTTTGATAGACACCAGAGGATGCTCGAAAGTTCAATCTAATGTTCTGATTTCAACTCCTAATATATCCTCGACCATCACAAAGAAGCCTACAAATCAAATCCCTTGCTTCAGGTGACAATATGGCGTCCTCTGGAAATTTTAAATGATTTTTCCAATGTACAATCTGCAAAAAAGCAAAAAAGAAACATCACTGAAAAAGCTAAAACAGATGGAACAATCTTGGGAAAAGAAGCTCACTCAAATTGGCAAAACAGATGGATAGAATTAATTAATTGCTAAGAAAAAATCAGGAAAAGAAAGGAAGGGGAGCAAAATCGCTCCTCTACTTCACTCTCTCTCTCTCTCTCTCTCTCTCTCGAGAGAGAAAGAACTGACAGACTCATTCTCTCAACCTCAGCATCTTCACAAAGTGTCCCTCTTCCTAATGCGGTGGACCGAATTCCATAGACTAAATTCTATTATTGTAACATAATCATCGATCTTCTCAGTACATGAGGACATGAAGAGAGATTGCTGTGTAACACAATCAAGGAAACATATCTCTTTAGACAGATCATGGGCTGATGCAACTGAAACAGTTGAAATTGATCCAAAGGGAAAGATGGATTCACATTCTGAAGAAAAGATAGACTTTGCATTGGGGAGATTAATGTGAGTACTTACTACACATCATTAAGCATTTCAAAATGTCCATGTATCGGCATTTTGATTACTAGTAACTAAAAACATAAACCACATCCTACATCTACGAGACCCTAAAACCAACAATAGGGACAACTCATGAAAAACTACATCTGGAAAATTACAGGGGGAAAATAAAAAAGTTTAATTGATTGTTATAAAAAAGTAAGAGGACGAATGATAGAAGCCATTCCTTAGCTTCCATAATGCTTCTCCCTTCACATCATCATTCAATTATCATATATCACAAATGCGATGACAATGGATGGAACTACTTGAGGATGAAAGCAGCAATTTTCAAAAATGTAAAACAGAGTGTATAAGCAAAAACTAGCAAATGTGTTGACACCTAAATTTTGGCGATTTAGTTTATTTATTGCATAGGAAGTTATGGGTTAATTTTATTAATTGCATAGCATATAGATTTAGGATGCATTTATTTTGTTATTTGTATTTTTTGCATTTTATTGGGCAGGTGGTGGATGAGTTCGAGTTAGATGGATCAGGCCCATGAAGCGAGCAGGTTGGACCAAGCCCGTGCTTTTTAATAATTAAAAATTATCTCGTGGGAATATAAAATTCCAAATCTTTCCGAGATATGAATTTTTTTTGGATAGGGCAGATGGGTGAAAGAATATTGCGATTTGATTTTTGAAAGATTTGGATTTAGGGAAAAATTTCATCTTAATCTCAAATCCTTATCAGTATGGGATGGATTTTGTGAAAAATTGCGGATTTGGATTCGAATAAGAAATAAAAAAATCCTAGTCCTTTACCTATAAAAAGGGGGTATGCATTGGTTTCTAGAGGGGGGCCACACAATAGAAATACACGGCAACATTAGGGTTCTTTCTCGGGGCTTCTGGGTCAAAAAAAAAATTGAAGATAAAGGGAAAAATTGGTTCTTCGTTTTTTAGGTTTTTTGAGGCTTTTCCTTCGGTGAAGAAAAGTAAAAGTGAAAAAAGAAGAAGCAAAAAAAAAAAGCAGAAAGAAGGTACAAGCGGCAGAGAGGTGAGGGGACAGGTACTGTTCATCATCTCCCTCACCGCTCACCGCATCTACAGCAGATCTCCCCCGACGCCACAGCTGCCGACCGTCGCGCTCAGCAACCCGCGAAGGCGCCACCGTCTCGCCGCACCAGCCTCGCCTGCGCTGCCCTCCTTGCGGCCGGCCGCTGCCCCGCTCGGTCGTGATCTACTCAGCCCCCTACCGTTGCTCCTGCGCCGCCCGCAACCTCCAGATCCCGCGATTCCGGCGACCTGCTGTTGCCCGAGCTCCCTGCCGCCGTTGCTCCTCCGTCTCTCTTGCAACCTGCAGATCTCGTGACCCAGCACCTCCGTCCGCGAGCACCACCGTCTCCGACCGTCGCTCGTTTCCCCCGTGACGCCAGCAACCGCCGACGATCGCTGCTCCGGCGGTGACCCATGATCACTCTCTACTCCACCGCCGCTGCACCGGTCTCGCCCGCAACGCTCGCCGAGCCGCCCCGCGTCTGACGCCGCTGCTGCCTTGCCGCTCCACCCGACGTCCCGCGAGCTCGCTCCGTCGCCCCGCCGGCCCAGGACCCACCTGCTGCCCGCGACCAGCAGATCTGCCCCTACGCCCAGCAGATCCGCCTCCGCTTCTGCTCCACCAGCCCGACGAGGCTGCCTCTGAGCCGATCCGTGACGACCCCCTCGCTGCTCGCAACCGATCCGCCGGTGGCTGGTCTTCGCCGGAGCGCCGACGACAGGGACCCGCCGACGGTGACCCCACCAAAAGCCGCACGAGCCAAGCCTTTTTTTTTAAAAAAAAAAGAAAAAGAGAAAAAACAAAAGGAAAAAGGAAAATCAATTAGGTAGTTTTTCTTTTTCTTTTTTTTATTTACTTTATTCTATTTCTTTTATGTTATTTTCATTTTAGTTACTTTGTTTTTTAGTAGAATTATTCCTGAATATATTATTGATATTCCAACATGAAAGTGCCCCCAAATTAGGGGTTGTCAGTCCGATTTTCGCGCCCGAAATCCGACTCGCAATCCCTTACAAAAATCGACAATCCAATCTCAAGCCCGAGATTCGATTCGCGATTTAATTTTAAAATTGGTCAACCCGATCTCATGCGCGAGATATGGTTCGCCAATTTTTGGATATCAACATTATCTTGTTTGATTTGATGACGTGGTGTTTGAGTCAGTTTTATTTTTGTAAAAGGAAAAGGAAATAAAAAATCTGAGATAGGATTAGGTTTTTTTTTTATGTTGCATGTTTAGGATAGGGATTTTATTTTGAATCATGAAAAAAAGAAAAAGAAAAAGTGCATTCATTTAGGTTGTTAGTTTTTTTTATTTGAATTGCATGTTTAATAATGTGTTAGTTTTAATTTCGAATTTCATAAAGAAAAAACACAAAAAATCATCATGCATATATTATGTAGAGTTAGGGTATATTTTACACGTCATTGCATATTAGGATAAAAATTGCACTTAGTTTAATTTAAATATTTTTTTTATTATCATAAGTTTAGGTGTTTTTTTTAGTATATTGCATTTTAGGGTTATTTTGATTAAGATAATATTTTAGTTTAAATTAGGATGTGGCTCAACATAATTCCTAATATAAATTAAATAGGATCTTAACCTAATTAGGTAATTTTCACATTTCACCTAATTTCGAATTTCATGAAAAATACAAAAAAATGTCTTAGAATAAATTAGCTTTATTCTCTAGGATAGATTGCATTCTTTTAGGAAAAAAAAGAAAAAAATGTCATATGCACGTCATTAGGATTAGATTCATTGAAATGCATGTCATATAATGGTTGTTGCTAGATCCATTCAATTAGAAATCACATGTCATTAGAATTAGGTCATTTAGTTAATATTGCATCGCATATTGCATAATTTTCATTAAATAAATGAAAACAAAAAGGGGAAATTGCGTGTTAATTAGAAATCATATCTAGGGTTGTTGATGTGAATTCTAATTTAACATTGCAGATGCTTTCGTTGCTTTGAGGTAAGTTTTGCAATTTATTCATTGTTTTCTTGGGTGTTAAATTGATGGATTGCGCACCCGCATGATCACCTCATCTGTTAGGAAAATAGATTTAAAATCAATTTAAGCTGCCTGCAAAATTTTTTTTTTAATAAAAAGAGAAAGGTACCGAAAGGGCGTTAGAGAAATCTAGCGTAATCAAGTCCCCGAACTCACAATCTCTGGTTCGTAGGAGTAAAGTAAAACTCCCATTACTTTACTTGGGTTTCTAATCGACCCACCAAAAATAGATTAGTGGCGGCTCCTGATTGAAAATTATTTGTATGTTAAGAACTTGAACCTAAGTCGCGAATTGGTATGGGCTTGGGAGAGCCCGAGTTAAGTCTAGGCTTAACAATCCATTAGCCAATCCCTAGGTGGTTCACACCCGAAAAATTTGGTCGCGACAAAATGCATTGACAAAATTGTGCCTACTCCTAAGTTAACAATGCTCCTTACGCCTTACACTACTAAAACCTCAGCAGCGCTCACCTGCGAGTCGCTGGCTCGAGCGAGCAGAGCGTTGCTGCTCTACTCCCTCAATAAGCGAATTCAGCAAGTCATCGAATTCATCAGGTGACAGCTTAGAAAAGAGGGACAACTATTTTGGGAGGCTGTAGGATGCGATCTACACGAGTGCAAGCAACCAAGGGTCGTGTGCCGGCGGTCTCTTTTGGCAACTGTTTGCTCGAGGCATGGATAACTTTAGCGATGGGTACGAAGTCATACTAGAGCGAGCCCTTCCACGGCCTAGTATCATCGCTCAACGGTCTTGCAAGATGTCATCTCTACGCTCGCTCGAGCGAAACGGAGAGCAGCGATGCTCGCTTAAGCGAGCAGCGCTCGCCTGTGAGTCGCTCGCTCGAGCGAGCAGACCGTTGCTACTTTGCTCGCGACGCTCGCTCGAGCAAGCGCCGCGCTGAGCGAGCGGAAAGCGGCACGCTCACTCGAGCGAGCAGAGAGTTGCTGCTCTGCTCGCGACGCTCGCTCGAGCAGCGAGCCACGCCGCCGCACATCCGGGCGAGTCTGCTCGCTCGGGCTCGAGCGCGAAGGCTCGCTCGAGCGAGCGTCTCGGCTGAGCGAGCCCTCGCGAGCGAGCCCTCGCAGATCTGGGCAAGCGCTGGCTCGAGCGAGCCGTCACGCTCGAGCCCCGAGCAGCCATCGCCCAGATTTGCGAGGGGTGGCTCTCGTCGAAGCCCTCGTCAATCGGTGATGGAGGAGCAACAGCCGGTGAAGGATGAAACTTACCTCGAATCAGAAGCTTCAGCCGGTGAAGGAGCAGCACCTGTCGGCACCGGAGAGATTGACGAGTTGGGAGGCGCCGGAGAGGATGACGGTGGAGAACCTATGAGAGACGCCGGAAAAGGGAGGGACTTGGACTTGAGACAGAGAAGAGAGGGCGCAGGTGAACGACAGAGGGCACGAAAGCAAGAAACAAAAAAGAAACAAGTTTTTTGTGTTTCTGTTCTTTTAATTCTTCAAGAAATGTTTCCGGAACAAAAAAACAAGTTTTTTTTGTTTCTTATTTCTGTTCTTTTTTTGTTCTCGGGAACAAAAAAACAGATTTGGAACAAAAACGCAAACAAACGCGTTTCTGTTCTTTTTTTGTTCTCGAAAACAAAAAAAAAATAGAAAATATGTTCTTGAACAGAAATAAAGAACACAAACATGCGCGCCCTTAATATAATCGCAAAACAATTTCAGCCAAAAAAAAAAAAAATTCAACAAAAGAGTCAATTGGGTATGTGTATTATTTTGTTCTGATCACTCTTATAGTTGGTCATCATGCATGAAAGATAATTTTTATTCTGGACTAATTAATATTCCTGTTTCAGATTTTTGGATGATAAATATGAGGAATGTGGAAAGATTATCAACAGGAGAGGATGTAAGAAGTGTGGAGCATTCTGTTTCCTTCATCTCTACATCTCTTTGAATGAGAACTATCAAAAACGTGGAAACATTATTTAGTGGACTTCGCAGCCATCTCTCCACTCTCAAACAGCTGCATTTTATAGATTACTGGAACTTGCCAGAGTATGGCTTCATTTCCTCCTCCAAGTATTTGGCACAATTCACTGTGAAATTCTGAAAGATTGATGCTCAAAACCGAGTGGCGACTATTGGCACCTCGTCTGAGAAATCCCACTCATAGTAGTCGATCGAGTTCAGATCCAGTAAGAAGATATCTATCCAATTTCTAATTTTTACTCCAGGTAATGATTTGGACTTCTTTCTTTCTTGCACACTTGTCTTTTAGCTACTGTTGCTGCTCCAGGATCCATTTCTATTCTAAATCCTCAATTTGATGCTAAAAGGTTCATGTTTTTCCATGGACAAGCTTCACCTAAATTTCCACAGACCAGCTGCTGAAGGTCCAATGTTGACATTTGGGTTGCTCTGTTTTGTTCGACAAGGAGCCACACAATGAAATGGTTATAATTCTAATGTGGTATAGCAAGCCAACCAACCATTGCTTCATACAAGTGACTATTCCTCAAAACAAATAATACTTACATGGACTTGTTCATAGTGCTGGAATTATGATGTTTGTAAGTGCCTGTCTGTATTGATGATATAGCTTGAACTGTTTGTTGACCAAAAATTGCTTACCTTTCCAATTATGGAAATGCACTATGCTTTGCATGAGAATCATGAAGAATTGTTGCTCCTATATTGTTATTTTTCATCAACTTTGGTGTTTGTTATGCTTTCTCTTCCATATATCTTTTTTTAAATTTTTATATCCTAGCTCAGTGACCTGAATTTTGAACTGTGATTGTTTTGCAGAATATCCCACTGGTATCTTTAATTGACAAAATTTCTCAGGAGGATCAAATGCAAACAGTGCCGAGGTAGGCAATTGATGTGCTTATGTTCATCTGTTGCCAGTTGCAACTTGACGAAAGAAAAACAAAAGGCTAACTATTATTGGTAGGAGTACTAATATGCTTTAAACTTTATTTTTTTTTGGTGACATGCTCTAAAAGTTGTATAATTATGTCATTTATCGAGGTCTATATTAATAGTCAAACGAAGAAGCTTTCTTACTTCCAAAAGCAACAGCTACTGTAAAGATGCAAAAAATAGGATTTAAAACAGGTGTTTTCAAGTTGGCAAATATGACAACTAAATTTGAATGAGCCCTGCAGTATGAGCCATTTAAATCTGAGTTCCTTAACATTTGTCATTTAGCTACTGCTGCTCCAGTATTTATTTCCATTCTGCTACCACAACTCAATGCTAAAATGTTCATGTTTTTCCATGGACCTGCTTCACACAAATGTCCACAAACCAGTTGCTGAAAGTCCAACGTTGACATTTGGGTTGTTCTGTATCCTTTACCAAAGAAGTACTTAATGAAATGGTTATAATGCTAACGTGGTAAAGCCAGTGACTATTCCTCGAACAAATAATCCCTACATGGACTTGCTTTCAGTGCTGGAATCAAGATGCATAAAATGTGCCTGTCTATATCAATTATATATCTAGAATTTTGTGTGATGGCCAAAAATTGCTTATCTTTGCACTTGGATGACACATAAAGAATTTGTAAATGGAAATGCACTATGCTTTGCGTCAGAATCATGAAAAATTGTTGCTCTCATATTGATATCGTTCTGCAATTTTAGCATTTGCTGTATTTTCTCTTCCAAATATTCGTTTCTTATACCCTAGCTCATTGACTTGAATTCTCTTAACTGTGCTTGTTTTGCAGAATATCCCACTGTCTCTGTGTCTGGCAAAATCTCTCGGGCCGATCAAATGCAAATATTGTTGATGTAGGGAACTGATGTACTTATGTTCATCTTCTGCAACTGGACAAAAGAAAAAAAAGCTATTAATTCTGGTAGGTACATCGATACGCTTTAACTATTTTTTTTTTCTTTTGGTGACATGGTCTAAATAAGATTAATCCTCATCATGATGTTGATTATCAAGGTCTATATTCAAGTCTAATTAAGAAGCTTTAATACTTTGAATATCAGCTATTGTAAACATGCAAAAATGGGATCTAAAACGGGTTCTCAAGTTGGCAAATATGACAACTAAATTTCAATGAACCGTGCAGATTATAATCTATTCAAATCTGAGTTTCTTGTTAAAGTTCACAATTCATCTTTCTTCTATTTAAATCTCACACCATCTCAGAGAACATTTTCATTTTCTTTGTTGTAAAGGAAAGGTGGAGAGGAGCAATCAGGGAGACTATGCTTTGTTGCTCTGTTGAGAAATCCTAAAAGTCTCATGTCTGCCACAGAGTATTTTGATTTAAAATTGCAAGAAGGTCGTCATCCAATACCACTCGCAACCCAGTTATCTTGGGTAGGCAAGTATCATCATTATCCCACTAAGCTGCCAGAGCTCCAGTTAATCTTCACAAAACCTGGCTCAGGTTACTCTACAGACCCTACCTTTTGTCCACCCAATCATGATAGTGATTTATGCAGTGACAGTTCCGGGATCAAGTGTTTTATGTTTAATGGTTACTGCATTTCAAGTGTTCCAGATATACTTGTAGGTGTAGGCAATCATTCTTAAGAGTTATCAGCTCGTACCAAGTCATTCGATCTCCTGACCTCACACTTGTAAATATGAGCCTGTACCAATAAGTCTCTATCACTAGTGATTAGTGGTCTGCCATACTTGTTTGTCAACATAATCATAAGAGTTTTCCAACAATATATATTAAAATATATATATATTCAACAGGGTGTCTCGGTTCACTTTTTGTTGCAGTCAATTAGGTGTACATATAATTTTGTTCTGATCACTATTGTAGTGGTCTATCTTTCCTCTCTCAAACAGCTATCTTTTGTAGGTTACCAGTACTTGCCAGAGGATGGCTTCGCTCCCTGCTCCAAGTATTCGGCATAATGCAGTGGGGAATTCTGAAAGATCGATGCTCAAAACTCGTAGTGGTGATTGTTGGCACCCTATCCAAGAAATTCCACTCATTGTAGTTGATTGAGTTCAGATTCAATAAGAAGATTTCTCTGCAATGTCTAATTTTTATTCTTAGTAAAGCTTCGGACTTCTTTCTTCTTCCACAGATGTCATTTAGCTACTGCTCCTGCTCCAAGATCCATTTCTATTACGAATCCTCAACTTGATGCTGCTCATGTTTTTCCATGGACGAGCTTCACATAATTTGCCACAAAGCAGTTAGACATTTGGGTTTCTCTGTTTCGTTTGATAAGGAAGCCCACAATGAAATGGTTATAATGCTAATGGGGTACAGGTAGTCCACCATTGTTTCATACGAGTGACTATTCCTCAAAACAAATAATACTCACATGGACTTGCTCATAGTGCTGGAATTGTGATGCGTGGTTGTGCCTGTCTGGATTGATGATGTATTTTGAACTTTATTTGGTGCTCAAATGTGGCTTATCTTTCCACTTATGGAAATGCACTATGCTTTGCGTGAGAATCATGAAGAATTGTTGCTCTTATACCGATATTTTCTGCAATTTCAGCATTTGTTGTATTTTCTCTTCCAAATTTCTTTTTTTTTTTAATGCCCTAACTTAGTGACCTGAATCCTCTCAACTGTGCTTGTTTTTTATATGCTTGTTTTGCATAATATGTCACTGTATTCTTTATTTGGAAAATCTCTCAGGAGGATCAAATGCAAATACTGTTGAGGTAGGCAAATGATGTACTTATATTCATCTTTTGCAACTTGACAAAAGAAAAACAGAAGGCTATTTATTTTGGTAGGCGTGGTGATATGCCCTAAACTGTTTTTTTTGGTGACATGCTCAAAAAGATTAATCTGTATCAGATGTCAATTATAGAGATCTATATTCAAAGTCAAATGAAGAAGCTTTCCTTTACTTCCAACAACAGCAGCTATTGTAAAGATGCAAAAAATAGGATTTAAAACAGGTGTTTTCGAGTTGGTGAATATGACAATTAAATTTGAATGAATCCTGCAGATTATAATTCATATAAATCTGACTTCCTTGTCAAAGTTCAAAGATCATCTTTCTTCTATTCAAATTCCCACACCAGCTCAGAGCACATATTATTTTTCCTTGTTGTCAAGGCATGGCGGAGAGGAGCAATCGGGGAGACTATGCTTTGTTGCTCTGTTACATCATCATGAAAGCCTTACGTTTGCCGCGATGTATTTTGATATAAGATTGTGAGAAGGCCATCATCCAATACTACTCACAACCATTAATATATGGTAGGCGAGTTTCGTCACTATGAGGCTACCAAGCTGCCGGAGCTCCCGTCAAAGATAAGACAAGATTCATGCACCATCATCGCCAGGGGGCGATCCTTGTGACATCGCGTTCGTCAAATATCAGCTTGTGCCAACAAGCCACAATCACTGGTGATCAGCGGTCCCCCATAGTTCTGCATTAGCATTATCATTAGGGTCATTCAGGAAGAACAAAATCATCAAAACAATCATATTTTTTAGGCTAGCAATTGGAAGCACCCTGGTATGTCTTGTTGATTTTTTACTGAAGTTGGGTGAGCATGTGTATGATTTGTATGTCTGATTGCTCTTGTAATTGTTTATTTCGCATGACAAAGTAATTTTTTCTGTGGGCTACTTGATTTTCTCATTCTATCATCTGTTTTTGTTCCCTTTTTTATCTCACACGCCATACATTAATCTTTTGGTTGAACTTGAAGAGTCCGATACAGTGACTGATTCTATCGAGATAATTATATTGACGATTGCGATCGACAAAAGTTGAGGCATTAAAGAAAATGTCTAGGCCCTTAGTGAAGTGAGCTCCGATTAACATAAAGAAAACATTGTTCTTTTTGTCTTTTATCTGTTTCGCTTTTTATGCAATTAAAAAGCAATTTTTTTCTCAATGATTTGTGAGAATTTTAGATGTCTTCAAAAACCTATCTTCATCTAGTCAACTAAACCCACGTTAGTTGCCTTTATACAGTGTGTTACGAATCTTCTTGTTTTTTCTTTACAGTATGTGTTAATAGTTTACATGATTGAGTTTAATAATGATTGTTTCGAGAAAACCTAAATATTTGTCACCGATGATTTAGATTTATTGATTTTTCAAACAATACTGTGTGATATACTAATTTATAGATGTAAATCAATGATATAAACATATTCATGAGTTGGGGATATCATTTATTAAGGTTAAAATAACTTTTGAAAAATTTCCCCTTGTCAAAAAAATAAAATAAAATAAAAGGCTTTTCCGAAACTTCAAAATTTGCGGATGTCAAAAAACAATGACAAGTCAACTTTCCATTATCCGTAATATGACTTCGTTCTTCTTTTCTCTTTGCCAAAAAAATTGATATGGCATAAGAGGATGCGACTGATCTTTATATTTAAAGTAGGCTCCAAATAAGAAAAAGTCAGTAATATCGACATTTCATATGTGAAGCGATATTGATACTGCGGAGCTTATATATTTCCCTTAATAGAATTCCTAGTTTAATACCAAAGAGAAGCCAAAAAAAAAAAAAAAAAAAAAAAAAAAGAAATGGACTTCCTAGTTAGTTCCCCGAAACAAGCTACTTCTTCAAACTTTGTAGTGTGAAATAAAAGTTAAAATTAAAAAAAAAAAAAAAAAAAAAAAGGAAGATTTTATACGTATATTTTCGAAATGTTTCAGGTGTTCTCAATGCTAAATGCACATTCAACTTGAATTTAACAATTGCAACGGTATTAAGCCCTAACACCATGCTGCGATGGCATTGAATGGGCCGTCGTTGTCATGTTGGGCCTCGAAAGGTAGATAGCCCCAACTCTTGGGCCTTAATCCAAAATAGATCTGATTTTACTTGGACTTGATTTTAAGGTTGGGCTGGGACAACACTCACTATTAGACAAACCATTCGACCAAACAATAAAACTATTATACAGTATGAATAACAGAAGAGTCTTGGTAGCTCCATTCTCCAAACAATAAAACCATATATGAAGAGTCTTGGTAGCTCCAAGCTCTAAGAGAAGAGTCATGGCCCGAAGCTTGCCCAATTGTTTTCCCTTATATTTGGGCTAGGTTTAGCCGAGCCCAATTTAACACTTGAATTCAGCGTAAGCAATTCAAAATATCTGGTTCTATCCCAAAGAAAAAAAAAAGGATATATATAACATGCTTAATATAGATGTGGGTAATCCGGGGCCTAACTATGTGCAAAAAACACACAATCAAATATGGAGAAAAATGATTTATTACAATGGCTCTCTATAAATTTAGTTAATGAGAGGCTTGTAATCATTCTAATTCCCTCTCCTTCCTTATTCTAGCGTAATAAGATGAGCCGTCATCATCACCTAACAACAATTTAATTGGAATTGTATGGTGAGTCGACCAAAAGAATATCAGCATCCATGGAAAACCTCAAAAGGAGAAATTTTCTCCCTCAATGACAAAACTTGATCCTCGGCATTTTCGTCGAAGGATTTAGTGTGAAACAAAAGCCATCCAGCAACACACCACCATGGGGAAAATTATCTAAAAAGTCCCAAATCTATTATATTTTTGCCAATTCATTTTTAAATATTTTAATTTTATCAATTCAGTCATAAACATTTTCACTTCTTACTAATTCAGTCCATTTAGCCAATTTTGGATAAAAGTTGCTGACATGAACGGCTGATGTTAATGTGAAATTTTTTAATAATATTTTAATTTTTTTTCTTTTTTTTTTTGGGAGTTTTGAATCGGGCCGGCAACCCTCGCCAGATCTAGCCAAGCGAGGGCGGCCAAGCCCCCGCCTGGCCAGACTTGGTGATGGCGTCGCATCCCTCGCCGTTTCTAGGCAAAGGCTCGCACGCCGTCGCCTTGGTCGGCAAGGGGCGTGACGTCCTCGACCAGAGCCGGTGAGGGCTGGCTGGTCCTCGCCCATGGCCGGTGAGCCCAAAAGAAAAAGCCAAAAAAATTATTAAAAAAAACAATAAAAAATAAAATATTAGTGATATATTATTTTAAAAAGGGCAATGCCAGCATCGATCATTCATGTTAATAATTTCCCACCAAAATTGGCCGGATGGACTGAATTAGCAAGAAGTAAAAATGTTTATGACCGAATTAGCACAAGTGCAATAGGTTTATGACCTTTTGGACAATTTTCCCCACCACCATGCAAAACAAATAACCACCCTCCTATAAAAAAAATTAATAATAATAAGGTCAAGAAAAGCCAAGTTATAGGCTTTGAAGTCCGATTTTAATTTATTTTTAATCAAGCACATTGTATTTGCTAATGTTAGAAAGTTTGAACCAAACATTGAGCTAATAGAAGAAAGACCGCTATGGGATTTCCTTACCAAAAAAAAAGACCACTATGGAATGTTTCAATACTCCCTTGTGATATTTTAACATCCCCTCTCGCGTGAAAGTTGAAAAAAAAAAAGGTAGACTCGGTTCATATACCATATTAGAAAGTCAAATTCAAAATATTAAACTAATAAATAGAGAGAAATTACATATACATAAGAGCATATAAATCGAATAAACAAGTGATGGAAGATCCCTTAACAATCCAGAATTGACCTTGCCTACTATTTGGAGTTTTCCCAAGCTCCCCTCCCATTCATTTTACGTTTTTTAGTTTCAATTAGGTAATCAAGCCTTTAAGAATAGTACATCCACCGTTGGATGATGTGAACTTCACATGGATACCAACTTTTGACGATACAAGTGAGAAATCATGAATCCTAGAATTCATTCTTTATGTTGTGAATTCCCCTCTAGATCAAGTTAAACCAGTCATTAGGTAATTAAAGGTAATTGGATGTGATGGTTGATCTAGCTAGTTTCGCTAGTTGCGATAGTGGCAACAAGATTGGAACGAGTCGCCTTGGCGGTGGTGCTGACGCCAACAGCATGGCGGTGGCCATGGGAATGGGGGTGCTCTCTCTTGACCCATTCCTTCATTTCTTATTTCTTTTTCAGTTTTTTGCTGTTTTTTTCATTTTAGCTTTTCTTTTTGCTTTTATTAAGCTTATATTTGATAAGATACATGAAAATCTAGACATAATTTTAATAGACAAGTACCATAGAGATAAATGAATGAATAATTAAAATATGATTAAACGTGAAAACAGTTAGACGAACATTATTGTTGATTTTGAGCAAGAGAACAACAATCAATGCTGATTATTAAATAATATTTCAATCAATGGAAACGGAAAAAAAAAATGTAAAAAGTGAAGTAACAAAGTCAATTTACATCTAGGAAAGTCTTGGTCTTCCTGAGTTTATGTTATATGTGGCCATGACGGTGCTAAAAATTCGCAGCAAGATGGGTGGCTATGATCTGCTGAAGAGTGCTGAGGAAGTAATTAATGATTAGGAGCTGCTTAATAGGAGAATGCTAGTCCTTTTGAACACGATTTTCCTGTTCATGAGTTTTATGCGTAAACCATAATTTCCAGTAGATCATACTATTAGATGGTTATTTGTGGCTCCTTTATTATTGATAGAGTAAAACAAAGCAACTTACTTAATGGATTGGTTGGTGTGGTTGGTGTGCCTAACCCTTTTTCTTGTTTAGCTCAAAGCATGTGCTTTTGTTTTCCTTATTGAACAGAGAAAGTTAGCCGTCTTTGATGACTTGTAGTTATATAACGAAAAGTCTTGGTCTTCCTAAGTTTATGATTTATATACATGAACAAATATATGATTATGGAAACTACAAATATCTGAGGATATTCTACAAAAGGTATGTTATATCGATTCGTCTAACCACTTATGCGCATTATTGAAAGTCTAAGTCTTTGTTTATTGTTTTTGGTAGGTGAAAGTCTTGGTCTTCCTGTCCTTTTGTAGTTTATTTTATGTTGATTCTGAAAATCTGACAATCAAGTATATTGTCAAGAAGATTTTCAATCTTTACTCCTTATTCCACACATTTTATCATCTAAATCAAAACCGTAAATACAAAGGATACTCTACGCCCGACCAAAGCTCTAAACTTCAATTTCTAACTTTCATCGTTTACCAAGAACTTTGCTTCTTGTTGTTTGGATCCAATTTGTCCGCGGTTTATGCCACATCATACTGTCCATTACATGCTTGTAAGGGACTGACGATGTGAGTATAATGCTATTATTACTCATTTATATGGTGAAGTCAGTGTCTATTTCTTCTTCTTTTTTTTATTTTATATATTTCTGTTTTTGGGTTGACATTAAAAATGGAGCTCTTGATTTGGTGGGATATAAATGAGGGGTGGAAATTCACGAGCCATAAGTGGCGGAAATTCACGAGTCATAAGTGGGGTACCATTTGCTCATTTGAGTGTACAAGAATGTTCATGGGATTCATTGGAATTGGAAAATGTGAAGAACTTTAGATTGGGTCACGCATCAAGTTCGAGGACCGTATTTTCTTAATCACCCACTGCCTCCGAGAGACTAATCAAGCCATTGATTGGGTCGCCAAGGCCCATCAAAACAAGACTCTCCCGACCAATTAATTGTCTTTACCCCATTTTTTCCTATGGAATACTTTATGTTCAAAAGCTCAATTGTCTAACCCCAGTAGGGTTTTCGACCAAAAAAAAAAAAAAAAAACCCAGTAGGGTTCGTTTCTTCGTATGAATGAATGAGTCTTTCAACCAAAGAAAAAAGAAAAATTTGGGAAGTAGTTGACTTTGTCATATCAAACTACTAGTCGAATCTTGAATAAATCTTAGGTATTCTGATCTCACTCAAATTTGCATCTTTATTTTATGTCATTACCTTACTTGTCAATTTGATGAAAGAGGTCATTTTCTGATGAGTAACTCGAATTAGCATTGGAAATTGTTCGTTTATTTATGTTTTCAAAGATGGGTGCATGGTATCGGTGCTTGATTGACCCATTGGACAAGGTATCATGTCTCGAATTCAATTTGATATACAATTCCACAATACAAAGCCTTGATATGACTATATTATCGTCGTTGGAGTGTTTTAGTTATTGATTTGAGGGAAGGATGGTGCTTGAAAATCGTTTTTGCTTCATGTATCATCCTTGTCAATTTGTAGTTTTGCTATCAAGTTTCGATGATCTTTTCTCGAAAGAAATGATTTTTTGAATACTTGAAGTGAACACAATTGTGGGAAGATTTTACCAAAAAAAAAAAAAAAAAAAAAAAACACAATTGTGGGAAGATACTTACGTTGGGACATTAACCAAATTGCCTAAATACAGTTTTGGTTCCTTTAAAATTGATGCTCAGGCAATTTACCTCTCTTACTTTTTGGTGGCAATGCAATGTTCTAACATTCTCCGCTTGTACAATAAAACCTTTCCGTGCCTACCATTACTTGTAGTGTCAAATCGATAATGTGGCGCCACATTGGCAAATTTAAAATAAAATATAGAGGGAGAATATGTAGGAAGAGAGAGGTGGTGGGAACAGTTGCCTAGCCTTGCCCAGACGCTAGCTAATATCGTGTCTTGTTTTTGGTGTAACTTTTAGGTTTCGCCCCTTTCAATTCCTTTGAGAAAAAAAAAAAAAAAAAAAAAAAAAAAAAAAAAAAAAAAAAAAAAAAAGATTGTGTCCTGTACCGGACAAGTATCAAAGACAAAGGGACACAACAAAAATTATGCTGTAATACCTTCAACTACTTTGTCCCCGATCAATGAATCTTATATGTCTGAAAAAAAGATTTTTATATCCTCTCAAAATGATAGGTCATTTATCTACCCAATTAAGTCACAATGCAACAAAGCATCACAAATATCATTATTTTCTTCAATGATAATATCTTAAGAACAATTAGTACTTACTACTTAGTAATGGGTTCGATGAGTAGAACACTCGACACTATTTGTGTATTAAAAGAAAATCAAGCACTATGTGGGTTCGTGAATATTGTTGTATTGGGAAAGACGAAATCTTCTTATTCAAAACTAGGCGCATAAATTGCAAATCATCGCTATAATTGTAATTTGAGTATTTTTAACGAATATTTCAAGATCACTTCTTAATTGTACTTAATAAAGAAAGAATATCGTTCTCAAAACATCTCTCCTAATACAACCACTTCATTCTACACTTGAGAGGTTTGAGAAATTTCATCATAAACTATATTAAGAATAGTACCTTAAACCTCAACAAGTTTAGTCTATGGTACAAGAGATTCCATAATTGTCTATATCATAATTATCAGTATAGGCAAAGACAAAGACACTGTAATTTTCCGTCGTACTATTATCATTAATAGTCTGAGAGCAGCTATCCTCTACAATTACATCGAACTATAAAAACTTTAATGTATGTGATTACATCATTCTTGTACATTTATTAGGGTCATAAAAACAATACCCCTTTGAACAATCTGAATAAAATACAAAATAATTTCGAGTGGATCTAAATTCCAACACACTTAATATTGGATTAGATAACCTCACTTCTGCATAACACATCTAAATTTAATATGATTCAAGTAATTTATGTCTAGTCCATAACTCAAAATAAGTTTATAAAACAACTTTGGTAAGAAAACATTTTTTGTATATGAAAAGAGTGTATTTTTAACGAATATTTCGAGATCACTTCTTAATTGTACTTAATAAAGAAAGAATATCATTCTCAAAACATCAAATAGAACAATATTTCTCTATTCATATATTTAACAAGTATCCTAGAACCACATGTGAAAGAAGTCCCAATGATTTTAGTAAATATCAAGCGCATCCATTTAACTTTACCCCAGCCTAAAATTGATGTAAATATCATTCATTTAACTTTACCCCAGCCTAAAATTGATGCATCGAGCTTCACAACAGGTGTCATGGGACTTATGGGCAAGGGTAGACAATGGTGGGTCCCAAGAAAAATTTTTAAATGAAATAAAAAGAAGAGGCTCCAATGTGAACAAAAATAATCAAATCAAATCCGATAGGGAGCCGCAAAGGGAGAGGTTGAGATTGTTGGATGGGCGTGAGGTCCGTCTTGTAACGATGCACCCACCGTCCATCATCGATCGGGCGAGAGAGCAGTCATCCTTGGAGAAGCCAATCATTGTGCGGATCCATAGCAAGTAGCGTGCACCTGAAGACTACCGGATAATTCGGCCTTTGAGAACGTGTGCGTGCTTCTTACAGTGAGGAAGCTTCGAACAGAATAACCACTTCAACAGAAAAAAAAATTATTATTATAATTCGAGAAACTATATAGAATGAGATTTTTTTAATCTAGATATTTTAATACGTAGAAGAGAGAACCGTGTGATTTTCGAGTATTTCATCACGAAGAGTATGCGAGCTTATCCATATAATTTACAAAATAACTATTTACAGTAACAAAATCGAACGAAAGTTAATTTATGTGGTGTTGAAATGATTGAATCAATTTCGCGAGATGAATAATCACTACTGAGAGGATAACGTTGACCAATTTGAAATGTGTATAAATGTATTTAAAGTACATGATTTTTTTTTTTTTAATATCTCCTCAATAGCCTCCTAAAAGTTCATAATTCTAAGTAAGATGAGATGCCAGTTTATCTCCTTTGGGCTTTTTCTTTTTGCACTTGGAAAAATTAATGACATCCTTTCATATTTTGCCAATTAATATCATTTTTTTTTGTTTATTTCCCAGCCTTTGATTTTACAACATTAAATTTGGAGCACAAGGCAAATATTACATGTAAGGACTCATGCTTTAGATTCTCTTTTACAAAAGAGAGGAAAAAAAAAAAAAGATCCACACTTTGGGTTGCTAAACCCTAAAAAGCCCAAGTCGTCATTTTATGTTCCACACTCCGAAAAGTGAGTGACTCTCTCGATATTTGTTGACTCCCCCTCTAAGCTCTAATTCGCAATAAAGAATTTTTAGAGGGATCAATTTTCAATTTTTATTTTTTGCAGGCGCCTAAAAATATTTTTATCGTATGCAATTTATTGGTGGTGCTGTGAAGCCAAGAACGCATCACTAGATTGACCATTTGCTCAATGTAATCGCCAGAAGCGAATTCAGGGTTAAGTACATGTTTTAGAAATGATTTATTAAAAAAAAAAAAAAGCGTGAATGAAAAGTTGCTATTTTTTAATTGTGCAAAGCTTACTACAAGAAAGTAAAAGAATAAGGGAAGCACAAACCTAGAAAGAAATATGACATCTAAATTTTTGTTCACAAATCATGCAAGCATTTTGGGTAAAAAAATTTAAAAAAAAAAAAAAGAGAACATAAAAGATAGAAGTAATAAACAAATAAATGGATGGCGGATAAAAAAAAGAAAAAGAAAATAATTTTAATTGAATCTCTCGCCTCAATCTTATAAATGGATTAATTATATTAAATAAATAGATTTAAACATAATATAAATTATTTTTTAATGAGTTATAAACGGGTTTATAACTTATTCAAACTCAACCTATTTCTATATCTCTCTCTTTATTCTTTATCACCTTCACCCGATCTCGTACTTGCTCGCTTTACTCTCATTTCTGTTTAGGCATGATTTTTCGTAAAGTGAGTTAAATATGAAAGTGCTGTATCAATATTGGTTGGGAAGGATATTGGTTATTTGAGTCTGACTCATTTTCAACTTGGCTCAAACCCGACTTGGCTCGCCAGTTTAGCGGGTCTACCCGAGTCCATGAGAATAGAAACCCATGAAAGCCCAGGAAAAAGACAGGAAGCTCGGCCTCTCCCTCGCAGAAGCCGTGGGAAGATGATGGATGGAGAATCTTAGCGAGGGAAAAAGCACCGAGTTCGGCAGAGCTCCAGCTCAGTTTCTGACGTCTCTCGGCCTTTGCTTCGACAACAACGGCTCCTCCTGCTCTGCTCCTCGCCGTTCGATCGCTAAAGCCAAGTCCTCTCTCTCTCTCTCTTTGGTTTTCGGCTTTGGGTTCAATGAATCGAGCTGAGCTCTCTGTTTTTTTCTTGAATTTCCTGAGGAGAGGCTTCTTCATCGACTCTCCTCCTTCTCAGTTTCCGTTGATGTTCTGGACCTTGGTTGTTGCTGTTAGTAATGACTAAAGTGAATCGCTGCTTGAAGATGGCGTATATTAGTTCTTTGACAGGGAGGCGTTTTGCCAGTTCGACAGAATGCCTGACTCAGTCATAGATAGTTAATTCCTATTGCATTCTGTTTACCGACGTTTTGATGTCCCATTGAAGTTGCACTGCTCGTCTCTTACTGCATTTCCCGTATAAAGTTGATTGAAATGTGATTATGTGTGCTTTTAGTATGTTGAAGGAGGGTCACGTGCGTTTGATGTTTGCTGTTCATGCGTGCATTTGCTGTGTTAACTGACGTTGAAGACGTACATGATATTACTCCTCTAAGCTGCTGGACGTGAGAAGTTCTGGTATGAATGACCTACGTATGATATTATGTACATAGTCCTTGAGGTGCATAAATATGCATAGTGAGATGGGCATGCGTGGATATTGATGGCTCATCAAATTGTCATCGTTTCCAGCCTTGAATATAATAAAGGTGTTTGCTGACCGCTTTTGTTCACATGGGGAATGTGAGGATTTCAATCTCATTTCGGTAGTGTTCTAGTTGTGTGAACATATAGAGAGATGCCGCATTGATGTTACATTTGTTTTCCATCAAATTGGGGCAATTCAAGGCTTGAAACATATAAGAAATAATAATATTCCATGTTGCCCTGATTCAAGTCAAGTAAAGCCATTAGTTGTCGGGCGTTACTTGTGCGTACTTGGACCTCCTCGGCATGTATATCCATGTAAGAAAGTGACGCTTGGATTCATTATGATTTCATATTGGATTATCACATTCTTATGCTTGAAGCGTGCTTATGTTATCCTAATAGCTTGTTGTCCGTATGTATTTATGCAGTGAATGATAAACTTGCATTTGTGACTGGTGGGGTCTTCGTTCAGTTGAAGTGGTATTGGCGCTTTCTGTTGGGTCACTGTGGGTGTCGCTGTCAATTTTTTTCTCATATAGGACAATAGTGCATTGATGAAAGTTGCTTTCATTGAGGTAAAGAAGTTGAGTATATTAAGCTAAATCTTCACTGCACCATGTTGACATCTTCTCAGCTTGCCCTTCATGCTTTGAGATTGTAAAATATCAGCCCTCGTTTTATTGGTGGTGTAGTTGGTCGTTCATCCTTTAAAGATTAAAGAATAAAAAAATGCTAAGAACTTACTAGTTTCAATAAGGTAGTCGAGTTTTTAAGAATCGGTTTGTCCAGATGAGGTGGACTTCAGACTTCACATGGAACCCAACTTTTGATGATGCAAGTGAGAAATCGTGAATCCTAGAATTCATCCTTTATGTTGTGAATTCCCCTTTAGATCAAGTTACACTAGTCATTAGATAATTAAAGGTAATTGGATGTGATGGTTGATCTGGCTAGTTTCGTTGGCTACGATAGTGGCAACAACAATGGAATGAGGCAACGTCTCTCCTCCTTCGCTGAGGTGTTTGTTTCTTTGCCGGTTGTTCATGCCGTGCCTTTCTAGTTTTCTGTTTGCCTTCTTTTAGGCGTTGCCTTGTGGTTTTTTACATCATGGCATACTTCCACTCATTATGTTTATTCATCTTGAGTGTAAGTTTTGGTGCCGTGATTTTTTGTACTTTTGTCCTTTTCTCTTTATATTATTACCTCTTACCCAAAAAAAAAAAAAAAAACAACAATGGAATGAGTCGCCTTGGCGGTGGTGCTAATGCCAACGGCAGCAGTGGCTGTGGAAATGGCAGTGCTCTCTCTTGCCCCATTCCTTCAATTTTATTTTTTTTCTTTTTCAGTTTTATGCTCTTTTTTTTTTTTTCTTTTTAGCTTTTCTTCTTGCTTTTATAAAGCTTATATTTGATAAGACACATGAAAATCTAGACATAATTCTAATAGACAAGTACCATAGAGATAAATGAATGAATAATTAAAATATGATTAAACATGAAAATAGTTAGATGAACATTATTGTTGATTTTGAGCAAGAGAACAACAATCCATGCTGATTATTAAATAATATTTCATTAAAATGGGAAAAAAAAAAGTAAAAAGTGAAGTAGCCAAGCCAATTTGCATTCTGAAAAGTCTTGGTCTTCCTGAATTTATGTTATATGCGGCAATGACAGTGCTAAAAATTCGCAGCGAGATGAGTGGCAATGATCTATTGAAGGGTGCTGAGGCAGTAGTTAATGATCCGGAGCCGCTTAATAGGAGAATGCTAGTCCTTTTGAACTCGATTTTCCTGTTCATGAGTTTTATGCGTAGACCATAATTTCCAGCAGATCATACTGTTAGATGGTTATTTGTGACTCCTTTACTATTGCCACAGTACAACAAAGCAACTTGCTTAATGGATTGGTTGGTGTGGTTGGTGTGCCTGGCCCTTTTTCTTGTTTAGCTCAAAGCACGTGCTTTTGTTTTCCTTATTGAACAGAGAAAGTTAGCTTTCTCGGATGACATTTAGTTGTATAACGAAAAGTCTTGGTCTTCCTCAGTTTATGATTTATGTACATGAACAAACATATGATTGTGGAAACTCCAAATATCTGAGGATATTCTCCAAACATTATGTGACAAGCACTTGTGGACGAAATGTATTTTTTATCAATTCCTCTAACCACTAATGTGCATCCTTGAAAGTCTTGGTCTTTGTTTATTGTTTTTGGTAGGTGAAAGTCTTGGTCTTCCTGGCCTTTATAGTTTTCTCTCTCCCTTATCTCTTTATCACTTAGATTCACAATCACCCATGCCCGTCCCCCTGCTCAACAGTGTTCTCCTCCTGCTCGTCTGAACCTAGCGGTCTTGCTTGCTGGATTGCTGTCATTGATCTCATCCCGTTCACCGGTTTGCTCCGGGAAGTCTACTCGGAAAAGGTAAGAGACATCTATCTTCTTGCTCTGTTTTTCCCTCGAACTGATGCAGACGCAACTTTGCTACCTAAAGCATCTGGTGGGCGTTTATCACCCGAGAGCAACCACCTATTCTTTCTTAAATCTTTCTATTAGTGGAGGCAAAGAAGAGGCAACAGCAGCAACAGAACTTTGGTTCTTAAACCGATTTCATGCCTATCTATAATCCTGATTAAAGTTGATGTCAAATACTTGATGTGGAGTTTAATAACAAGGAACTGTTACTCCAATTTTTGTTAGATAGTAATATTAGGACATTAAGATTAATTTTTAATCCCTCTATCATTGATCTCTTTACTAAACACGCACTGACGTGGAATGATTTTGCTAAGTACAAGTTTGGGATTTTACATGAAATAATCACATATCAGTTTGGAATTTTAGTCCATTAAATTGGGTAAACAACGATAAATATTGTAAGAGGATAGCTTCATTCCTCTTAGAAGAGATTCACAGGAAATTCTTCACGTTTGCTATAATTTCGCGGTGCCAAACAAAATAAATAACTTTTGTTGTGTCTTTTCACATATTCACTCTTATTATAAAAGTCCTTGTTATATAGATATGGTAGATTTACCATCAACCGAAAGGGGGTAAGGTGAATTGATAAGGTGTTTGTGATTAGTATTCTTTTAAGGTGTGTCAGTGCAATCAATCGAGTTAAGTCAATTTCGATTGCAAATTAAACTTTACATGAAGGAGTTTTTGCTCAAGCCCCAAGGGTGTTGCATGTGGACGACTTGTTTTCATCGTGCGAAAACCAATGAAAGTTCAGTGCTGGAAAACTTATCCATGTGTTTTCTTTCAAGACTGAGAAAAACGTGAAGGTGTTCACAATAAAAAAAAAAATTCAATTTTGAATTATGGATATCAAAATTGTGCTTTCAGAAAAAGACCACGCGAAGACTCATTGTTTTGTTAGAGAAAAAGGCATTTCTACGTCGGAAAAGTTTTTGAGATTGTTCATCTTTTATAATGCGCATTAATATGGTATTAAACATACTTCGCATATTATTCAACCCTAAAAAGGCCAACTTGTCATTTTATATCGTCCACTCCTAAAAGTGAGTAACTTTCTTATATTTGTTAACTCCCCCTTTTAAGTTTTAATTCAGGCTAAAGAATCTTCAGTCGGTCACTTTTAGTTTTAATTTTTGAAGGCGTCAACAGAATTTATGATATATAATCAATTGGTGGGGCTGTGAAGCCAAGAGCACATCACTCCATGGATTTAAGCTCTCTCTCTCTCTCTCTCTCTCTCTCTCTCTCTCTCGGTCACTTTTAGTTTTAATTTTTGAAGGCGTCAACAGAATTTATGATATATAATCAATTGGTGGGGCTGTGAAGCCAAGAGCACATCACTCCATGGATTTAAGCTCTCTCTCTCTCTCTCTCTCTCTCTCTCTCTCTCTCTCTCTCTCTCTCTCTATATATATATATATATATATATATATATATATATATTCCCTTTGAGCTTGAGAGAGAGGGGACCAATAATGCATGTAATCGGCGAATTAAGTGTTTAGTACATGGTTTAGAAATAATTCATTGAAATAACTTTGAATGAAAAGTAAATGTTTATCATCGTGCATTCCCGCTACCAGAAAGTAAGAGATATGATAGACAGAAGGGAGAGGGAAAAAAAAAATACAAACTCAAAAGAAGTGAAATACTCATACCAAAAAAGAAAAATCATATTATTAAACAGATTAATACGGTTCTAATCGCCTTGTGAATTTTTCATTATGATGTTATCAAATTATGGAAAACTCGTCGTTTTTTTTTTTTTTTAATCGTAGACCAATAGAAGACAAAAAGAAAAGAGGGACATTTGCTTTCATCCAAGGTAAATAGGAAATACATTGTTGGAGGCAACCTTCTTGTTTGTTCGTCTTTTCATACTTATCAGAATCATCAGATCACCATTGCCTGTGATGGAGAGCACGTGATGTCTGGGTGAACTTCACACCTTTCTGAACGATTCAGAATACAAAATGTCTAAAGAACGCTTCTAAAGAGGTTGCCTTCTTGCTGCACAAATAGATGTAGATAAACGGACGAAAGGCTGGATGGAGAGCACATGCTCTCCGAACGATTCAGCTCATTGATCGCATATTCTGGATATGCGATTAATGTAGGCTTTAAGTCGTTGCTCTGCTGAAGGGTGCTGAGGTAAAAGTTGATAATCCAAATCGCTTAATAAGAGAATCATGTTCCTCTGAACACAATTTTCCCGTGCATTAGTCTGATGCATAAAGTATAATTTTCAGCAGATTATATAATGTTAGTTAATGATTTTTGACTCCATAACTATTTGCAAAGTAAACTAAAGCAACTTGGCTAATGGATTAGTTGGTGTGCCTGACCTTTTTTCTTGTTTAGCCCAAAGCACGTGCTTTGTTTCACTTATCAAACAGACAAAATTAGCCGCCTTTGATGTCTTTACATGGTCATTCACATTGAAGGAGGAATCAATAATCTTCTCATATCTTAAACATATGCAATTTTTCAGTACTGTAATCGCCACGTAAAAGCCTTCATTGATCGCATATTCACCAATAAAGCAAAAAAAAAAAGGTCAATGAAATCATAAAGATTCTAACAATATATGAATGCAAGAAAAGCCAACACATCAGTCGTAAGCGACGAATTTTTTGATGAAAATACGTGTGCGCTCTAAGTTGGTCATATGTAGAAAAATCACATTTTATCCTCTGTTTGGATGCCCACAAGAAAAGTCTCGATCTGAAGAAAAGGGAGAACAATTGACGAAACAAGCACTCTTGGGCAAAAACTATTTTATTTTGATTTGTCTAACCTTTGGTATGCGTCTCTTAAAAGTCTTGGTCTGTTTTTTTATTCTTTTTGGTCAGTGAAAATCTTGGTCTTCCTATAATTCATAGTTTTCGCTCTCCACTAGCTCATTTTTACTTTGCTTCATCATAACACCTTTGTTGTTCTCTACAGTGACCGATTCATCCATGGCCATTGGAGAGATCGTTTTGGGTTCCTTATTGGCTTCCCTCTTTCAAGTCTTGTTCGACAAGTTGGCTTCTCTCCTTTTGGGCTCTGCACAACAAGAAGGAATCAGCATTGCCCTGCTCAATGAGTGGAAGGGGATGCTGGAATCGATCAATGCAATGCTGGCCGATGCAGAGGACAAGCAACTCGAAGGTAATCGTCTAGTAAAGTTATGGTTGGATGATGTTGGGGACTTGGCCTATGACATGGAAGACTTGCTTGATGAGTTCGCCATCAAAACTGCTCAAGTTAAGATGGAGGTAGAATCCAGCACAAGCAAAGGTCGAATGAAATGGAAGTTCTCTTGCTTTGGCCGAAATAAATCCTCCAGATGGAATCCAAACCCATCCTTGCTCGTGTCTAACACCAGGGTCCAAGAGATCAATGATAGGTTGGAAGCGATTGTCAAAAGGAGGGATTATCTAAGCTTGAGAGACAATGTTGCGAACAGATCCAACTACATCAATAAAAGGGATCCCACTAGTTCTCTGCCGGAGCCTCAGTTTTTTGGTAGGGAGAAGGAAGAAATGGAGATACTTGAACTATTGATCCGTGAGGTCAAAAATTATGATGCCACACTAAGCATAGTCCCCATAGTTGGGATGGGCGGTGTTGGAAAGACGGCCTTGGCTCAGCGGCTATATAATGATGCCAAAGTGAATAGCTATTTCGAGAAGAAAGCATGGGTTTGTGTCTCAGATGTTTTTGATGTCTTTGACATAACAAAGACTATTTTGCGGTCGATCACCGGATCGTCCGGCAAGGGTGATCTTAACGAGCTTCAAGTTAAGTTGAAGGATAGTCTATCTGGGAAGAAGTTTCTTGTGGTTTTAGACGATATTTGGAATGAGAAGTACGAAAAATGGACTGCTCTCTTAAAGCCATTTGAAGTGGGGGCTAAGGGAAGCAAGATCATCATCACGACTCGCAACCTTAATGTTGCTTCCATAACAAGAGCTTCGCCATATCCTTTGAGGGAATTGTCCTGTGATGATTGTGTAAGCTTATTAGCCTTTCATGCTCTTGGAGCAACAAATTTTGAGAGCCACCCAACTTTTAAAATAATAGGGAAGAAAATAGCTGAAAGATGTAAAGGTTTACCTTTGGCGGCAAAGATGTTGGGCGGTGTCCTACGTACTAAAAGTAATCCTAATGAATGGGAAGATACCTTAAATAACAAAATATGGGATCTTCGGACGGCAGAGAATGATGAGGTTCTCCCAGTTTTAAAATTGAGCTATGTCCATCTTCCTTCCTATTTGAAGAGATGTTTTGCTTATTGTGCGGTATTTCCCAAGGATTACGAAATTGAGAGGGATGAGTTGGTACTCTTATGGATAGCAGGGGGATTTTTAGATGGGCAAAAAGCAAATGAGAATATCTTGAAATTGGGACGGAAGCACTTTGATGAGTTAGTATCCGGTCATTTCTTCAACAATCAAGTATCGACGCATCTAAGTTTTCAATGCATGATCTTTTGAATGATCTGGCAAAGTCAATTTTGGGTGGGACTTGCTTTAGCTCGGGGGGGTCTCAGGTGGCAAGTAATGAACATGATGTATCATCTCTTGAAAAAAATCGTTATGCATCATTCATCCCATCATGGTATGTTACATCAAAATGCTTGAAACCATATCAAGGAATGAAGGCACTAAGAAGTTTAATTCTAGTGCGTGATGGATCTAGTGTGGGTTCTTTCTCTATTTCCAACAAGGTGCTACATGACTTGCTAACAAACTTGAAGTACTTGAGAGTATTCTCGTTTTGTCGTTGTCGCATCGAAGAGGTACCGAATTGTGTTGGTGATTTAAAACATCTTCGATATCTCAATTTCTCGTACACTAATATCAAGAGGCTACCCGAGTCAATCGGTGCCTTGTGCAAATTACAAGCTCTTATTTTAAGAGGTTGTCAAAAGCTTTCAAAGTTGCCTCAAGGTATCACAAAGTTAGTCAGCTTACAGTTTCTTGATATCAGAGATACAAAGAGTCTAAAAGAGATGCCGTTGGGTATCGGTAATTTAAAGAATCTTATTATCTTGTCCAAATTTGTGGTAGGACTAGAGAAAGGGTCGCAGTTGAAAGAGTTAAAGAATTTGCCACATCTTGAAGGAGAATTATTCATATCAGAATTGCAAAAGGTGGAAAAAGTTATAGATGCAGTTGATGCTAATTTGCTTCAAAAGCTAGGCCTTACCAACTTATCCTTGCATTGGGGTGAACATTTGGGAGATCTCCATAATCATGAGCGCGAAGCACGGGTGCTTGACTCTCTGCGACCTCACACTAATCTTGAAAATCTCGCTATTTTGAACTATCGTGGTGCAACATTCCCATCATGGTTAGATTGTACATCCTATTCTAAAATAGTGTCTTTATGCTTGTGGGACTGTCCTAATGTTATGTCGCTGTCTATGATTGGACAACTACCTTCACTTAAGGAATTATCTCTTAAAGGTCTACATGCAATAAGAATGATAGGCTTTGAATTTTACGGAGGTAAAAGGCCTTTTCCATCCTTAACCACTTTGGAGTTCGAAGAGATGTTGGCATGGAAGGATTGGTCTCCTTATGCTGGGCGCCCAAAAGAAGAAGTCTCATTTTCCTGTCTTAAGCATCTTGTTGTTCGGGGCTGTCCTTCGTTGGTCGGGACATTGCCTTGTCAACTTGATTGTCTCACAAAGCTTGAAATTCATTCATGTCCGCATTTGAAAAACTCAACCAATGATGTTTGTCTTCCATCTCTCCATGAGTTGTTCCTTGAGGATTGTAACAAGGAGATCTTGAAGAGCTTGATCAACCTAACTTCTTTGACCATTCTTACAATTGAGAATCTTGCAGAGTTTGTTTGCTTTGATCATGGGTTTATGAGCCACTTGATCAAGCTAAAGGAGCTTCATATAGGCAAGTGTGACCAGTTAAAATACTTGTGGCAAGATGAAAATGAAATGCTAAATCTTACTTGCCTCCAGGAATTAAAAATAGCGAGCTGTCCTCAGTTCACATCATTCGTGGCAGGAGAAATAGAAATAGAGCTGCCATGCAACCTTGAAAAGATGGAATTGAGTTATTGCACCAGTTTAGAAAAGCTTCCGAGCAAGATGTACACACTCAGTTATCTATCTATTAAACGGTGTCCAAAACTCATAAGACCAACAATTTCTTCGTATGACCCCAACAACAACAATCCGATGTCTCAACTTCAATCTTCATGTACAGGTAAATGTGATTCTCTGACATTTGGTCCCTTTGCCAAGGGTAGACTTGCTACTCTGAAGAAATTTGTTATTGAATACTGCGAGGGAGTCGAATCACTGGAAGAAATCATCATAGAATCACTCAAAGATATGCGAATTTACGATTGTCCGAATCTAAGAAGCCTACCACAATTCCTTCACAGGCTCTCACATCTCACTGAATTGAGTATATATGATTGTCATAAGATAGAGGACTTTCCTCCCCTTCCCCTCACCCTATTGAATCTTACACTTGTGAGATGTCCGAACATAAAGTCTATCACTAGTATCACCGGTTGCAACAATCTCACTTCTTTGGATATAACTGAGTGCGGGGCATCGGAAATATTAGATTCCCTTCTCCTTCCCATCACCATGTCGCGTGTCTTTCTTTCTAACTGTCCGAAGATAAACTCTCTTCCAAAGTGGCGTCATCTTACATCCCTCCGGTACATATACATTGAGCGTTGCCAAAATATCCAATGCTTGCCCGAAGGAGGTTTGCCTCCCAATTTGCAATGGTTTCATATTCGGGAGTGCGAGAATATGAAACAGCCAGTGAGAGAATGGGGCTTACCCCTGCTCACATCCCTCACGGAGCTGACAATTGACGGAAGTAGCATGGTAGGGGAGGGAGAGAAGGTGCGGTTTCCTTCGGGGGACGAGGACGAGGAGGATGCTTGGAGTCTTCTCTTTCCGTTCTCTCTTACCTCTCTTTACATTCGCAGTATGAGAAACGTGGAAAGACTATCAGATGGCCTTCGCAACCATCTCTCCTCTCTCCAAGTGTTATGGATTGAAGATTTCCCGAAGTTGAGGGACTTGCCAAAGGATGGCCTCCCTCCCTCCCTCCATGGATTGGGGATACATGGATGTGAGAATCTGAAAGATCGATGCTCAAAACCCACCGGCGACTATTGGCCCCTCATCCAAGAGATCCCGAGCATCCTCATTGATCATGATATTATGCAGTGAATTGATTCGTCCATGTATGGTCAGCTTTTCTTAGGGTCTGGGTAAGTTTATGGTTTTGAAGGCATCGATTTCCATTCTGCTTCCTCAACTCGATGCTCAATACAAATTCCATACTTTCCCATGAAGGAGCTCCGCATGAATTTCGGGAAATCCAAGAAACCCTCGACATCCGCATCGATTGGGTTCTCAGGTCCGATCAAGTGCCATCGACCCACTTTCGCTTTCATTTGCTAACTACCGCGATCAATCCCTTTCATCTACGGTTGCATTTCTAGGGTTCGGGTAAGTCCTTTCGTCTTGAATGCATCGATTTCGGCTCTCTGTTACTTCAGTTCGATGCTTAATACATATCTGATTTTCCTCATTGAGATTTTTCACATAAATTTCCGAAAAACCAGCTGCTGAAGGTGAAAGATTGACATCTGTAAGGAGAAATGTTCACAGTGCTACCTCTTGCTGTATCGATGACATGTCCTGAACTTTGCTTGTGATTCCCAGAAACTCTGCTTATTTTTGCGCTTGATCGACTCACCATACAAATTGTGAATGTAAATGCACGACGCTTTGCATGAGACTCACCGAGAATCATAGCGTTCCATAGTGATATTCCCCTGCATTTTCAGCGCTTGTTGTATGTTCTCTTCCCAACATCTGTTCTCGTGCCCTTAAGCTCATTCACTGTGGTTGTTTTGCAGATACCATTGTGATCTATATTGGCAAAATCTGTTGGAATGATCACTTGCAAATACCATTGTGATACTATGGAGGTAGGGCTAATTCTGTCAATGCCATATGTGTTGTATTTCACAATTCGGGGAAAAAAGAAGAAGAGAAAGACGCTTTTGATTTTATTTGGTGCACTGATGTGTTTGATATTTTCTTCTAGTGAAAACTAAAAGCGTGATTAGTCATGTGGAAGCTGTGATATGATTGTGAAGAAAGGGGATGCGGTTTTTTTTTCTGTTATTATTTTCCTTAGAATCGAGAACATTCTTTTTGTTGATGATGATCCTTCGTAGTATTAAGCAGTTGATCTGGGTTTAAATTCTGGCTCCAAGCTTTCAATACAACTTCAATTCCTGACAACATTGATATTCCATAAATCACCTTCCGTTTGGGTCTTCATCTTTGGTGGATTAGGAACAATAACCATCAGCTTGCTAGAAACTTTTAGCCAATATACTTATGCTTGTTTGGTTGAGATTGTAATGATGTGCTGCCTGCCTCTATGTTTGGATTGTCAGCAGTAACCTCTGGGGCAAACCTATCCAGTTCATTAAAGTATCAATTGTTTATGTATACTATACCGTGGAATAACATTCCATTGTACATGATGTTATTTTTTTTTTTTGAAAATACCTTCTTATGTGGCATTCTTCCTGCAGGGAGTTTCAGAACAAAAGCTTTGAGCTCACTTGGGTTCCTTTGGTGTAACTGGAAATGTTGCACTTCAACCAATGTATGCCTTGTCCAATACATCTCCTCCATCTCTGCTACTGTTGCATATGTAAATTTTTTTGTTGAAGCAAATTTCATGAGACGTTGTGAAGCTCTATCAAAGGTTAGTTAATAATGTGAATTGCAATTTACTGTGTACTTTCTCCAAGGCTTTTTGGTTGTTATTGCCCATGTAACATGGTGCTTTGACCATACAAATAGGTTGTCAGAAAAGCAGAGTCGCATTTATCAAGATAACTTTCAAGAAACCTCACATGGTTTTGCTTGATGAGCCTTTCAATCATCTGGTAAGTTTACTCATTTTTCACCGCCTTAACACTTAGATTACTTTTTCAGTTAGCTTGTTATTGTCTTGAACTAATTGAACTTGTTGTAAAGGCTTGCCTTTGGCAGTGAAGATGTTGGGCAGTGCCCTATGTAATGAAAGGAATCTAAATAAATGGGAAGCCATCTTAAATAACAAAATATGGGATCTTCCGAAGGGAAAAAAAGATGAGGTTCTCCCAGTTTTGAAATTGAGCTATGCCCATCTTCCCTCTTATTTGAAGAGATGTTTTTGCTTATTGTGAAGTATTTTCCAAGGATTATGAAATTGAGAGGAATGACTTGGTACTCTTATGGATAGCAGAGGGCTTTTTAGATGGGCAAGAAGCAAAGGAGAATATCTTGAGACTAGGATGGAATCACTTCAATGAGTTAGTATCGAGATCATTTCTTCAACCATGGGTTCATCCTTAACCACTTTGAAGTTCGAGGAGATGTTGGCATGGAAGGATTGGTCTCCGTATACTGGGGGCCAAGAAGAAGTCACATTCTATTGTCTTCAGCATCTTGTTGTTCGAAGCTGCCCTTCATTGGTCAGGACATTCGCTTATCGCCTCATAAAGCTTGAAATTCATTCATGCCCGCATTTAAATAACTCAACTAGTGTGGTTTGTCTTCCATCTCTCTCTGAGTTATTCCTTGAGAATTGTAACAAGGAGATCTTAAAGAACTTGGTCAAACTAACTTCTTTGACCATTCTCAAAATAAAAATTTTGGCGGAGCTTGTATGTTTTGATCATGGGTTCATGAGTTGTTTGGTCAAGTTAAAGGAACTTCATATAGGATAGTGTGACAAGCTAACATACTTGTGGCAAGATGGAAATGAAATGCGAAATCATACTTGCCTTCAAAGAATAGTAATCAAAATTTGTCCTCAATTCACATTTTTTGGCAAGAGAAGGAGAAATAAAGATGTCCTGCAATCTTGAAAGGATGGAATTGAGGGATTACACAAGTTTAGAAAAGCTTCCAAGCAAGATGCAAAACCTCAAAGATTTTGCGGATTCAGAATTGTCCAAAAATCATGGGACAAACCCTTCCTCCGAATAACTTGACGTCTCAACTCGAATCTCTTGAGATAGGTAAATGTGATTCTCTAACATCATTTCCCTTTGCCAAGGGTAGACTTGCTGCTCTCAAGACATTTTATATTTACGAGTGCAATGGAGTGGAGTCGCTGGAAGAGATCACCCTAGAATCACTAAGTTCTCTGACTATTGATTGATGTAAGAATCTCATAAGCTTACCACAGTGCCTTCACACGCTTTCCCATCTCACTCGTTTGGGAATATATGACTGTTCGGCATTGGAGATAGAGAACTTCCCTCTCCTTCCCTCACCCTGTCATATTTCTGTGTTTATAATTGTCCGAAGATAAAGTTCCTACCAAATCAATGGCATCATCTTACATCCCTCCGGGAGCTATATATTATCGATTGCCAAAATATCAAATGCTACCCTGAGGTTTCCCTTTCAATTTACTGCGGCTTACAATTGTAGGGTGCCAGAATCTAAAGCAACTGTGAGAAAATGGGGCTTACGCCTGCTCACGGCCCTCGTGTCTCTGGAAATTGATGGCAGCATGGGAGAGGAGGGAGAGAAGGGGTGATTTCCTTCGGAGGAGGACGACGATGCATGGAGTCTACTCCTTCCTTCCTCTTTAATTACTCTTCAAATAATAGAAATGAGGAACGTAGAAAGACTATCCAACGGTCTTCGGTCTTCGCAACCATTTCTCCTCTCTCCAAGATTTTGGGATTGTAGATTGCCCGAAGTTGAGGTACTTACCAGAAGTTGGCCTCCCTCCCTCCCTCCAATCATTGTGGATCAAAGAATGCAAGATTCTGACAAATCGATGCTCAAAACTCATTGGCGACCATTGGCCCCTCATCCAAGAGATCCCTCTCATCTACATCGGCAACGTTCGGATCCAATAAATTGAAATTGATCTCACCCGAGCCGTTATAAAAGATCTATCTCCGTTGACTACTTTTTCTTCTTCAGGCAAGTCTTCCAACTTCTTCTATTCTTTCGCTTTCATTTGCAACTGCCGCAATTTGTTCCATCTAAAGTCAGTTTTCTAGGATTCGGGCAAGTTTTTTGGGTTTGAAGACATCATATTTCATTCCGTTCTTCAATTCGATTCTTAATACGGATTGAATTTTTTCCCACGGTGATGTTTCACATTGAATTTCCAGAAACCAGCCACTGACATTTGGGTGTGTGCTCACGTCGGCTTTTTCCTTTTCTTTTGGCCAGCAAACCAAGTAGTTGGAAGGATGGGGATGTAGATCCCAAGTTTGACGATACGTCCTCTTCCTAGCATGCGAAGCTTCCCAGTGGGCACAAAAATTTGCTCTTCGTGAAATACAACCAAAATTCAGAGATGAAAAATTATCATTAGCTGCTTGAATCCCAGCAAGACCTTCCTTTAGTCTTTAATTGCACTACTCAGCAAGCTTGATGATATCCTTGTATACCCCAGTTGCATCCATCTCCACTGGTACCTTGGGCCAGCTTTCAATCAGCCTCAGCAGATCTAGGTTGCACCACCAAAACCCTGCAGGCAACCATCTCCCCTGTCTAATTTCTGGCCACAATCCCAACAACAGCATTTTTTCGATGTTAGACTCATCATAGTTAATCTTCACAGAACCTAGCTCAGGTTTACTCCACACACCCTGCCTTTCATCCACCCAATTATGGCATAGCCCTCTTACATTTTTACAGGCAACATACTCCAAAGAGCTTTTCTAATCTGTATGAGTGACAGTCTTATCTGGTGATTTACGGTTAAAAGTTACTGCATTTTGAGCTTTCCAGATATACCAACAGATGTAGGCATTCATTCTTAAAGAGTTATCAGCCTGTACCATTCATTTGATCTCATGACCTCACATTTGTAGAATATCAAGCCTGAACCAATAAGCCACCATCGCCAGTGATTAGTGGTCTCCCATACGTGTGGGCTAACATAATCATAAGAATTATTCGGCGAAAACAAATTCATCCAGAGTGTCACTTATTTTTGAGAATAGGAAAGTGAAGGGTCCAGTTTCTTGTCTTGTTTATTCATTTTTTTATTCTGTTGCTGTCGGGTGGCTATGCATATAATTCTTTTTGTCTAATCACTCTCATTGTTTGTTCCTTATGCAAGAAAGTAATTTTTGTTCAGGACTAATTAATCGTCCTGTTCCAGGATTTTGGATAAGACATATGAAACATGTGGAAGGACCATCAACGGTGGAGGACATAAGATGCGTGGAGTCTCCTGTTTTCTTCCTCTCTAATCTTTCTTTAGATGAGAAATATAAAGAAGGTGGAAAGACAATCAAGTAATCTTCGTAGGCATCTCTCCTCATTTAAACCGTTATATTCTATACGTTGCCAGAAGTTGAGGGAATTGACAGAGGATGGCTTCCCTCCCTCCCTCCATGTATTCAGCATAACTCGATGTGAGATTCTGATGAGATCGGTGCTCAAAACTCCGTGGTGACTATTGGCACCTCATCCAAGCAATCCCACTCCTAGTAATTGATTAAGTTCGGATTCAATAAGAAGATTTCTCTCCAATGTCTAATTTTTGTTCTTCACGTAACGATTCAGATTTCTTTCAGACCTCTTTCTGCACACTTGTTGTTTAGCTATTGCTGCTGCTCCAGGATCCATTTCTATTCCGAATCCTCAATCCGATGGTAAAAAGTTCATGTTTTTCCATGGACAAGCTTCACCAAAACTTCCACAGACCAACTCCTGAATGTCCAACGTTGACAATTGGGTTGCTATGTTTTTCTTTTGCCACTGGACAAAAGAAAAACAAGAAGCTATAAATTTAGGTAGGTGTACTAATATGCTCGTACTTTTTTGGCGACATGCTCTAAAGATTAATTTGTATCACGAGGTCTACATTCAAAGTCAAATTAAGAAGCTTTCTTACTTCTAACAATAGCAGCTACTTTAAAGACGCAAAAATAGGATTTAAAACAGTGGTTTTCGAGTTGGAGAATATGACAACTAACTTTCAATCAACCCTTCAATTTACATCCATTTAAATGTGACTTCCGTGTCAGAGTTCACAGTTCATCTTTCTTATATTTAAATTTCCACAACATCTTACACCCACAAAAAAAAAAAAAAAAAAGGAAAAAAAGAATCCCACGCCATCTCATGTAACATTTTCTATTTCTTTGTTGTACAGGGAAGGTGAAGATGAGCAATCAAGGAGACTATGCTCTGTTACTCTATTGAGTGATTGCAAAAGTTCCACGTCTGCCATGAATTTTGACATGAGATTGCGAGAACGTTATCCAAGACCACTCGCGACCCAATTATCTCGGGTAGGCAAGTCTCCTCACCCTAAGCCCTCCAAGTTGCCAAAACTTCCGTCATAAACAAGGTAAGATACAGGCACTTCCATCGCTAATGGATTATCATTGTGACCTCCCGTTTGTGGAATATCAGTTTGTACCGTTAGGCCACCATCACCGGTGACCAATGGTACCCCATTCTCCTACATTAACAAAATCATTAAGTCTATCCTTTTTTAGGTTTGAAATGGAAAGTACCCTGATATGTCTTGTTCGGTTTTTGTTGCAGTAGGGTGAGCATGAACAGAATTTGTTTGTCTAATTACTCTTCGTAATAATTTTACTGGGGCTATCTGATTTTCGTATTCCAGATTTTTTAACTATTCCCATTTTCGGCAATGTAATGTTATAACTTTGTGAGTTTGTACAATACAATCCTCTTCCACACCTACCATTACAAGCACCATCAAAATTGATTAAGTGGCCAAATTCCACATGAGCCATAAATGTGGTGCCACATTGACAAATGTAGAATAAAACAGAGTGAAATACACTCAACTACTTTTTGTATGACCAATAAATCTTACATGTCTAAAAGGAGAGATTTTTATGTCCGCTTAAAACGTTAGGTCAGTAACGACCAAAAAACAATTTAGGTCATCTTTTTACACAATCGATCACAACATGACAAGAATATCACTAACTTCATTGTTTTCTTCAAGAACATTTAGTATTCGGTGATTGGTTTGGCGAGTAGAACACTAGGCACTATTTGCGCTTGAAAAGAAAAACAAGCAACATGAGGGTTCATGGATATTGTTGTGCCGGGAAAGGTTAAAATCTTTTATTCAGAGTCTAATCTGTAAATTGCCAATTATGGATGTAATCCTTGGGGCCATGTTAACTAGTGCTTCAAGCAAAAGAGCAATTGCCATTTTCATTGCATTATCTATATGCGATAGGATGGAGACAATACATTACAAATATGTTTTTATTTAAATATTTAACTAGTGTACTGGGACATGTTAATGAAATCATAATCATTTTAGTAGATATCAAGGGCATCCATTGATGTTTGCCCCATACCTAAAATTTATATATCAAATTTCATGACACGTGTCAGGTCCCAAGAACTATAATAGTTTGAAATGAAAAGGAAAAACGAACCCTATCATGCCTTCTAGTGTTGGGTGGGCAAGTTTTTTTGGCCCCTTATTCTTAGGGAACAACAATACTAATCTCATCGAAATCCTAAGGAAGCGGTCAAAGGGAGCAGTTAAAGATCATTCCATAGGCCTGAGGTCCAATCGCCTAATCACGCACCGCCCATCATCGATCATGCGCGAGTTGCTGCTTTTCAACGGTGGATAGCCCATCATAGCGCGGATCTATGGCTAGTAGCGTGGACCTGAGGCCTACCGGATAACTCAGCCCTTGAGAACATCAGTGAAAGAGGGAGAGCATGCTAGGCCATTGGAGGGGTGGATCTGGAGGGGTGAACGCTTTTACAGCGAGGTAGCTTCCAACCCAATGACACATTTTAACATGAGAAAAATAATTACCGAGAAACAATATAGAATGTGATTCTTTTTAATCAAGATATTTAAATCGGATAAGAAATATGCAGAAAAGAGAACAGTGTAATTTCTATGTATTTTATGATGAGGAGTACGCGAGCCTATTCATAGAAATTTACAAAATGACTATCTACAGTAGCAAAATTGAACAAACGCTCGTTCACATGATGTCCAAATGATTATATTAATTTTGTGGATATACAATAAAGTATACATGCATTGCGGACCGAGAGGGTAGTGTTAACTTGTTATTTAAAGTAGGGTTAATACTCCAAAAAACCCCAAACCAGTACACTTGTGATAAATTTACCCAAAATTAATTTTTTGATAATCAAAAATCCTAAACTGGTACACTTTTAACAAATTTACCCCAAACTGGTACACTTGTGACAAATTTACCTTCTATTAATTTCCGTTAAATTTTACTGTCAAATTATTAAATTAAATGACACGTGACAGTTGACTAGTATACCAATTTAGGATTTTATTGCCCGTTTGTCACAGTTTACAAATTTTGTGATTTTTTTTGTAGTATTAATCCAATTTAACATGAGGTATATTTGTTACAAATGTATGAGTTTGGGATTTTTGAGGTACGAATAAATTAGTTTGGGGTAAATTTGTCATAAATATACAAGTTTAGGGTTTTTTATGGTGAGTTAGGGTAAATTTGTCACAGGTGTACCAGTTTGGGGTTTTTCATGGTCAAAAAAATAGTTTGGGATAAATTTGTCACACGTTAACCAGTTTGGGGTTTTTCAATGTATTAACCCTTTAAAGTAAGAAATTAAATTAAATTTTTATATGTCTCCTCAATAGCCTCCTAAGTTCATAATTCTAGGTCAACCAATGTATGATTTAGATTCTTTTTCACAAAAAAAAAAAAAATACCCGAACCTCTATCGGGTGTAACCACTTGCTATCAAATTCAATCACATGGTAAAAGTATTGTGTGCATTACAACTCAATTCGTATAAGATAGTCATATCTACTTGTTTTAAATAGGGATTGCAGCTTTGCACCAATGTTCTCAAACTTGGGCTGATCAAAGAACCGGTCAGGTTGCCAGTTTGTGGTCCAAGTAGTTGGACCGCCGTGAACCGGTGATGATGTCATGAGCAAATGATTATAGATAGATAATGTTTTCTTGATTGCACGTACTTTTTTTCAGTTTTGGGTGAGAAGATCAAAGGAAAAGCAATGGAATTGGCCAAAAAGTAGGGGGTAGAGCAATACTTTTTGATCGAATGATTCCAAAAAATCTAAAGGAAATCTACATCATGAACGTTATAGTCTCCGAATGTGCTTGATATATGGCCACTGAAATCTTTTTGCAACAGCTTGAAATTAACAAACTATTTAATATTTTTTTTTCACATGAAATGAAAAATCTTAAAAAAGAAATTATTAAAGTGAGATCAAGCAACGAAACCAGAGGATGAGTTTATTGATTAAATAACGCGTAAACAAAAGTACGTTTGAGATTTGAATCTAGACCAATCATCGCATGATAAATTTTTGGATAAGGACAAGGACGCACAAGTATCTGAATTATTACCTTTTTTTTTTTATCAAGTATCCTATTTTTTTTTTTTTTTTTTTGCTTTCAGTCAATTACCTCAACATTTCAAATACAGGTCAAGGCTTCCATTTAAACCGTGGTCCAAAAATGTTGATATGATGCGAACACTGTCAAAGAGTCGTTAACTGTCCATATGAGCGTCTAATATGGTACCTTGAGATGCTGCTAGGTCAGCTGAGATTTATTAGATGCTAGGACAATCTAAGTCAGCATACTTTTTCTCTCCTCATCACTCAATATGTGTGATAAGGAGTGACATCAGCTACTATGTTTAACTTTTGCTAAGTAAACGAGTCACATCAGTAAAATCACATAACATGACAAGTTATTTAGCCGATGCCTCAAATTGAGATTCTTGATTGAAAAAGAAAAGTTCAGGCCCTCGATTGTAAATTGAACAAAAGCTTAGGTGCTTGCAATGTCATTATTCTTAACTCTTAAACCGATCTAAGAATAACATCTCAAGGAAATGTTGTCTATGAAGATGACTATAAGCAGCAGTGCTGATGGCAACGGCATGTCCGTGGCCGTAGGACAGTGGTGGTCTCTCTGGCCCCGTTGTTGCTTCTTCTTCTTTCTTTTCTTTTTTATAGTTCTTGCTGTTTTTTCTTTGTTTTCTTTTTTTGTTTTCCTTTTATTGAACTTAAATTTGAAAAGATACATGAAATCCTAGACATAATTCTAATAGACAAGTGCAAGAGAGATTATTGAATGAAAAATCACAGTACAATTGAGCATGAAAAGAGGTGGACGAAAATTATAGTAATATTCAATTTTAAGCATGGCATGTAACGCGTGGGGAAATTCTACTAGTAATGGAAAAACATAGGCATTCACATAAAGATGGAAGAGGAGGGATGTGAGAAGTGCAGCAGCAATGCCAATTTGCATCGTGTGAAGTCTCTATCTTTTCCATTTGCTCTCTTTCGCCTCTGCTTCACTTTCTAGACAAAAAGTACATGAAGTTCAGTAAAGTCTTGGTCTTCCTGAGTTTATGGTTTAATGATAAGAGCACTTGTGGACAGAAAGCATTCTTGAAAGTCTTGGTCTTTGCTTACACTTTTTGGTAGGTGAAAGTCTTGGTCTTCTTGGACTTTATAGTTCTCCCTCCATTAGATCATTATCACTCGGCTTCACCATTAGTCCCCCTGCTTAAATAGTATTCTGCTCCTGCTCGTCTAAACCTAGCGCTCGTGCTTGTTGGATTGCTGTCATTGAGCTAATCCCATTCATCGATCTGCTCCAGGAAGTCTGCTCGAAACAGGTAAGAGACATCTATCTACTTGCTCTATTTTTCCCTCGGACTGATGCACCCGGAACTTCACTACCGAAAGCATCTAGTGGGCATTTATTACACAAGAGCAACCATGTATTCTTTCCAAAATCTTTTTATTAATGGAGGCAAAAGCATTATTTTGAGCAAAAGAAGAGCAGCAGCAGCAGCAATATTTTGGTTCTTAAACCGATTTCCTGCCTATCTATTATCCTGATTAAAGTTGATGTCGAGTTCATTAACAAAAGAAATGTCATTATAATTTTTGTTAAAAAGTAAGAGTAGGACATTAAGATTAACTTTTTTTATCTCTCTATTACTGTTCTTTTTACTGAACACACACTGATGTGAAATGATTTTACACGATTAGCAGCATTGAGATCAAAGTATTCATTTATAATTGAATTGGAACTTTTATCCTGCTCGCAAAGTAATTATTTTACAGCATAAATGTTTTGGAATTTTAGTCCATGAAATTGGGTAAGCAAGAATCAATATCATAAGAGGATAGCTTCATTCCTCTTCAGTAGAGATTAATGGGAAAGTCACGTTTGTCATAATTTCGGGTGCCAAACAAAATAAATAACTTTTGTTGTGTCTTTTCACATATTTGCTCTCACAACAAAAAGTCGTTATTATATAGATTTAGTGAATTTACCATCAACCGGAAGGGGTAAGATGAATCAATAAGGTATTTGAGATTTAGTATTCTTTTGAGGTGTGCCAGTGTAATCAATCAAGTAAAGTCAATACGGTTGCAATTTGAACTTCACGTGAAGTAGTTTCTGCCGAAGCCCCAAGGGTGTTTTGTGTGGACAACTAATTTTCATCGTGCAGAAATCGATGATAGTTCAATGCAAGAAGACTAATTCATGTATTTTCCTTCAAGACAGAAAAATGTGCAATTGTTCATGATAAAAAATTAAATTTTGAATAATGAAAAATCAAAATTGTGCTTTGTTAGAAAAAGACCACGCATGGACTCGTGTTTTGTTAGAAAACTAGGTATTTCTACGTCAGAAAAGTTTTTGAGATTGTTCATCTTTTATAACGTGAAAAAAGATGAATGAGAAGTAAATGTTTATCATTGTGCATGCCCCCAACGAAAAAGTAAAAGATATGATAGAGAGAATGGAATGGGGAAAAGAATACAGTGTCGCCACCTAAAAGAAGTGAAATGCTCAGACCACAAAAAAGAAGTGGAATGCATTTCCTTATTTATTGAACAGACAAAGTTAGCCGCTTTTGATGTCTTAACATGGTCGTCCACATTGAAGGAGAAATCTATAATCATCTTATATCTTAAACATATGTGAGTTTTTAGCACTGCAATCGCCATCTAAAAACCTACATTGATCTCATATTAACCAATAAAGCAGAAAACAAAGATATTAAAATCATAAGGATACTAGTAATATACGGATGTGAAAAAAGCCAACAAAACACTCAAGCATTGGAATTTTTTACGAAAATATGCACCCGCTCTAAGTTCACGGAGAAAAATCACCATTTATCCTTTGTTTGAATGCTCACAAGAAAAGTCTTGATCAGAAGAAAAAGGAGAAAAATTGACGAAACAAGCACTCTAGTGGACAAAAACTATTTTACTTTGATTTGTCTAACCTTTGGTGTGCATCCCCTGAAAGAGTTGATCTTTTTTTTTTTTTTTAAATCTTTTTGGTATGCGAACATCCTGGTATTCCCAGACTTCATTGTTTTCTCTCTCCAATAGCTCATTGTTACTTTGCTTCACCATAACACCTTTGATGTTCTCGACAGTGACCGATTCACCCATGGCCGTTGGAGAGATCGTTTTGGGTTCCTTCTTGGCTTCCTTCTTTCAGGTTCTATTCGACAAGTTGTCTTCTCTCGCATTGGGCTATGCGCAACAAGAAGGATTCAACGCTACCTTGCTCGAGGAGTGGAAGGGAATGTTTTTGACAATCAATGCAGTGCTAGTTGATGCAGAGGACAAGCAACTCAGCAATAATCCTCTAGTGAAGCTATGGCTGGACGATGTTAGGGACTTGACCTATGACATGGAAGACTTGCTTGATGAGTTGGCGATCAAAATCGCTCAAGTTGAGTCGAAGGCAAAATCCAGCACAAGCAAAGGTCTGGAGAAATGGAAGTCCTCTTTCTTTGGCCGAGATAAATCCTTCGGATTGAATCCAAACTTGCACTCGCTTGTGTCGGAAACCAAGGTACAAGAGATCAATGGTAGGTTGAAAGCAATTGTCACTAGGAAGGCTCATCTAAGCTTGAGAGAGAATGTTGCGGACAAATCCAACTACACCAACAAAAGGGATCCCACCACTTCTTTGTCGGAGCCTCAGTTTTTGGGCAGGGAGAAGGAAGAAGCACAGATAATCGAACTATTGATAAGTGAGGTAGAAAATTCCAATGCCACGCTAAGCATAGTCCCCATAGTTGGGATGGGTGGTGTTGGAAAGACAGCCTTGGCTCAACGGGTATATAATGATGCCAAAGTGAATAGTTGTTTCGAGAAGAGAGCATGGGTTTGTGTGTCAGATGTTTTCGATGTCCTTGACATAACAAAGACTATATTGCAGTCGATCACTGGGTCGTCCGATGACGACAAAGATCTTAACAAGCTTCAAGTTAAGTTGAAGGATAGTCTAGCCGGGAAGAAGTTTCTTGTGGTTTTAGATGATATATGGAATGAGAAGTATGAAAAATGGACTGCCCTCTTAAAGCCAATTGAAGCGGGGGCTAGCGGAAGCATGATCATCATCACGACTCGCAACCTTAATGTTGCTTCCATAACAAGAGCTTCACCGTATCATTTGAGGGAATTGTCCTTTGATAATTGCATAAGCTTATTGGCATTTCATGCTCTTGGAGTAACAAATTTTGAGAGCCACCAGGCTTTTAAAATAATAGGGAAGAAAATAGTTAAAAGATGTAAAGGTTTACCTTTGGCGGCAAAGATGTTGGGCGGTGTCCTACGTACTAAAAGTAATCCTGATGAGTGGGAAGATACCTTAAATAACAAAATATGGGATCTTCCAACGGCAGAGAATGATGAGGTTCTCCCAGTTTTAAAATTGAGCTATGTCCATCTTCCTTCCTATTTGAAGAGATGTTTTGCTTATTGTGTAGTATTTCCCAAGGATTACGAAATTGAGAGGATGAGTTGGTATTCTTATGGATAGCAGGGGGATTTTTAGATGGGCAAAAAGCAAATGAGAATATCTTGAAATTGGGACGGAAGCACTTTGATGAGTTAGTATCGAGGTCATTTCTTCAACAATCAAGTATCGACGCGTCTAAGTTTTCGATGCATGATCTATTGAATGATCTAGCAAAGTTAATTTTGGGTGGGACTTGCTTTAGCTCGGGGGGGTCTCGGGTGGCAAGTAATGAACATGATGTATTATCTCTTGAAAAAACTCGTTATGCATCATTCATCCCATTGGGGTATGTTACATCAAAATGCTTGAAACCATATCAAGGAATGAAGGCACTAAGAAGTTTAATTATGGTGCATGATGGATCTAGTACGGTCTCTTTCTCCATTTCCAACAAGGTGCTGCATGACTTGCTAACAAACTTGAAGTACTTGAGAGTATTCTCGTTATGTGGTTGTGACATCGTAGAGGTACCGAATTATGCTGGTGATTTAAAACATCTTCGATATCTCAATTTCTCGTACACTCGCATCAAGAGGCTACCTGAGTCAATTGGCACCTTGTGCAAATTACAAGCTCTAATTTTAAGAGGTTGTCAAGAGCTTTCAAAGTTGCCTCAAGGTATCACAAAGTTAGTCAACTTACAGTTTCTTGATATTAGAGATACAAAGAGTCTAAAAGAGATGCCGTTGGGTATCGGTAATTTAGAAAATCTTATTATCTTGTCCAAATTTGTGGTAGGACTAGAGAAAGGGTCACAGTTGAAAGAATTAAAAAACTTGCCGCATCTTGAAGGAGAATTATTCATATCAGAATTGCAAAATGTGGAAAAAGTTATAGATGCAGTTGATGCTAATTTGCTTTGAAAGCTAGGCCTTACCAACTTATTCTTGCATTGGGGTGAACATTTGAGAGATCTCCATAATCATGAGCGCGAAGCACAGGTGCTTGACTCTCTGCGACCTCACACTAATCTTGAAAATCTCGCCATTTTGAACTATCGTGGTGCAGTATCCCATCATGGTTAGATTGTACATCCTATTCTAAAATAGTGTCTTTATGCTTGTGGGACTGTCCTAATGTTATGTCACTGTCTATGATTGGACAACTACCTTCACTTAAGGAATTATCTCTTAAAGGTCTACACGCAATAAGAATGATAGGCTTTGAATTTTACGGAGGCACAAGGCCTTTTTCATCCTTAACCACTTTGGAGTTCGAAGAGATGTTGGCATGGAAGGATTGGTCTCCTTATGCTGGGCGCCCAAAAGAAGAAGTCTCATTTTCCTGTCTTAAGCATCTTGTTGTTCGGGGCTGTCCTTCGTTGGTCGGGACATTGCCTTGTCAACTTGATTGTCTCACAAAGCTTGAAATTCATTCATGTCCGCATTTGAAAAACTCAACCAATGATGTTTGTCTTCCATCTCTCCATGAGTTGTTCCTTGAGGATTGTAACAAGGAGATCTTGAAGAGCTTGATCAACCCAACTTCTTTGACCATTCTTACAATTGAGAATCTTGCAGAGTTTGTTTGCTTTGATCATGGGTTTATGAGCCACTTGATCAAGCTAAAGGAGCTTCATATAGGCAAGTGTGACCAGTTAAAATACTTGTGGCAAGATGAAAATGAATTGCTAAATCTTACTTGCCTCCAGGAATTAAAAATAGCAAGGTGTCCTCAGTTCACATCATTCGTGGCAGGAGAAACAGAAATAGAGCTGCCATGGAACCTTGAAAAGATGGAATTGAGTTATTGCACCAGTTTAGAAAAGCTTCCGAGCAAGATGCACACACTTAGTTATTTGTTGATTAGAGGGTGTCCAAAACTCATAAGACCAACCATTTCTTCCTATGACCCCAACAGCAACAACCCGATGTCTCAACTTCAATCTTCATGTACAAGTAAATGCGATTCTCTGACATTTTGTCCCTCTGCCAAGGGTAGACTTGCTACTCTGAAGGAATTTTTTATTGGAAAGTGCGAGGGAGTGGAATCGCTGGAAGAAATCATCATAGAATCACTCAAAGATATGCGAATTTACGATTGTCCGAATCTAAGAAGCCTACCACAATTCCTTCACAAGCTCTCACATCTCACTGAATTGAGTATATACGATTGTCATCAGATAGAGGACTTTCCTCCCCTTCCCCTCACCCTATTGAATCTTACACTTATGAGATGTCCGAACATAAAGTCTATCACTAGTATCACCAGTTGCAACAATCTCACTTCTTTGGATATAACTGGGTGCGGGGCATTGGAAATAATAGATTCCCTCCCCCTTCCCATCACCATGCCGAGTGTCTTTCTTTCTAACTGTCCGAAGATAAACTCTCTTCCAAAGTGGCGTCATCTTACATCCCTCCGGTACATATACATTGAGCGTTGCCAAAATATCCATTGCTTGCCCGAAGGAGGTTTGCCTCCCAATTTGCAATCGTTTCATATTTGTGAGTGCGAGAATATGAAGCAGCCAGTGAGAGAATGGGGCTTACCCCTTCTCACATCCCTCACGGGCCTGACAATTGACGGAAGAAGTATGGGAGGGGAGGGAGAGAAGGTGCGGTTTCCTTCGGAGGATGAGGATGCCTGGAGTCTTCTCTTCCTCTCTTACCTCTCTTTGGATTGGCCATATGAGGAACATGGAAAGACTATTGGATGGCCTTTGCAAGCATCTCTCCTCTCTCCAAGTGTTATCGATTTCAAATTGCCCGAAGTTGAGGGACTTGCCAGAGGATGGCCTCCCTCCCTCCCTCCAACAATTGTATATATCTAAATGCGAGATTCTGAAAGATCGATGCTCAAAACACACCGGCAATTATTGATTTACATCGGATCCAATGAATTGATTCATCCTGGTACGGTCAGGTTTTCTAGGGTTCGGGTAAATTTGTGGTTTCGAAGGCATCGATTTCCCCATTCTGCTTCCTCAATTCGATGTGTGATGCAAACTGATTTTCCCTTCATGTAGATGTCTCACATAAATTTTTGGGAAAATCCAAGAAATCCCTGGCATGCGTATTGATTGGTTTCAAATCTGGTGAAGCGAAATTGATCCGCTTTCGCTTTCATTTGCTAACTGCCGCGATCCATCCTTCGATGTGCAGTCAGTTTTCTAGGGTCCAGGTAAGCTTTTTGATCTTGAATGCATCAATTTCGCTGTTCTTCTTCAATTCAATGCTTTGTGCGATTTAATTTTTTCCCATGGAGAAGTGTCGCATCGAATTTCCAGAAACCGCCGTATCGTGAAATGCAACTAAAATTCAGGGCTGAAAGAATGATATTTAGTTGCCTGAATCCTAGCAAGAGCTTTCTTTAGTCTCCAATTGCGCTGCTTGAGGAAGTTGATGATATCCTGGTATGCCACTGCTGCATCCATCTTATCTATTGCCTTGGGCCTGTCTTTTTCTTTAGCCACTGCAATGCTCTTTTGACTAGTAAGTAATTCAGCATCCTCTGTAGGCGCCTGTTTCATTTCTGGCCTCAATCCCAGCGACGGCATGTTATGTAAGACCCCGCCTCAGTTAATCTTCATTAAACCTAGCTCAGGTTTACTCCACACCCTGCCTTTCATCCACCTTATCATGACTCAGCTTACATTTTTATCGGCAACACACTCCAAATATACCAACAGGTCTAGGCAATCATTCTTAGGAGTCATCAGCCCGTACCAATCATTCAATTTTATGACCTCACATTTGTAGAATATCAGCCCGTGCCAACAAGCCACCGTCACCCGTGATTGGTGGTCTCCCGTACTTGTAAGTTAACATAATCGCAAGAATTTTTAAGTGAAAAAAAAAAAAAAAAAGTTATCAAGAGGGTATCCCGGTTCATTTTTTGTTGCTGTCAATTGGGTATGCATATAATTTTGTTCTGATCACTCTAAGCAGGAAATTTGATTTTTATTCAGGACTAATTGATAATCCTGTTACAGATTTTTGGATGATAAATATGAGGAATGTGGAAAGGCTATCAACAGGGGAGGATGTAAGAAGCGTGGAATATTCTGTTTCCTTGATCTCTACGTCTCTTTGAATGAGAACTAGGAGGACCGTGGAAAGATTATCAAGTGGTCTTCGCAGCCATCTCTCCACTCTCGAACAGCTACATTTTATAGGTTACTAGAATTTGCCAGAGGATGGCTTCGTTCCCTCCTCCAAGTATTCGGCATAATTCACTGTGAATTTCTGAAAGATTGATGCTTACATCTCAGTGGCGACTATTGGCACCTCATCCGAGAAATCCTGCTCATCGTAGTTGATCAAATTCAGATCCATTAAGAAGATATCTATCCAATTTCTAATTTTTGCTCTTCAGGTAATGATTTGGACTTCTTTCTTTCTTGCACACTTATCGTTTAGCTACTGCTGCTGCTCCTGCTCCAGGATCCATTTCTATTTCGAATCCTCAATTCGATGCTAAAAGGTTCGTGTTTTTCCATGGACAAGCTTCTCCTAAATTTCCACAAACCAACTGCTGAAGGTCCAATGTTGACATTTGGGTTGCTCTGTGTTGTTTAACAAGGAAGCACGCAATGAAATGGTTATAATTCTAATGTGGTACAGCAAGTCGACCAACCATTGCTTCATACAAGTGACTATTCCTCAAAACAAAAAATACTTACATGGACTTGTTTACAGTGCTGGAATTATAATGTGTGTATGTGCCTGTTCATATTGATGATATATCTTGAAATGTTTGATGGCCAAAAATTGCTTATCTTTCCACTTATGGAAATGCACTATGCTTTACGTGAGAATCATGAAGAATTGTTGCCCTTATATTGTTATCTGTCCACTACTTCAGTGTTTGTTATGTTTTCTCTTCCAATTATCTTTTTTTTAATTTTTTATATACTAGCTCAATGACCTGAATTCTCTCAATGGTTATTGTTTTGCAGAATATCCCATTGTCATCTTTATTTGGCAAAATTTCTCAAGAGGATCAATGCAAACAGTGCCGAGGGAGGCGACTGATGTGCTTATGTTCATCTTTTGCAACTTAACAAAAGAAAAGAAAAAGGCTATTTATTATTGGTAGGCATACTACTATGCTCTAGACTGTTTATTTATTTCTTTCGCGACGTGCTCTCAAAGATTAATCTGTATCACGATGTCAATTATTGAGGTCTATATTCATAGTCAAAGCTTCCTTACTTCCAACAACGGCAGCTTCTGTAACGATGCAAAAAATAGGATTTAAAACGGGTGTATACAAGTTGGCAAATGTGACAATTAAATTTGAATGAACCCTGCAGATTATAAGCCATTCAAATCTGACTTCCTTGTCAAAGTTCATGGTTAATCTTTCTATTCAAATTCCCACACTATCTCAGAGCACATTTTCTTTCTCTTTGATGTCAAGGAAAGGCGGGAAGGAGTAATAAGGAAGACTATGATCTGTCCGAATTCTGGAGATATCTATATGCGAGATTCTGAAAGATTGATGCTCAAAACTGACCGACGACTATTGGCCCCTCATCCAAGAGATCCCTCTCATCTACATTGGTGGTGTTCGTATCCAATGAATTGAAATTGATCACACCCGAGCCATGACAAAAGATTTATCTCCACTGACTACTTTTCCTTCTTCAGGTAATTGTTATCTATTCATTTGCTTCCATTTACCATCTGCTGCAATTCGTTGTTCCCCTAAAGTCAGCTCTCTAGGGTTGGGGTCAGTTTTTGGGTTTGAAGGCATCAATTTCTATTCTATTCTTCAGTTCAATGCTTAATACGGATTGATTTCTTTCCAGGGAGGTGTTTTTCAAAGAATTTCCAGAAACCAGCCACCAAAGGTCAGAGACTGACATTCGAGTGTGTGGTGTGTGTCCTTGATGGGGTTTTTTCTTTTTAGGCCAGCAATTCACGGTTGAAATAAGCACCTGCGATAAGCAGGATGGGTGATGCTGATGTAGACCCCAATTTTGGCAAAACTACCTAACGGGCACAAGCATTTGCTTTTCGTGAAATACAACTAAAATTTGGAGCTGTAAAATGATCTTTAGCTTCTTGAATCCCAGCAGGAGCATCCTTTGGTCTTTAATTGCGCTGCTTGGAAAAATTGATGATATCCTTGTATACCATGGCTACATTCAGCTCCACTAATACCTTGGTTTAGTATTTTCTTTAGCTACTGCAATGCTCTTTGAATAGCAAGTAATTCAGCCTCGTTTGTAGATCTAGGTACCACCACACCCCTGCAGGCAATCATCTCCCGCCTTTCCTTTTTGGCCATAATCTTGACAACAGCATGTCTGGTTCCTTCAATGTAAGACCCATAACAGTTAATCTTCGCAAAACCTAGCTCAGGTTTACTCTACACACCCTGCCTTTCATCCACCAATTATGACCCAGCTCTCTTACATTTTTACAGGATACACAGTCTTAAAGAGCTTTTTCTAATCTGTACAAATGACATTTTCAGGATCAGGTGATTTGTTGTTAAAGATTACTGCATATTAAGCATTCCAGATATACCAACAAGTGTAGCCAATCATTCTTAAGAATTATCAGCCCATATCAAGTCATTTGATCTCCTGAGTCACATTTGTAGAATATCAGCCAGTACCAATATGTCACCATCACCAGTAATTAGTGGTCTCCCATACTTGTCAGTTAATATCATCATAAGAGTTTTCCAGCAAATCATCAACATGGTATCCCGGTTCATTTTTTGTTGCAGTCAATTAGGTGTGTGTATAATTTTGTTCTGATCACTCTTGTAGTTGTTCATCATGCATGAAAGATAACTTTTATTGGGGAGTAATTGCCCGTCCTGTTTCAGACTTTTGGATGAGAAATATGAGGACTGTGGAAAGGCCATCAACGGTGGAGGATAAGAAGCGTGGAATATTCTGTTTCCTTCGTATCTAATTTCTACTTGGATGAGAAATATGAGGAATGTGGAAAGCTTAAGTGGTCTTCACAGCCATCTCTCCTCTCTCAAATGGCTATCCTTTATAGGTTACCGGTACTTGCATAAGAAGATTTCTCTCCAATGTCTAATTTTTATTCATCAGGTAATGGTTCATACTTCTTTCTTCCACACTCGTCATTTAGCTACGGCTGCTGCTCCAGGATCCCTTTCTATTGCGAATCCTCAACATGATGCTAAAAAGTTCATGTTTTTCCATGGACAAGCTTCTCATTATTTACCACAAACCAGCTAGACATTTGGGTTGCTCTGTTTTGTTTGATAATGGAGCACACAATGAAATGGTTATAGTGCTAACGGGGTACAGCTAATTCACCATAGTTTCATATGAGTCACTATTCCTCAGAACGAATTATACTTAAATGGACTTGCTCACAGTGCCGGAATTGTGATGAATGGATGTGCTTGTCTGGATTGGTGAGATGTCATGAACTTTGTTTGATGCCCAACTATTGCTTGTCTTTCCACTTATGGAATTGCACCCTGCTTTGCATGAGAACCATTTGTTGCTCTTATATTGATATTTTTCTGCAATTTCAGCATTTGTTATGTTCTCTCTTCCAAATTTCTTTTTTTTTTTTTTTTTTTATGCCCTAGCTCAGTGACCTGAATTCTTTCAATTGTGCTTGTTTTGCATAATAACCTCACTGTCGTCTTTATTTGGCAGAATCTCTCAAGAGGATCAAATGCAAACACTGTAGAGGTAGGCAAATGATGTGCTTATGTTCATCTTTTGCAACTTGACAAAAGAAAAGGCTATTTATTTTGGTAGGTGTAGTGATATGCTCTAAACTGCTTTTTTGTAGACCTGCTCCAAAAGATTAATCTGTATCATCATGTCAATTATCGAGGTCTATATTCCAAGTCAAATGAAGAAGGTTTCTTACTTCCAACAACAGCAGCTATTGTAAAGATGCAAAAGATGGGATCTAAAGCAGGTGTTTTCGAGTTGGTGAATATGGTAATTAAATTGAATGAACCTGCAGATTATAATCCATTTAAATCTGACTTTCTTGTCAAAGTTCATAGTTCATCTTTTATTCAAATTCCCGCACCAGCTCAAAGCACATTTTCTTCTTTGTTGTCAAGGAAAGGTGGAGAGGAGCAATCAGGGAGACTCTGATTTGTCGCTCTGTTAAGTCATCATGAAAGCCTTGTGTTTGCCACGATGTATTTTGATTTAAGCTTGCGAGAAGATGGCCATCCAAGACCATTCGCAACCCAATTATCTCGGGTAGGCAAGTCTTGTGTTTGCCACGATTAGACCCGTTAAACGGGTGGGTCGGGTCGGGTTTGGGTCGGGTCATAAATGGTCCGACCCAAATCGACCAATTTAACCCGTTTATTGCAATGCAAAATTTTTAACCATACCCGACCCGACTCATACCCGACCCATACCCGACCCATTTAACTAAACTTAATTTATTATATATATAGATATATATATATTTAAAAAAATGGTATTGCTAAAATAATTTTATACAATACAATTTAATGGACAATTTTTATAATTTTTAAAATAATTATTTTAAAAAATCGTAATTTAATTATTTTTTATTTTTTTAAATAAATTTTTAATTATTTTTATTTTTTAAATATAACTTTTCTTTTTCTTTTTTCTTTTTTCTTCTTCTTCTTCTTTGGCCGGCCGCCGGCCACGACAACGGCCGGCAATCGGCCACAAGCGAGCCTCGAGCTCGCTCGACGAGCTCTAGAGGATATATGTATATTTTCTGCAATATGATCGAGCAAATTATGTAAGTATTCTCACAAGGGTTCCAACGTAAAAAGAGAAACCAATCTATCTAGTATCATTTTTCCAATTGGCCAAGTGACCGATTTTTCTAAAGAATTTTTTTTTTATAGATGGAATGTGTCTCAATGGATGTAAGAATTTAAGGAATATTAGTGCAGTACTTTGATAGTTGAGCAAGTGTCTATAGATCTTCATGAGCCCCTTTTGCCGAGAGCATTGAACAAATAACTTTGATGCAACATTCTCTACAGGTGCCACCTTTATGCCTAGACTGATTTTAAGAGGTCACAAGTATTGAAATTTGCCACTGACCCACACTCCGTCAAGCGGAAAGGAATCCCAGAAGGATCTCATAATTGAACAGCTCCTATTCATTGCCAATCTCTCATCACTGATACAATATCCGCACACAGAAGAAGCAAAATATACATCAAACAAAACGAACGCATGGTAGTCTCAAGACTAAAAGATTTCAATCTAACTTAAAACAGGATTGACAATAACAAACTATAAATGGGCATTAGCAACACCATGAGACCAATGGAACCATTAACACGAAAAGACAATATGCTCTAACAATGCAATTCAGGCACCCTTCCAAATTCGCAGCAGAAAAAACACACATCAACCCAACACAGAACAAACCACTTCCACCGTCGAATCGACTTGAGCAAATTCACCACTTCCGCAAACGAATTGACAACACTAAGCAAACAGTGATCGATCAAACATGTCGTCGCTTATTTTGACATAATAAGCCTCAAGCCACAACTAAAAAGGGCAACTCAACACAGACAGCAACGAGGAGAAAGGGGTAAGTAAAGTCAAGAATCCTCAAACCAAGCGAAATTAAAGAAAACAAAACTCATCCCCTTGGAAGCTCAAGAAAGGGTACTGATCCCACTTCTCATCTTCAAGAAGTCCTCACAACCCACATCACAGAGCAGAGACAGAAACCCAGGAAGCATTACAATTGCGGACCTGCATGACTTAGCAGCAAAAACCCAATTATGCTTTGGGTTTCCTCTATACTTGATGTCGAATGAAGATGTCGATTGACGTGCTTCGCGAAATCGAGAGGAACGCCCTAGTCCAGCTGATTCGCGAGACTGATCGTGGCGCTAAAATTCCCGATTGATTGAATGGACAAATTCCATACGGCTGCTGCTGGAAGTAGTCCCTCGACTCCCTCCCTCCTTCTTGGAACACCCGCTGCAGACTAGCACGAGCGACCCTCCTCCATCCTCGCCAACCCGAACCCTACCGCTGGTGGTGACACTGCGACGATTGAGTTGTCGAAAAACCTCGACCTCTAGAGAGTAGAGATGGGCGGCGACAAGGCGACGATGGCCGGTGGCAAGGCGACGATGGGTGGCGGCAAGCGGCGACGAGGCGACGATGGGCGGCGGCAAGCAGCGACGAGGCGATGGAGGTGGCGGCGAATCGAAAGCGAAGAGGGGGTCGTAGAATCGTCAATCGTGGGTGTGGCCTTCGTGGGTTACTGTGTTTATTTTGATGGGTTGGTAAATGGGTCTTAAATGGGTATATAGTAAGATCCAGTCCTTTTATTTTTAAAACCCACGTGGGTGTCTTGGGAAAAAAAGGGTTGACCCATTAACGACCCATTTAAGCATAAATGGGTCGATAAATGGGTTTTCTACCCATTTAACACCTCTAGCCACGATGTATTTTGATTTAAGCTTGCGAGAAGATGGCCATCCAAGACCATTTGCAACCCAATTATCTCGGGTAGGCAAGTCTTGTCACTATAACCCCGCCAAGCTGCCAGAGCTCCCGTCACGGACAAGGCAAGATACAGGCATTGTCATTGTTAGGAGGTTATCCTCACAACCTCACGTGTGTAGAATATCAGCTTGTACCATTAGGCCACAGTCACTGGTGATCAGCGGTCCCCCATAGTTCTGTATTAGCATAATCACAAGGGCCATTCAGAAAATACAAACTAACCATAACAATCAATCACATTTTTTAGACTTGGTTTGGGAGTACCCTGTTATGTCTTGTTGATTTTTGGTTGCAGTCGGTTGAGTATGTGGTTGACTTTGTGTATAATTTGTTTGTCTGATTACTCTTGTAATTGTTTATTTCGCATGACAAAGTAATTTTTCCTGTGGACTACTTGATTTTCTCACCCAATAATTCATTTTTTTGTTCCCATTTTTTATCTCACATGCCATATATTTATCTCTTGGTTGAACTTGAAGAGTCCGATACAGTGACTGTGATTCAGTTGAGATAATTATAATGAGGATTGCAATCGGCGAAAAATGAGGCATTAAAGAAAATGTCACGCCCCGAACCCCGAGCGCGCGAACATCTCACTCTGGTCGATGCAAATGCGACGTTCTCAGGACGCGTCGCCGACCCATTCATTTTTAAATGCACATGCAAAAGTGAAACAAAAACCCCTGATAACAAACAGCATGGGATAGGAAAGCATGGCACATTTCACAAAAGTCGACTTTTATAAACAACGGGTTTAGATCCAAAAAGAGTCTAGTCAAAAGTCTACAAGAAGGTTAGCTCTTAAAAATGAATTGTCCTACAACATACTAGTCGGACACAACGCCGATCCTTCAGACTCCACCTCCCCAGACTCCGGGATTTTGGTCCTCCACGACCACCTTCTAAGGACCTCAAAATGGTTATTCAATAACCAGTGAGACAATGTCTCAACAAGTCCACCCCCTAAACCCTTATTATGAAGGAAATACACCCAAGGGTGGCCTAGCTACATAACACAGAGGACTTACCTCGCCTCAGTTCCTTCCTGCACATTAGCACAGTTCATATCACTCAATCATATGCAGTAATACAACTCAAACAACTGGAACGCCAACACTTTCATATCAAACAACCACAGGGATCCCGATTATAAGACCAAACCGTTATGACACGGCCTGTACTATGCCACACAATTTTGTCTCATAATCAGGCGCATCTAACTCAATCAATCATGAGTTCCAATTGTTAATTTCACCCCTTAAGGGTACAGCCGACTCCAAATTTTGGCGGTCTCCTGGCGTAGCCAGGCATCGTCTCCCCCCCGTGGAGCACAACGACGTCTCTAAATTAGATGGCTTCCCTGAAGGGGCGTAGGTCGAAAATCTACTGCGACCCACTACCCTAATGCATGGGTAACCCAAAAAGGGATTTAGTATCGTCCGGCTTAAAAGCTCCAGACGGTTTCTCTTTAACCAACACAGACCAATCAATCTCGGCCCAGAACACCGTGCATTGCACTCAAATGTCTCCATTAAAATGGTGATCCTGGCCTATTTTCTTCGTATTAAAAACATCTGGGAAAATAGGCGTGTGTGGGTACACGGTCAATTTGAACCTTGAAAAGTGATACTCTTCCTTTTTGAAATCTCACGGTTTGATATAGTCATTAAAACCACTTTCGGTGTTAAAACCCGACACTCGGGATTTTCAGAATAAAAGTCATATTTTCACAATTTTATTAATATAATTTCATAAAACATTATTTATAATTTCGAAATAATTAATTAAGGCTAAACCAAGATTACACTAATCTATTCATCCACTTAACCTTAATTAATTATCCACTAAAATAATCCATTTATTAATCTAATTAACATTAAATTAAACTAATCTAACTACATAACCACACTTAACTTAATCTAAACAACCTCTAAGCATGATTAACCTCCTAAGCTAGGTTTAGAGAGTAAACTCACCGGTTTAGCGTTCCGGTGAGTCCATGGCGACGGCGACGCCAAGGCGGGCGACAATCCTTCAAGCGGCGACACCAACGAAGGCCGGGAAGGGCTTGAAAATGGGTCACAACGACTGAAGACCCTTACTGGTTTTCTGCTTCTGTTCTTGGACTGCAGAGGCTGAACCGGTGGCTGAAACAGCGAGGAAACGGGCTGATCGGAGCTCCGGCGAGCGGGTGGTCGGCAATCGGTGGCTCCCGGGGGTCTTGGGGGTCTTATGGGTGGATGGAATGGGCAAAGAAATGGTCGAAATGGGGCGAAACAGTAAGAAAACGCGAAACAGGTGGACCAGAGGGCGGACCGACGGACCGACGGGCGGCACCTTCTCGCCGGATTTCGGGACATCCGGTGGCTCTGTTCGGGGCGAGGCCAAGCTATTTGGAACGGTCTGGATGTGATGGTCACGGTGGTGGGTGAAACGTTGGCTGATTCGTCTGGGAAGACCACTTTTAACTAGAATCTTCGACGAAAGGTCATCTGGAACATAAACTGAAACGAGGAGAAAACAGGAGAGGAAATGAGGTCGACGGCAAGGTGGAAGGGGCTGGCTCGATTACTTGGCTCTCCTCTGGTTTTGCTGAGCTTCCTCAAGGCCTCTACAATGGAGAAAGCCACCAAACAAGGAGGAAGAAGGGCTGTTGAAGCAAGGGGTCCCCAAGAGCTCTCTAGCCTTCCAACACTTGTCCAACTCTCCTTGGCTTTGCCCCCACCATGACAACCCATGACCTCAGCCATTCTCTCTCCTCAATCTTCCTCAAGAAGCCTCCCAACAAGTCCAAAATGTTGTGTACCCCTTGGCATACGAATTTTGGAGATTTGTACATCAAATTCAATCGGTTTCATTCAATTCCTAAACCAATCAATCCAAATTGAAGCTCATAAATTCATCCAATGTAACCACACTTCAATCCACATTTTTCCTTGACCATAGAATCATCTTGGATCCCAAAAGTGCGACCAAAAGTGGGCCTACCAATTTTCCCGAACCAAAATAACCATACTTTGATTTTTTGCCAAAAAACTCGGTTTGCAAAAAAATCTTCCGAAGATGAGTCGATGTTCCTAAAGTAATTTGTGACACAACAGGACTTCTAATTTCTAAAATCGGGTTCAAATTCACGGTTGATTTCAATCTGGCATGATTTTAACACGTCCTAATCTAAATGGTAGCTTTTAGGAATTTTCGGTGCATTTGACCTGTGGCTGATTATTTTCAAGCCACAATGTACATCTTCGATACATTGATGACTCTCGATTGTCGTGAAAATCTCGAGATTTCAAATACAGATACAGGGTACAAAAAAGACAGAATAATCAGTCTAGTGTCGTTCGACAAAATTTTGCCATCAGGTGGAATCACCCACACACTGATCACATATCTCAGTCGAATCGACCTATCTCTGATCTCTAATCAATTTTGACAGTGCCGTATTGACCCTTACAGATTAGCACGGTCGAGTAATCGGTTTCTAGTCGAATTCTCGAGTTTGTAGCGTTAAAATTCCATAACGGCTTCACCTAATTGATTAGTTAACTCGTGAGTGGCCAACCGAGAGAAAAAGGCTATAGGCACGTCGATGAAAAGCCCGACTCATTGAATTGAAAATAGAAGTGGAAAATCAGGATGTCACGGAAAATGTCTAAGGCCATAGTGAGATGAACTCCAATTAACGTGAAAAAAAAAAAAAAAAAAATGTTACTCTTTCCATTTTTTTCATTTGTTTCGCTTTTTATGTAATTAATAAGCAATCTTTCTCAACGATTTGTAAGAATTTTAGATGTTTTCAAAGTACTTATCTTCTAGTCAACCCAAGTCAATTGCCTTTATACGAAGTGTTATGAATCTTCTTGGTTTTTTCTTTACAATATACATTGATATTCTATATGACTAAGTTAAATAATAAATGTTTCGGGAATACTTCATATTTGTGGCCAATGATTTAGATTGGTTGATTTTCCCAATAACACTGCGTGATATACTAATATATGGATGTAAATAAATTATATAAGCAGAATCATAAGTCAAGGATATCATTTGCTATGGTTAAAATAACTTTTGAGCAATTTTCCTCTTGTCAAAAGCAAAAAAAAAAAGGGGGGGAAATTGAAAATGGCTTTTGCGAAACTTCAAAATATGTCAATGTCAAAGAATAATGACAAGTCAATTTTTCATTATCCATGATATAACATTGTTCTTCTTTTTTCTTTGCCAAAAAAATTACATAACATAAAAGCAATCCCTTGTAATCAACTGCTCTTAATATTTTTTGACCAAAATAAAAAATCTAATTATTTGAAGCAGGGTAATATCAACATTTCGCATGTGAAGCGATATTGATACTTCAGAGCTTATATATTTCCCTTAATAGAGTTCCTAGTTTAATAACAAAGAGAAGCAAAAAAAAAAAAAAAAAAGTTCATAGTTAGGTTTCCAAAACATGCCCCTTCTTCAAATTTAGTATGAAAAAAAAGTGAAATTTTAAATTAAAAAAAAAGGAAGATTTTATACATAAATTTTCGAAATGTTTTAGGTGCTATTAGCGTTAAATGTAAATTCCTGATTTTGACAATTGTAATTTGATTAAGCCCTAACACCATGCTTCAAAGGCATTAAATGGGCCGCCGTTGGCGTGTTGGGCCTCAAAGGTACATAGCCCAAACTCTTGGGCCTTAATGCCAAAATAAATCGGATTGCACTTGGACTTAATATACAATTCGGGTAATAAGGTTAAAAAAAGTTGTTCGGCTGTGACAACACTCACTATTTGTAGAACTATTGAATGGGGAGCTTGACGGACCAAGTCGGATATCGACCATCAAAATTCTTACCCAGACCGGCCTATGATTTTGGAAACTATTATAAGCGTTGGGGCGAGCCCAAAAAGAAAGGTGCTTGCCCAGACTTGTTCAGGTCTTGCATTCACCAAACAATAAAACCACGTCGGGCAAGTCTTGGTAACTCCAAGGTGTAAGAGGAGTCATTGCCCTCAAGCTCTCAAAACTGTTTTTCCTTATATTTGGGCTAGGTTGAGTTGAGCTCGATGAGCAATCTTTTTTTGCTCTCAAGCCTGCTCAAATGAATGAATATGTCTCGCATTCGAATACAATGTGGGCTATTCGAAATATCCGGTTCAACCAGGAGAATATATATGATCGATAACATACTTGACATTGGTGTGGCTATTTTTTGAGCAAGCTTCAAACTTAGGGCCTAACTACGTGCAAAAACACACAATCAAATATGGATAACAATGATTTATTACAATTGCTCTCTTTAGATTTAGTAAATGGCAGGCTTGCAATCTTTCTAAGCCCCTCTCCTTCCTTATTCTAGCGTAATAAGATGAGTCATCATCATCACCTAACAACAATTTCATTGGAACTGTACGGTGAGTCGACCAAAAGAATATTAGCATCCATGGAAACCCTCGAAAGACAAGACTTGATCCTCGGTATTTTCGTCGAAGGGATTCAGTGTGAAACAAAAGCCGTCCAGCAACATACCACCATGCAAAACAAATTACCACCCTCCTCTAAAAAAATTTTAAAAAGGCAAAAAATCACCAACTATTACGCAAACAAAAAAGCCAAGTTCTAGGCTTTAAAATATTCTTATGACAAAAGAAAAATCCGATAATAATTCATTTATAATCAATTGCAATGTGCTTGTCAATATCAAAAAGTCCAACTCAAACATTGAGCTAATAAGTGAGGAGATATCAATATAGGATACTTCAATACTCCCTTGTAACACTTGGACCCCACCCCCCCCCCCCGGCGGGCAATTCACGTGCAAGTTAAAAATAAAGTGGATAGAATGTGGCTTTTATAATGTATTAGAAACCCAATTCAAAAACTTAAACTAATAAATGGAGGGTGACCACATATACATAAACAGCATATAAACTGAATAAATAAGTGATGTAAGATACATTTAATGGCTCAGAATTGACCTTACCTACTATCCAGATTTTTCCCAAGCTCCGCTAGCAATCATTTTACATTTTTTAGCTTATTTTTTTGACTTCATGCGAGAGCAACTACATTGATTCTGAAAATATGAGGAGCAAAAAGTCAAAAATGTTGGGTCAACTAAACTTTACTATATATTTAGTCTGACTGTGAATCTGACAAATCACATAATGTCAAGAAGACTTCCGCTCTCTAGCCTTTATTCCATTTTTTTGCCCTAAAAGAATCTAAGTATCATCGAAATCAAAACCCTAAATACAAAGGACACCCATGCCTGACCAAAGCTCTAAAACTTCAACTTTTAACTTTCATCACACTGCGTTTACCAAGAAGTCTGCTTCTTGTTGTTTGGATCCAATTTGTCATTTTATGGAAGAGAGAGAGAGAGAGAGTAGAGAGAGAAAAGTGGCATGTGCTAAAAGCACGCATGTAATGGACACTATGATGTCGCATGAACTTCCCACTCTCTCTCTCTGTGACAAAGTGAGTTATGATGCTGCGGTTCCTCGTTTATATGGTGAAGTCATTGTCTATTTCTTCTTCTTCTTTTTTTTTTTTTCTTTTTTTTTTTTTCTCTTTATGAGTTGACATTGAAACGGAGTTCTTGATTAGGTGGGATACAAATGAAGGGGTGGAAATTCACGTGACAAAAGTGGGGCTCCTCATTTATGTGTACAAGAATGTTCATGAGATTCATTTGAATTGGGAAATGTGAAGATGCTTTTAGATCAGATCACACATGATGCTCAGGGACAGTATTTTCTTGATCTTTTAAAGTTAATTCCTATATAACTTAGGAAGTGACTGGATTTATCATGTCAGAATATCAGTCAAATCTTAAATAGTTCTTGCGCACTCTGATCTTCTTGATCAATTTTTTATATCTATTTCTAGCATTACCTTACTCGTCAATATGATTAAAGAGGTCATTTCTTCTTATATTAATGCATAAGTCATTTCTTCTTATATTAATGCATATTAGCATTGGAAATTCTTCGTTTATTTGTGTCATCAAAGATGAGTGAATAGTATATGCCCAATCGGCACACGGGATATGGTGTTGTATCTCAAATTAAATTCGATATACAATTTCATTAGACGAAGCCTCAATATGACTCTAATTACCATCATGGGAGTAGTTTTACTTATTGACATGAGGAAGGGCGACACTTGAAAATAATGGGAAAATTACCAAAAAAAAGTCATAAACCAATTGCAAATTCAGTCATAAACTTATTTTTTTTAGCTAATTGAGTCTTAAATATTTTGTAATTATGTCAATTCAGTCTTTCCAACCAAAATTGATTCGCTGGTGCTGATGTAGCTGCTAACCGGTGCAAGCAACAATTCTTTTAATAATATTTTATTTTTTCAAATTATTTATTAATTTTTCTCTCTCTTTTTTTTTTCTCCTCCCTCCTCCTTCCTCCTTCTCCTCCCTCCTTCTTCCTTTGGTTCTGGCGACCGACTAAAGGGGAAGGTTGGCCAATCACTGGTCTGAGGTGCTCGGGTGAGCTTGCCTCGCCATCGCTGGGCGAGGGCAAGCTTGCCTAGCTATTGGTGAGGCGAGCCCCTGTCGAATCTAGCAAGGGCTCGCCTTGCCACTGGTGGGCGAGGGGCGAGGATGAGCTCGCCTTGCTAGATCCGACAGGGAGGTGAGCCCTTGCCAAATCCGATGACAGTGAGGCCCCCCTTGCCAGATCTAGTGAGGGCTTGCCTCACCAATGGCTAAGCGAGCTCGCCCTTGCTCAGCAACAACAAGGCAAGCCCTCACCAGATCCAGCGGGGGTCTACCCCGCCAGTGGCTGGGCAAGCTCACCCAATCACCCCAGTCCGACAACTGGCCAGTCTTCCCCTCTAGCCGATCCCTAGAGCTAAAGGAAGAAGGAGGAAGGGGAAAAAAAGATTAAAAAAAATTATAAAAAAATTGCTGTCAGCGCCGACTGATGGCCACATTAGCGCCGCTCGGCCAATTTTGGCCAAAAGGATTGAACTTGCATAATTATAAATATTTAGGACTCAATTGGCCAAAAAATAAGTTTAGGATTGAATTAGCACAATTATAATAGATTTATGACTTTTTTGGTAATTTTCCTTGAAAATAACTTTGTGTTTCATGCAATACATTCTTGTCAATTGTAGTTCGCTATGTTTTCTTGAGAGAAATTATTGGTTTCCTTTGAACATTGAAATGTGAACACAATTGAGCGAAGATATTTATTGATGTACTTACATGCAGATGCCAACCAAAAGGGTTAAGTGCAGTTTTAGTTCTTCCACTATTGTTGTTTTATGCAATTTAAGGGATAATAATAATACAAGTGTCATAATTTTTGTGCGACGATCACTTGAGTATCATAATTTATTTTTTAACCGTTTGAGTTTATAACTTCTTAAAAACATTCACTTGAGTATCACAACATTCAATCGATCATTTAAGTGTTAAAAATTATTGAAAACATTCCCCATATATTAGAAATCCGATGTGGCATAGCACTTTTGGTAAATGTTTTCAAAATGTTATGACACTAAAGTAATCGATTCAAAATTATATAACACTCAAGTAAACGGGATAAAAAAGTTATGACCCTCAAGTGGACATCATATATAAGTTATGGCCCTCAAGTGGACATCATATATAAGTTATGGCACTCAAGTGGTCGGAAAAAAAAAAGTTATGGCACTTGAATGATAAAAAAAAAAAATTAAAGTATCAAGTGATTGAAAAAAAGTTATAACCCTCAAGTAAACATTATATGAAAGTTATCGTAGTTGTGATGCCTTTATCTTGCAACTTAGTTCTCTTGCTTTTTTAAGCAATCTAATCTTTTTAACTTTATTAATTTGCACAATAAAATCCTTTCCGTACCTGCCATTACTAATACCGTCAAATTGACAATGCAGTAATATTTGACACGCGCCACTAATGTGGCACCACATTGGCAATTTGGGAATATACTAGAGGGAGAAAATATACCAGTCTAGACGCTAGATAAGGTCGTATGATATACTGAAGAAGTTTCGAAGCCATGGCAAACATTATGTTAAAATAAATTCGACGAAAAATATTATTTTTCTGAAAGAGAGGTTTTTATATCTGCTTAAAATGTAAAGCAATCTATTCACTCAATCAATCACAACGCAATGAAATATCACAAGTTTCATTATTCTCTTCAAAGATAATATCTCGATAACATTTAGTATTTGATAAATGGTTTGATGAGTAAAAAAACTCAGCACTATTTTCATTTGAAATTAAAAATAGGCATAATAGGGGTTCATGGATATCATTGTGTTTAAAAAGATATGATCTTATATTCAAAGTCAACATGGGTATTGCAAAATATCGGTATAAACATTAAGGTTTTACCAATTAATGTTTCAAGAGCACTACTCAATCATACTTAACAAGAAAAGATCATCATCTTCGGTGCATTGACTATACATAACAAATGGCAGATAGTACATTGAAGAAGAAGCATTTTTTTACGTAGGTGTTTATGGGGAAAATTGTTCAAAATGCTAAATTTATTGTACGGTGGCCAATTCAGTCATAAACATTTCAATTGTATTAATTTAGTCATAAAACTTTTGACAATTTGCCAATTTAGTCATGGACTTTTCAATTGTGTCATTTTAGCCATGAACCTTTTGATGATTTATCAATTTAGTCATTTTGACCAATTTTAGTTTGAAACCGCTAGCATGGATAATTTTTTTAAATTTTTTTTAATCTTATGAAAAAAATTTCCGATAATGGGTAGTGGAGGGAAAAAAGAAAAAGGAAAAAGAAAAGAAAAATAAAAATAAAAAAATAAAAAATTATTCACATCAATGTCGACCGTACTACGTAGGATAGCACCGCCATATTATGGATTTTCAATCGAAATTGGTTGAATTAACTAAGTTGACAAATTGTTAAAATGTTTAAAATTAAATTGGCACAATTGAAACCTTTAGGACTAAATTAACAAGTTGTCGAAAAATTTAAAACTAAATTAACACAATGAAAGGTATAGGACCGAATTGATTGACGCATAATATATTTAGGATTTTTCGGACCTCGAGCTTAATAAGCGTCTCTTACGACTCTAGGATTAATTCATGGAGTTTACATCGGGGGCATGACACGTGTCGCAAGACCCATGAATGAGTGAATATAAATGCTGGGTCCCAAGAACTATAGAATTAAAAATTGAAAAAGAAAAAAGAAAAAAGAAAAAGATGGACTCCGATGTGAGCGGCCAACGAACCCTATCATGTCGTCTAGTGTCCCCTCATTCTTAGGGAACGGCAATAATAATCAAATCCAAATCCTAAGGAAGCGGTCAAAGGGAGCAGTTAAAGATTATTCCGTAGGCTCGAGGTCCGTCGCCTAATCATGCACCGCCAATCATCGATCACGCGCGAATTTTGCTGCTTTTCAACGGTGGATAGCCCAATCATGGTGCGGATCCACTGCTGGTAGCGTGGACCTGAGGCCTACCGGATAACTTAGCCTTCGAAAACATTTGCGCGCCAAAATGCTTTCTCTCTCCGACCGGGCGGCACGTGACAAACGTAAGTGAGAGAGAGAGAGATAGAGAGAGAGAGAGAGGATGTCGGGCAGGTGAAGGTAGATCCGGGGGGGTTGTCCGCTTTTACAGAGGAGGAAGTTTCCACCAAACGACACACTTTGACAGAAAAAAATAATAATGTATATATATGTAAATCGGATAACAAATACACGGGAGAAAGAACCGTGTAATTTATGTTTATTTCATGATGAAGAATATATGAGCTTATTTTAAAATTTATAAGATAACTAGTTAAAGTAACAAAATTGAATGAACATCATTGTATATGAAGCTCCAATAAATTAATTCCGTTGATAAATAGTCACATAAATGTGCATTGCCGAGCGAGAGGGTAGTATTACTTGATTTGAAATTTGTAAAATTCACACATTAATAGAAAATAATTAATAATTATAATTTAGAGTAATTATATAAAATGTGATGTCTTTCAATCAATATATTTAAATGGGATAGCAAATACACGGGAGAGAGGACCATGTAATTTATGTATATTTTCGTGTATTTCATAATGAAGAGTAGATGAGCTTATTTTAGATTTTGTAAGATGATTACTGCTTAAGGTGGCAAAATTTAATGAACATCACTTTACTTAAAGCTCGAATAAATTAATTTCGTGGATAAACAGTCACAAATAATATGTGCATGGTGGAGCAAGAGGGTAGTATCGTTGGACTTGAAATGTGTATAGATGTATCTGAAATAAGTGATTAAAATTTTTATGTCTTCTCAATATCCTCCTAAGCTCACAAATAATATGTGTATTGTGGACTGAGAGGGTAGTATTGCTCGATCTGAAATGTGTATAAATGTATCTGAAATAAGTAATTAAAATTTTTATGTCTCCTCAATAGCCTCCTAAGCTCATACTTCTAGGTCAAACATTGTATGCAAGACGAGACATCATTCCTCCCCTTTGCCTCTTTACACTTGAAAATTTTTTATTGCCCACCATTCATATTTTGCCATTTAATATCGTTTTTTTTTCTAGTCTTGATTTTACAACATTAAACTTCAAGCACAAGGCAAGTATAACATGTAAAGAATCCTGCTTTAGATACTCTTTTACAAAAGAAAATAAAAATTCACACTTTGGGTTGCTAAACCCTAAAAAGCCCAAGTCGTCATTTTATATTGTACACTCCTAAAAGTAAATCTCTCATGTTTGTTGACTCCCCCTTCTAAGTTCTAATTCATTAATAAATATTTTTTAGAGGGTCACCTTTTATTTTTATTTTCTGGCGTCCCAAAAATAACTTATCTTATGCATATCAACTGGTGGGACTATGAATCCAAGAACACTTCACTAGATTGACTTTTGCTCTATTTTATTTTTCCTTTCAAAGAAAGAGAGATAAAGAGAGAGGGGATCAATAATGCCTGTGATCCCTGGAAGCGAAGTAGGGTTTTTGGTTACATGTTTTAGAAATAATTTATAAAAAAGTGTGAATGAAAAGTAAATGTTTTTCATAGTGCAAGGTCACGGCGAGAAAGTAAAAGATATGATAGAGAGAAGTTAGAGGGAAGGAAAAAAATACAAAGTAAGAGGGAGTTGGAAAATATAAATATAAAACAAACAATTGATGTACTTTATAACATAATTAATATTGTTATTCCGCTTGCGGAGCAATTATTTTACACCGTCAATGTATCAAATTTTGAGCCCGTGAAATTGGGTATGCAACAATAAATAATGTAAGAGGCTAGCTTCATTCCCCTTCACCAAACATTCACGGGAAAGAAAGAACAACCCTGAGCTAGGGCATACCCTTTCCGAAAAAAAAAAAAAAAAAAACATTCACGGGAAAGTCACGTTTGCCATAATTTCGGTGCCAAAAAGTAATTTTTAATTCTTAGCTGCAGCTTATCGACAACAATGTCATCCTTGCTAATTTTCAAGATAATACGTAGTTACGTTTATGATTGACGCGAGAATTACTCTCATAAAAAGGCCATTATTCTAATTAATTAGGAGTATTGGGATTTTTAATGAGCATATCGGATCACTGAAATCGGGAACCACTCGGATCAGTCTGGATTGGACCGGTTGATTTGGTCTGGTTCCTAGAGATATCGGCTTGGTTCCCAGTTCTATAAAAATGGAATCGGTAATTTTTGGTCTGATTCCCAATTTTGGGAGAACCCGACTAACACTTTTTTAAAAAATATAACTTTTTTTATTTCTTAAAAATAGCAATAAATCTTTATATATACTATTTTATTTCTTAAACACATAAATATAAATTAAATTAAAATTAAAATCTTCATGAAATAAAAAAGTGGCCAGTTTTGTTGGACCGGACCGGATGGAGAATTGATCACCCCTCATTGGGAAGACTAATATAATAGAAGTACACATTTTTTAGTCGTATTTAGACTTAATTGTTGGTTGACTTAGAATGTTTTAATAGGCCATTTGCACCGAAAGAAATAACTTTTATTATGTCCTTTCCTATATGCACTAATATAATAGAAAGTCCTATTGTATATTTTTTAATGAAATCTCAAACTTGCGTTTTGTTTGGAAAAAAAACAATCCTAGATCCGTGTATCTTTAGAAAAAATATTTCTACGTCTGTTTGGAAATTGTCTTTTATAATCCGTGTTAATCTCACATTAAATGGAATTTTAATATTATTCAACATATTCCACGAATTTTAAGAATATAATTTACACGGTGCCAATTATCTTCTTTCGTATTCATCAAATATGAGCTACTAAAAGTACGTACATCAGATTTTATTTGGCTTTCTCGGGTAAACTTATAGTCTAGAATTATAATAATTTCATCATGGCCAAAATATAAAATTGACAAATTTTCCCAATGCAAGGCGCCAAAGAATAATTACTTTAGTTTTGTGAATTTGAAACCGAAAACCATGACAGTATATACAATGTAAATTGTGGCAAAAGGAAAGATATTATTTTAATAACATAATATTAATTATGATTTATGTCCTTCTTAATATTAAAACGTTTTGGATTTCCAATTAATGGCAATGGGATTTCGTTTATTTGTACACGGTTTTGTGCATTTACTTTTTTCATGATGAGCGCTGAAATTAATATAGTAAATCCTGAGGAAACACGTTAACAGTACCTGGAGAAATTATGAAAATTGTAATAAATGGAGATTGAGAATTCAATTGAGAGAGAGATCTCCTCCAAGTGGCGATTAAATTATAAAGTACGAAATTGAGCACATTTAATTGGGCCAACTGAATTATTATTCATGACATGTTAATACTTATTGACAACCGAAATTCCATATCCATTCTCTTGAGTCATAATTACGCGATGATTTTTTCTAATTCAAAAAGGGAAAAGAAAAGCCCTTCTTTGCCCTTTTCAAATAAAGACTAAAAAGCATTTTCGCCATGCATAATCAGATTCATGAAATAAATGCATCGGGATTTCATTGTCATTTCAATCTCAACCTCACAATACAATCGTTCATGCTACACGTCATTTATTTGACATAATGTCACGGATTCATCATCAAATTCGACTTTTAATAAAATTAAATTTATCGAAAATCACTTTAAAATACTTTTTTCGAAAAAAAAAAAGAGTCGATTTGCCAATTACAATTTCACATCTCGAATGGCTAGAGCTCGTATCATTTGTTCATCAAATGAAAATTTGGCAAGTCTGTGCAAGTTAAAAACTTAAAATCTAATAAGAAGTCATGTAAAAATATTACTTCATATATTCACCCGATACCAAGATAAAAAAAAAAAAAAAGGAAAAGATGATCACGACACTGTCCCAAAAGCCAACATTTGTAATTTATCTTTTTTATTTATGGCAACACCAAACCCAACGACATTTTCTATGCCATATTGTCCCCAAGAGCCAACATTTACAATTTATTTTTTTATTTACGGCAACACCAAACCCAACAACATTTTACCAAAAAAAAAAAAAAAGGAACACTTACTTTAGGGAAGGAAACGAGGAACAACATGAAAAAATAACGGACAGCTGTGGAGTTGCGAGGTGGGCCCCAGCTTACTAAAGTTTATCGCCACGAGAAAATCTCTCTCTCTAAAGTTTCTCTCTCTCTCTCTCCCGCCTTCCCGCTCCTTCTTGAATCTCATCTTCTCCTCTGCAATCTCCTCCACTTTTTCACTCTCTCCCTCTCTAGCTCTCGCTCTCCCTCTCTTCCTCCCGCTCTCGGAGGAGATACCCAGAAAGGGAGAGGCCTTAGAGGGAGCGAGAGAGAGAGAGAGAGAGCGGGGGTGGGTTGGAGAGAGAAATGTGAAGCAGCTTCTTCTCTGGAAATGGATACTCCAGAGAGGAACCAGATCGCCGCTCCCATCTCCAAATTCGAGGTACTTTGCGCTCGCCTCGCCGAGAATCTTGAGTACCCACTTCGGTTTTTTCGTCAATTTCATCTCTTTTCTTCCTTTTTCCCCGGGGGGTCGGGTTGGTTTTGGCAATTCTTGGATCTTTTGGAGCTTGGTTGCGGGGTGTTGACTCGATCCCTGCCTGGTCTGCATGCTCTTCTTTTCTGTCCCATCTGGGTCGTTGACCTTAGTTTTGAAATGGGGATTCTTTCTCCTTCCAGTTGATTGTAGTGTTTTCAGCTTCTTTTGGAGTTTCTGAGAAGAATTCCGGGGGGTTTTAACGGGGGAAAGAAGAAGCTTCGAATTGTTTAAGGTTGTTCGGAAGTGTGGTCTGAACTCCAGCTAATTTGAGTAGATCTCCACTTGGTGATGTAAATCTCTCTTTATTTAGATCTCTGGCGAGTCAGTGCTGGGTGGACCTTGCTTTTCAGTGATAATCTCTCTCTTGATTTTACTTCGAGCTAGTTTGGGCCATGGTTTTCGAAATTCGAAGCAATTGTCTGGAGTTTCTGTCTAATTCTCCTTCTGGGGGTCAGAAATTTCTGACTAAGTGTTTAATTAGTCAAAAGTGGTGTTTTTTGGGGAAATGTCCACAGATGTTTACTGGCGACCATTTTATGAGTGAACTACAGATCCTGTGTTTAATGCACTCGAGGTTGTATGAGGGCTCAGCTAGGTCCTAAGTGGTCATGCTCCTTCTTCTTTTATGTAATTTCTTTTCAATTCCCACATATCGGTATTATCGTCTTGGATCCAGGAGTGGATCTGATTGAATGACCACTTTTTGTCGGTCTAACATGCCCACAAACAGCTTTGGCGGGCAGAGTTTATCATATATTCACGGTAGCTTCGCATTTGAGAGTTCTCGGTTGCGAGATTTTCTATATTCTGGCTTTTATTCCAGTTGGCATGTTTTATTGCAACAACTCTTAAAATATTTGACATGGAAATAAAGTATGCTGTTTTGCAGGATATGTTGTTATGCTTGATTAATTTTTGCATTTTTCACGGAAGCAGAACTTGATTTGAGAATCGGCTAATTGAACTTTTTTCTTTAATTCAGTACTTTCTGGTTAAGAGTCTCCATCTCGCACTTGTTTTTAGTGTGTATAAATCTACTTTACGTCATTTCTGTGCATTTCTTTCTTCAGATAAATATATTGTGTGATCCGTGAGTAATAGTTTCCTGATGATTGCAGGACTCCCCAGTTTTCAATTATATCAACAGTCTCTCCCCCATAAAGCCAGTGAAGTCCATACGAATCACTCAGGCATTCAGCTCACTGACTTTTGGATCACTTCCGTCCATTTTCACTTCTCCACATGTCAGTTCTTCTCACAAGGAATCGAGATTTCTGAGAAGGTGATTGTCTGTCTTTCTTGTTTAGTCCTGCACAGTTGGCTCAGACTGCCTTGCTTGTATATGTCTGCTAACAGATATCTCTTGTTTTAGCCATCAAGACTCAGATCCGTCAAATATCGGAACTTCTTGTAAAGATGAGAATAAAATTCCAACAGCTGAATGTGATGTTTCAGATGTGGCTCAGTTGGCTGAAAGTGAAAGTGAGCTGCAGGAAAACTTTGATATCTTGGTCCCCATTGGAGAATCTTCTGTTGAGCCGCTTGATGAGCACCAAGAATTTGCGCTTGACCTGCCGCAATCCTTAAAGTACGACTGTGGCAGTCCAAATTCCGACCCAACGCCATGTAGCACTGCTGCAGATTGTACTGTGTCCAAGTCAGATGCTCCTGTTGTTGAAAAGAATTCCCAAATAGACTTACCTGATGGTAGGTCACATCAGGAGGGAACTTCTCAACAGAAAAATGATACAGGGTGTGGATGGGAGAGTTTGGCTTTAGAGTCGACTGACCTTTTAATCTTTAGTTCCCCTAATGATGCTGCTGCTTTTAGGGGACTGATCCAGAGATCACCAGATGTAGAGGTGGGATATTTCACTTCTATGGTGTCAAATTTTCCTGAGAATGAGGTTGGCGATGAACTGAAAAAGCAGTTACTGTATCAACTCACTTTTAACGAACAGCATGAAGCAGAGGAGCCTTCTTGTCAGCCTGTAGATCCCAGCGAGCAGAAAGACACAAATACTCTGCCGAATGGTGTCGCGATAAGCAATCTGGATAGTCACACTGGTACTTATTTGAGTGTAAATATGGATAATGAGGTGGGAGCGCATATTCCATTTGCTAATAAGGTAAAAGACAGCTTGATTTTTACTCCACCTATTCTCTCACAATTCCTGTTTCTTATGTGCTGGCACAGCATGCAAACTATAGATATCTGCCTCCTCAATAAGTAGACCCGATGCACAGAATTCCCTGAACCAAAATTGCATGCTTTCTTCTTATTCTCACCAAAATTCTATTAGAACTTAATGATACCGTTCCAATTGCTTTTTTTTCCCCCCAGTTCTTTCTAATAAAATCAATTACTAATGCATCTGTGAACTCATTCTTACTGAAAACACATGCAATATGCTTGTCTGTAACATGCCGTGATGATGCTGAATGTGACTTTTAAATAGTATTTGCAACTTCTGAAGCATCTTCAGTCAGAAATTCATGAAAAAATCTCATCTCTGTTGTTAGTTTCTCAATACTTTTAGCTCTTGTTTAATCTGAACAGTTTCAGTATTAGTCTTCCAGCTCCACCTCCAGCCATTTGAAGAAACATTTCTTGCTTGTGTTAATTGCTGAAACACAGAATTCCGTTAAATTGTATAACAAACTGAAGTACCTCTGTCTGTTGATATGTAGCCTATCTCTGATCTACCTCGTGGTATGAGAAGGCGCTGTCTTGATTTTGAGATGGCGGGAACTCAGCAGAAGAGCTTGGACGGTGGTTCAGGTGGTAATTCTTCACCACTACTTAAATCCGATGAGAATAATATCCCAAAAAATAAGCAACTGGTCGTTGTCAAAGGTGGAGGTGATTCTTCACGGTGTATTGTACCTGGAATTGGCTTGCACTTGAATGCTTTGACTTCAACTACAAAGGACTCCAGAATCATTAAACATGAAAGCTTGTTATCTGATGTCCAAGCATTAAACGTGCACATGTCCACAACCTCGTTGCAGTCTCCCTTGACCAATCAGGAGTCACTTCACAAGTCTTTGACTTTGAGTAATGCTGAAGACATGGACCACGATAATGGGCTTCAGGTTGCTGAAGAAGTTTCTCAAGCACCCACTGATCTGAACTATGAAGAGAATGGCCAGACTAGTCCCCGAAAGAAAAGGCATGCATGATCTGTTTATAACTTGATGTTCAAGACCGTATATTCAGATACTACTTTTGATGCTTCCCTTCCCTTTCCTTATATGTGCTATTTGTTTTGCAGGAGACGAATGGAGAATGGCGGAGAAAGTGAGACCTGCAAGCGCTGCAATTGTAAAAAATCAAAATGTTTGAAGCTGTAAGTTCACTCACTTATTAAGTATTTTCTTTTTAAAACCCTGGAACTCTTTATTCACTGAATACCCTTTTTTGTGTTTAACTTATACTTGCCATCCAGTGTTGACCAACAAGCCATGGAAGGCACTTAGTCATAAAGTCTTCTATGATGTACAAAACCAATAATTTCACAATGCTGAACATTTCAAACCTAAGTAATTGGTCCTTTTTTTTTTCTTGGCCCCAAATAACCGGTCTTGATCCACTACAAAAGAATCCTGTGGCAGAAAACTGCTTGCAGAAGTGCTGAAATGATACATAGAAAGAAAACTGAGCTGTGGTGTTATTCTATGGTTTGAGCAAAGTTATTTAGGCCCGAGAAGTTACGAAAAGCAATCTTATCATATGTAGAAGTTATGCAATCGTTTAGATCTGAACTTCAACCCTTTAATAGAAGACTTTGCACTGGGCCTTTCTATCCTCCGCGCAGGTTGAGTCTCCAATTCCCTTCGAGTGACAATTTTATGGAAGCCAAAAGGGCATCCTTGATGTCATTGTATTAGGTCATAACTGGAGTGTAATCCTGATAAAATAATTGAGAGATGATTTTTGTAAACAACCCAGAAAAGTAGGATGTTAAAAAATTTTCGTCAGCTGAGTTATTCCAGCGAAACTTAAAAATGGAAGAGACCCTAGAAACAAATCGTCCACCTAGGCCATTTTTGGCAAATCAAAACTGAATTAGATGAACAATTTCAGGAAATCTGGAGGCTATTAGTATGCTAGTTGACCTTTCAAAATTGTCTATGCAGTTACTGTGAATGTTTTGCTGCTGGTGTCTACTGCATCGAGCCATGTGCATGTCAAGATTGCTTCAACAAGCCTATTCATGAAGACACTGTTCTTGCAACTAGAAAACAGATCGAGTCACGTAACCCGCTTGCATTTGCTCCAAAAGTCATTAGGTCTTCTGAATCTGCTGCTGAATTTGGGGTAAGAATATATGATATGTCAACTCTATTCCTGCTCGTTGGTGAAAAGGGGAATAAATATGAAACACTGCCTACAATGTAATTTCGTCCTTTTGTCCTGTGCAGGAAGATTCTAGCAAAACGCCAGCTTCAGCACGACATAAAAGAGGATGCAATTGTAAGAAGTCCAGTTGCCTCAAGAAATACTGCGAGTGCTATCAGGTTTTTCCTTTCAGATCGTGCTGTCCAATTTGATCTTCTTCTATAATTCTTTATTAATGTTGGTTTTTGTTTTAAAAAGGGTGGTGTTGGCTGCTCCATTAACTGTCGATGTGAAGGGTGTAAAAATGCATTCGGTACAAAAGATGGTAAGTGATCCTCACGTCACCCTAGCATGTGGCTCACTGGATACCATCACCAACCTTCTACCTTTCTTATTCTGATGCGTTTTTTTACACTATTTTATGGTCTCGAAACTAAATGAAATTCCTAGATTAAAATTGTTCACTGTGGAATTCAGGTTCTGCTTTGAGAGGACCAGATTGCGAAGAAGAAGAAGAGACTGAGAAGTGTGAAAAGAACAAAGCGGAGAAAATTCCTTGGAAAATGGAAAATGAGAATAATGATGAGCTAAATTTAGCTTCTGCTCTTCCAAGCACACCATCCGGGTTTCGCAGGTTTGGTTTACTTAAATTCTTTCCGTCCTTTAGTCTCTCTCATTTTAGCTCCTTCGCTAACAGATGTATTTTCTGGTCATTTAACTTTATCTGTGTTTTGCAGACCTTTGGTTCAGTTGGCATTTCCATCGAAGCTCAAGCAGCCGCGTTCATCGTTCGTCACCATTGGATCCTCTTATGCATTGCACTCTAGCCAGAAAATGGGAAAACCGGATCTTCTACTACCGCCGCCACCGAAATTCGAAAAACTTCCTCTAACTAATATGGAGGACGAAATTCCCGAGATCCTCTGCAGCAGCAGCACGCCAACGGCCAGCATAAAGAGCACCTCTCCCAACAGCAAGAGGGTCTCTCCGCCACACAGCGACTTTGGGACCTCCCCGAACCTGAGGAGCGGTCGGAGGTTGATTTTACAATCGATTCCGTCCTTTCCTTCTCTCACTCCTCAACACTAGAAGTGAGCCGTATCATGATTTTCTGCTCGAGAATCGCCTTGGTACTTCCTTGAACTTCGCCTCGTTGAGAGGCTTGTCGCTCAATTGCAATTTTTAAGTGTCTTTTTCTCTCCGTTGGACGCACAGTATAATAAAAGCTGTAGCATGCTCTTAAGAATACCGATGTATATTGTAAAATAGTCAAGTTTCAGTTCAGCTCCACAGTTCCTTTTGCTTTCTCTTGACTGCATTCATTGTTTAAGAGTACTCTAAATTCCATTTTTTCAACCTTGTATCAATCTGGGAGGGGGCATGAGAAAGTATTATCATGAATCTTGGAAATTCGGAAAAGGGTGAGATCTTTTCGTGCTTGATATCAGACCATTTCTTCAATGAAGGGTTTATGCCTTGGTATTCATAATTTTGGAGTGATCTGCTCCTGCAAATTCCAAGGCCTTGGTTCTTGACATATCGAGTTGTTCCTGAAGCTCTGACTCAACTGGAACAGCAAATTCAACGTTTAAGCAACTGTACTCGGGCATGCCTGTTGTTTATTTTCTCAAGAGTGGAGTGGAGGGAAAACTTGAAAAATATATTTTCGAAAGGATGCAAAAAACATACATTATCTTTTTACTAACGATCATTTCTATATCTCCACTTTTGAAAATATCATGTACTTGAATTTTACCTTTCAAATTACTTTGCATATTCATATTTATTATCTTTGCGCCCTAGTTTACGAAAATGTCATTTCCTTTCCAAAGAAGACCATCCCCAAATTCTGAATTCTCACATCAACTCAAAATACTCCAAACCAAACCAATCAAACCTAAACAAAATGTCAAAATGAATCTATAAGGAGGTACATTTGGTTTTTTCAAGTTTTGTCTAGGTGCACGTGAATGGTTTTCGTAAGGTTAATGGGTCAAAAGTGAGATGCGTTTTTTATACTTTACCTATGTTTTGTGGTTCATTTGGTGATGATAATAGTTCGGATTTGCTTGACCAAAAAAAAAAAAAAAAAAAAAAAAAAAAAGTTTGAATTTGTCCCGGCGAAAATTGAAACTAGGTTCTCGATTATATTTCAAGTTCCAGTTTCTCAATGTGACAAGCTGAATTAGATTGATAAATATCCCCATTTCCATCATTGGTCATTGGAAGTTTTCGATTTAATTTGGTTCTATTAAATATGTCGCATATACTTTAGGCTTATTCTTAGATCCCCCATTTTAAATTATTATACTTTTGCGCAAACATAATTAGATTGTTATTAGATTTGAGACATAGACTTTTAAGACTAGTTTTATTAGTAGTAGATTATGAAATGGTTACATATTAGGAGTGTTGTTTAACGATCGTAACTTAGTAAAATAATCATTGAATTATTTTAATAATTAAAGACAATTTTTCAATTTTACCAGTATGCCGTTTTATTTGTCACTAACACTATAATGAATTTAACAGGTTTGAATACCTTGTGATTTCAAATAGTTGTTCCCACTTATTTATTAGTAACTCATCATTTTTCCCAAAATTGATCGCTTGAAATAATTAGTCGATAAAAAATAATTCAATTTTCGACAATAATTTTTATTTAATCATTTTCATGAACGATGAAAATATTTTGTGTTTATTCATTTTTATAAGCAATACCAATGATTATTTTTAGAAATTTTCAAATCATTCATTTATTGCTAAACAAACGGAGCCTAACTAACATGCCTACCAAATAATAATTTTACCATTCTCATATGTACGTTCAAAATTCACTTACTGATGAAATGATGATTTGACCACCCTCAAATCAAATACTACATTACTTTGACCTCGGTAAATTCCTTGCGTTGCCGGTTACTCGTTACGGTGCTGGCCTCCGCTAGTAAGTTGCTAATTTCGTTGATGACCTTTGTTTACAATGGTTTACAGTTAAATAATCGGATAACTTGGCAAATTACTCACTTGGTCGGTAGATTATTTCCCTAAAAGCTAGCATTCTTTGGTGGGTTATTAATTTCAGTAAAAGGTAAATTTAACAACAAGATTTTACTTCCAATTTTGGTAAATTACTAGAGGATTGCGTGTTGGCAAGTTCCTTACTAGGAGAGAAAACTCACCACCCTAAAAGAGAGTCTATAGTAGCAAATTTATCTATTTTCTGGTGCGTTTCTTTCTTAAACAATACGATTCAATTCTCAATTACTACATCATAAACAGCTTGAAAGTGTCCTATCGACTATTATGTTCATAAATTTCTCAACTTGTTGGTGACTTACTTAATTAAAATCATATTTACGATGGTAAGTTACTTATTATAATTATAAGTTAATTTCAATTTTAATTATAATGTTAATATCGCGAAAAACCCCAAATTGATACACCTATAACAAATTTACCCCAAATTAATTTTTAACTACAAAAAACTCCAAACTGAAACATTTATGATAAATTTACCAAAAACTCTAAACTGAACACTTATGATAAATTTATCATATATTAGTTTTGTTAAATTTTACTATCAAATTGCTGAAGTAGATAACACTTGGTAGTTTATGGGGATACCAATTTGGGATTTTACCCATTCATTTGTTAGGTGTACTAGTTTGTGATTTTTCTTTGTGCTAATCAAATTTAACGGAAATTAATAGATGATAATTTGTTATGGATATACAAATTGGGGATTTTTGTAGTGAAAAAAAATGGTTTTGGATAAATTTGTCACAATTGTACTAGTTTAGAATTTTTTATGGTAAAAAAAATTAATTTACCGGTTTGAAATTTTTTGTGGTATTAACCCTTAATTATAATAGCAAATTCCTTGCATTGTCGATAACTAACTAATTGTGGGTGAACCTACGTTGGTAAGTTTACTAATCTCACCATTAAATTTTTGCTTTGAATGGTTAATTTATTAAATAAGTAGATAACTTAAATATCATCTGAAGTTGGTAAAAATAAATTCCTTGCTCTTGTCGTCACTTACACTATGTTTGTTAGAAGGGATTAGGCGGGAAGAGCTAACAAACTAAACTGAAGATATTTCTCGATTTTCCGAGGAAACTGCCGTTGAAGTATCAACTGAGTTCGTTTCTAATTCGATATTATTAGCAAAAGATCCGATGTGGTCTCTCCCTAAGCCTCAGTTGCAATTCATTGAAATCTTTTTCAGTTGCCACTGTGATTATATATTAGGGAAGAAAAAATGAATAATATTTTTTAACACGTAGCTTGATCACAATTTGACTCCACACTTATAAATATAATCCGCGGAATGTGGATAAAATTATCTTTTTTTCTCTTTATTTCTTTTAATCAATTTGCAAAGTTTAACGTTGAATTAAACAATCGCAGATTGTAGCCAGCCATTAAAAATCACTTCCATTCCATTTTTAAGCGCTAAATTTACTGACTTTCGCTAAACTCTCTTGAACACCTCCTCGTAATCAAGATTAAGCAACGCTAAAGTGCAAGCATCAAGACAAGACCAAGGTTATATGATAAGTATTTTACTAAAATGTATATTTTGCTTGTCACTAGTAGCCTCTGAAAACTTGTTAGCCTCCACGAATTGCTAAATAGCGTAAATCAACGACTTTTTAAGTGAATTAAACATAAATATTTTGAAATTTCGAAAAAATCTAACAATTTTAAAAACACAATATAAGATTAAGCATTACCTCACCTGAAAAGCACAGTTTACAAAATGAGCAAAGAAAATGTCAATATTAAAAATGGTTTTGAAAATTCGGAAATATCAAATATATGATGAAAATAATTAATTTTCTTACGTGCGCAAATAGAACATTAATCTGTTTCTACAAATCTTAACATAAAAAGCATAAATAAGTAACTTTATTAGCGAATTAAACATAAATAATTGAAATTTTTTAAAAAATTAATTCAATTCCAAAAATAAAACACAATATAGGATTAAGCATTACCTCACCTAAAAAATAGAATATACAAAATGAGAGAATAAAATGTCAATGTTTAAGATGGCTTTGAAAATTCAGAAATATCAAAACTATGATGAAACAAATTAACTTACTTATGTGCACAAATAGAAGATTAATTTGTTTCTACAAATTTTAACAAACTTGCAAGTTGATTCATTTTTAAAATTTCATCAAACTTTGAGTTGCTTATTATTCAACTCCTGAACTGATAGTTTTTTTTTTTTTTACTTGTGTATGATATATCGTTATCTAATAGTACTCTCAAATAGCACATATTAATTACCACAGAAAAATGAATTTAGAGTTCTACCATGACTTCAATACCCAAACTCTTTGTTTTGTCACCAAAATCCATAAAATTGTACAAATGCTGCAAATATACCCTCCATCACAATTCTGTCCAATGTCGACTGTTAAAAATCCTATGTGATGGCCAACATGGACAATGATAAGAAAAACAAGCTAACAAGGATCAAGAGTGAACACCATCGATGCAATGTATCACATAGACTTGATTCATTTATGCGGCTATTGTCATGAAGAGTTCATCATCCCCAATCTTATCACTTAGAAAAACTCTTAACTGCACTCGATTTGTCCCAACTTTTGCCCCCAAACGTAGTTTTGGCTCCACTAAAATTACCAAAACTACGTTGGATCCACGTCAGCTCTGTTTTCCTATGTTGTCCATGTAAGCCGCGCCACGCAGGACTTCCACGAATGACGTGGGCAGAAATGTGATTAAAGATATAATTAAAACTGGTACATGAAATGTTTTTTTTTTTGATGAAAGAAATAATTAAAACCAGTACATGAAGATTTTGGCGACAAACGTAACGCCCAAAAAGAGTTCGGACGTATCAATGTATAACCGTCAGTGGACATACTTTTGGTGGTATTTTCCCTATTGTAAATTCACCATGCGAGGCATGGGCCGAAAAATCTAGTCTCAGTAATCACACAGTACGTATCTATATAAAAATTAGACAATAGTATAAATGACGCCTGCTACATTGCAAAGGCACTCCACAAGCACTTCATTAAACTCAAGTTTTACAAATGACAAGGCAAGACAAACTGCATTACCCCCAGATCACCAAAAGCAAAGAGCATTTGTGGGCTCTCAATGGTACAGAGGTGCAGGGACAAGAAAGGAGTGGTTCAGGAAGGGTAGGAAGGATCCATGTAGCGATATCGATAGAATGTAAGCAATTAAAGGAAGAAAACATTGATTATGGAACTGGCTTGAATTAAACCGGGCATTAACTAGATATTATGTTAATAGCTTGTCCTATCGAAAAGCATCACCTCCAACAATGCTACAACGCAGCAAGCAAAAGGGTTTTAGCTTAAAACACCTCTTTATACCAGACCAAGTGAAACAATACAGAGAGATACTGCAGAAAATTCTAATTCTCGTCTGAATCATTAATAAGTATGGAAGGAGCTATGTAACCATCTTCTCAGCTAAAGAACAAAACAACACCGATCAATTATCAAAACCCATTAATTCTTGCTGAAGCAAAACATCGTCTGGTCTGTAGAAAGGACTTCAAAACTCAATATGAGAACAATAGAACCCTAAATTTAAGCTCCAATGACTTCGGTGGTAACCTCGGCCACTGGTTCGTCAGCGGGCCTATCCAACTTGACGCCAATGTCTTCTGAATAATCACCATGGACCTATCATGACAGCAGGATAAACAAACAGTTAGGTTACAGATTTTACAATGAATTAACAATCACAAACTACACTATCCAAATAAAAATCACTTTCATTTCATTTTCAACACTAAATTTACTGCCATCTTCAATAATATCTAATTAACTCTCCCTGAAGTTCATACTGAGCAACTCTATAAAGCAAACTCAATCTTGTTATCCAGTCAAGCACAAAATGAAAACCATTTTACTAAGTAAACCACACTAGGCATGCGTCATTACTAGGCTCTCAAAACTCATCAACCTTCATCAAGAATGTAACTAAGAATTTTTTATTTAAAGCAAATATAAGTATTTCATTTCATGAAATTAGGTTAAGAAATTGTCCCTCAATATCTCAGACACAATTAAGAAATTAAAATAAATAGAAAAAGAAATATACCTCCATCAATTTTCCGAGATCAAACTTAGGAGCTTTCAGAATCTTGACCTTCCGAATGAAAACATTCTGCAAAGGATAGATGCTTGATGTTGCCTTCTCAATTTCCTTCCCAATCATCTCAGGAATGAACTTCCTGACCAATTCCTTCAGGTCGCAAGTAGTGGCCTGGTTGACCATAATTTCCCTCATCTTCCTGCGAATCTGGAACAAAAGCATTTCTACTTTAAATCGCCACTATAATCGCATAGCCAATCTCTTAAAAAAGTATAAATTGGCACATCCAGCCACTGCCACTATGTAAATTATTAGAGCATATACATTATAGGGAGCCGAGCAGAACAAAAAATTAAAAAAGAAAACAAACATATGATGTTGAGCATGCCATCAATCGATGGACCATGCAGATTAACTGTAATGCTTCTACTGATATGGTAAGAGACTATTATTCTATCATAGACCACAGAAATAGCATATTCTGCATGACAGATAAATCACCTGTCTGATCTGGCTGGATTGCGCATAGCAGGTTCTCTTGACCTGATTCGGACGTCTCTTGGTGAAGCCAATGCAGAACATCCTCAAAGTGTAATTATCTGTTGTCTTCACATCAACATGAGCTTCAATCAATGTCTGCCATTTTCTCACCAAGGACCTCAACTTATCGGTTGTGAAGTCCATTCCCTGAAATTATATAAAGGAAAGGCATAGGTCAAATTCATTTCAAAAGGTGTAGATTATACTCAAAAAGGATGATGACCATGTTAACTTAACCTTACCCAGAAACCAAATTTAAAAAAAAAAAAAAAAAAAAAAAAATCTTACCCAGAAATTAGTCAGAACGTTCCTTCCCTGAACATCTTCACTCCTCAGACGAATCTTTCTGTAGGCATGGTCCTCATCACCCTGAAGGTCAGCCAACGACACCTCAAACACTCTGTGTTTAAGACCTTCTGAAGCAATCTGCAAATGTGCAAAATTAGTGTCATGTTAAAAGACACTATTAGGAACAAATAACTTCCGGACATCTAAAAGCTGTGTGAAGAGGGGGGGGTTGCCAACAAAGATAACACCAACAAAGGTGTTATAAGCGAATAAAAAAGATATCAAAAGGCATTGACTTCAAATTATCCTTATTCTTTTACCCTCATAAGATCCTTACAAAGGGCATGGCAAGATCAGCGCTGAATTTTCACAAAGAAACCAGCTATGAGCGCCACAGAGAGAACGACAAATGACATGTTCAGCACTGTGCATATCAATATCTCCAATTCTCATCACAGCTTAATCCCCAACAGTAAGACTTTAATGCCTTGTTCTTCAAGGGGAGTATCACAAAAGCAATCGACAGTATTGGAGCAAAAAAGCTCAACGAAGCTACTCTACACATCACCCACTACAAAGATAAATACAGCAAGAAAACTAATAACGATGTCTTAAGTGTTACCTAGACCACCATTCGAGCAATGGCATTTAGATCGAAGTCCAAACAAGCAAAGAGATTTCACAACGAGCATTACACACATACACTGGAAACTTCCCCCATTTTCCAACCAAGCCAACCAGATTAGATTAAACGAAAGCGAAAACAGAACACACCTTGGTACCCTGAGTACGGGAAACAAGAGTCTTGCCCACGTTCTTCACGGAGAACACGGATGGGGCCTTGATGTCATACCAGTCCTTCTTGGAAAACGGATCGACCCTGCACAAACGCCCCCACAACAACAACGACAACAACAAAAGACGCACAAAATCAGAACAAACCAGAACATCCAACAGATCTACGAACACCCAATGAGCCCCCCCAAAAAACAGGAGCACCGAAACTCACGCCTTCTTCTTGCCTCCCTTCTTCCCCTTGGAAATCCTCTTGTTCTTCCTGCATCAAACCACCGACCCATCAGTCCAAACGCCAAAGTTTCGAACGGCAAGAACCGACCCACGCTAGAGAGAGGGGAGAGTTACCCGACGGCCATGGTTGGGAGGAGACTAGGGTTTGCCTCGGAGCGAAGGAGCTGCTGGCTACGGCTCTACAAGCAAACTCCCCTTCGACGCTCTGGTGCAAGCGAAAACCCTAATACCAGCTCTCGCGAGTGTGCGGGTTTAATTTATATGGGGGTGGGCGAAAGATGTGGTGCGTGCGCGTCCTCCGTTTATGCGTGGACCTGGGGCAGAAGGGTAATATCGTCAAAATAGTGCAAGGTCTTTTTCTTGTTCTTTTTTTTTTTTTTTGGGAAAAATGCCACCAAATCCCAAATTATATTATCGTGATTAATTTATTACGAACTTTTTTGAGGTATTACATATTCTAAACTATATCTAATGTGACACATTAAAAAAAAACCTAAATTTATACTCTTGTGATGTATTTAGTATTCGTTATGTTTCCGTTGAAAATTATCCTTAAAAATCTTATGTGATTGCTGACTTGTATGATAGACTTTAAATGATACTGTCGTGGGCACCAAAGTGGACTAAGTGAAGGAAAACAATGCCATTTTTTTATGTGGCGTGATTGAAATATTTAGGAACGTTGTTAATTTTGGGCTCCATCTATTTTTCCCCTTTACTCCATGTTCCAAGCTCTCCATCCTCAAGTTTTCTCTACTGAAGGTCCATCCTCTAGCTCTCTCTTTGACTTGGCCTACGTTTAAAGCTTCATTGCTCTCTGCTCAAGTGCTCCATCTGAAAGTCCATTTGCCCACATGAACATCATTGTTTTCCCCTCTTGCGGTTCATTGAACTTGATTTGGGGCTCTAGGGTTAATATCCTACTAAAATCTCTCTTTCTCTCAAGAAATTTTGATTTGCACAAAGCTTGATTGCTAGTTTACTAGTTGAAGGCAATTTGGGTTTCTTTAGAGGTTTCCTGTTTGTCTCCACAAAGAAGATCAACTCTGTGATTTGGGGCTTTTCTAGTTTTTATTGTTTTTGCTAGTCTTGATTCACCAGCATTCTATGAGTATTCTTTTCACCAAACTTTACTTTTGAGGTTTTTGTTTTGGCAATTTTGCTATTGTAGTGAATTGAAGCTGTTGGTCGAGTTGAGCTTCCTTGAGAGAGAGAATCAACCAACATACAAAGCCCTAAAACCCCAAATCACCTTTAGCTAGTCAACCAGAAAACGAGTTTCGAGCAAATTGAGCTTGCGAGAGAGGAAAATGACGTTGTTCGTGTTGACAAATGGAGCTTCGGATAGACAACTCGAGCATGGAGCAATAAAGTTTGGATGAGGACCAAGTGAGAAAGAGAGTGAAACATGGAGCTTCAGTAGAGAGAACTCGAGCATGGAGAGTTTGGACATGCGGCAAGGGGGAAGGATAGCCCAAGCAAATGGCGTTCCCCAATATTTTAGCCACATCAAATTAAAAAAGAAAAAAAAACGCTATTTTCCTTCACTTAGGCCACGTTGGTGCCATATCAGTGCCATTTGAAGTCCAACGTCCAGTATCACGTAGGACTTTTAACGGTGATCTTCGATGAAAACATAACGGAGGGTAAATATGTTATATTAATATAATTTTAGAATATTTGGTGTCATAACATTTTTTTTTTTGGATAAATGTGTCACGGTATAAATAGTTTGGGGTTTTTAGTGTCACATAAAAAGTTCAGGATAGAATGTATCATAATAAACATAATTTGGATTTTTGGTAGCATTTTCTCTTTGTTTTTTTATATTATCATATGATCGTGAGTTTCATTATGATATTGACCATGGTCTAATGTCTTTGCAAAAATTAGGGATGCGCAATACTTGGAAATTAGCTTGGATTGCCCATCAAAATAGGCTAGTTCCTAGTTCCAAATTTTTGGAATCGGTACATGAGGATAAGGTTTAGGTTCTCATTGTTGAACCTACACACCCATCCACCCCCTCAAGAATCAGTTAGAACCTATTTTTTTGTTGGAAGAGTGATTTATATTCTTAATTGAACTTAACTTCCTTACCACTTTACATTTTTATATGTATTGTATTGATGTTTTACTTAGCCGTTTTGTCACTTATAATATCTTGCTATAATTGTTATTTGTCATGATTTCTTTTTAAAAAATGAAGCAAAACAAGAAAAAGAAATCGGTCTTGGGACCAGAAAAATGAATTAGTCCCAGGATAAAAAATGTAGGTTTTAAGTTTAAAAAACTGGAAATCGATTCTAATAAAGTAGGTTCTGGGTTAGAAATTTGAAACTTATCTATTCCGGTACCGATCAATCCTAGTAAAATATCATTTTATAGTTATTGGACTTCTGACATATGTATGTGGAGTTAATTTTACAATCGAAATTTTCTACATGCTATTGATCCATTTATTTCCTAAACAATTTAGATGATCCATGCCCAGCCCAACCCAACCTAGCACACATCCCAGCCAAACCCATCCAAAAAACAGAGAAAAATGCCCAAACACATATGAAATTCTTTTCTTGTTCTTTAAACTAACCTGCAAAGAACATTAAAATAGTACCCAAAAAAAAAAAAAAAGGTCTCTAGCTTCGTCGCCGCCTCCACGCCCCATCTGCCGCTGTCCCCATCTACCACCACTTCCAAGCTCCCTCGCATCCTCTCCGCCTCCGGCATCTCTTCCAACTCCACCTCCAATCGCAAGCCTCCTTCGTGCGTTGGCGGCTCGTACCACCACCACCGGAGGAACAACAACAAGCCCATGAAGCTTCCTCGCATACTCTCTGATCGAGCCCTAACTACGATAGTTATGCGGATATTCATGGGGAAAGAGTTTGAGCGATGAACCAAATTACCGGTGATGAGATTGAAGTCACAAGGCACAATTGCTTCATCCTTCTTGAACGGAAAGATGGGTCTTGGCTACAGGATTCAGGTCTCATGTCCGTTGTAATAAAAGAACAAAGACGTCCAGCGTGATTACTTTGTCCATTGCGTGAGGGAAAGATGAAGACCAGTGCTTGCTTCCGAGACCATCATCGGCGAGACCTTGGTTGTTGCTGGCAAAGCCACCGGCGATATGGGCTACCGTGGGTGACATTGCCAACGACGCAGGGCATCAGTTTTGGGTTACCCCTGTTTCTTCGCCCTTTTCCACCGCAGACGATGCAGGTAGGTTTCCTTTCTTCTTCTTCTTCTATTTTTTTCCATTATATATTTCTTCAACTAATATCCTCTTTTTTTTTTTTTTTTTTTTTCGGACCAAAATAAAAACTAATAACCTTTTTAAGCTAGATGGGTTATGAATGAATTTTTTTTAGACCCTTTTTAACTCACGTATAATTAGGCTTACAACTTAAACCCATTAACAACTCATTTATTAAAACTTAACTAAATCATATATGACCCAACTCATTATATATAGACTCTCTCGCAGGTAGAGCTTCCCTCTCTCGCTTGTAGAGCTTATTTTTCCTGCTTCCATGGGAGTGTGCGATTCCAAACCCTAAAACCCACTCAAAATCGGAGCACCCTGTCCACCACTTCTCCCGAATGTAGTGTTTTCTCGCTTCCCGTTCTTGGGTGCTCGGCACCCAAACCCTAAATCCCCTCAGAGTCCGCATTCCCTTTTCCAAATGGAGCTCTCTCGTGAAGTTGTCTCCGATAATCTATAAAAATCCCAACCAGACCTTCCCTAGCTCACAAAATACTGGAGCTCCCTTCAATCGACCCCTTCCCAAAGCTACAAAGCCAATAAATAGTAGTTTAGAAGAAAACCCTCAACCCCAATTGAAGCCTACGACATCTTTTATCATTCTTGGCAAGTGATTCTGTAATTTTCACTTGAATGGAGCACGAGGAGGAGAACCAACGCCGTCTTGCTGCCCTGTGTAAGAGTTTAGGCTACCTATGGTCAGCAAATGATGTGATCAAAGTGCAGCAAGAAATCCCCCCCAACAAACGTATATAATGCAGTCACACTCTTTTCGGTAAGTTATATTCAAAACCCAACGTGAATTTCCAAGCATTTTGCAACACAATAAAGAAGGCATGGAAATCAGAAGCTATGGAGTGTTCCCAGAAAGAACCGGGATTTTTCTCATTTGTATTCGAATTAGAAGAGGAAAAGGAGAGAGTGCTGAAATATGGGCCATGGTCCTTTGCTAGTAACTTGTTAGTGCTAAAGCAATGTCAGCCAGATGTTCCGGAACATTGCTATGATTTCTCTAGATATGATTTATGGGTTCATATAGTTGGTTTACCTCCAGGATGGATTATAGAAGAGGTCTACTTCGATGTTGCTGGCAAAGTGGGTGCAGTTAGGGAAATACAACTGGAATCCAGAGGTAACGGCTCCTATAAAACAGGTAAAGTCAAAGTGGAGATCGACTTTTCAGCTCCTCTAAAAACTGGAGCATTAGTCAAGATTGGAACAAGAATCTATGGGTGGAATTTAAACATGAACGTCTCCCTCATTTTTGTTATTCATGTGGCAGAAGTGATCACTATGCCTTATATTGCGAGAAGATACCATATGAACAAACAAATTGGGCAGCAAACAAGGTAGGGAAATATGGCCTTTGGCTCAAAGCGGAAGTGCGAGATTATAGCCCTCATTGGGAAGCCTTTTATGGAAAGGTTGGTCCAAATCATGAAGAGGAAGAGTATGTACCTGAAACTCCCTTGTCGCCAGCCAACATGGAAATCGTTGTGAGGGTAGAAGATGAGACAAATGCCAATTCAACTCGGAGCAAAAAAAGAGTAGAAAGCCTTTCTTCAAAGGAGGGAAGAGATGGAGGGGAGAAAATTCCAACAGCTAAAGAGGGAAGTGGAAAACAGATAATGTATCTAGAATGCCCTGAAGTTGAGGGATCGAAGGACATAGGAGATGCTGGTAAGAAAGTGATGAAATACCAAAAAGCTAAAAAACATAAAAGAGTAGAAGTTTCTAGCTCTTCTTTCCTTGATGAGATGGAGTTACTAGAGACCCCTGTGCAGTTGGTGAAAGAGGGGAAGGATTGAGCTTTGGTGGCTAGCCCTAATAAGCCACCGAAGACACTATGAATATCCTAAGTTGGTACTGTCAGGGGCTGGGCAATCCCCTAACAATCCAGGAGATTAAAGCCTTAATGGCTCTAGAACGGGCTCTAGAACGGCCCAACTTGGTCTTTTTGATGGAGACCAAAAACAAGGAGATGGTGGTGGATAATGTGAGAATACGACTTAAGTTCCAAAATATGTTTTTAAAGCAACCAATAGGAATTGCTGGAGGCTTGGCGCTTATGTGGAATGAGGAGGTAAAAGTTAGAATAAATTCGAGTTCAAATGAGTATATGGACTTGGAATGTAAGGATCCTACTAGTGGATATCTAATGATAATCACATTCATGCATGCTTCAATAAATTTCCAGGAGATGATTCAGTTATGGCAAAAGGTTCGTGATATTCACTCCAACAACCAACTTCCATGGCTATGTATGGGGGACTTTAACGAAATTCTATATAGCTGGGAAAAGGTTGGGAAGAGGGAACCTGATCAACATAGGATAGCTACCTTTCGGGACCTTCTTAATGACTATTCCTTGATGGATATAGACACTAAAGGCTATGCTTTTACTTGGCCAACAATAGAGAAGGTGAAGCCCTAGTGAAGAAGAGGTTGGACAGAGCATTATGTACAATGGATTGGAGAATTACGTTCCAAATGCTGAAGTTTTGGCTCTCCCTGCGGTAGGCTCAGACCATAGCCCACTTTTGCTGTCTTTACATCCTATTTGTGAGAGAAGAAGGAAGGGGTTCAAATTCGAAGCTTTTTGGCTAGAGGAAAAAGAGTGTGGGGACATCATTAAAAGCTATTGGGGGAGGCGACCAGCACTGTTACACAACCTTTTCTTGGAAAATTCATAATGTTGCGAAGGAATTGGCTTCATGGAGCAAAAGAAAGTTTTCCAATGCCTCACTCCAAATCAGAAGTCTCAAGCAGAAACTAACTGAGATCATGAATGGTGACTTCGATTCTTCTAGCAAAGTGGAAAGTCAAGAAATTAAAGAGAATATTGAATGGCTCTAGAGATAGGAAGAGATGTATTGGGGTATGAGGTCTCGGGTTAATTGGCTTCAATGGGGTAACAGAAACTCAAAATATTTCCATGCTACTACAATTCAACGAAGACAGCGGAACAGAATTACAGTGCTGAGAATAAATGAAGAGAACTAGTGTAAGGACCACAAGATCTTGAAGCAACACATAGAGGATTACTATTGTGCTCTATATGAGTCGACGGGTCCAAGAGAATTTCAACCCATTATGAATATATGCTCAACCCTAGTCACTACGTAAATGAATGAAAGCCTTTGGCCCCTATCTTAATGGAAGAAGTAAAAGAAGCGGTTTTCCAGCTAGGTTCCCTAAAATCTCCAGACTTGGATGGACTCAACAAACAATTTTATCAGCATTACTGGGAAGATATCAAGCTGGATGTGCTAAATCTGGTTCGAAACTTCTTTGAATCAAGTAAACTTGACCCCCTACTCAACAAGACTCACATATCTCTCATCCCAAAAGTGAAAAATCTAGAATGCAATAGTCAATATAGACCAATTAGTCTATGCAATGTCAGCTATAAAATTATCCCAAAAGTGTTAGCAAATAGATTGAAACCATGGCTTGCTGAGGTTATAGCCACTGAACAAAGCGCATTTGTTAAAGGACGACAAATACAAGATAACATTTTTATTGTTCAGGAGGTGTTGCATCAGTTAAGGATCAAAGAAAGAAAAAAGAAATTCCAAGCAATCCTTAAATTGGATATGCAGAAGGCTTATGATAGGGTTGAATGAGACTTCTTAAAAATGAGTATGTTAAAGTTGGGTTTTAGCGAAAGATGGATTGAGCTAGTGATGTAATGTGTTTCCACTGTGTCCTTTAGTATCAAAGTCAATGGAGATCATACACGATATTTTACACCCACATGTGGGATACGACAAGGAGATCCATTATCCCTGTACCTCTTCACATTGATAGCTAATGTTCTTTCCTGGATGATGCACAAAGCGATAGAAGATGGGAGCATAAAAGGAATAAAACTTAACAGATATTGTCCCACATTGTCTCATCTATTATTTGCTGATGACGCCATATTTTTTATGGATGGGACAGTTAGAGAATGTCAGAATCTGGCAAATGTCTTGCACCAGTATTGCTATGCAACTGGTCAAGCTATTAATCTGAACAAATCAGGAGTGTTTTTTAGCAAGGGCTGTCATTTGAGCTTGAAGAGGAATATGGCACAAGAGTTACGAGTGCCTATTATTGACAAAACTGGGAAATACCTCGGAATTTCATCTGATTGGGAACAAACAAAAAATGAGATGTTTACATGGATTATTGCTAGAGTGAACATGAAGCTTGAAGGCTGGAAAGAAAAGTTTTTATCTAAAGCTGGCAAAGAAATATTAATTAAAGCTGTTGTACAGACTCTTCCTTAGTATGCCATGTCCGTCTTCAAAATCTCTATCTCAGTTTGTAAAGCCATCAAACAAAGAATTGATGCTTTCTAGTGGAAACAAAATGATTCCAAAAGAGGTATGTACTGGAAGAAACGTGATGTCTTGAAATCTAGAAAAGACGAAGGGGGTCTCGGCTTCAAAGACTTAATTAATTTCAACAAGGCTATGTTAGGCAAACAAGCTTGGAGACTTTCACAATCACCATCAGCTCTATGGAGCCAGATTCTAAAAGGAGTTTACTGTCCAAATGGGGACTTATGGAAGGCAAAAACAGGGCAACGGCCATCTTGGGGTTGGCGAAGTATCCTAATAGGAAGGGACGCTATAGAATCAGAGGTAATGTGGATGGTGGGAGACTGGAAAAGCATCAACATTCGGCAAGATAAATGGCTTTCAAGGGGTGTGATAGGGGGACCGGTGAACAAGGATGATCTTGTGAATGTTGCTAAATTGTTGAATGATGAAAGGAGGTTATGGGATGAGCCTAAACTTCGTGATCTTTTTTATGACCAAGTAGTCAATGAAATACTATCAATTCCCATTTGCGCTAACCCACAGGAAGATAGGTAGATCTGGATGGGGAATAAGTCAGGCACCTACACAGTCAAGAGCGGCTACAACAGGGTCTGTTCATTGGCCAACAACCAAGACTCAAACAAAGCAACAACTTCCTATCAGCTGCCGAGATCTCTATGGACCAGATTATGGAATATCCCAGTCCCCCTAAAGTAAAATTTTTCCTATGGAGTATATGCCAAAATGCAATTCCAACAAAGGATAATCTCTATAAGAGGAGAATCTTACCTAATCCCTTATGCCCCCTATGCTTTTGGCAACCTGAAACAGTAGAACACCTTTTCTTCCTCTACAAAAGGACTCGGCATATATGGATAGACTCGCGCCTCAATCTCTACAACAAGACTACTTCAGTAACTCGGATGGACAAATGGTTTGCAGACTTCTTTGCAGAAAATAATGACTTACCCTCAGTAGACATGGTGGCCAGCATAATATGGTTAATTTGGAAGCTTCGGAATGACTGCATCTTCAGATCCCGACCCCCCCAAGGCTGACTCCATAGTAGATATAGCCCAAGCATAGGTTCGGGCTTTCTCGAGATGGTGCCCGAGCACAGAAAAGCAGAGAACCAGAAGGCGAAACTCGCCCGATTGCTAGATAGCGTCAGATAGCAACAACCTCAAACTCAACGTCGATTGCTCTTGGGCGAAGGGAGAGAAGACAAGCTTCGTGGCTGGGATTTTGTGTGACTCGCGAGGCATGGTGATCGATGGATTTGTGGACGAGATCCACGCTGCATCTCCCCTGCACGCTGAAGCCTTAGCACTTCTGCACGGTTTGCACTTTCTAAAATAGAGAACTGAAAGTCACGTGGGAGAAGTACAGATAAGGGGAAGAAAGTTGGAAGTGCAGAGCGACAATCTTACTCAGGTGGAAGCTATATTGGGCCGGGCTGAAGTTCCATGGGTTGTGAGCAGTTTGCTAGAAGAAAGCAGAGGTATTCTACAAAGTTTAACCTTCGTGACGTTATCCTATTGCCCAAGAGAAGCCAACCAAGCCGCCGATTAGGTAGCGAGAGCTCATCGCCTCAAAACTCTTTTTCCAAATTGGTTATCCGCACCACCTCAATCTTTTTGGGGTATTTTATGTTCTGAATCCAATCTATCGTCTACTTGTAATCCTTGCTTTATGAATGAATGAATGACCTATTTCAGACAAAAAAAAAAAAAAAAAACTCATTATATATAGGTCAAAAATGTGTTTTTAACCCATTTTGACACTTTTAAACGTGGCAAATCTTTTTTTCAATTTAGTTGTGGTAGCGAGTTTTTATCATAAGATTAACAAGCTCCGAATGATGGGACATAGCACCGGTATTTGTGTGTAAGTGTAACATATGAAAGGGGAAGCATGTAGGAAAAAATAGGGAGAAACGTATGAATTAAAGAAAATGACTTAAATTAAAAGGATTTGTTTCAGAAAGGTGTTGGCTTAAATAATAAGAGAGGTTGCTTCTCTTGTCATGATCTTAGGTTCAAGTCTTACTAGAAACACTCTGTGAATAAAATACGAAGTGCGCCCCTAAAATCGCGCAAAGAGGTGCAAAAACTAATCCAAAAACCACGTAATTGTTAAACATAAATTGTGTATTTCTAACTTTGTCTCTAATTGGTGGGAAAAAAAAAAACTACGTTTTCTAACTCCATCAAAGCAATTTGTCAAGTAATCACAAATGAAATCATATTTTTGTATCTTTAGCTAGCATATAAAATCTTAAATTCTTTATCTTTATCCCTTCTTAGCTTAATTGAATAGAAGGGAGAGAGCGATTGAGGGTGATTTTATTTGTGTTGAATAAATATCGTTTGTCAGCTAAAAACCACATAGGAATGATTTATGTATTCATGATGAATTGGGCCCTTTGTATAACATCTGCCTGCCTAGTTTAGAAATAATTAAAGAGAACAAATTTGAAGGAAAGGGTAAATGTTGGAATTCGATGAGCCAAATTCATCGACAAAGTTACGAGATTTATTGGGTATCAACTTATGTAGAAAAGACAGAATTCCACAATTAAATAGAACTGAATTGATGAATTGAACTAGAACTTCACTCTTTGAAGATTTTGGAACTCATTTATTTTATTTTAGATTCATATCAGAAAACTCACATAACATACTACATTTCAAACTGACGTAAAAACAAGAGTTACCTCTCAATTATGATCTCCTTAATTTTTCATTCCCCAAACTATTACTGCCACTTTTCAAGCATGCTACGTGTATTCATTTTAAATATTGGAAGCGATCATAGGCTTGAGGTCTCATCAGGCTGTTAGGACCCGAAATGTAAATGAGTCAACTTGAACACGTTACTCTGTATGCAAAAGCTTCAATTGACTATCTTGGTTTAGCCTATGCGGAGAATTTGTATATATTCATGGGAAAATTGCAATTGCCGTCCGCAATTCTTGCATTGAATTTCAAGTCGCATCTTTCACCCACATATGGTTTACCAGGTTGCTATATTCTTTTCCCAAATTACTCCATTCTCAATATTGGATTTGGTTTTTTTGGGCGTAAATTTTGGGTCTACAAGAGGGCAAATAGGTCCTGTTAAGTCGGGGAGATGCAAAATATGAGTTTTGAAAGTGACAAATATTTGATATGGAAAGCAAATTTGAGAATGATTTTTGCAATAAATCCTGTATTGCCAAACCTGCCCACATGATTGGGCCTACTATCAGCAACCAATGCATACTTTCACGTAGGGGTGTCGAACTGAACTGAACCATTAGGGAAATTGTTGAACGGAACCAAATGTGACCCGAATTGAATACAAATTGAAACCTCGATTTGGTTCGGTTTGGGTTTTTGATTAGTTTTTGGTTTTCGCTTTTCACTTTTTTTTTTCGTTTTTTTCTATTGTATATTTTAAGAGTAATTTTTCCGGGCCGGGTTTGGTTCGGATTTTTTATTTTCAGTTTTCACTTTTTTTTTTTGTTTTTTTTTTGTTTTTGGTTGTGTATTATAAGAGTAATTTATACTAGATTTTATACTAGAAAGAGAACTGAACCCAACATTAAAATATTTTTGATACTTCCAGGACATGGCAGAACCAAGAAAAATCAAGCCATGAAGATGGAGTTTTATAATTTCCACATCCAGAACAACTTCATCGTATTTAATTACAAAAAGGGTAGATAAAAATAACCACAACTGAATCCAAATCTAAGATCTAATATGCATTTCTAGCAGAGTAGCAGAGGACAGTTTGCAGGAAAAAAGTAGGAATATTTTACACTTTGTCTCCTCTAAATTGGGGTTAGAGGGCAATGCAAATTTGAACAAACCCCCCAGATGCAAGAAAGGCCTCATTCCAAGCCCCCTAATGAAATTCTGACCCAAAAAGAAGGGGGAAAAAGACGAGAACCTAAGATCTAAAGCAACAAATCTAACCTCAAAATGACATAAGAGAGACAAGAATAGAGGGGAGATATATTCAGCAGTGAAAACCCAACACAGATCCGTCGCTCACCGCAATGGCCACCTGGCAACCGGCTTTTGTCTCCACATGCTACGTGAAGAAGTGCAAAACACTAACTCTCTTTTGTCTAAGAGATTCCCTCAACCCCTCTCTCTCTCTCGCGTCTCTCTCTTGAAACTAGCTCGTTCTCCTAACCATGGCAGCCACTGACACCCACCAGTTCCATCGACACCCAGGCCGAAATTGAGCTCAATCTGGACATCACAACAGGAAATTGAAAAGCGCAGTAAAAATCAGAGAAGGTCGAAGCGCACCTCGAGCCGACGGGCGATGTCGGAGGGGAATTTGTCGGAAATGCAGGGCTACAGCAACGAGACAATAGTAATGGATGGCGAAAAATCATCGCTTCCTCCGAGATTCGTTTGATTGCGAGGGGAGAGATATTTCACTCTTTTTTAGGGTTAGTAGATTGCACTTGTAGGAGATGAGATTTACATTTTAGGGTTTTGGTTTTGGATGGTTCGATTCAGTTAATCAAACTGAACTGATAAAAACAAATTTGATTTTTTTCATTATCTGAAATGAAAACCGAACCGAACTGAAATTACATGAAACTTTGTTTTGGTTCGTATTTCAATTCGATTTTTCAGGTTCCGACATCCCTACTTTCATGTATGATCCTCACATCCCCAAGGCCCGCTTCATGTATGGATCGCCATTGCAAGTTCTCACATGCCTAGGCCCATAGTCCTACTACCGACGGTCCGTCTCCACTTCAAACTTTTGTTTTTTTTTTTTTTTGGTCGAATGTGGCAGATTTAATGAAGCTATCAACCTCTCTGCCCAACTCCAATTCATTTCTTAATCCTCATAATAAATGCCATGACTTGGTTGCTATCTTAGAGAAAACCCACCAACCAATCTGTCATTTGCCTCTGTCCTTCTTGTCATCAAAAAGTGTGCATGAAGTCTCTGTGTTTTTTGGTCAAGAGCATTGTTGTTCTGTCATTTTCAACAGCAACACTGGCGGCATGAGTACAAACATGAGCGTATCTCCATTTCTTTCAACTTTGATCGAAAGGCTTCCGATGGAAACAGCACAAGATTTTCGTCATCCGCCATTATTTTTTGCACGTTTTACAATGCCGAGAATGAAGCGTTGTGAGCATCATATGGGGGAATGAAATTGACTCAGTCAGCTTTTTTAGACAAGATGAAGTAAAAATTGAATGACCGTCCCTTTGATAAATATATTGGAGTTTGCTTTAAGTTAAAGGGGAGCCAACACTTTCTTCAGAGACATGCTCAACTACATAAATTCAAGATGAGAAAGTCAAAAGAGAGAGGCAGCGGAGAAATACAGATTTTACACTTAGGTTGCATCAAGTAGGTGCTTCCTATTTTTTGAGAAAAAAAAAAAAAGAGGGAGAATTGGGAAATTGTCAGAAAACTCAGTAGTTGACTTCATGAGAAACCTAGCTCTAGACTCTCTTCAATCACACCTGTGCTTTTGAAGATGGGCAGCGAGTTTGATACGGCAGCTTCTTTATTGTCATCCACAGTGGTCACAGAGAAAGCACTCATTAAAGGAAGCACAATCAGTACCTGTTTCCATGAACCTGCATTAAGAAAAACAAGTAATGACTTAGCATATATTGAGTTTCTCTTTTGATGTGTCTTAACCATTTTTAGAGTTAGCACTACTCACATCAAATGAAACTAGGGATCTGCAGTAATTGGCGTTTGTGAGCACTGTGCTGGTGGATCCACACTCACTCTCCTTAAGCGACATCGTCGACTTATCCAGCTTGATTGACCAGGGATACTGGTAGTTTTGGGCCGCCGACCCGACGTGCGACGATGACCGCTGCATCCTCATCGAGCGTGGCACGTTCCTCCCCTCCATCGAGGGCCTTCTCCGGCTCGGCTGCCTCTCGTAGTAATTTTCTGGCCTCTGTTTCGGCGCGCTCTGGGATCGGGCCTTGGCCCGGGAGGACTCAGTGTTGGCCATGTAGTTTGGGTACAATGGGTAGTCGTAAGAGAGGGATTCTGCGTACTCGGACCTAGGGAAGGCGAAGGGTATCGGAGCAGGGTCAGGCTTGGACACGGCTGAGGAGAACTGCGGGCTGCTCTGAGCCATCCCGAGGGAGTAATCCTCGAAGTGGCCACTGCAGGTTCTTGGGCTGAGCTCCGTAAGGGCTGACGGCGCCGGGGATATCTGGTTGTTCTCGGGCTTGAAGTATGCCCGGTGCGCCGAGAATTTGGGATCGATCCACTCGGGCTCCGGATGAGTGGAGTAGCTATTCCTGCTCTTTGTGCTTGCTTTTGATTCCCCTATGTCCATCTCTACAATCTTTATATTCTCCTCCATCATTTTCTCAGATTCCTAAATGCATAAATCAAAGATTCAGTCATCATTTCCTAAAAAGATTAATATCGGATATTAGAGGTCACTGTTCCATCATGTTAGGTGACTAACAATACAGAATTAGCTTTTCTTGGCCAAAGAAATTGGATCTTACATGGTATATGTTGCGGAACCGATTGTCTTGAGTGGATTTCCGGTGCGTCGAGAGTCTTGGGTCGGTGGGCTTTGGGACCTCGGCGCTGCGTAGCCTGTTTGCCCGGGCCCTGGCCTGGACCGTCACCAATGCCTGTATGCACCGGAGAGTTGCCGTGGCCTGTTTCCTCACCAGGTGACCCCTCACCAACGCCTGCAACTTCACCAGCCCTTTCAACGCGCGAAGTGCTTTCCTCGCCTGAGAAACAATCCAAAAAACAGATCAGATCACATCAATCCCGTTGACTTGGCTCTTGTTGGAATGGGCTACTCGTCCATGTCTCAAGGAATGCTACATCTACTTTAATCTCTGATCTCTAGGAGTACAGCATTTTTTACCAAGTAAGATCTGAAAACTGATTGGATCTTGATTGCAGCAGCCTCCTCAATGGCGCTGCCTCTTCCGTTAGCAGCTGCAGTCAGCCGGATCACGGCAGCCGCAGCCTGTGCAGCTGCCACTGCGGCATCGGCGGCAGCAGCAGTTGCTGCTGCCACGGCCATCGCGTGCTTCTTCTGCTCATTCTCAGAGTCTAGGGTGGCCAACAGGGCTGGTGGTGTTGCAGTAGTAGAGGCAACAAGTTCTGAGGAATTCAGGTCCTTTGAAGGAGGAGTTGCTGGTGCAGCGGACGATCGCCGGAAGCTCCACCGCCGCTTATCCTTCGGAGTCGTGGGCAGGAATGAGATCGGGGTCGTCGGGTTTTCGGATGGAATCGAGGAGGGATTGTGGGTGTGATTGGCTGAGCTCTTGTCCTTCTCTTTGTGATCCCTGTCTTTCTTGCCCGTCAAGAAGTGTCTGAGCCACTTTCCTGTCTTTCCCATTTCCCTTTCCTCTCTTCAAATCCGCCTAAACTGCCAAAAAGAACATGGAGGAGGAGGAGGACGAGGCAAACGAAAACGATTTGAAGGCAATGCTTAAGCACTTGTTTGGAGCACTAGTACTGCAATGATCTTTCTTATTATAAAACACAACTCAGCTGCAAGATTTTCTTTTCTTGTTTCTGGTTTGACAGCCTCATCTCACTGTCTCATTACTCTCTCTCTCTCTCTCTCTCGCAACCACCGTATGCAGAGAATTATTATGGGTCTTCTTATTGGCAACACAGGCTTTAGAGAGAGAACTATTTTGTCCTGTGGTGGGGGTGTGAGGGAAGCTGAGAGGAAGCAACATGCATAAAGCCACACCGCCGATCCCTAGGATAGCTAATGAATTGGTGAGTTGTGTGATACCTTACCTTCCATTGACATTCTTTGAAAAGTTCTCACATTGGAGGAATTATTTTATAATCTTGAGTTACTATCGATAAATGCCATCTTATCCGCATTAGTGATTGAATTAATGTATTTAACAGTTTTCACTATGGCTGTCACATTTAATGTTCACCCAATCTTATTCCTATACCCATCTTGCCCTGGCCGCCTGCCCCCACTAGTCCCGTCCGGGGCTGATTTGGTAATTTGGGTAGGGTATTGGTGAAAATTAGGCGTGGGGTGATGATCAGAGACCATGTGGAAATGTGTCAAAAGAACATGGGGAATCCTTGTAAAATACTTATTTTAAAGATTCGGGGGAGAAGATGTGCGTTTGTCCCACTTGGAGATTCATAATGGGGTCATTGTATTGCGAGCTCTATCCTTAATTTTATTTCTTATTTCACTAATATTTTATAAATTTGTTGGGACTTACAAGAGATTGAAGAGACATTGGCAATGGTCCCTTAATCTGGATGGTTTGCCAACCGGGCCTGCACGTGCTCTCGACCAAAGCGCACACGCACATGCAACGCAAGAGAGGAAACACTTGCCTGAACCGGACGCACGAGGAAGCCCGGTGAATCCCAGTCGTTGGATGAAGCCGGTCCTACATGAGTCGTGCACGATTTAACGGCCGAGATTTACTGGGCTCATTTGCACCGGTAATGTGCAATATTTTTGCAGAAAGAAGAGAGGTGTTTTGCCTGATGAAGTGCACTTTGGGGTTTGAGGTGAAGGGCTTTTTCCATCTTGTCTCCAAACCTTGATATTCGCCAAGATGCAATTTCCCTCCATCAAGTCATCTTTCGCGCTCTTCTGTCTCTCTCAGTTTTATGCATTTCCCAAAAGAGCAGAAGTAAGTAACCCCCAATGGGCAAAGGCAATTTAACTTGTGGGACTGAGATAGTGATAGGGGCTGGATTATCATGTCGGTAAGTCGTGAACAGTTGAAAAGTGTTAAAGAGGAGTTTCTATCATCCATTGACTTAAGCATTTAGTGAGTCATATCGATCATTTGGTCAAAGCATATTGTGCCAAAATATCTTCCGTTTCATGCCTTACCCAACAGCTGGTATGGCAACCTAATAATACCGTGCATTGTATCTTACAAATTCCTCGTTTCAGAATTAGGAAAGAATTAGTGGATTAGGGACCGGCTTTCGTTTCTTTATAAAGAGCCCTTACTTGGATAGGCAAACTGACATGACAACATGAATTGACACAATTAACAATCCTCAAGAATGGTGCATCTGATAAGTTTGCAGACACACGATGGAAGACATGGCATCCTAGAGTATTTTGATTAGGAGACAATGCGATTACGACATAAGACCTACTGTATCTAGATAAAACATTTGACCTTTGAAGAGTTGAATTATTGACTTACAGGAATATATCAAAAATTCTTCTATTTTTTTACTTCAACCAGAATATCACTTTGCATCCTCCATTTTGAAAATCACAATCTACAGCGAGGCATTGGATTGTATTTCGCACGTGAGTTTATTCACCAAACAATCACTTTCTCTTCTTAGAAATGCATATCACTTTTCTCTTCCCAACCAACGACTTTTCTTAGATCCGTCGCCCCTGCCAGCCCTTCTTCGCGCTCGTCGTTGGCCACTCTCTCAAAGAGTAGAAAATCCCCAGAAATGACTTGGCATTTACTACCGTTACTAGGAACCATTTACTGCCTAGCATTGGCTGCAGAAGCGGGTCCATTAGGCGTAATACCTGTGCACAAGGAGCCATTGCCGAGGGCTGGAGACGCAACGTGGGATAGCAGTTGTTGGGGAGGCAAGCCAAATCAGTGACTTCAAAGCTTCCTGTTTTCTGCTTTTAGATAAAGCCAACAGGACCGCCCCAGGGTACAATCTGAAGGTTGGCCCTTCTTCATTTCGACATGAATAATAATGGGAAAGCCACGCTTTGTCTGCAATAGACGGGTGGTCCAGAATTTCTGATGGGGTTAGCTCAGTGGAGTTCAATGTGTTATGTAGCTATCAAATGTCTCAATATGCGGAAGCATCAAATCAATATCCTGAGATGTCATTGCCGAGTGTACCTGGTTCTTGGAAGCTTGCTGGATCATAATTTTGAAAATATTTTCCTAAAAATGAGTGTTTGAAATAATTAGCTTTTGGAAAATATTTTCATGAATTTTTTCACGGGCGATGAAATCTTGTTTTATTCATTCAATTTTTATAAGTGATACGAGTGATCATTTTTAAGAAATTGTTTTTCAAATCATTCATTCTCCATGAAGTAAACAAGCCTCGGAAGAAAAGGGGAAAGACGATTAGGCCTTGCTCTTGTATGGATTGGGAGTTGTACAAGTTGGGCAAATTCACCCAATAATTCTCAAAGATCTTTGACTACATAGACTTGAGGATGTTGAGAAGCAGCAGAAGTAAATTTATAAAAGAATTGTTGTAACTGCACACACGACGCGACCTTAATAACACTACTAGGTAGGAAGATCTTTTCCCTAATGAATGATGGGACTCAATAGTTTACTCATCTTTAAGAATGGGAAATAGCATGATGTTTAACATGAATTTTTCGTGTAAATAAAAATGGTTTAAATAGGGTTGGGACTTACCTTGCCCATTGTTAATGTTAGGTGTAAAACACCGACGAAACATCAACTGCCCATAAACGAACCCATCACCTTAACTTCCTAGGTGCTAGCGGGGAAACCTAATACCGGTAATATACTTAACCCTAGATTTTTTTTTTTGGTCGAAACTAAAAATTTCATTATAACTTCGGAAGCTTACATCCAGACGCTAAGGCGTTGGCATACACAAGGTCTAGCAACAGGTAAGGCGGATATATGTTCTAGTCCTGGATCGAAAAATTGGAAAGCTGGGCCTTAGCAGCCCAGTCAGCCACATAATTTGTTTCTCACTTACAGAACCAAACAACTAGGTTAGGGAAAAAGGAAAGGGAATCAGTTGCCTCCGCGAGTAGAACGCAAGTCTCCCATGGCGGCGGTCCCTCACCCGTGATAGCAAAGAACAACGATCTTGCATCGATTCAAGTGTGATCGGAGCCTGATGAAGCCCTTGGCCCAGCAGATGCCTGAGCGCGAAAGTAAGAGCCTGAAATTCCGCAATCAAAGCTGATGCAGCTGGAAATAGTGTAGTATAAACGTTGGTAAGTCTACCGTACTAATCTCTACAAATCGAAGCCATCGATCCATATGTGCTTCCTAGCTGAAAATGCTAGATCTGATTCTGTTGCTGTTGTCCCGTAGATCGTGTCGAAGAGAAAGAGTGAGAAACCTGATGAAGTCGAGTCTGTAATAGTGCGATCTCCACTGCTAAAGAGGGATCTAGACGATGGCCGCGGAAGATAACACCATTCCTCATTCGCCAAATTTGCCAGAGAACATTGGTGATAAGCTCCAAAGCAGGTAAGTGAGTCGGCGATTCAGCCTTTCTTGTCAATCAAACTTCTAATTGAGTAACCGAACTAGTCTGGAGGATTTTCTCGTCTTGTACTCAGACAATAATTAGGATTATTTTTTCCATAAATGAGTCCATTTCCTAGATCCGATCAAACCAAATCAGATAAATTTAGGATAGAGGATTTGTGATGAATTATTTCGTTGAAACCTGACTAGAAGAAATTGCGTCAAATTTATAAGAACTCAAGCCCCTATTCATTTTTTACCAACTTAGCCTAGCCCTTGGGAATTGAAGCTATGGTACTTATAGGACAAGTGTCCTTCTGCATAAAATGTATAGTACCCCAACGATACTTATGAACGTCATGCGACTCTCATATTGTGACGAGCATGAAATGGTTACATGCAAGTATTGCTCCGGAGCGTGGATCTAATTAAGGAGGTGGTTTTATTTGATGTAGACTCCACGAACAAAGAAAAGAACGACGGTTTGAAAAGTGAGCGATAGGTTGACCATTCCGAATACTCATTCATGATAGGAGGCGCAATCGACAAAGGGATTGATAAACTATTCAAGGGTCAACCGGGTACCAAGCGTGGTAGCTCGATAGTAAAATGATTGCACTATCTTTTACGAGATGACAAAATTTAAGTTATGTCGTCAGTCATTTCCTCGCTAGCTTTATGCCTCAGGTATTAACTGTTCTCACATCCTGAATTAACTCACTCGAGATTTGGCATGTTCTATACTGAACTTCACAGTTTTGTTCTTTAGTGTACATATGGGATGTGTCCCATTCTGGTATTGCTCTTACTGAAGCATGCTTAACACTAGAGTTCTAATGTTAAACGTCCTCTTTTTATTTTGTGAACGTATCAACGATAATTCCAGCTGATTTAACGGGTCAGTCCGATAGTGCTGGAGAAAAGAGAAAGCGGTAAAAACAAAGCTCTCTGATCACCAAATGAAGGAAGACTCAGCGATGTCCATGGTCCAGCAAGTCAGTCCTTGTCCACCATGCAAGGGCTTCATCATCCTAAAAACACCCCAGTCCTACTCAAATAAACACGATTTTATTATTCATGAGTTTAAAATGCTTAACTTATTATCCCGTAAATACATTAACTGCTCCATTTATTATACCAATTTATGGCATTTTTAACAACATAGTTGAATAATTGCACTCAGCTCTTCTACCACACACCCCTAGTTATGTTTCCCCCATCGTTTGGTCCTTTTCATTGCCTTAAAAACCACATAGCAAACAAAAATAAATTCGTACAAAAGCTCAATAAAATAATCTTCGGGAAACTCTATGGTATAAGATGCATGGAACCCTAAAGGTGGTGTTGTCCTTGTCCTGCCAATCAATTATGGAGGAATTAAGAAGTCTCATCTCATCATCAACATCGATTTTCTGTAACGTGGAAAGGATTAGTTGGCAATCACGTGGTGTGTTTATTTCTTGATCCTTTGACTCGTTGTTTTGTTTAGGGAGACACTGCCCCTATTGAGATTTGTCACTTTACTTGGTCTAGTCACTTGAGTACATCATCATGTCTTCCTCTTAAATAGATATAAAATATATGGGACAAATCTTGCAAAAGCATTTATAATCTAATTGTAGACAGTATGTGTTGTATCTAATTAGTACGTTCATGATGGGGTACGATTAGAATGCACCATGTCATCTTGATATGCTACGACGGAAAGACGCCCTTTGAAAGGGTGTAATGGAGTCATATAAAAGACTCCTGAAGACAACCGTTGGCACGGTTGGCAGAACGTACACTCAGAAAGAAAGTTCTTCTTTTCTCGTCCCCTTTCCATCAAAAGAAAAAGAAGGCGTTCCATTTCTCTTTACAAGAACAATTGGCATTTACGCTGTGGAAATCGGATGTTTTCCTCGTGATTACATTTAGACCAACGCGAGGTAATATTGTTCATGATTCATCCGCAATTCAACGATCATTCCGGGGTAAATTGTTGAAAGCGCATCGGATAGAGGTAAGTCGTCTTCTGCCAACTTTCATCCAACAGTATGGATGGAGAAGAAATATAAGAGTGAATTTGTTTTACGAAAAATGAATTATTTGAAAATATTTTCTAAAAATAGTCCATTTGACCACTTATAAAAATGAATGAACAAAAAATATTTTCATCGTCCACGATAATATTTAGAAATAAATTATTGTCAATAATAGAAATATTTTCATTGACTAATGATTTTAAATAATACAAGAGATAATTTTTAGGAAAGTATTTTTCAACCATTCGTTTGTTGCAAAACAAATAGAGCCTAAGATAAAGATTAACTTCTTAAACTTCTTATTATAGATCATTAACATGGCTAGAAGGTCAATTTTCATTATCTTCATGTCCCATTTGATGGGTCGTTTTGCGTGAGGATTTTGTTGGTAAAGCAAAAACGTCTATGACAAGCAAGCATCGTCTCTAAAAATAAATTATGCACGTCCTTCTTAAAGGGTAATAGGCAGTGGGGTCCATTGATACCGCTGCCATTTTGCTTTTGTTAGATTTTAGTATTTTTTTTTTTAGTATTTCTATTTAATAGACTAAATTTTACCCCGTGTAATTTAAATTAGTATTCTAAATCTAGTTCTAAACTTAGGAGTTCTTCTCTCCCAATTTAGATCTAGGAGTTTAATAATGTTTTCAGGGATTCGATACCTCCATACTTTGTCCGTGTACAGGTCCTCTACCTCCAATTTCAATGATGATTGCAAGAGTTCAAGCGTCTCACTAAACTATGAAGATTTGCTCTTCTAAAGGTTAGATCCGTGTCTATTCAAGCTATTTTAATTGTCTGCATATAGCAATGGTGTAGAGGAAACCGAACCTAGGGGCGCAATAACCGTAGTTATTGGAGGAGAAATTTCCGATATATGCTCATTACTGACGACGATACGAGATCTAGTGATTGACCACCAATTATTTTGCTTGAAAGATCCGTTTTTTAGAATGAATGTATGCTTAACCTTGCCGGTGCTTTGTTGATCCTCTTTGTTTTTGGATTTGGCTTTGTTTTGTAGTGTTTTGGCCTTTGCTTTGTTTTGATTTGTTTTACCACGAAAGTCTATATACTTCTCATGTATCCTTTTGAGTCATGGATACAAGTTTTTTCAACCAAAAAAAAACTTCTTAATCCCATAAATATATTTAAATGAAAGCACAATTAATTCTGCTCCATTAGTCTTACATTTTGCCCATGAAGTTTAGAAGTATACATAACTCCCACCCTCCATACATCCTTGTAGTTTCCTAAACTTCAAGGTGTGATCTAGATTCCGAGAAAGCTCTAGGGGAAAAGTGCAGATTCTAGAAGTAGGTGATGCGTACGGTGAAATAAAAGAAATTTAGAGATAACTTTATGTTATTTTTATAGAAGAAAACCGAAGACAGAACATATGGATACAGCTTGTTATCTGAGAACACACTATTCGCATAGTACAAATATTTAAAAATATTTGATGTTTTGATTGATGTTTTTATATTTCATTTGGAGAGTTCATTGGATGGACTATATTAGAAAAGTTTAAATGCATGTGCATATGATTAAATAAAATATGGAGGACCCGTTTCGCCTTTTTTGTCTGCATGTCCTTAAGCACATGCAAGGTCGGTAAGGGTTTACGTCGTTGCTATGCTTTTTGCCTTTGTATTTTCCAGTTTTTCTTTTCCCCCCTTCTTCCTGGGTGTGAAGCAACTTAAATTCCTCTTGGCATGTCCTGTACTGTTTTTCTAATAAAAGAAAAAGCCTACACCAAATGTTTAACCGTCACTTTCAACAAATGTTTGAACATTTAAAACAACCCATGCTAAGGGGTGGAAAAAAGAGGAGAACCCTCCGAGGGAGGGTGACCCCCAGTGAAGCTTCCGTACTCCTGCTCGATTGAGAAGAAAAACTTGGTGGGAAATTGGGAGAAGAATGCTTGTGGGCACCGGCACATTAAAATAAGGCGTTATCTAAACTGGGTGCTAGGGTTATCTAGACTACCACTAGAAACCTTCACTCGGTTGTGGCAACACGACCCACTAAGCTGATATGTGCTTCGCACAGTGTTATTCAATTGACTTGTCGGCCTAATACCCCTAGTTGAATGACACTGTTCACCCATTGCAAATAGAGATGATCAATGGGAGGGCGGACACAAAGCCCATGAGGCTAGAAAGACAAATATTTAGCCAATGGGCTTTTGTCAAAAAGTTGAGCCCGCCCAACTTCAGCAAGACTAGGAGGTTTTGTAGAGTTCCACTTAATCTTTACTTATCACAATGATCACTTAAAAAACGATACCATAAAATGAGGATAGGCAATCTAAATAAACAGATTTAGGAAAATTAACGGATTTTTCATGGCTTCATGTGAATTAGTAATAAGTCTCTTCGTAAAAATTTTCTTCTTTTATTGATTGATAGAATGCAAATATAGTTATTTCGAACAGACAATTTTTTATGAACAAAAAAAATATGGAATATCTTACAAAAGCAATATTTGCGAAGACATACCTGCTCGTCTCATTAGCCTACCAACATTAAAGACCGAATATAGAGAAAATAACCTTAAAAAAAAAATTGTCGAAGAACCTTAAATATTGAAACGTGTGATAAACTAGAGGGGGGTTTGGAATGGCACGTCAGCCCAAAACCCAGAGACGAGATGATAGCGATAGGCACATGGTCACTGGACTTGTCAAAGACGTTGCACATTTTCCCCCATTGCACGTGTGAGTTCCCCTCGTGACCGGTGGCCCAGACAGCCAAGGCGGCGCCGCTCTCGGAGAAGAGGAGCACATATGCGATATCCTCAATTCGAGCCCTATCTAAGGAATATAATTACAACGGTAATCGATAAATCGTGTAAAAATAAGGAACGGTCACCCTAGGATAAAAATTCAATTTTTCATCTGCGGACCGTTGATTTTTGAAAAAAATGGAAATGGGCCGCAAACAAGGAGCCATTAGGGCCCAAGCCGCAAGTGGGCCCAACGGGCCTCACACTCATCATGGGCGGCCTGGGTGGGCCCATCAAGGCCAATTAAGCCCACACTTAACCTTTTGGAAGCTTGTACATTATATATCCATGTGCATGAATAGTGCTTTCGATTATAGTTTAATTAAATCTCTAAATTATTCCTTCTAGAAGCTTGTTGGCTTAATAATATTAGAATTGTTATCTTCCAAGGAGGGAGAGGCGCCTATTTGAAGAGGGAAAGGGGAGAGTCCAACTTGGTTAGTTTCCTTAGTTCATTTCCAACTTGATCACATACTTGAAATCTAGCATTTAATTGAAGAATGGATAGGAAGATTTTCAAGAGCTCTTGGTGGCCATTCAAAAGACTTGGGCAAGAGTAATTCAAGGAATTTTGTATTAAGTTCATTAAAGTTTTGAGGAAACTTGAAAGAGAAGCCCCTATTCTCTCACTCATTCTCTCTCTCTCTCCCTCACGCCATCTCTCTCTCCCCCTCTCCTTCTCTCTCACCATAGACCCCCCAAATTTCTCTCTCTCTCTCTCTCTCTCTCTCTCTCTCTCTCTCTCTACCCTCACTCTCTCTCCCTCACGCGTCTCTCTCTCCCCTTCTCTCTCCCTCTCTCGATCGCTCATCACCACTGTCAATAACCGTCTCACGGCGTGGCTCGCCGCACATCATGACGCCGTTCACCGTCTTGCTTGTCATTGTCCTCTATCCAATAGTGCCACCGCCCGCCATTGCCATTACCTTCCATCGCCATGACACGCCACCGCCACCCAAGGCCATGAGTCGCTATTTCCATTGCCATCCTCACCGCCGTCTCACACCACTTCCTTGTTGTGCCGCACATCACTGCCGCCATCCATTGTCGTGATCTGCGTGCCATCGTCTCCGCCACCGCTCACCATCAAAGCTAAGAAGCTAATCTAGTGAGTGGTTTCCTGAACCTTGATTAGAATGGTATTTACGCTTGGAATTAGGGTTAGAATTAAGGTTAATGATAATTAGATTAAGAGATATATAGATTAGGTGATAACTTATTTTGATAAGTGATTAGTATTGGTGATAGCTTATCTTGATTAGTAATAAGTAATTATGATAACTTATCTTGAAAAGTGATAAGTTTTTGTGATAGCTTTTCTTGAAAGTGATAAATAATAGTGATAGCTTATCTTGAAAATTGATTAGTGCTTGCAATATCTTATTTTGAAAAGTGATAAGTTATGTTGATAAGTAAATCCATGGTGTGATATTTTGAATTGAGGGATGGTTGTCATGAGAATGAAAGTTAATAACATTTTGTTCTAAAGTATTGTTAAAAAAGAAAGTTTAAAAAGGCATGATAGGAATGATTCATGAAATACTGCGGTGAGATGTCAAGTTTTATGTGTTTGCATTGATAATAATGGAATGAGTTTATCGTATGATTATTTTGGTGGATAAATAATCAATGGGTGATCATATGGAATTATTTTATGGTATTTTTGTGTGTAAAAATTGCTAGTGTATAACGCGTGAGGATTAAACACTCTTGCATTAGCTAAGTTGGAAGATAAAAATTAGCTTGAGTGGTTGATGTGCTCGTGTGATCACTTAAATGGTTATGTACTCGAATGACTACAAGGGACAATGTCCAATGGATTTCGGATGCCTAGCGGAGATCCAAATGCCGTTCACGGATAGATTTTGGAACAATGCTCTTAATTGAATACCATCTTCGAGTGAGGTTGAGACGTTGCCGTGCCTGATGGGGGTAGGACGATGCCTGATTATATCGGAAGATCACCGACTCGAGTATCGATCGTGGCCAAGAGCGATCATAATAACCTAGACTCATGTGGATGCATTGTGCATAGAAGTGATAATGGTTGTGTCTAGATTATTTGTGTTTGTCATGTGCCTACTGGAATTGTTGACTCATGTGTAATTGTTGGATACGTCATTAGGGCGCTGCATGGTGAGTTGCTCATTTCAATCTTATAGATGATCCAAAGCAAATGATTTACTATTGATCTGCCATCGACAATTAAGTCGCACGTAGAGGGTGTCTCCGAGGCGAAGTACTCTACTACGCGAGGTTTTGGGAGTCCACTTATTGAGTTTTCTCACTCGTTGTGGTTTAAATTTTTCATGCCCAAATCATGAGTAGTCCATTTCACCATGTGCGTTTTGGGGTGTCCGTTGATTAGGACACTCAAGTGACCCCCTTCCCAATAGAGGAGGCCAACATTGTATATGAGAAGTACGTGACCATCATCTCAGTGGATGAGGGGCTGACAAGCTCAATGCCCCACCGATTCATGGCGTGGTACGTATGGTTCGGAGGAGAGTTCTTCAGCCCTCTCTGGGGTTTTGATGGGCCGCCAAGCGGGGGATCTAGGAGTGCCATCTGGGACCCTATGATCGTGGACGTAAGCACAAGCCAATGTACTACGACATGGACACATACTAGGCACGTAAGGGAGGTACCACTTTTTGAGGTTGCCCTCGTACAATAGAGGAGTTAGGTTAACCCCCAACCCCTTTTGATCGGGAGGAATCTGCGTTGCGGATGTGTAATTATTAAACTTCCGATATACTAAATTGATGTATATATGTATATATGTATATATGTATCAAGGTGTTTGTGTTGATATATTTCCTTGCTATCCCTATTAATATATATGATTAGATGGAGTGGATTCTGCTTCTGTTTGTGTTTAATTAAAAAATAAAATGGATGGATAGGCAATGCCTCCTGCGATGTCGTAATTAAATGACTAAAAAAGGAAAGGATGCCACACGTCCAAAGAGTCAGGGCGTGACATGCTATGATGATGTCTGAGATTGCCACCACCTAGCTAGCACTCTGCTCTTGCCTGCCTTGGTGATGAATAGGAGGAGCAAGGAGAGAGCGGCGAACCCGCACGCCATAGCATTTGGCCACCACAAAGTGCTTGAAAAGAAAAGAAATTAAAAACATATTTTGTGTTAAGTAAAAAAAAATTATGTTCGAACTTTTCATGTACTAAAAAAACACTACTTAATTCAATTCACGTTGTTGTTGTAATGAAAATAATAAAAATTATCGTATTTCCATTGTCACCAAGAAAAAGATTAACCCGTCATGAAATGAGGGCACCCGATGCAACTTTTGATGCCCGAAGACTATCATTACGAGTGTTAGGATACACGCGTGTTTTGTGTTAAAGAAGTCTCACATTGGATAAGTGATGTAGTGTAGAATAATTAATATATGCAAGTTGGCTCATAACTCATTGACTTAAGTTTTTGAGTGAATATGAGTCTAACTAGATTTATTGACAGGCTCAAGATCCCTTTTGGCGATCTTCCTAGGTGAACTTATCGACTTATGTTGTGCATTCCCAACAAATAATATCAAAGCCAATGATTGATTGGTGCTTCACTTATGTTGCGCCGGTGGGCAATCTCCTCAAGTGAAAAACTTCTGCTAAGCGTTTCCAACAAATGGTATCAAAGATGATGATGGTTGACTAGTGCTTCACTTTAGTTGCCCCAAACTCACACGTGATGTGATGTAAAGTAGTTAATATATTCAAATCGGTTTATAATTCATTCGCTTAAGCTTATATTTCAATCTCAATGGTTGACTGGTGCTACACTTTTATTGCGCCAGACTCACATGTGATGTGGTATAGAGTAGTTAATATATATCTGAGTTGACTCATAACTCATTGATTTAAGCTTGTGTTTCAATCTCGAGTCCACGTTGTTTTGCCATGGCTGTGATTATATTATAGAATGCCTTCATCGCATGTGCTGCTATGGAAAGCTTATTTTCTCTGGAAGTGATTCACTGATTCAAGATCGCAAACGCAATTCATAGGTGTGGATCCTACGCAGCGACTACAATGACGCTACTGGAGTTTACCTCCACACTATCGAGCGATCGGCCCTCCTGTACTTCCTCGATGACTAGGTTGCTAAGTCGAGCAATTGTACTGGCTAGGGAGTTGCTCCGAAACTATATCCGGCCCATGGTAAATCGACTTCGATTCATGTTCCAGACGGGATAGAGCTGTAACTTGTTCCATAATTGTGCAAGGATTCTCTTCATCTAAAGCTGGTTAATTTTTCTCATCTTTCAAATGAAAACATAAGCGCAGCATTTTACCTTTTACTGCAACTTGATAAACATTCTGTTGAAATTGTCTAAGATGGACTTTCACTGATTAGTGTAGAAACTAGTACTCCTTTACCATCATACTCATAGACATTTCCATCTTCTTCCCTATTACCCTATGTATGTGTGGAAAAACTCAAGATGTTAGTCACAGTATATGAAATTGAGACCCTTATATACTTCATACCACAAGAATGTCCTGCTTAATCTTCTCGATAGTGCAGTCTTCGACATTGTACATTGCAATCGTCACCGTCATACTGATACTCCCTTCGTGAGCCACGATGTGAGAGGCAAGAATTTCTACTCGATGTCGGTCAAAGACACTAGTTACATCGGTCGCCAAATTTCGTCGGATTGACGTCGTGATCACAAAGCAAGCGAGATTGCCGTCAGACAAAGTAACGCTGATCGATGTGCTGTTGGTTATTACTTGGTCAGATGACATCTTCAGCTTCTCCAGCCTCGCCCTCTCTTCTTCAAGGGACCTGACGTAAAGAATCGCTTCTTGCAAACCTTCTGCCCTTGGAACCTGCAGAAACAAGAAATTAATAAACATGATCGATAAGACCAAATTGAGCCCATAAAATTTACCGGTATTTTGCTTGGCGATATCATTGACTTAGATAGTGAACTGCTAAAAGATAATTACTTAAGATGACGGAGATGATTTTGCTGTGCACCAGTGATCAACATGGCTATTAGGCTCGCAATTGTTGGAGAAATCTTTCTGGAATATTTTGAAGCTGACAAAACATTTCATGTCTGCGATTCATGTTATTTAAAGTCTAAAGACGCCACTGTTAAAAAGCATTCCAGTTTTTTTGTCGACTCTATCTGAATAACCTAAAGATTTGATCTTATCGACTAACGAAGATCTCTTGGCTGGATAAGACATTACGGATTCCTTTATTCGAATCAAGATTGATTGAAGATCCGATGATTGACGAATCATACTTGGAAGGTTCTACTTATGGAAACCGAGATCCTGATTGTATGGGCGATTGATGGGCTATCGACATGTTCCTTTAATGGCTCGAATGATCTTTCTAATTGATTCTGTCAACGGGAAGATTGGAAGAATTCCTTTGGTAAGTGCCAACGGGTATGATGGCATAAAGGAGTATATAAGGAAGACGTTCCAGTTGTTCGTGGGTGTGCACGATAGAAGAATTCCAAAGTCTGAAGCTCCTTATTCTTAGTCAATTCATTTACTAAGCTGAATTTTGTACGCAAAAGAGAGTCTATGTTTTGAAATACCTTGAGGAAGTGTGGTAAAATATCTACACTGTGGAATCAAGGGAAAGCATTGCTGTAACTTCTCTTTTGTTCATAGTGAAATCCGATCGGTGGACTCGGTGCGAAAAAGAGTGGACGTAGGCTTGGAATAAGCCGAACCACTATAAATTTTGTGTTCAATTTTTCTCTTCCCTACTCTCTGTTTATTTTGATCATAATCTGTTTTAAGAGGATCTTCTTTCTATTGTTTGCCTAGTATTGCTTTCGTATATTGATAAAATTATTTTTACACCTATTCACCCCCCTCTAGGTGTTTATACTAGCTATATCAGCAATTTGGTTTAGAATGCCGTAATCATGTCTGCGATTCATGTCGATTCTCGCCACTGTTAAAAAGCACCCCAGTTTTTCACTCTACTGAATAACAGAACCGTGGGACATGTGCCAGGGAGCATAGACCGGAGCTTTGAGTGCAACTCGGTGATATTCTCTGTCCTAAGCTTGTCTCTCTTCGAGCCCTGGAGTCTCCCTTAATCATCATTCTCTGGCCTCCCCCGCTTTCTCAGGCTCAATCCCTGCATGACAATGGCGGTCTTGCCATGACCTTCCATGGCGAACTCCCTAGAACTTCTTGCCGCTCCGGATCTAAAGGAGCCTGTCTTCAGATTTCACTTTCACTGAGACATGTCCGATTTATGTTATTCCATGAGTGTGTGAGCGAGGGATTGCTTTTCTGCAGAGGGCGGTTAGAAATGTGCAACTTACGGAGAGACAGGACAATGATTCTGAAAACTCAATCTCCCTCTCTCCCTCTCTCTCTGTCTCTCTCTCTCTCTCTCTCTACATGTGTCGTGTGTCTTCGTTTCGATATCTCTTTAGAGTACCAAATCAAGAATAAGATGGTCCCATTGACTCCGCCACTTGGCCACAGTGCGCTAAAACAAAAGAATCGAGACAGCAAGATGAAGTTTTATACTTCGTGATCGACCAAGAATTCTTAAATGCATCGACCAAGAGCCGTAGCCGCACGCTGCAGCGTTAGCCATCATAAGTTATCTTGAAAAAAAAAAAGGGGGCTTTGAGGTTAGAACTATTGGTATCAGATGCCCAAGCTTCGTTAATTAAATCAAGTGCCATTTTCAACTGCCTCTTAGTTCTACTTATCACTTTCTCCACCAAATTTGTGAATAAAAATTACAACGTAAATTTCAAAAAAAAAAAAAAGAAAGAAAGAAAGAAAGTTGAAAAAACTCATATAGCATTCCACATGTTAATGTTTGAAACATTTAATAGGTTTCATGTCGTTGAGATTAAATAAAAATCAAAATTTGAGTTCCAAAAGATTTTTGAAAATATTGAAAGTGAAAGTCACTCTAAATCCTTACCAAAAAAAAAAAAAAGTCACTCTAAATAGATTTCATAGACGATAAATAATTTCCAAACTTTATTTATTGGTAACACGTAATATTTTCAAATGATTAAATCTTGATTTTGAGCTTTCCTATGTTTGACAATTGGCATACCCGTCGTCCAGCTATAGAAAATTCAACTTGGTTCCGTATTCTTTATGTAACTAAGCCTTCCACTTTTTGAGGAACAACGATGGGCTCCCTAACCTCCCTAGGAAATAACTATTTCCACCTTGGCCGATTTCATCAAATAGCTTATAGAACGCCTAATCCAAGACTCCTTAGCTTTTGAATAACGAATTTGATTAATTCACGCTAGGTAAACTTCCGAAAGGAGATAATAATCCTCCGTTGTCAACGTGACGGGATGATAATAAGGGCTGCTCCATTTTATGCTCACTACCATCAGATCAAAATCCTAAATTCAACCCTCATCCCAGTTCTCTCTTTCTCTTTCTTTGACCAAGATGTGATCACTCATGGGCGGCTCCTTTGACATACCCAAACCAGAAAGGTAAATGAGCGAGTTTAGACAATGGACTTGCATATAATGCCCGGCTCACCTAACTATAGCTTGAGATTGGCCCAAATACTTATATGTAAATTGTATATCATTGGCATTTTTGGACATTACTATAGGCTCGACATTTGGGCCTAGCCGGGGTCGTTTAATGATCGACTCTACTTTGACCCTGTCACACCCAAAACTACAAAGAATGGGGATGACACGGCCGTCCTTCCACACAAAGGACGCAACCTCAAACATAACCAATAACATGATATCAACTTATATATATTTCAAACCATATATAAATATCAGATAGACCAACAGATTACTTGCAACATCAGAGTTTCTATAATCCACCAAAAAGAAATATACAATTAGAACTCAGCTAACTCACCACTAGCAACAACTATGTATACAATTTCTTTAAACCATACCAAAAAAATAGAACTCCCCAAAAGTTTCCCACCGGCGGCGCTCTCGCTCTATATGCCGCTAATTGAGGAACCTGAAAAGATTAAAGAACGAGTGGAATGAGCAACAATAGCTCAATGAGTAGTACATATATTCTAAGCAAATCGAACAACCACTATGCATGTATACAAAGCAATACTAAACTTCATAATGCCAACTCAATATATAAAATACATATCGAATCATATAAGAGTTATTTCTTATCATCAAAACTTTATACTAATATGGAAAACTCATTTAACTCACCATCAAAAGTTGAGTATCAATGGTCAAATCCATTGAATAATCTCCATCAAATATCACATATCAATGGTCCATCCATTGACTAATTTATTGCTTAATATTCTACCATGGTCACGACACAACGCTCGATGACAAGGCGACCAAGCTTTTCCCCTTGGCAAGGTCTCCACCTACAAAGCCGGTGGTTGGGCCCAAAAGGATATCCTGGTATGCATACCCCAAAAAACCCCTCACTGCGTTCACAATCATATTGAGCATAAATAACCATTCTCCAATACCAGAAATCCAATTAAAAATCAATATTATAAACCAAGCAAATAACCTTTTGCAGCATAGCCCATCATCTATTTCCCATCCATTTCTCAAATCATCATAAACCTTTCCATAAATCGGTCGCAAAGCAATTTCATATATATTTCTCCACGAACTTTGTATAACATGTTTTTCAAACATTCACAATCAACCAAATAGTAGTGATTGCTCGATCTGACTTTTATGCAATAAAAATGCTCTTCTCGATTCAATATATATACATATATATACTTCAAGACATGATTTTACAAAACCAAAGAAGATATAGTACCACTCACCTCGTCGTTTACGACCAAACGACGAACGATACTCATATCGTCTAACTCACGGCCCTATCAAATAACCGAGGAATAATGTTAAACTTAAAATAAAACTCTACCTCAACTACGAAACGACTAAACTACACCTTAACTCTAACAAAAAGAATCCTACGCACTAACAAATCGCATAACCAAAGCGAATGTTCAAGCCAATTGCAACATGGAGTTTAAGCGCAAAACTTAATCGCGCCATAACTTTCTCCTCCGAACCCCGATTTGAAATAGAAAGCCTTTCAAACGTATTACAAGAATCCCAACTTGACAGTCCCAAAATCAAGCCAAAAAATGACAAAATATGGACACAAAGCTGCTGGACGCGTACTGTTTACTGCGCGCGGGAAACTTTGAAATTTTGTTTTGGACAAACCATAAGCTCAAATTACGATCCATAAAATCTCACGGCTCCACAACACCCTAAACTATCATTCCAACAAAAATACGTGGCTTAACGACTCCAGAATCGGACTTCGCCGCTCGATTTTCCAAAAATTCCGAATTTGAGCCCTAAACCCATAAATTACTTCAATTGGACGAACGATGGGCCTAATCTCTTACCGAGCGCTACGTTATGGAGTCGAGTTGGCTTGGCGAGGCATTCGTCATGTACATGTGCCAAAACCCCTTTCCTCTCTTCTTTTTCCTCTTCCTTCTTTTCTCCACTTTTTTTCTGCCTGACGTTCTTCTGCCCGAAAGTGGGCTTTCTTTTTCTTTTTATCTCTTCCCCCTTTTTTTTTTTCTTTTGCTTTCATTATTTAAAGTGGATCTCACCCCCGTTTCTTTAACTTTTTCAAAAATCTCAAATATTACAGACCCATTGCTCAGACCCACACTCTCACCATGGACCACAATCTTCACTTCACGCCCGAATTCGAAGGCTCGGCATCCAGGGCCATGGCGGGTGCCGGGCTTCCAGGTTTAGGGCCATGCCCCAAGAGATGGTCGCCGTGGCTTTCTCCACGGCACGGGACTCGACTATAAGGACGGGATCCCGTCAGCCACGGACGACGATAGGGATCTCGCCGTTACTCCTCCGTAAAATTTAGAAAGCTAGGATCAACAGGTGAGATTTAATTTTATTCAAGGCGAACACCACAGTTTTTCGAGAATTAGATTTTCCCTACATGTTGAAGCCTCAACTACCCAACAACACGTGTAAGCAAAATAACCTCTTCCTGACCCACGAAAAAATCTCTCTGTATTGACTTCAGATTGACTCAGTGATCCTATTTTTATTGCAGAAAGTTCCACTTCAACTACCACCCGAAGTAAACCGAAGTCATTCCGAATATATTTCAAGTCTTTGAGGACAAGCGAGAGAGACAAAAAAAGGAAGCGGGTCGACCGATCTTTCGTTTTTTATCATCGGGTCGCCGCCCCGCAGCACTTGCTTATCTTGCCTTCTTGATCAGCGATGACTTCAGCCGTCGTTGCTGCTGCTGCGGCTGCTGCTTGTCTCGCCGTGATCTCCGTTCTGCTGCCCACGCTTGCTCTCGGAAACGTCTTGTCCCCTCTCCTTTCGCCCATCGCGGGTTCGCGTCGTTACTTCCCTGAAAACCATGCTCCTCTGTTTCGTCGTTTTCTGATTCGGTTACTGTTCTTGTGGTGTTTGACGATTTGGGTCAGAGAGGAGTTTGCTTTGTTTTCGTCTGGGGCTGTCCTTTTTACGGACATTTGGCCAACTGGGTGCTCTCGACTGCCGTTCGATTTGTGTTTTTTTAATTTGGTTTGTTTTGGTGCCTCGATGTTGCAGATGATGTGTGCAAGGAAGTGAATTGTGGGAAAGGAACGTGCAAGCCCAGTGGGAACAGCACTTTCTTTTATGAATGTGAATGTGAACCTGGATGGAAGCATACTCTTTCAAGCACTGATCTTCATCTGAATTTCCTCCCTTGTGTAATTCCTAACTGTAATCTCTCTCTCTCTCTCTCTGTGCAGCTGCTATTCAGGATTAGATGTTGAGATAAAAGTGAATTGATGTGAAGCAATGATCTCGGTACATGTCTTCTGTTGGGTTGCTCTCTGTAAATTACCGATAGTTTTGTATGGCGAATGAAGAGATGGTGATGGATGATTCATAACAGCTAAGTTTCCAAAAGAAGAATTTACTAAATTACTGATAGCCGGGATAGATCAACTTCTGTCACACTGCCTAGATTGTCACGAAGTACGTCCGACTTAGTTTCATATTGCGCATAGAAGAATGTTTCCAGTATTTGCCGAAGAAAACAGAAACAAGACTTTATAAGCTGGGGTGATCCTTTGTCTGTTTGATCCGTCTGTTGATAATTTATTTTCAGCTAGTCATCCTTCCAAATGAGTTCAGGTGGACCATATGTGGAACCATCAGTATGCAGCATTTCCTAAATGGAAGACGAGGAAATCTAATCGGGTCGTAGGGCATGATCAAATATGAGTCTATGAACACAATGGTTTTAACTGTTTATCTGTTTAAGCTATAATAGTGTTAATTGCTCCTTTCTGCTTTGTTTGTATTAGTTTACCGGATGGATTCTCTATGCATTTTAAATGAAGAGGGGAGTCCTAGATTGATCGTTATTAATAATTTGAAGGTGAAAAGAACCCCAAAATAATCAAAGAGGAATGTGTCATAATCATCAATTTCTAAATTATTTTTTAGCTTGAGTTGGTAATGGAGGTCAATCAAATTATCATCTTGTCTATGGTTTCATGTTACTCTGAGATTTTGTCTGACGTTGTTACTGCAACAGAAGTCCAACCCAAAGCTATTAATTGGAGAGAGACTACATGAAAAAGCACATTGAATTGATAGATGGGGGAGCCTCACACTCGAGATAAATCTAAGGGCGAAATTAGCTCTGGTGTCATGTCAAAAAGTTATGCCGAAAATGTTAAGCTGCTAAGTGAACGGAGATTACTTGAATATAAGAGTTGTAAAGGCCCTGTAGACAAGTGATGTGGGTTAGTTAACGTTAGAAAGAAAGTTAAACAAGCAACCATAACATGTGATGTTCATGCAATACCTAAACTGATGTTGACAAGCGTAGTCTCATTCCTCCACCTAATAAGACATAATTTTGGATATTCTGAATATTGCTATTTTATTCTTGTCTAAAAAGTTATAAGACACAGACTTGTATGGTTGCTGAAAGGAAAGACTTAAAAGTTCGCTGTCTTAACGCATGTTGGCTCGAGACTTTGCTAACAATCCCACTTTCTCATCCTGTCTTTCTTCCTCGGAGCTCTGACTGTTACAACTAGACGTAGCATGGTTTAACTTCTCTATGATTACATGTTTATAGTTAAACCAACACTCAAAATCAATGAATAGTGGCAAAACAAAAAACATTGATGGATACTGATCTTTCTAGAACTTATATTACCAGACTTGCTTTCACTAGTTATTAGCCAAATGAGAGAGAAGAGTCCATTTAATGTTAAAAAGATAGGTAGTGTCAAGATCATAGAACTTGTCTACGTGTCCATTTGTTTTAAATGGCAAGATGTCCTATTAAGTATCATCTATATGAGTTTGAAACTGCAGTTGACTGGATCGACTAGACTTGAGGCAATAATCTCTTTCATGTGCCAACATGCATCGTGTACAAGAATGAAATATCCGATACTTAACCTTAAAAATTTTACTCTTATAGTTGTTTCTTTTGTTCGTTAACTTTATGTGATTTGGTTGCTGCTCTGATACCATTTCTCTTGTTTCCCCTTTTTTTGCAGGCACCCTCAATTTCTCATGCATGAAATCCCCTGCTTCACCTGAGGAGAAAGCAAGACAAGCTAACGAATCAATTTTCAACCGTAACTACTTACCTTTGATCTGCTTGATGTCTCAAGTTGCTTTATGCTGGTTTGTAGATGAGTTCATGCTAAATTCGGTTGCCTTCTCCATTTATAGCCTGTCATTGGGCTGATTGCGGAGGTGGCTCCTGTAACAGGACATCAATTGTCTCGTACAGTTGCCTATGTGATGAGGGCTACTACAATCTCCTCAATCTCACTGCTTTCCCATGCTACAAACAGTGTGAGTCCTCAATTATTTTTCTCTAAACATGAAAGGAACAGTTTTTCTGTTTTTGTTTTTCTGTAGTTTAGTGGCTGTGAGAAATAGTTGTTTTCTAAGGATTAATATTTCCTTTTTTTCCTAATGCGCAAAATGTTGGCGAGCCTAATTAGCTATTTCCTTTCAAAGGTGCAATTGGTTTGGATTGCTCAAATTTTGGGATTTCATCTTCAAATAATACTGCTTCAGCACCCCCTTTGGCAGCCAGTGATGGGTCTAGAGGTAAGATTTAAGCAAAGTCCCAAAGTAAATTGGCTTTTGAGCTCTCTGAATTGCACAAACAACTCTTTTGCCGCTAGTGAAAAGTAATAGATATGCTAACAAAGGTTAATGTGTTTCATTTGTGCTCATGAAAGAAAAAGATTTATTAATTTACTTAATTTGAGTCCAAGAACAGGCATGAAAAACTAAACAAAACTTCTTCACAGAAGTTCATTCTTGATGCGGAAGAAATTGAGAAAATGAAAGTTGCAGTTTATGCTTATCGAATAAAATCCATCAAAAGCTGGCCAAAAAAAGAAGGGAGGGGGAGGGGGGAGGGGAAAACAATAACGTCAGTCAAGAGACTTTGTTCTTAGGCTGAATCATGTTTTCAACGTCTCTCTTCTTTCTGCAACAGGCTCACTTATGCAAGGGAGTTATCGCTGGTTAGTTCCCCCGATGTTCTTTTTGGGCATTCTTAGGTGCCCATAAAGCAAAGGCAAAGTAGAAAGCTGATATCTCTTGTACCATGTTAGAACTGAAGATTGCGGATGACGTTTTTGTGATAGCCTTATTCGGAGGTCTGTTTGATGCGGGATGTTTATTGTACTCCAATGAGCTGTTGTACAGATTAGTTTGATTGAACCCGACAGACAAGTGAATGGGCATAAATTTTTCATGAGAGTGGGATATTAGTTGATTATCCAATTCTCATGCTTGTATTATTCCTCTCATTTCCTTAAGATCTTAGTACATGAATCGTCTTGCTCATAAGTTATTTCTCCTTCTGCTTATTCCTATAATTCATAACAAGAATGTCGGAATCTTTCGCCGTTTAATTTTGCAAGAAGCTTCACCGTAACAGCCGGCGCAGCCCACTGGGCCAAAACCCGAAACAGAACATTCTTGAGGTGACCTATGAAGATTCATCTCTGTTTATGTATCGCCTAAGCAGCAAGCTATCTTTCCCCGACATGGGATTAGGATGTTACAGTTGTGCATACTTTCTTGACCACATATTTGCGGGAAGTCTTATACCATGTAATGTGCCTAATTGCTTCGTATCTTTCCTCATTGCTCCGCTTGTATTTTCTTTTGAATAGCGATAGTGTATGAGCAAAAGAGACATGAGATCATTTTAGGATCTATGTTCATTCGGTACAACATTCTTCGCCCTTTTCACTGTTAACCAATGAGGATCAATTTGCTGAGCATACTTCGTGCATGCAGAATGCAAACGATCCATAGTTATACCTTTATAGGATTCATTATTCAATTGATCAATGGGTTTTCCATTTAAATCTGTGTGTTCCTTTATTCTTCTCAGTTTTAATTTTCATTGTAATTTCTGTATTGGTCATAACATTATATGATGTACTAAAGTTAGCACACCTACACAAAGTTTTCATTTGTAGCATGGATTGATTTTTGTGCTTCAAAAGGTAAATTTCCTCTTTCGGTCTTTCAATTCAATAAAGTTCTTGAAATTTTAATCTCTCTAATCAAAAGTTTGAATTTACATATATCTCCTAATCAAATCCCTCCTCCTCTACGTCCAGCTTAAATTTGCATACATCTTTAAACTTTCCACATCACATTATTACGACCCTATTGAATATTTCAACTTTATTTGATTGCATTTGAAATCAGATATAGTTGATTAAAAAAGTTATGCAAATTCAAGGGTTCATCAAATAAATTAAAAGTTCGATGATTAAATAAAAAAATTACGTAAACTCAATGACCTAAAGCGGAATTTTTACCTAATTGAAATGCCCAAGAATTCTCTGATCTATCATGACATGTGGTGCGGTGGGACAGCTGCACAAGATTCTCTCTCAAAAAATGTTCCTCTCTAATCTTAGATCTTATATATATTGAGATAAACCGTAAAACTTTATATTCGACAAGAGTGAAGGATGGGTCTGTAAGCCACCTCCATGAAGAACTTGTCTCAAGGACCTCATTGGTCATTACATCATAAATGAGTAGTCCCACTAAAGGCCTACTTAGTAAACAATTTTTTTTTTCTGCTTTTTTGTCCCTGAAACAAAAAAAGAACATAAATCTATTTGATAATATCAGCTAATTTTTTTTGTTCCCTATAATAGACTAATGGCTAGAGAATATATTTGAAATAGGACAAGAAGTTAACAAAAAAAGAAATCTAGGTTTTTGTTCTTGAGAACAAAAGGAGAAATAAGGTCATTTAAAAAAAAAAACTCAATATAATCTAATGTCCGTCTTTATACAATTGACACAAGTTCTAGTCTCCTAACTCCATCCGAGTCCCTATTTTTGGGAATAAAAAAAATTGAGAAATTTAGGAAAAATTTTAGAAATTGGATTTTGAGTGGTTTTGCTATATTGTGGTGTTAATTCTATTTAGAATAAAGAAATGTGAATTTTTTTTTTGATGAAAATTGATTAAGAATTGAATAAACCTTTTAGGCTTTATTTTATGGATTTTTAAATGTCATTTTCTTTTAGAGACAATGCTACATCGCAAAAGCTTGGCGACTCGATCTCATTCCCTTAAGATTCTATTACAAACATCCTTTAAGATTATATGCAATTCTGTATTAATAGAAACTTAAATAGCTCTAAAAACAAGTGCTTTGCATTATCATTTGCTTTGTGTTTTTAGCAGTCGAATAATCATGTGCTCCATTGATTTCCAAAGTCATTTGTTTGAAAGTTCGATGAATTTGTGCAAATAGGGGCACCAACTTTAGGATCACCTCCATCTTTAGTTGTTCCGTCATTGCCCATTCCACTAAGTAACGTTTGCTCTTCTTCTTGCAACTGAAAAAGTTTGAAAGGTCTATGCACCTTTTTAGTACAATGCTCAAAGATTTACAATCAACCTCCCCATATTGTAAGTTATATCTTTATTGCCATTTCCAGCCATCTATCTATGACTAACTATTAAGTTGGATTTTTTTAGGCCATCTAAGAGTACCAAAAGTCCAATTTTATCCAAACATGAATTGTTAAGTCTCCATTAAAAATTTTATAATTAAGTGAAAAAATAGGAAATAGAAATTTTCAGGGTCGTACCAAATGCATTTCTATTTTTGTTCTATTTTGAGAATATAAATTTTGTGCCGTTACCAAACGTATTTCTTATATTCAGAAACTCGTTTAGGGAATAGAAATAATATATATTATGAACAAAGGCAACATTTATAAAACGCACCTAATTAGTTACTTATGGAGTGACATTACCAAAGGCAACATCGAATTTTAGGGAAAGATGGAAGGTTTTAACAATCATGAGAGACTTTTTTCTTTTATCGGGTTGAATTGTGGTAGGCAAATTACAAATGGTCGCGTTGACACAAATCGATCACATTTATTGATTGCCTAATGATTGGGTACACACCATAGTCTATTGAAGGTGAGGTTGAAGTTTAGGGTATAGAAAGTTTATTAGGTTTACGGTGGAGTAGGAAAAAAACCTAGGAAAGCGCAACACGAGTCATTATCCAGGGATTAAATTGTTTAATCCATTGAATCAGAAATCTTTTTAAATAGATGCAATCAAGTTTTTAATCTTCTCATCATTGGCAAACTGTATCTTTTCGATTTCTCACAAAATTAAGCATAATCTTGACCGTAAATCAAGGAACGAGTTCGAAAACTTGACTACAACGTAGACCCTATTTTCTTGCTTTCCTGATATTAAGAAATCTCAGACGTAGCCAAAAGAAATTTGCATCCTTTCAAATTTCTTCTAAAATTAAGCATCATTTTGACCATAGTCGAGGAATAAGTGAAGAAATTGACTATGAGAGGAACGACATCTTTTCAAATGTAATTTCTTTCGTTCTTGATATCAAGATATTTTCTCCAATTAAGTCAGTACGTATCAATATCCAAATTTTATAAGTCCCTGTTGCTTGTCACGGTTTTCTTGCGCTAACCTGTATACCCATCTAAATGTGGCCATCCCATCTACTCTAATCAATAACGGAAAGAAATCTTTTTTGTGATCACTTCAAGTCCCAGCAAAAAAATCACTTCAAGTCCCAGCAAAAACATCACCTCAATATTTGTTTTTCATTTGAGATCTCCCTCATCTCTTTTATATACATATCCGTGAGCCTCACGGATATCAAATCCCAGATCTGGTACTTTCCAACTCCGCCCCCCAATCCCTTAAAATGCAAGGCCACATGCTTGTTGGGTGAGAATAGAGCCAACGAAATTTGAAGCCACAAAACAATCCGACATACGTTGCAAACGTACCAAGACTTATTCAGACTGAATAGTGATGAATTAACGCTCTCTAAGATCGAGTTGCAGCCAGAGGATTTCAAACCTATGACTAGACAATCCTAAACCACTCGAAAGTAAGTCTTACACCATTAGGCTCACCGTCCGGTGATGTCATCCTGCGTTTCATTAATAACAAGGGAAGAGTCGAGCTTTGGCCCCAATCATCATAAAATGAAATGTTGCACTTGCAATGTTAGTATTCTCACTAATATATGGAATGAATAATTATCCATGGCATGTAAAGCAACTTTAAATAAAAAATTTATAAAAAATAATACTAATACTACTTGAATGATAATTAATCATTCCAACACCACATACTATTTCAGTCTCAAACTTCCATAAAACAATTCTATGAACAACCCATGCTCCTTCTTAACATATATTAGAATAACATGTTGAAAGGGAATCGATAAAATTATCATATACTTAATTAATTACCTCACGTGGCAATAATTCAAATTTCTTTCTAAAATTAATTTACATCCTCTCTCTCTCTCTCTCTCTCTCTCTCTCTCTCTCTCTCTCTCTCTCTCTCTCTCTCACATTAACTTAATCTATTTTTATATGCACAGGCGTATGTTTTATTATAAGATTATTTCAAGAGATCCTAGTATGAGTCTAGAAAGCAAAAAGTTAGGTATTGGGGTTTGATCATAGATCATAGAAAAGATTCCGAGAGGTTGTCCGCTAACAAATGAGACATTTGAAAAGCACTTACTTGCAAGTTTCACAAAGCAGCACCCGAGTTACTAGTAAATAATTTTGGAAAACACTATGGTGTGGATTTGAAAAGCGACATTGAGATGCCAGAGATTAATTTCTTGAAGAGCCTAGCTGCAAATTTCAAAAGCAACACTGGCCACAGAGGTGCTAGAGAAAGACTTTGTAAAGCACTTTGGTGAGAAATTGAAAGCAGCATCGTGGTACGAAATTTTTTTTTTTTTTTTTTGTTTTTTTTTGATGGTCGGTAAAACACCAATATATATTAATACGAGTAACCCATACAACCAGCAGCTATAGCATCCGCACATAGCAAATTCATGAGAGGAAAGGGCGGAAGAAGAGCCCAACTACGAGTCAAAGGAGTTCTATTATGGGCCTTGCGAGGCCCCGCCGGCCGCCGCGTTGGCCTCCCTTCGACGTAACCCTAGCGAGAGATTAGAGAAAAGGGTTAACAGGAAGGCTGCCTCAAAGAAGAGAGCACGATCCGTCCATGGCAGCTGTGTCCGACGATTCAACGTTTCCACCAAAGTGAGATTATCATATTCCACTAGGAGCTTTGCATTTTGGAGCCCCTGATCAAGAAGATGCCGAAGCGTCAAGGAAAGGGCTTGGATCTCGACTGCATAGCGGAGGACGCAGCGACGCCTTTGGAGAAACCATCGATAAGTCCGCCCGGTGATCCCCGCAAATACAAGCTATTTTGCCTTCATTGCTACCCCGTTGATAAGATCCATCAATATTAATCTTCGAACCCCCGGATCCGGGGGACGCCGAGATGTTCCTATTTTTGACCGAGAGAGCCTTTTGTGTGTAGGAGGGCATAGACAACCGATCGACCTGGGTATGAGTCAGTGCTGCCTCTGCAACCTGGATCGGATCTGGAAAAGATCCTCTGAAAAGGAAACCATTCCGAGCTCGCCAGATCTGCCACAGTACATTAGAGATAATCGCTAGTCGAGGTAATCGGTTGCTATTCCCTACAGTGGACACAATCCATGAGTCCAGACGCTGGATATTGTTGGGATTGATGGGGATACTGATCTGGGGGTGAGACCACACCCTGTGAGTCCACGAACAGAGTAAGAAAAGATGTTCTAAAGTTTTTGGGACCTGTTTTTTACACAGTGAGCAACAAGGGCTGTCAATAATATGCCGTCGATGCAGGTTGTCTCTCGTCGCTAAGGAGTTGCTGCATATGGACCGAGAAATATGCGGATCTTGGGAGCCGCTGGGCATCTTCCATAGGTTGCGCCAAAACCAGGTAGGAATTTGATACGATGTAGAAGCACCAGTTGTTGGAATACCCGATGTGGTCTTTGTGATTGCATGATATGCCGATTTGACCGTAAATGTGCCTTGATTAGTATCTCGTCCATATGAGTGCATCTCGGTGAAGGTAGGTCTCGATCTGAATGTCTCGTGATTTGTTGAATGATCGGCAAGTCAAAAAATTTGTGCGAAAATCGATCTTCCATGAGCTGGTAGATCGATCAATAAGATCGGCTACTAGTAGGGGTTCTTCTTGGGCCTTTGGTCCACCTAGAATGCCCATAGGTAGCCATCTGTCTTCTCTAATGTTAATGCATTTTCCATCCCCAACGACCAACGAACGTTGGTTATAATGGCGTCCCTCCCGCTCAAGAGACTCTGCCAGCCCCAAGATGGGCGAGAGCCCTTGACAGCTTTAAAAAAAGTGGAGGAATGAAAATATAAACCTCTAAAAAACTTTCCCCATAAAGATAAAGGTTGTTGAAGAAGGCGCCATGCTTGCTTGCCAAGCATGGCTTGATTGAAACTGATCAAATCTCTAAAGCCTAAACCCCCTACTGCCTTTCGATTCTGTAGCCCCTTCCAACACTGCCAATGAATTCCAGACTTGCTTGTATCATTATTCCACCAGAATTTAGCCATACGCTGTTCTATAACTTTGCATAATGAAATAGGAATCTTAAAAACAGATATGGCATATTGAGGAATAGATTGAATCACAGTCTTAAGCAAAACTTCCTTCCCTCCCTTAGATATGAATTTCTCCTTCCACCCCTCCAATTTCGACTGAATTCTACTCATAAGCCAAGAAAACATATCCCTTTTAGAGTGTCCCCAATCAGTAGGTATCCCTAAATACTTACCACATCGCTGTAAAACAGGTACCCTTAATTCACGAGCCAAATTTTCCTGGAGAGAAATAGGACAAGATGGACTAAAGAAAATTCCAGATTTGTTTCGATTGATAGTTTGTCCAATGGCCAGACAATACTGGTTTAATATATTAGATAGATTCTAGCACTCCATCAAGGTACCATCAAGAAAGAACACAGCATCATCAGCAAAAAATAAATGTGATAAGGTAGGACACCATTGATTCAACTTAATGCCTTTGAGTAAGCCCATATCCATAGCATTCTGGATTAGATAGGATAATAGATTGGCAATGAGAATAAATAAGTAAGGGGATAAAGGATCACCCTGCCGAAGCCCTCTTGTGGGATGAAAGTTCTGTAAATATTCACCATTCATTTTGACGCACAAAGTTGTTGTTGAGATGCACTGCATAATTAACTGGACCCAGTGAGAATGAAAGCCTAATCTGAGTAAATAATCCTGAAGAAAATCCCATTCAACATGGTCATACGCTTTACGCATATCTAATTTAAGAATAGCTTGAAAATGACGCTTCCTTCTTCTCGGTCTTAAGCTGATGAATGACTTCCCCGGACTATTAGAACATTGTCTTGAATCTGTCTTCCAAAGAACGAAAGCACTTTGTTCCTCGTAAATTAAGGTAGGCGCAGAGGTTTTAACCTATTAGCCAAACTTTAGAAAAAATCTTATACGCATAGTTGCACAAGCTAATGGGACGATACCGATCCAAGCTTTACGGGTTTGGGGTTTTGGGGATCAAAGTAATAGCGGTTCTATTTAAAGCTAAAGGTAACGATCCGAATTAAAAAATTGCCGAACCGCCCGAAAAGATCCACTTTAAGAACATCCCGATGAGATTGATAAAATAGTCCATTCAAACCATCCGGACACAGGGCTTTTGAAGCACCTAATTGAAATGTAGCCTCTTTAACTTCTTCAATTGTTACCCGTGCTAGAAGCATTGCATTCATTTCGCATTAACCACCTGTGGACACTGCTGTAAAATCTGTGCATAACAGCGAGGGCCTGAAGTGGTATAGAGCTGTGAAAAATAATTGGTAGTCATATCTTTGAGCTCTCCAGGATCCCGAACCCATTGCTGATGTTCATCACGCAATACATTTATACAATTACGTTGTCTTCTTTGAAGTGTAGTGGCATGAAAGAATCTAGTATTGCGATCTCCCCATTTTAACCAATTTATCCTAGAACGCATCGCCCAAAATTGCTCTTCCCTCTGCCGTACTTTGTGAAGTTCCTCTTTTAAAATTCGTTGCCGTGATTGATTCGATGAAGTAGGATGCTGATTCGTCATAATTTCTAACTGATGCTCTAATTCTATTGCCTGTTGTCGGTTATTGGAGAATTTCTTCCGACTCCAAGTGGATAAAGCAGCAGCAACTACGCGAAGCTTGGCTGAGAGAGGAAAGTCCTGCCTCGAAACAGAGTGCCAAGAGGTTTGAATGACTGAGCGACAGTCAGGATCCCGATTCCGAAAAGCTTCAAAGGTAAATTGCCTCCGTCGTCGAACCACACGGTGTAGTATCTAATACAAGTGGATCGTGATCTCGATCCTACTTGCAGGGAAGAGCAAACACTTGAGCATTCGGGAAAGTGACTCGCCATTCGAGTAGTACATAAAGCCCTATCAAGGCGCTCCTTCACTAAGGCATCCCCATCGAGGTTATTGGACCATGTGAAAGCACAACCATGAGTAGGAGATCCAACAAGCAACAATCATTGAGAATATCTCGAAATAAAGACAGACGGTAAGAGTTAGCAGGCCTAGATCCCATTTTCTCCCAACGATTTAGAATTTCATTAAAATCACCGAGGCAAACCCAAGGTAAAACATTATAACTGCTAAACTGCCGCAAAGTCTGCCAAAGATACGACGCTCGTGAAAAACGGGTGCATGAAGACAAGTAATCCGCATGGTTCTCGCCCTCCGAGATATCCCGGCGAGATAAAGTCAAAAAGATGAGGATTGGAGGTAATGTCTCGTCAACCTTAAGCCATCATTCCAAAAAAGGGCCAAGCCACTGCGCAGAGCCAACAGGCTGAACACTTGAAGGTGCAAAAAACGCAAGGTACGTTTCAGGCGAAATAAAACTTCATCGCCATTCTTCGTTTCCATCAAAAATAACAGGTCGGGTTTTTCTTTAGCCACTAGGACTTTTAAAGCTTGGACTGTCAGGGGATTGCCCAAACCCCGACGGTTCCTAACCGAGAAGTTTCATCTTTGAACAGTGGCTTGTTTAGGGCCAGCCACCGTCGCCCACAAACCATCATCACCCGCCTCTACAATTGGCGTATCCAACAAGAGAGAATCATCATAAGCTACCGGATGTCCTCCAGGTATGTCATATGGAGTATAGCGTCGTGGTTTCTTAGCAGGGCCTATGTTAATACTCTGACGAACACTTTTTCCTTTCTTTGCTTGAGGAACCGAGGTCTGCATTTGCACTCCTTTTAGCTTCTCTTCAGCGAATTAGAGCAGTATTGATATTGTGGCGAGTCGAAGGAGCAGAGCCTGGTATATCATTACAACCCTTTGATATGATGGAAATAGCCTGCTGTGGATAAGCGGTTACTTTGGGGGAAGGTGGTGGTAGAAGAGGGATAGGTTGAGCATTGGTGGGAGGCGTTTCAGGTATGGTTTCCTCCCCTTCCTCCTCCATAGCTGATTGTTCATAATAGAATTTCCAGTAAGGGCTATATTGATGTACTTCTGCTTTTAACCAGGGGCCAAAAGGTGTTTTCCTAGAGTCAGCCATCATATTCTCCTCAAAAGGTACTGACGGACAGGAGTCAGTGTATTGGCCCAATCGGCCACAGGAGTAACAGTAGTGAGGTAACCGTTCATACCTGAAATCCAGCCAAAGAGTTTGATTTTTGAATTTAATTAGTCTACCTACCTTCAAAGGTTCAGATAATGCCAGCTCTACTCTTGCTCGGCCCGCTCTCGAGTGGAACCAAGCACAAAATCAGATTTTACTTGCGTAACATCACCTACCGTACTTATCGCCTTGCGAATCATGTCATATGTACAACATTCTAAGGGGACCGATCACCGGACCCGAACGCACGGTAGAGAAATCATAACAAAGAAGAGGGGTGTTGGCTACCCAAGGTTTAAAATTAAAAAGATGTCCCGAGAATTGCCAAGGTCCAGTTTCTAGGATTCTCTGTTTTTCGATTGAGACCGGAATTTTGCTAAATAAATTCCCGCTTCTCTCTCAGGATATCAACTTGCTCCGACCTCCATGCCCTCTTCAAGACCGATTGAAAAGCTTGGAAATTAAAGGAAGGATTGGAAGGGACTTTACCGATTAACGTTAACTTGCACTCCTCAACTACTTCAAAAAGGGTTCAACATGCCATTCTTCAATTTCCTTTTCGAACATAATCGGCCAAGTTTTTGACGAGTGCAGCAACTCGAGATGCATCGGATCTTCATCGCGAGCCATTGCAAGTGTGGGGATGTCGCCTTAGAAGATCAAGGTCTTAAAAGAAGAAAATGGCGACATGCGATGAAAAAACAAAAATCCCGTAAGGCGGGGAGGATAGAAATTCAGCAAAGGAGACACCGAGGGAGACTGGGTTAGGGTGTGGAATGTGGGTAAGTCAGTGCGAGCACCGGGATTGAAGAAGAAAGGAAGATGATGAGGAATTGCAACCCTCATGGCTACCGCAAGATGTTCGAAACTGAGAAAGAACAGGTTTGAAAGAGAAGAAGAACTCTACCCGGCTGATAGAGAGAAAACTCGACAAAACGAGAGTGATCTATAATCCAGTTGAAGAACCCTATTACGCTTGCAGAGCAAACAATGGGGCAAGATTTGCACACCTCTAAGTTGATTGAATGAGCATTTTCGGGGCTTTTGCCATTAGTGTGGACATGACATGTGGTACGAAATTGAAAAGTGACGTATAAGGTGGCAGAGAATAATTTTGTAAATCGCTGAGGTGTGAAATTGAAAGATCGAAAAGCAGCACCATGGTGTCAATAAATAATTTTTTAAAGCACCTCCCTCCACCTATATATTCAAAAAAAAAAAAACCTCATTTTTCATCTTTATATATATATATATATATATATATATATGTGTGTGTGTGTGTGTGTGTGTGTGTGATCTTAAATTGCCAGACGAGGTGCATGTTGGTATCCGACTATGTTATTGCACATGTTAATCCTAATAATCAGTAAAATAGTGAGATTGGTGTATTTAATGATTTAAAAATGACACGTCACTCTTTAAAAGGAAAAGTATATCAAAAGGCTTAAAACTTGATGTTGTAAAATATTGTGTTGCGAATATATAATAGAGAAGAGATTGAGAAGAGAAAGCAAGTGAACACTAGAGATAGTAGAGAAAGCCAGATATTTCACTGTATTGTGATTGTTGTTCTGATAGTTGTGATTGTACATCAAAACTAAACTCATATTCATAGGAGAACAAAAATGTACTTATCATTAATATCAATGTATCGAATGATACATGTACTAGATAAGGGAGATGAACGTTGTATAATGAGATGTACTTAGAATGTATGATACAAATGTACCATAATAAGTACATTAGATAAGTTGAATATAATGAATATTCATTCATGTATCTCATTCATTCATGTATTTCATAACATAATACAAGTATAATTAAGTTTTAAAATTTTCAAATGATGAAATTGAATTATAAAACTTGTCAAATTCATGCAATTGAATGACTCCGTTAATTTCGTCTAATTTGAGTAATAAAAAATGATGAGGTGGCCTTTTGTTGTTTTCCGAAAAGATAGGCGCTGATGCAGTTGCATATCAGCCATGTTAGGAAAAATAATTGAAAGACATTAGGAAAAAAAAAAAAGGAAATAAACAGAGAGAGAGAGAGAGAGTTGATATCCAATCGGGTTTTGTTTGTTTGCGAGTTTGGAACCCTGGACACTGCTTTAAACGGCAGCAAATTGTGTCACTGCCGAGTTGGCGACAGCGGTGACGAGACCAGGTGAAGGAAGATGGCGAGGCAAGCTCAAGGTCGTTTCGCATGGTCTGGTGACTTGGACAGGCGGCATTGACCCTGGATTTCGATAGCAAATTCAGCTTGCAGAACCAGCTTGATTTTTCAATTTTGTTTTAAACCTTTTTAATCCTATAAAAAATACCTTCCGAATTTGTTTCATATATATCCCGGTCCCTTTAACACCATTTGTGAGAGCAGATTAGATTATTTCCCAAATCCAATTTTGTCACTAAGGAAAGAAGATTGTCTTATTTATTATTCAAAATAGGATATTCAAGGGAGAACAGTTTGACAGATGCATAATTCGAGCGAATATATTTCTTTGGCTGCATATCAGCCTTTTTTCATTCATTAGTTTTTTTTCGGAATTCTTCGTATGAATAGAAAAAGAGTCGTGTTAGTCTAAATAACATATTCTTAATTGTAGTGCCACAAATATTTAAGGCCGAAGGAGCAAAAAGGCAATTAAATGACAAATTTTGGAAGGAATCCAGTCTTGGGAAAGATTTGATGACCGAAAAATGTAGGAATTAAGTTAAAAGGAAGAGAAAATGTAAGAGACGGCCTGATCTCATTACCTTTTTCGGTTTACTAACTGAAAGATAATTTTAATTATTTCTGAAATTGGTAGTGAAAATGCTGGGGACAATGTCCCTAACTCCAGCCTCGGTGGTCCGGCTCTACAAGACTTGCAAAACAAAGCATCGAGCGCCAATGCTGGCAACAGTAATACCAAGTGCTACTTCATGGAGATGAGTGGGAAATGGTCATCTAAGGTTGGATGGCTATATATACTCAGTCCAAAAGAGATAGTGAGGTTGGGTGGAATTGAACAAACCGAGTCTATAGCTCTTGAGTCTTCTCATTTGTTATGTGGTTGTCTATTGCAATTGTGATGCGGCAATGTCTCAGTCTTGGTGTACCGAGTTACAAGTATAAGTACAAGTGGTTGTGTCCCAACAGTGTAATCTATCATGTAATGGAAACATCACAATCTAGTTGTAACTTACACTGCTGAATACTAAATGAATCCAACCCAATTGCGGCTATTAGTCTTGGGAGTGGATGTAGGCTTAAGGATAAAGTCAAACCACTATATAACTCAGTATACTATCTTTTTTCTCTTCTTTATCTATTTACTAGCACCACTCCTGATTACATTATCTGTTATCAACAACCCTCGTGATGGTTTGGTATTCTGCGAAAGCTCAATATTATCTTCACTCAACCTATACATTAGGGATGATTAGTTCCAGGGTGAATAAGTTCCAAAGCTAGAACTTAGAACTTATCCTATTATAGCTAGTTATTAGTTTTTGGACCTTGGAATCTATCATGTTTGCCTGAAACTGATCTTGGAACCTATTTTGTTTTTCAGGTTTGGTTTCAGAGTCTACCTGAGGACTTGTTTTATTTTTTATTCCTTTTTTTAGTTCATTATTTTACAGCTTTATCATATGAGCCTATAAGTAACGAAACTATTCAAAGTAAAATATGAACAATAAAAATCCTAATCCACCAACAACAACAATTCATATTATGAATATGTAGTCATATGCAATTATAAACGATAAAAAGTTCAAACAGGTAACATAAAACATAGATTATAGAACTCCATTCTCCATTCATCCATAAAAATTTAGGGGAAGAGGAAAAACTGGCGAAATATTTTGAAAAATGACAAAGGACAAAGGAGTGCTGAGGCTAGAATTTAGGGGGAAAGAAATTAGGATTTTGGCTTTTTAGCTTATAAAACCAATTCCAAAATTGGACGATGAGGTTCAGTTCCTAGTTGGGTATTCACTTGAAATCTGTTCTTGGACCGATTACAACCACTTCCAAAATTTTGGAGCCTATTCCCACATCATTTCCTATTGGAACGGATTCCTAGACCTATTTTTTGGGCAGTCCAGTTAGATTCCTAGGTAGAACCGGTTTGGTTGCAAACCCCTACTATACATCTTCTCTAAGTTGTATTGTTAGCCTTAACAATTATAAGTAAAAAAGTGAGATTAGGTGTACTTAATGGTTTTTTTTTTTTTTGAAAATTTTGATAAGTGCAATCGAGTAACTCCGTCAACTTCGTTCAATTTGAGTAATAAAAAATGATGAGGTGGCATGTTATTGTTTTCCGAAAAGTGAGGCGCTCGAGTGGTTGCCATACTAGCCATGTCAAGAATAGAAATTTAAAAGACATTTAGGATCCGTTCGTTTCGTAGAAAATGACTTCCAGGAAAACGTTTTCCAGATTTTCCAACGTTCGTTTCACGGAAAATGAACTAGTCAAGGAAAATGTTTTCCATCTTTGAAAAAAACAACCTTTAAAAGTGAGGAAAATGTTTTCCACTTCTGAGAAGTGGAAAACATTTTCCATAACTTCTTCCATCTTACTTCTTTTTACCAATACATTTTCGTTTTATTTTTATGCTTTCTTTTTCTTTTTTCTTTTGTTTAAAATATTCGAGTTTTTAATTTTGTTTTCCTTTTCTTTTTTTCTTTTCTTTCTTTCCTTTTCATCTTCTTCTTTGGCATTGACGATCGCCGGCCACAAGCCGGCTCGAGCCTCACCCCAGGCCGGCAAGGCTCCGCCTAGCCCAATATGGCGAAGCCGAGCTTGGGCCTCACCAGATTGGGCGAGGCGGAACTCTCGCCGGCTCCGGGGCGAGCTCGAGCCTAGCCAAATCCGACGAGTTGGATAGGGCTTGGGCCGTGCCCGAGCTCGCCAAAGGTTTGTCGGGCTCTAGTGAGCCGCGAGCTCGCCGGATGCGGCGGCGGAGCTCAAGCTCCCGATCCAGGCGAGCCCGAGCTCCGCTGCCAAATCCGGCGAAGCTCGTGGCTCGCGTAGCCCGGCGAAACTCTAGCAAGCTCGGTGAGATCGACCAAGCCTCGAGCTCGCCGGATCCGGCAACCAGTGTCTTGGTCGGCCACTAGGCGGCCGGCCATCGTCAAGCATGTGGTGGCGGAGGAAGGAGGAAGGAAAAGAAAAACAAAAAATAAAAAAAGAAAAAGAAAGAAAAATAATAAAATAATAAAAATTTCATTTTTAAAAAAAAAATACAAATATTTAAAAAAAAAATAAAAAATATATAAAATAAAACTAATTTTTTGGTCAATTAAAAATATTAAAATTCAATTTTTGATAATTTTTCTGAAACAATTAAATTAGCTAACAAACGGTGGAAAATATTTTCCACTCAAAGTTTAGGTTTCGGCCAAACACCGGAAAATAGAGTCATTTTCCTAGAAAATGACTTCTAGGAAAATACTTTCCGGAAACATGATATTTTCCGCGAACCGAACGAACCCTTAAAGGAAAGTTGAAAGGAAATAAAGTAGAAAAATAAATAAATCAAGGAAAAGGCAAGTTGATATCGAATCGAGTTTTGTTTGTTCGCGAGTTAGGAACGTTAGATATTGCTTCAAATGGCGACAGATCATGTCTTTGCCAAGTTGGTGATGGTGGCGATGAGACTAAGTGAAGGAGGATGACAAGGCGAGCTCAAGGTCATTATGGTCTAGTCACCTGGGCAGGCAACATTGATCCTGGATTCCGATAGTAAATTTGGCCTCCCGATTGAGCCTAATTTTTAATTTGATTTTTTTAATCCTATAAAAAGAATACCTTTCGAATTTTTTTTTTTTTTTTTTACCCAGGGAATCCCGTACAGCCAGCAGCCAGGCAGGTAAACCCTGGGGTGACGCTAGCGGAGGACCCACCACCCCGACGTCACACTTAAGACACCAAGTGTCTCCACTGGGTTTTCGAACCCCTCACCTTTGGGCAATGATCAACGGAGCTCTTATGTAGTGAAGCCACCACGGCCGGTGGTACCTTTCAAATTTGTTTCTAAGGTTAATACCCTGAAAAACCTCAAACTGGTACACCTGTGATAAATTTACCCCGACTGACCATAAAAAATCATAAACTGGTACATTTATGACAAATTTATCTTAAACTAATTTATTCAACTGCAAAAACCCCAAACTGATATATTTGTGATAAATATACTCTCCGCTAAATTGATTTAATACCACAAAAAAATCACAAAAATTGTAAATTGCGACAAACAGAGCGTAAAATCCCAAATTTGTATACCAGTCAACTATTACGTGTCATTTAATTTAATAATTTGATAGTAAAATTTAACGAAAAATAATATAGGGTAAATTTGTCACAAGTGTACCAATTTGAGGTTTTTTGTGGTCAAAAAAATAGTTTTTGGTAAATTTATCATAGATGTACCAGTTTGGGGTTTTTCAGGATATTAATCCTTGTTTCTAATATATCCCAGTCCCTTTAACACTATTTGTGAGATCGAATGTACTTTTAGATTCTTTCCCAAATCCATTTCATCAAAAGAAGATTATCTATTTTTTTAGTCAACAAAGGATAATCAGGGGAGAATAAGGCTGCGTTTGTTTGTGGTCATTTTTATTGTTCATGAACACAATTTCTATTTTTTTGTTCCAAGGAACAAAAAAAGAACGAAAACGCGTTTGTTTACGTTTTGTTCCAAATCTATTTTTTTGTTCCCGAGAATAAATTTGGAACAAAAATAAGAAATAAGAAAAACTTGTTTTTTGTTGCCGGAACACTTCCAATAAACAATTTTTCTCTCTCCTATTTTTTTTCTTCTCTTTCTTTTCTTCTTCTTTTTTCTTTGGCCGGTCGCGAGCCTCGCCAGGGGCCGACGACGATGGCTGGGCAAGCTCGGCCTCGACGGTTCTTTGGGCAAGCTCGGCCTCGCTGGATCTGGGCGAGCTCGAGCTTCGCCCAACCACGGTGAGGCTCGGCCTCGTCGGGGACCGGCGAGCCTCACCGTGGCTGGGCAAGGCCGCCGGCCCTAGTCGGCCGGTCCCAAGCCATGGCCAAAGTCAGCAACCTGCCAAAAGGAAGAAAAAAGGAAAAAGTAAAATAAAAATATTAAAAAATTAAAAGAAACAAAAAAAATTATACAAGTTTACCAAATGTGTTTCTGTTCTTATTCTATTTCAGGAACAAGTTTACCAAACGCGTTCTTTAGTTCAAAAATTGTTCCCCAAAACAGAAATAGTTTTTTCTATTTCCGTTCCCTGGAACAATTTTTGAACACAAACGTTACCAAACGCATCCTAATTTAACAAATGCATAATTCAAGGGAAAATATTTCTTTAGCTGCATATAAGCCTTTTTTAATTTATTAATTTTTTTGGAATTCTTTGTATGAACAGAAAAAAATGGGTTAGCAAAAAAAAATGGGTTAGACTCTACAAGAATTACAAGATTGGGAGGACGCATGTGAAATCAAGACTTGCAAAAAAAAGCATCGAGGGCCGATGCGGCCAAGACATGGTCCGGCACCAATTTGCAACTCTACATGAGCAACATCAGTCTTCCGTGTGGTAACGAAGTCGTGGTGCACATTTTGCATTGTGCTAGAACCTTACGTGGTGCACTCTCCGATGAAGCTTAGGCCGACAAGGTGGGATCAAAGCTTCTTGTCAATCACTAGCTCGTTCCCATTAATTAAGGTGTGTCCGTATTTTGTGTACACCTCATATCCAACTAATTGTGAGATTAGGTTATGCGCAATTCAATGGGTCTTGTCCGATGCTTTAAAATGGCAGCCTTAATTATACGAACATGCTCAATGCGATCTTGCACATTATAATGGGCGATAGAGACGGAAGGCATGGGCAACCTGGACGGGGTGGTTCTTAGAGAGTGCTTGGCCGTCCGTTGAAAATGGGAAGATTTAAAACTTCCAATTTTAAACCACACGTAAGATTTAAATTTAGGAATAATTAAATGAAGTAATTGAAAAATGGAGAAGCCAATTGAAATCAATACATAAGATTTAAAACTTGCAATTTATTGTTCCTTGAAATTGAAATTTATTATATTCCTATTGTATGAAGCTTCATCTAAACTACTTATTGACTTGAAACTAGATCCGTGTAGATGAATAGGAACGACGTTAAAACAATTCTCTGGATACTCATTTATATAGTCCAACTCTCTAAATCAACCCTACGAAAATACAGGATAAACCGGCGTCCCATCCGGATTGAACAAGCCGAAATTTTGCTCCACACCCGGAGGCTTTTTATTCTCATTAAACATTGCAAAGATGAATCCTTCCAAGTAGTGGTCTGGCCTCTTAGGAGTTCCTTGCTTGGCTAGAAACTTCTTCACAAAATTTTTATTATAAGTTTGTGCAAGCTGCGGAGTGGTGAAGTTTCCGTTTCCGGCTGACGGCCAACCGCTCTCAGCAACCACCAGATCCACGCTGCTCACACCTTCCTTCTCCATGGCCCAGTAGAAAGCATCCAACATCGCGTCAAGCAGGTTCGAATAGCTCAAGTTGCCATCCCGAACCACTGGACCGGGCGCGGTGAATTGAGCATAATCTAATCTCACGTTAATTGGATCCGATGCATATGCAAAATAGGGATATGCATTAACTGGTAATGGGGAGCTAGTGCTCGACAAGAAGTTTATGATTCCAACCATGTCGGCTCGAGCTGCATCAGCAAATACACCGCTCGAGGGTGGGTATGAAGTCCCCAAAGTACTACTCGCAACTACTGTGGACACCCTCAGTCCAGTATATTTATAATTGCTTATGATGGTTTGTAAATTTTGCATACCCGGTAATACATATTGAGCCAAATCTCCAGGAACGACTTCATTACCGGCTGTAATATACTGAAAATTGATGTCGCTTATGTAGGGTTGCACATTGGCGTCAAACCATGTCTTAGCCGAATCGACACTTGATGCTATGGATGGTAAGTCTTGGTTTTTTATGCCCAGCGTGACATCTATTCCACTGCCCCGAAGTGCATTGAGCGCATCAGGGTTCGGGTCGTAAAGTCGTATTTTTCCAATGCTGTACTTCTTGTAGAGTTGGATGACCGTCGCCGGAGGGGGTAGATTGTCGCCGACCATTCCATAGTTCACACCGATGTCAGACAGTGCGATTGCGATTCTGATATGGTAGTGCAGCGATGCTACGATCGATAGAATGAGGATCATCAAAGCTGGTGCCATCTCTGAGATACCTATTTCAAAAGTATGAAAATTATCGTTAATTAGTAATCTGAAAGATAAATTAAGAATGAAGACCTGTGGTATTAGACTGTGCACGGCTTCATGATATGGACACCTTCAATTTGAATTAAAGGATGCCCCTCCTTTATCGTGCAAAACATTTCAATGGTGTGGCTTATAGAACCTCCAAGACATGAAAAAAAATGCGAAAAGAAAGATTTTCTCTCAGACTTTACCGTGAGAGAAAGAAACATGTAAAGACTTACAGGAGAGCTTGAATCAATGGAGAATAAAACTACTAGTCCTTGAGAACAGAAGACGTTATATTGATAGGCAGATGGCAAGTAATTTCCAAAAATATAATATTTGCCGTATACGAATGGGATTCCTCTAGGAGCATTAATTGTTTTGGATAAAATTAGAGATTCTCTCTGTCTAATCTGATTGTGCATGATTTCCAAGACAAGAATATTAGTTGTGTAAGAAATGGATTCCACTTTGGGCATTAAGTACAACTATAATTCTTCGTATCCCCTTAAATGGCGCATATACGTCAATAGATTATGCACATCAAGTGAGTTTCCAAACATGACAAATCCTAAAGGGCACGGGACGGATTAGTAAACCCATCGAAGAGGAAGGGTATTTTGCATAGTAGGCCAACCGAAGGCCCTTTACTTTGAGAAGCAAATGGCTGCACTCTGAGATAAGCACGTGAATTTTTAAGGTTTTTTTTATATGTGATGATGGGCCTAAGTAGGCCCATCCGCTCATGTTAAGCCTAAAAGTCCGACCCACAAAATAAGGGCCCATGAATGAAGGGTTGAGATATGAAAGGGTACCTTGAGGGGTTATGTCTTTTGGATGAACATTTTACGTTGAAGAGATACGTCTTTTGAATAATACGTTTTAAGAGAGAAAAGAAAAAGGAGAACGTACCGTACGCACGTTCTGAAGACTCTCTCTCCCCCAAACGTAAGAAAAATAAGAACTTTCTCCCTTGAACTTCAATATTGATGTTTAATCTGTGAAATGCAAGGTATGTTCGATTATGTGATGTACCTTTGATCGGTAATACATGTGTCTTCCTGGGCATGCTTCCGCATTCGTTGTTTTAGGATTCGATTGAGGGTCGAATCGGTTTTTAGGGAATTTGTTATTCCCTACAAGCACCTTGAAGCATTTTGAAGCATTTTGACTAAGCGTGAATTTGTTCTTTAAAATTTATAGAATCAAAAGTGGCCATCATCCTTGATGGTGCAATTTCCCTTGATGCTTCGCCTTGTGTTACGAGCAGCAACTCGACCGCAAGGTGGGTGGCCGCCGCCGAATTCCTTCCAGCAGTCCCAAAGCCTTCCGCTCGCAAATCCAGCTATATCCGACAAGCCCTCTTAACCGCACCAGCGACGACACAGCTGCAGTCACATCAAGGTTCAACAACGACGAGCCTTGCCACGTGCCCAGCAGTGTTCCAGTTCTACCCGGCGGTCCTCTGCTCCGAGTTTCAGTCCAATCCTGCCGATCCTTGATTTCCCCGTGGCCTCATCTTACTGACATAACATCGGCTTCATAGGCCCTGCTCAAGCTACCGGCCACTCTGTTTTCTCTATTTCAGGTTTCCCGACGTGTTCTTGAGCAGCTTACTCCCCATGCACCGCCGCTGGTTTCCCTGTTGCAGGGCCACCCCTTTTTGCCGTTACTCGGTTTTGCTCGTGGCTGCTTGTTCTTGCTTGTGGTGTTGCAGGTTTGCCGCACAGGCCTTTCCATGGCCATGCTCAGCCCGCCAAGCAAGCTCGTCATCTGTCCTCGAATTGTCGTCCAGCATTCTCCCGGTGCTAATTTCCTTTGCTGTGGTAGCTGGTCTGCTGCAACACTAGCCCGGCCATTTTCGACAGAGATTTGCCAATTGTCGCAAATCCCACCGCATAAGCTCTCCTCACTGGTCACTGAAAGGCTCCACCGTGGCCAACCATTTGAGAAACGAATTCTTCACATTAGGAAATCTTCCAAACCGAGATTGACTTCAATATTCTAGAGAAGAGAACACTAGAAATATTAAAGGTTGTGTACGGTACTCACTTTAGTTCCAAAATTTTTTTTTTCCTTAAATGTGACTGTGTCAAAAAAACTATCACTCTAGTGTCAACTCCAATTTAGATAACCGAAAATCCGTTGTGGCCATATTTTATCAATTTCTCAATTCTACACGGCTCACTAGCGTGGCTAGTCAACATATAACTCTATAACAACATCATCTAAAAGTTATAAATAGTGATTGTTTGAGTGTTGAGTTTTGTTTAAAGTGATTACTTTAGTAGCAGTTGTTGTTAAAAAGCAATTATTTCAATTCTAGGCAAGCGACGTGGAAATGCCACATGGACTGGATTTTTAAATAATATGTCACGTCATATAAAATTATTAATTATAAAAGCCACGTATTATCTTTGGATGAAATTTCTCATCGTTAACACTTAAACAATTATTTTTTCTCCAATTTGACACTTAAGCGATCCGGCAAACATTTTTAAAGCTAAAGTGGGGTCGTACTTAACTTCTGTTACTTCTGATGTTCTTCTGCCCAATATTTTGGGTCCTAAAATAGATTGATTGACACTAATATTGATTTGTTAGAGATTTTTAAGCACATCTAAGTTAGGAAAGTTTCTTACTTTGAGCTGTGCGCATATCAATAATTCGATCTTTTGGCATTAAAATTAGGTTATGGATAGCACAAAATCGGTAATTCGATCTTTAGGCAGTAAGATCGTTGCCGATATATTTGTTCCCAAATTTTAGTTGAACGGGTATCTTTGGTGATTGAATTTATTTTAGGGATAATATCACTAAAAACTCTAAACACCTATGACAAATTTACCCTTCGTTAGCTTTTGTCAAAAATTACCATATAATTTGCTAACATGGATGACACATGGTGACGTTACAAGTTTATATGGAAATCCATAGGATTAAAACCATAAAAAAATCTCAAACTAGTACATATGTTATCCATCGTTAACTTCCATCAAATTTTACAATTAATTTGCTAATGTGGATGACATATAATGATGTGGCAAGTCCATGTGGAAATCCCTAAGGTTATACCATGAAAAACCCTAAACATGTACACTTGTAATAATTTTACTTCAAACTAATTTTTGAATTATCAAAAATGCAAACCAATATATGCATGACACATTTACCATCCATCAAAACTCCCAAACAGGGCTAAGTTGTGATATGCAGAGTTTATTTTCCAAATTTTTACCTCTATATCACCAGAATTTCTTTTTCTAATTTACTACAAAATATTACCAACAAGAAAAAGGCTTTCCCATTAAAAGTAAAATCAGGCGACATTCATCATAGGCAATATCTTGAGATAAAACACAAGAGAGATCCGGCGATACTCGATTGATTGAACGAGAACTAAGAGACTCGCATCCAACTCTGGCAAGATGAGTAGGTAGAGAGAGTGTCCCAGCATACAAGCCGTATGCAACCGACCCGATTCATTATCAAAGTGCCAATAACATCATCTACACAAAAGGTCCAAAAGAATATTTTACATCACAACCATCCAAAAAAACTTCAATAAATACTAGATTTAAACAAGCTTTATTCTAGACATCCAACTCTCCTTACAGATTCATTACGTTGCTTCTTTGAGATTGTTGAGTTTGAGGGGGTCCAGAAACTTGGCTTGAAAGATCCACCATATGATTTGCACCGCTTTGACGAATTTCTTGTACCATGTTACTGGCAAGCATATGAAATTGAGGGGAAACGTAATTGTATTATGTTGATTACAATGGATTACAAAATTGTTTACAAAATAAAATGTTGATCCTCAAATATGAGTTTTCAATGGCTTCAAATACATAAAACTCATATCCTTATAGATCATATAAGAAGAGGAACCATGTTAACATTTTACTCTTGGCATTATCAAAACGATATGAATTGCACTTATAGATTACTTACCCTCCTCTTCTCATATCAAACAATATTTGATTGTCACTTCGTTTGTTAGATGCCCCTCTTTCAATGTTTGGTTGGTTTGGATGTTTCCTTGGCCTACCTCATTTGCCCTGTATAATACACTTATATAAGAAAGGTATTTAAAGGAAAAATGTATCACATTTGTATTTGAAAATCCTCATAGTTCGTTTGATCTCAATAGGCACCGGAGGTTGGAGGCATGTTACCTTGTTGGGTCCAATGCCATTGCAATTGGAGGGCAATTCTAGATTTTGATATTTTAATAGGATCAGTGTTGGTGACCCTTGGTGTCCATCACTAGAGTCGGCTTCTTGTATTCAATTGTCAGTGTCGCCAAACAGCCGTTTTTCGTTCGGCGTGAGCACGCAGGTCAGCCGAGACACCCTGTCCAGTTCGAGGACATTGCCTTCCAGGCCGTCAAGGCTCACCTTCATGTCAGCATCGTCGAACTCCGCCTTCTCCTTCAACACCTCCGACTTCCCTTCTGATAATTTCGAGAATCGAATAATTCATGTTGCATTAACAATTTATTATTAGGCAGTCAAGTACAAAAATTTATCTTTAAATGCATGGCTAACCAAGCAACAAAAGATAAAAAGTAAGAAAAGCAATCCATACATATTGTCGTCATAACAATATTTTCGGCTTTGCTTTACATTGGGAAATTAGTAAAAAGTGCCCCGGAGCACTTTTTCACTAAACATTCGAGTTGATGTTGATGATCCACGTAGGCATGTAGCTGTAGGTTGACAAGGATATTGCATGGCATCTCATGCCTTATTTTTTAGATTCTTACCTCACTTCAAGCTCTTTAAACGGATTTGGGTTGACAAATCTGTAACGTGAATAGACCGATAGGTATTCTATATCTGAAAAGGAGTGAAAAAAACTGCGAGATCATCGCATTCGGCCACGGAACGAGTGGATCCCTCATTGAACGGTTGAGACACCGTGAAAGAGCTGGAACTCAAAACCAGATAAGCTTCGGACATGAGGGAGAGTGAACGATCAGATCCCAAATCAACAAGAACCATAGAGTTTAATGAAATGTCGTTTCAAGGTAGGCCTCTAGCTGCCACAGATGATGGAAAAGAACACACAGTATCAAACTAACTTTATGAAATATTAGGGTCTTAGAAGAATGTAGGGGTTGGGATGATGGTTACAGCAAAAGGTTCCAACTAAAACCGGTTTGGAATTTAAGTTTCGAGGAGAAGTCTAAGTGGACTCGACGGGTGGGATGTCTATTTTTTGCCATCTCTAAATGAAAGCGTAGGACTGATGGAGGTGTCGAAGGTGCCTTGAGACCCCGGACCATGCTTTGCATTGCAACTTCGCTCGCAATCATCGCCTCCAGCATTAAACGATTCTACTGGCTAGGCTTGGTTTTTTTTCTTTTTTTTTTTTTTTTTTTGGGGGTCAATAAGAACGGACCCAAATTTTTCTTGATATAACGAAAATTCGATTGAGTTTTTTCTTCTTTTTTTCGGGTCAAAAGAAAGACATTGTTTGTTTTGAGCCCTCAAGAAAAATGTGATTGTCAAGTGATCAAAAACCGAACTTTGCAATTATTACAATGTGGGAGGAATTTAATAGAAATTGAAGTTGATTTCGTAAGAGCAGTTTAGAATAGCAAGAGTTAACCAAAATAATTCATATTGGAGCTTGATTAATCTCCAGCAATGTGGGAAGGATTAAGTTTTATCATGTTAATATTTAGAGAAGAAAATAATAATAGATGGCGCACAAGTTAAATGTACATAACCATGAAATTATGAAAGGACACGATGTACTCATCAACGAGATTGTCAATTAGTCATTGACTTATCATTGTTTTATTGCTAATTGTATAGGGCTTCCAAAAACTACGAAATAACACTCACGCAAGCCGTGACAAGCACTTGTGTCGATGTTGCTATCACAACCTCGACATACCCTTGCGATTAAGTGCTTGGAGGGCACGAATAGATGCAAGAACATAACGGAGGACTGAGGGAGGTGTCGCAGGTGCCTTGAGACCCCGGACCATGCTTTGCACTGCAACTTCGCTCGCAATCATCTTCTCCAGAATTACATGTTCCTGTATCTTCTATGCAAGCCTTCGCCACAGTTGTCTTCATCATCAATCCCGCTTTTTGAACAAAAAAGTAAATAATTTTGGTACCACATTCATGCCTAATGAGAAAGTAGATGTAACATGGATTTCTCTATCCTCTGAAAGGGAAGAATATAACCTGTGAGCACGAAGAAGACGAGGAGGAGGCAATATGCTTGGAGGAGTCTAGCCATTTGAATTGTTTTGATCGTGAAATGACTTGATTCAATAGTTCTATGAAGCTACTGGTGCATCTTTATTCATAGTTGCTAAGTTATTTATAGCACCCGCGAAGCATAAATTAAGAAAGAGATATTTGATTTTGAGATTTTTGAGCAATTAAAGATTTTGGAATAATGAGGAAGGAAATATAATCAGACACGCATTAGGGCCATAATCTGTAATTTCCATTTGCACAACAAGTCTGAGGTCAAATTTGGGGTTCACTCCTAATTTAAGATTATTTATTCTCTTTTTCTCCTTCTCTTGGTTTCTTATCTCTGTGGTTTTTTTTTTCTCTCCCATTTATAATGAATTGGTGTCTTTCTTCTCCACAAGAGAGGCTAGAGTATTCAGGAAAGCAAAAAATTAACTTGCAAGACCAATTCTTGAGTTTGAGCCTTTCGCTTTTTGACATTCAAAATTATTAGATGCTGTTTGTTTGATTTAGCTAATATATCTTTTTACAAGAGAGTAGTCTTTGAAAAGGGCGGTTACGAAGCTAAATGAAGAATATTTTTTAAAGTTGCCTATACAACTTGTTCCTATCGCACTACGTTCCTAATTTGAAGATCATATCCCTTCTTCTTTAATGGTTATATGGAAATTTTGATGCATATAGAATTGGCAAAAACGTAAATATATTGGCAAATATTTTGAATGGGTTATCGTATAATGCAATTACAATTGCAACAACTTTCTTGTCAAGGACTAATTTTTCAGTGTAATCAAGCAAAGATAACATTCCATATAATGATCATTAAGGGGTTTTTTTCCCTTTAAATAGGCATGAGTTTTAATGGATGTTTAATGTACTAAACTTTATCATATTTTAATTTTTTTCAGAAAATATCTTTTCAAAAGTCGCGTGGTTGTGGTGTAAAAATAAATGAAAATTTCATAATAGATTCACCGCATTAAATAAAAGTTGCGCAAGCAAAATACATGAACTATAATGTAACGACACAGAGTAAAGATATAATTAAAAGAAATGCATTCATTAAAAACTGGAATCAATTCTAGATCTTTTCAAGGCTGCTCTTTGTTGATAATTTTGGGAAAACAAATCAAAGGATGCATTATACATTGATTGCATTATATCATATGTGGAGATTTCCCAATATTTTTAGGCTTATGTGTTGAATGAAACGACTTCACCAAGATACGAGTGCTCTACCATTTAAAGGAAAAACAAATTATTCTATTTCCATGAATACAAATACACATATATGCTTAAAATAAAATGCCTACGAAATATTAAAAGTTATATACACATATATTTGTGAATGTAATCTTATATATCCTTGCGTTCACAGGTATAATTTCTAATCTCTTTCGTCTGATTTTTTTTCCCCTTCTTTCTCTCTCCTTTGACCTTTATTCTTCTTCAGTATTTATTACTCTGCAAGCCCAAACCCAGCAACCACAGTAAGACGAGGAACCCCCACCTTCGCAGCTCCGTAAGCCGACGCACTGTCACCCTCACCGATCGGTCTCCTGCGCTGCACATCTCTACCGTTTTCTCACTCTCCCTTGGCAATTGAGGTTAAGCGCGACCTCCATGGCTGACATTCCCATGTATCACAACTTTGGGAGCTGTTGATGATTTGTACATTTATGGCCCGGCTTTTAACTAGGGTTCCACTAAGAATCCTCAAGAGGTTGAGTCATTGCCCAACAACTCAGCACCAATAAGTAACTACACAACATAAAAGGTTTGATTTTTTTTTTAATTTGAATACCTTGATTATACATAAACGAAAAAAAAAGGAGAAAAAAATCAATGGTTAAAAATCATAAAGTATCCTCCGTTGAATCGCTTCCCAGCTTACCACGAGAAATATAGCTAGCTGGAGTAATCTGGTGCAATAATTTCCTTCGTGGGAAGTTTTCCATGAATGAATACGTCATACTTCCCAACATCTATTGCTACTCCCTACCTGTCCGAACATAATGACTTCGTTAATCACTTTTATAGTTCTACCAATGTTAAGGGGATTGATTTCCAGGTAGGCTGATCTTTGACCTAGAATTTAGGAACCTAGAATTGAAATGATGAGGTTTGGTCCGATCCAATTTTTGGGACTAGGACTGAGCAAGTCTTTTAAAGGCGGCGTGTCTTTTTCCTTACAGATCAATGTTGGACATGACTAAAAAAAACATAAAAAACAAATGCAAAATAGAGGTCAAGTGTGAGATCTAACATTTGCAAGGAAGGAAACAATCTTTTTACTTTTTAAGACAAAACAGAGCTCAAGTGTGAGACCCCACAATGACTAGTGGGAGTTTGTGATGTTTAATAATTATTATAACATACTTAGGCCTTTTTAATAAATTAGACAAAAGTTAAAGCACCGTATAATGTCAATTTGGCCTAGTTCCACCCTAGAACTAGTAACCGGATTGAATAGTACCAATAAACACTAGAACTAGGAACCATCTAGAACCAAACTATTTTGGAACTAGGCTAGTGCTCAACCCTAGCCAAAGTGCATATATGTTAAGGAAAATGATTGGCTAACTATCCCGTTAGTTAACCACTGGGTTTACCCCAGTGGCCACCCTTCCAACTTGGAAGAGGGAGGTGGGGGTTTCGAATCCCCACCTTCTCAAAGGGGTTGGGGTGGGTAGGAGTGTGCAACGGAAATCGCCAGAACCGGGACCGGACCGACCGGTTTTGGGCGGATCCCACGGTCGGCGGTCCGGTTCCCGGTTCCTAATCTTGGAACTGGCGCCCGCTTGGTCCGGTTCCTGGGAACCGGACCGGCCGAACCGGACCAAATTTTTTAATATAATTTATATTCATATAATATATAAACACATATAATATATGAATATTATATATGAAACTTATTGTAATTGGAATTGCAATTGAGGTAACAACCTCTTATGTGGCCAAGAGACCACAAAAGCTCTTGTTGTTACTCTTTATTTATAGAGAAAACTTGTTAGTTTCATCTTCGCTGTTCTTTGCTCATGCTACATGTCGGTGTATCGACAATACTTTGTGAATTGCAAAATCCTAGCAACTAAAATCTTACGTAGGTGTCACTCTCAGATGTTTAGAAAAGAATGATCTATCTGCTTGAGACTAAGAGAGCATTTTTAGTTGATCTTGATGAGTGAAGGTCGCCCTCCCGTGCATATTCTCCATTTCCACGACTTTTGTAGCTTCCCATGCTATCATGGGTCTCGCCATAACTATGCTTTTTGCAGATTCATCTGTCTCTGTAACCATTCCCACTCTTTGAATTAGACCGATGGGTACTCATCTTTCCCTTGATCGTAGGACAACACTCTAGGAGTTCCTCATGCTCACACTCTTTCTCTTGCTCCCCTCACTTGCAAACGACAAGGCACTTCAAGCCTCAAAGAGTCCCACGTCGACTAAACATCCAAACCATAGAAGAGAAATTATTTATAAAATCTAAGCCAAGCACAACCTTTAATCAAATTGGTCATGGCTTTTATGCTTAAAATTAAGCGTGAAACACATAAACTATAATTGATATTCACGCAAGTGAAGTTTGAATATTTTGCACGTGGGAACATGTGTGAGTAGTTTTATTAGATTGCCCGAGAACCGAATTGGATTGATCGGTCTGGAGCATGATCGTTCTTTAGTGAAAAAAGAAGGTGCCAATTTTGTTGGACCGGACCTGAACCGATGGTTTGGTCCGGTTCCCGATCCTAGGACCAAACAGTCCGGTCCATTCCCATAATTGGGAACAAGTCTCCCGGTCCGGTTCCCAGTTCCACCTTGGAACCGGACCGAACCGAGAACCGATCACCCCTAGGGGTGGGGACGAATTAAGTTTCAGGAGTGGATTTCGACTCCCACGCCCTGCAAGGAGACAGGACAAAAGTCTAAGAGTGAGAGTTAGAATAGGAGTAGAGTAGGACCGAAAAAAAAAAAAAAAAAAAAAAAAAAAAAAAAAAAAAAAAACTATCCCGTTAGTTTGAAAAACGAACAGTCGACCCTCACCCACACATTTTCATGTGAGAGAGAGACATTAGTTTCGCTTGAAAATTTCCACAAGCTTGCGCTGAAGAAAGGACACCGTGTGGCCATCCTTTGACTGTCATGCTGTAGACAATGATGCTAGCGCAACTCTGTAGGTTAGGCTAATAGACGATGTCCAAAATTTACAAAATCTTAAATAATCAAATGACATCGTCATGAAGTCATAAAAGTTTCCGTAGTGTAGGTGCCATGAATTTTGGGTCATCGCTAACTTAGACATCCTGAACTATATATATATTTTTTTTTCTGGAGAGTTTTCTTCTTCTTTTTTCCCAAATAAGAAGTAATTAAATATTAAATCACAATCGTCTAAAGCTTAAGCTTTTAAAACAGGTAACAATGATCCCACCAAATCTCACATGATATCGAAACCAAAGGTCTGAGTTCAAATCTTATCAGACTCCATTTACCTTCCCAATTAAATTTTCACACTTAATACTAAATAAAAGACTAGACTAAGCGTGAGGTGGAATGTTAGAGTAATCAAATATTAAACTATGCATTTGTTTAACAGTTTAAGTTTTTATAACTTTCGTTAATTTATTAACAAGATTCTGGAAAGAAACGACCAAAACACCTTGCCTAGCACTACAAGAATATAGGACTGTGGTGACGATATTATCTACCAAAGAAATTTTGTTTTATCTCTAAAGACCAAGTGATGGCGATGAAACTTTCGATTGGACAATTCAAAAAAGTTATAGACTATCGTATAAACAGAGTTAAGTAATCAAATCACATGAGTTTCAAAAAGTTAGAGAATGAGAATTGCAAATAACTCAATTCGCTTGTTTTACGGAAAATCAACTTTCTCGGGAAAAATATTCCTAGATTTGATTACACATTTTTCATTGGTTATGAAATATCTTTTTGTTTACTCATTTTTCTAAATAATTTGAGTGTTGAAAAATGAGACAAGCATTTTCTAACAGCAAATTTTCTTCGAAGCAATTTTATCCTAAAACTAAACCACCCCCCTCCCACCCAAAGTTTATGGAATGCTTCATCATTCCCCACGGCGTGACAAAAACATATGTGCGGGTCCTCAAATAAAGCCGAGTGGGGACCTATAGAACTCGACCGGGTCAATGTTGGGGTCCATGTTTGAGACCAACCTTGGAACCTGAGGACGTCTTTAGTTCCTTTTTCGGTCGCAGGACGTCTTTAGTTCACTCAGTGGAATATGAATCGGGCTCATAGGATGTCCAAAGGGACACGTAGATCCAGCTTTAATGATGACAATGAGATCCCTCTGTCCCACGAACCCTATGATCCCACCACTTAAATCACCCTCTCATCTCTCCCTTTTTCTATTCATCTCTTGATGTCCAATAATTGATCTATCCATTGCAAAATGTGTGTGGCTTTAGATTTTAGACACATGAGGAACAATCACAGGATTCATCATGCTTAATGTCTTGAAAAGATGTAATGGAAGAAGGAAGATAAAAGCCATAAGCTCAGTAGTAAGCATTCTAATGGGTGCATTTGTAGGGTCCTACACGCAGATGAGCCATCTCTTTCATGGCTATTGTTATATATTTTCTTTGAATCAAGGAAAAGTACAAAGTTGCCATCATCCTTGATTACTTTGGTTCTTTTGTCTATAAAATACAGCTAGCTAGGGACATTCAAACCTTTCTTATAGCAACTTTATTAAGTACTATGAAGATTTATGATGAGATATTTAAACAACTCAACATGCATCCAAGTACATGAAACTTAAAACATATTGATTAGACTAGATATTGGCAAAAACAAGACAGTGCTATTGAGATTACAACGGACTACGTCTTTCCAAATGGAAAAATAATGGTCGGAGTTTTGAAATTGTCATACAAGGTACATGCTGGTATTCGACTTTGTTATTGTACATTTTAATCCTAATAATTTTTAAATTTGTGAGATTGAGTGTATTCAATAATTTTTCTTGCTGAAAAATCTGAGATGTCGCCATTTTTTTGGAAAAAATGCAACAAAATGCTTAAAATTTGTCACGAAAATGAGATCGGATTTTAAAATTTTCAAATAAAGCAATCAAGTCCTAAACTAAATCAAATTGGTAAATCGAGTAAATGCATTAATTTCATCCAATTTGAGTAAATAAAACTAATGATGCGGCATTTTTATATTATCTTCCTAAAAGAAAGGTGATGATGCGGTTGCCATATCAGCCATTTCAGGAAAAAAAATTATTAAAAGAGAATAAAAGGAAAGCTAAAAGGAAATACACCAAAAATTGGAAAGGAAAAGCAGGTTGATATTGAATTGAGTATGTTTGTTCACGAGTTAAGAACCCTAGATATTGCTTTCAACCGCGGTATCGTATCTTTGCCAAGTTAACGACGGCGGCGACGAGACCCAGTAAAGGAGGATATGACGAGGCTAGCTCAAAGGTCGTTTTGCATGGTCCGGTGACTTGGTCAAGCAACACAAATCCTGGATGCCGATAGCAAATTTGACCTACAGAACGGGCTTAATTTTTCAATTCGATCTTAACCTTTTAATCCTATAAAAGTACCTTTCGAAGAGTTTGATTCACATTTATCCCAATCTTTTTGACATTATTTGAGAGTAAATGCCCTATAAGATTCTTTCTCAAAATCCAATGAGAAAATTCCAAATAAGGACCCGAAGTGGATCAATTTTCTCAAATAAGGACCCGAAATGAACTTTGTATCAAATAAGCACCTAAAGTGGATCCATTGTCTCAAATAAGGACCCAAAGTGATTGAATCAATTCCAAATAAGAATCCGAGCTTACTGGTCAACCAAATATTCGCCGGCTATCAAGCATGTGACATTTCCGACGACCGGAGTTTGGGCAATTTTGTCCAAAAAAAATCTAGAGAAAAATTAACAAATCCTAAAATGGAAACAAAAAAATCCTAGGCTTTCTACGATATCCTGTGGGAGAAGCAATCGCTACATAGATTGAACGTCTCGGCCTCACTGGCATCCTTGAAGCACTTCACACACGTGAAGAACATCCCCAGTGCGAGGCACCTGCACCCATCACATAGAGGCCTAGCACTCGTGGCGATGTAGAAAAACGTGATGGCCTTGTCGAAGCTGAGCTTTCCCGTGCCACTCGCGTTCAGCTCCTTGAACAAGTAAGGGTTGCTCATCCTCACATAGCCCTTGATCTTCGTGAAGGAAAGAAACTCCGAGAGTCACACAACGCCGTTGCGGTCGTGATCCATCTCGGTGACAAAGTCCTGTGCCAACTGTTTGACGTTCTCGGCAGCCGCATCGAAGTAGGCTTTCGCCTGCAAATCCTCCATTTTTCCCTTGCACAAAGCACAAAGCTCGAGCAGGCCCAACTCCCCATCAATCAAGGTTAGTTTTTCCGTCTTAGAATTCACTCACGCTAAACCAGCAAAATGTAGACAAAGCTTGTGTATAAAGCCCAATTCTCCATCATCTTTTTCCAGGTTTTCCATTTATTTCAATTTGCACTCACGTTCAACCGTGATTAGTTTCGTTCAAATTGGTGTACCCAATCATTCGTTCGTTGAATAGAAAGTGTTTGTGGCTCATTGAAGTAACATGGCGACAAGGTGTGGGCATGTGATGGAATATCACACGGATGGTAGCGACGACAGTGATGGTACAAGAGAGTTCTGTTTTATAGTATTGTTTTTACCTGTTTTGATGGATTTTTTAGTGAATGTCTCATTTTGTCCGAATCAATGCATATCAGTTGCGTCCACTATGATTTTTAATTGGATATGCTGTGTTGTGATCCTATGTGCCAGCGGCGGTGGTCTCTTTATTGCAATTTTTTTAATGCTTTTCCGTTGTTTCTATTTTTTTTATGTATACTTTATCGTTAATAGCTAGAGCTCATGGCATGTCCTAAAATCTAAATGTTAGTTTTTGATGATTTTTGAGCTATAAAACATTGACCATACCAAGGATAAATCACTAATAAAAGGTGCAGGTTTTTTACCCTCACCATAGCAGTAGCACTTTCGTGTTCACATGAGTCCTAAAGTGTATTACCAAATCATTAGCACAAAAAACATTTTAAGTCAATAATGCACTTTTTTTTTGTGACAAATGGTATCTAATAAAAGTGTGGCACGTGGTCACTAGCGTGACTAATTTTCTTTCATTAATAGTAGTGTGGTATAGATGTATTGCAATTTTTTATAGTTTTTGTTTTGTTTTTCCCGGTGCGTATTATGCATAAGAGTATATTGATGTTATTTTTTGCTTCCATTTTTCACCAGTTTAGGGATGTGAAGAAGTGAACTATTCCATGTATGATAGTAGGCGTGGTAAGGATGTTGAGAGTGCTGAAGAAGATGGGTTTCCCTTTATTGATCTTGATGATGATGGTTCAATGGAGAGGGATATGGAGATTGGAGATATCAGTTTATATGTAGATGTGTTAGCTGATAATGCAGATTTCTTGAACAAGAATAGTGAAAATGAGTATACGCATCCTGAGTTCAATGCTAAGGTTGATATGGAAAATCCTACCTTCAAGTTGGGGATGTGCTTTAGTAATGCGAAGGAATTTAGAGAAGCTGTTAGGAACCATGCCATAAAAAATGGGAGAAAGGTGAGGTTTGTTAAAAATACACCTAACAAGTTGAGGGCAGTGTGCTCGGACGGCTGTGATTGGCTCATATATGCCTCTAAAGTGCAAAGGAAGCATACTTTACAAGTCAAAACCTTCAACTCAGTACATACATGTAATAGAACACTACAAGTTCCTCAGATAAGTACTAAATGGCTAGCGAATAAGTACTGTGATAGGCTGAGAAACAATCCTACATGGCCAGGTGCTTCAATGAAAAAAACAATGGAGTTTGAGAATGTTTTGAAGTTGTCGAGGACAATGGTTTATAGAGCTAGGGCAATATCAATGAGTATGATCACGGGGAATGAGGAGGAGCAATTTTGGATGCTTAGGAGCTATTGTCAGGCACTTCTTGATGCCAACCCAGGATCCACATGTATAATCAAGACTAAGCAATGTCAAGACCAATTCAAGTTTAGAGGAGTCTGCATTTGTTTGGATGCATTAAGGAGGGGCTTTGTAGAAGGATGTAGGCGCTTTGTGGGATTCGATGGTTGCCATTTGTCATCAGGCTATAAGGGGATACTTCTAGCAGTGGTGGGCGTAGATGGCAACAATCAGATGTATCCCTTTGCATGGGTAGTTGTCGAACAAGAAAGATACAAGACATGGCACTGGTGTATTAGTTTAATTGCAGAAGACTTGGGAATTACGGACCCTGAAAATTCAAAGTACTGGACTTTTTTGTGTGACAAACAAACGGGATTAGTGCAAGCACTAGCACATCTAATGCCCGAAGCAAAACATAGATTTTGCTTAAGGCATCTTTATGAAAACTTTAAACTACATCACAAAGGAGTAGAACTTAAAAAGCTTCTTTGGAAGGCTGCCATGGCAACTAGAGTATGTGATTTTGACTTGGCAATGGCACAACTGAAGGCAGTTGATGAGAAAGCTTATGATTGGTTATCCCAGAGGCCTCCAGTGCAATGGAGCAAGTCCTACTTTAGGACAAGTTCAAAATGTGACATTTCCTTAAACAACTAGTGTGAAAGTTTTAACAAAAGCATCATTGATGCAAGGGACAAGCCTATCATCACAATGCTTGAAACTATAAGCGCGCAGCTCATGGAGAGAATTCATAAGCAAAGGGATGGGATGACCAAATACACTGGTGTGATCTGTCCTAATATCCAAAAGATATTAGATCTTCAAAAATAGTTTTCGGTATCATGGATTCCAACCTGGAATGGAGAGGATGAATTTGAATTAAGTGGGCCATTTGGAGACAAGAGAGTTGTTAATATTAAACATAGATCTTGTAGCTGTAGAAGATGGGACATCAGCGGGATTCCTTGTTGTCATGCTGTGGCGGCTCTTATATACATGAGGGAAGAACCTAAAAAATGGGTTCACACAAGTTTTAGTAAGAAAAATTCATGCAAATATATAGCCATGTTGTGCATGTTGTAGATTCTAAAGACACGTGGCCTGCTAGAGAGCCATTACTCCCACTAGATGTGCCTAAGCAAGTTGGCAGAAAGAAGAAACAAAGAACAAAATCAGTGAATGAAACAACTGATAGAAATTTGAAGACGAGAAAGAAAAAAGTTGTGCAAGAGCCGGTGGGAACAAAGTTGAAGAGACAAAATACCTCAATTACTTGTGGAAAATGTGGTGGTTTAGGCCATAACAGTTATCATTGTAAGAATCCACCAGTAGCATCAGTAGCAGCAGCATCAGCCCCAATAGATTTTATGGTTGCCTCATGTTCACAAGATGTGGTAGAAAGCACTCCCTCAAACCCAACATGTTAACTTGAGATCAAGGAATTGCTTGCGTCAATTTTTGGCACAATTTCAAGCTCAATATTATCTATGGGAAGAGAGAAGATAATGGTAGTTATTTATGCTTGACTTGGTCATAAAACTGTTCTTACTTATACTTGACTTTATTTTAACTAATGATTTATTTTGTGTTTTAAGTGCAGGTAAAGAGAAGGATGTAATGACCTCAACTTTTTAGTGGTCAAAGATGAGCAGTTTTTTTGGAGATACACAGGAGCAATAAGACCAATAAACACAAACTCTTTTTGTTTTACTGTTGGTTGATATGGATGGATCTATTTTGGAAGCATCTTAAAATATGTGTAGATAAATTTTGTTGAAAAGATTTCTTGTGTTGGGATGTCTCAATTCAAGTTTATCTAGTACTATTTACTTTGCTATGGAATGTCCCAGCACTTCATTGTAATATGGTGGTACTCACAACAAATCTACACGAGCTTATCAATCCAATGAGAAAAAAGAAAATATAAAACAATAGCATAAAAAAATGATCTACGAAGAACAACGAACACAGCAGTCTAACAACACACCCAATTAAAATGCACTATAGTATAGGCCGAAGAAAAATATAGGACGTCAATGAGCTCTATCAAAGCTTGAGTTCTATACACAACAAAACATAGAATATCCGACTCAAATGAAACCGAATGCAGCTTGTAGTACCAAAAAGCATCACCATTAATTCATCATTGAACACTTGAGTTAATTGAACTTCAATATTTCCATTACAAAAAGAGATAACAAAATATGAGTTTACAACTTTAATATGTGCACATATAACGCGCACAACACTACGAGAGAGAAAAAACAATTGAATTTACAAAACAAACTCCTACTGATCATATGCAGTTATCACATCCCATCCTCTAATACAACCAATCTAAAGCACCCAATAAAAGTTGAAAGACTCCACTACTGAGCTAATGAATTGATGCGATTATAGTTCTTTGGGTTCCATCTCTTTGGTCAAAGATGGTTATTCTGCTCATGACATAATAGGATGGTCAAGTCCACTGGTTGGTTTCGTCAAGGAAGAGAAGCTCCAAGCAGGTGACAAGCTTCGAGCAAATGCTAACTCTTCTCTTTTGACCATCACTTAGTCCTTTGGTCCCTCAACCTCAAATTTTTATGTCCATGGCATTTGCAGTCCCATTGCCCATATTGCCATTTTTTCCATTTCCCTCTTCTTAGATACTGGTATGGAGTTTGGCAATTGTAGTTGAGCTGTGTAGTAAACAACTTCTCTAACAGTAGCATTGAGATCAATCCATCGTCTTGCATCACATCAGCCTGAATTCATAAAAATAGAGAACCCTGATAAGTGATGAGAAGATAGTTGCTTATCATTTACCAATGAATATTAGATCACCACAAAATATAGGACAGTTGAATTAGGTTCAATTTTTTTTTTTTTATGTGAACGTCACAAATTATTTCATAAAAACCAAAGAAATGAAGGATTTGAGGGATTTGGTTCATTAGTATGAATAAGTTTTCGAGCTCAATGTAAAAACTTTGTTTTGATAGTATTAAGTGGTGCTTTAGAGTTAATAGAGACAAATTTTTAAAAAGCAAGCCATATCAAGTAATTATCTCCAAATAGGACAATGCATTATCCACAGAACATCCTCAAAACAGATAGAAACCTATTAAAGGAAATTAAATTCCTCGTGCACAAGAGTTAGTGCTTTAGCAGTTTGCTTCAAACTTGGATGAATGTGAATCTCCACCCAACATTCTAGAGACGGAGCATGTCTCACCATATTTAACAAGAAATCAGCCAATACTTGTTGAATTCATAACTAATCACCACAGACAGACAGCCGGAGTTTTGATTTCATCTATAATATTACGAATCAATTGCAAACCCCGGTGTCTTAGCAATATCATCCCTACCTCCGGTCATCCAGATTTTCCTTCTCTTATTAGGTCCCTTCAAAATTTTCTTTTTACTTTTTTTGCTTGACTAGCAAAGCAGCTGGGTTATAGTTATCAAAAAGAAACAACTTAATTACCAATCCACGGGGATGACTGCTCCAAAGCCTGTCCTCAAAAGTTTTCCTGCCTGCCTAAAATACTTTGAATACTCTAGCATTTCACTCAAGATTGCACAAGCCAACTTGCAGTGTGGATACGAAAAAGAGAACGTAGATACGCAATTTCCTCCCACATACATCTACGTCGCCCCGAGAACCTCAAATCCAACAGCACATCAAGAACTGCACTGTCCTGTCATCCTAAAATTTCCAGGCCAAAAATCGCCACAAAACGACAATATGCGCGCGCACGAGTGAACTAGCAACAATTTTCGCCAAAGTTGCAATGGCGAAAGCACAACAACGGCAACTATGAGATGATAACCCAACAAACACCTAAGTGCCAGTGCCGAACACACACACACACACAGACACGGACTTTATGCACAGAGACACAAAACACTGACCTTTTAGCGATCCAATAAGCTACAAGTACAGCGAAAACAAATAGCTAGACGGAATTTCTCATAACAGAGATTGTATCGAAAGAAAAGCAGAGACCTTGGAACCATCTCGGCTCTAACCCAGAGCAAACGAGTACCGGCGACCCTTGAGCAAGAACTGGGAGCGGGACCACAACAAATAAGAGAGAGGAGGGACAGTACGGCCCCAAGGGAGCGTTCTGTGTAGTGCAGATTCCCATGGCCATTGCCTCCGCGACTCTGCCAAGCTTACCAGCGTAGGGAGCCGTCTTGACAAAATTTACAAGAGGCTGCCGATAGAAAGAAGAGACGATGGTGAACAATAGACCGATGCTTGCAAGGGGTAGGTGAGAAGTGACGAGAATCGAGCAGGGCGAGGAGCGACGAGAATTGCATTGCAATGATGATCGGGCAGCGATTTGGTTGAGGAGCGGCGAGGGAGAAGAAAGAAGAAAACATAAAGATCAACATGAATAACCTAAACTTAATTAATTTAGAATTTTCCTTTTTTTTCCAATCATAAATTTATGACAAAATTGCCCCTATTTTAATCGCCGGAAAATGTTTGCCGGTGAGCTAAGGTCCTCAATAGAGATTAAGTAGATTATTCCGGGTCCTTATTTGACACAAAATTTACTTCAGGTCCTTATTCGAGACAATCAGTTTACTTCGGGTTCTTATCTAACACAAAGTTCATTTTGGGTCCTTATTTAAGAAAATTGATCCACTTCGGGTCTTTATTTGGAATTTTCCCTTAATTTTTTTTCATTAATTATTCGTAAGCAAAAGCACAACAAATAATTTGACATATCATATTATTATTTCACATACTTAATAATGTACATATGCATCACTTACACTACAACATCACAATATAAAACACCTAGGAAGGGATCGGTAACTCTTATCTCCACTACCACACCCCCACTCTCAAAAGCTTGTCTATACAACACCGATCCAATATCTAACGATCGATAACATTCCCCAACGTCGGCTCATCAATAACGTAACCAAGAGGACCATCAAAGCCTTTAAGCAGTCCGTTCCAGTAACCATCGAAGATCTTATACTATGTTACAAACTGATGGGAAACCCACTCAGCAAGTCCTATGTGCCCTTCCATGATAGTAACTTGGTATACGTAAAAAATAAATTAGGTAACGTAACCTTCTTATACTCATACTCAATGTGTGCCAAGGCTCCAAAAAGTGGTGGCAGAGAAAGGTTCCAATAAGTGAAATCTTTAAGTCTAAAATAGGAGTTCACCTTCGCACCCACCATGGCATAATAGCAATCACAAATATTTGAAGCAACATAATCAATGTATGAGCATGCACCTTACCATGTTTGTAAGTGCCTCACACGAATGCATGATATTATTTACTCAATGCATACGTATGGCATATAATTTCTTGATGCAGCATAACCATTCGGTATCTTATTAACATGCATATATGTATATTCATGGGCATGCATCATCTTTTTCACTTATCCTTTCGAACACTCTCGAGACATTCTGACACGGGACATCTCAACTTCGAGGTATCCTGCAACATTCGCTCACGAGGCATCTTGTCATACTCATACATAATCTTAAATACGAGACACCTCAACTCCTGAAACTTTCCTTAGGGCATCCTTACACACGGAGCAAAGTCGCATCCCTCACGTGGATGACAAGACTTTTCTTTTTCAATATTCAATGTTATCACACTGCACTAATGCAGATGAATATGATCAACATCAACATTCGATGCACCACATCATTTCACTTAACCATCACCGATTAAACATATTTAACAATAACATTCCATGCATAGTCTCCTCATATATAGCGAATATGCTTTTACTAAATAAGGATACTTAACAACACATGAACAACAAAGATATCTAGAGAACAGAAAGCATGGGAAAAAAAATCAGTAACCCCTAATTTTGTAACTTCCATATTCGATAACTCGCTAAAATCAGTAATTTTCTTGATTCGGTCACTCACTGAAGTCAGTAACTTTCTCATTTCTTGCCCTTTTTACACTTTTTTCACCAAAATACCACCAACCATCAAAAAAGTTCACCCATACTTCGTATCATAACAATTAAAATTATCATTACACAATCCACATACCATCATCAGAATTAACATAAGTGATGATGAACCCAATATGCTAATACCATACTTATACATGATCATAAAACTCACTTAAAGAAAACACCCATCAAATAGCCTAGTTAAGTACTTATTAGAATAACCTACCTTAGCGCCTAGAGTTTTTACTTACTTTGATGATAGTTTGCGTAAAATCAAACCTTTAGTTTTCCTTCAAAGTAAAACAAAACCGAAATCAATAACTTTTATATTGAAAACGACAAACCCATTTATGAAGAGTAGAGGAAATTAATGAGTTCACCTCATCCAAACCCAAAAACGAACTTGAAACTTTAATAAAATACGAACGTGTGAATTTTTGCTTTTAATTTTTTTGCTTTTACATCTTGGAATTAAAAGCAAAAGTTGAAAGGGAAGTGGGGAATGATTGGTGAAGTAATGGAGTGGAGCCTTGTCTTGGAAATTCTCTATCTCTAATTTTATACATGGCCATAACAAAGAATGAAAGATGAGATGGGTTAACCATGGTTAGTAAATTTAATGCCCATAGGTTGAAATCATTGAATCAAATTGTAGAGAGGGTAAGTGTTCCAATAGAATTTCTTTAGGTGGCCTCCAAGTGAATAGCTTAGGCATGTGGTACATTCTCATAAGCTAAGAGAAGAGATATTTGGATTCAAATGAAAGATGGCTTCTTCTTGGCCAAATAAAGAAGTTAGTCACCCCTTGCATTAAACTAGAAGTTATTGATATAGATGATATAGGCATGACATCAACAAAGGCTAAGTTCAATGTCTCACTTTGCTAATGGAAGAAAGTTAGAAATATAAAGTTCAAAGTCTCGCTTACCGATGGAAGAAAAAGCCAAAAGAACAACTTTCCAAAATAGCTTTTTCGGTTGAATTATTGAGGAATTAAGCGAATTACTACATAAATAAGAATACCAATGTCCATTCTAAATATCAATAAATCCGAAAAATATTTTGAACCTATCAAAATGTTTAGCAAAACTTTCCGAACATAAGTAAATAATTAACTTAGTAAATTTCTAACTCATCGTTCAAACGTAACAGTCATGTTAATCGATCGCATAAATTTCTCACACATTACATTGATCAGAATTAAATTCCTACATATTAATACATGTAGGAATTTTTTGGATGTCACATTTAATGTTTATCATTTTCTATATTGGGTCTTTGACTATCTCAAGTAAAGATAATGAATTACCAATAAGTTCTCAAATCTATTATATTTATGTCAATTCAATCCTAAATTTTTTCAATTGTGCCAATTTAATTATAAATCTTTTCATGTTTTAGCCAATTGAGCCAATCTAGCTAAATTTGGCTGGAAATCACTAATTGGCCGTCTTATATGACACGATCATCGCCCTAAATCCTTCCATTATCACTCAAAACATCACTCACCCACCCTTGCAATAGCATCATAACCGAATCTATTACAAGCCTCAAAATATTTCCTTAGTTACCCAATATCGAACTTTGCCCGCATCATCCTCCCTCTCTTCAAGGATTTTGCGAACTCATAGAACGGTCCCAAGGGCGATGCCTTGGTCAGCCTTGATGATAAAGTACCAGAAGGTGGGTGCCCAAGGAATGGTTCCGATGCCAAATTGATGCATTATGATGAGTAGAAGAACTCATCCCGAAAAGCTAGCTATTTGGGAGAGGGGACCCAACCTATTATAAGCCCCGTAATATGTCATTAGTTGCGCGATGTGGAATCCAATTCATTATAAGTTCTAGAATATCTCCTTAGTTGCCCGATGTATCTCTCCTAAATAGCTAACTTTTCAGGATGAGTTTTACCCATTATAATGCATTAGAATGCATAGGCAATGGCGACCACAGATTGCAATACACTTGCGTGTGATCATAAAAATCCATAATAGTTGAGAAAATAATTTTGAAAACTTCAGATGATTTGTACATATATGGTCCGGCATTTATCCAAGGGGTCCATGATGAATGTTGGACTCTCCTAAGGGGGTTGAGTAATTACCCAACAACTCAGTACAAATAAATAACTGAAAAACTGAGTTTTAATTAAGAGACTTTAAATAGAGTTTAAAAAAATCAAATTGCATGAGTATTAAAAAATTAGAGAGTGAGAATCGTACAAAAATCGATTCGCTTTTTTCATAAAAAAATGAACTTTCTTTAAAAATAGGATTAATATCCTGAAAAACCTTAAACTAATACACATGTGATAAATTTACTCCAAACTAATTTTTTGACCACCAAAAACCCCAAACTAGTACACTTGTGTCAAATTTACCTTCTCTTAATTTCCATTAAATTTTACTATCAGCTTACTAAATTTAATAATGTGACAATTGATTAGTATACCAATTTAGATTTTACTCTTCGTATGTCACAGTTGTAAAATATTTATGGTTTTTTTATATTAATCTAATTTAATGGATGGTATATTTGTCACAAATGTATCATTTTGGGGTTTTTGGCGGTCGAAAAAATTAATTTGAAGTAAATTTGCGGCAAGTGTACCGGTTTGGGTTTTTTTGTGAGGGTACATTTGTCACATGTGTACAATTTTGAGTTTTTCATGATAAAAAAATTAATTTTGGATAAATTTGTCATACATGTACCGGTTCAAAATATTCCTAAATTTAATTAGAGATTTTTCATTGACAATAAAAAAATTATGTTTACTTATTTTCCTAAATGACCCGAACATCGGGAAATGAGAAAAACATCTTTCGATGGTAAATTTTCTTCGAAACAAGACTTACCCTAAAACTAAATCATAATCTATCTATATCCCCCCATTTTCCTTCCCAATGACAGGAACATATGTGCAAAATAAAGGCGAGTGGGGATCTATTGAACTAAACCGGGTCAATGTTGGGGTCCATGTGTGATACCAACCTTCGAAACTGAGGATGCCTTTTAGTTCATTCGGTGGAATTTGAATAGGACTCGTAGGGTGTCCGAAGGGACACGCAGCATCCAACTTTAACTATGACAATGAGATCCTCCTGTCCCACCAAGGCTGTCCCCCCAACCCAATGATCCCACCAATTCATTCACTTCTGCTTATCTCTCTCTCTTTCTCTATTCAAATCTCTTGATGTTCAATAATTTGAACCATCCATTGCAAAATATGCGTGGCTGTAGATTTTAGGACACATGAGCATTAATCATAGGATTGATCATGTCTAATGTCTTGCAATGATGTAATGAAAGAAGGAAGGGAAAAGCCATAGGCTCAGTAGTGAGCTTTGAATTTGGAGGGTCCTACACGTAGATGAGCCAATCTTTTTTATGGGCATGGATATTTTTTTTTTTCGCTTTGGGCCAAGAAGAGGTAAAATGATGCCATCATCTTGATTACTTTGTTTCTCTTGTTTATAAAATACAGTTACCTAGAGGTACTCAAACTTTTCTATTATGGCAACTTTGTTGAGTAATATGAAGATTTATGATGAAAAATTCTAACAACTCATCATCCATCCAAGTACTTGAAACTTGAAACTTGTTGATTAGACTAGACATTAGCAAAAAGAGAAAGTACTATCGAGATTATAGCAGACTAAGTCTTTCTAAATGAAAAAAAATAACAGTTGAAGTTCTAAGATTGTCATTTAACGTATATGTTGATGTCCAACTTTGTTATTACACATTTTAATCCTAATATTCTTTGAAATAGTCAGATTAGGTGTGTTCAATGTTTCCTACAAAAAATTTGACATGTCATGTTTTTAAATGAAAAGTGCACCAAAAAACTAAAACTTTTGAATAACAATCGAATAACTCCTTGAAGTACGTCGATTTAAGTAACAAAAAATAACGACATGGCATTACTTTCTATTGTTTTCCGAAAAGAGAGGTGCTGATGTGATTGCCATATTAGTCATTTCAGAAAAAAATAAAAAGAAATTGAAAGGAAAGCTTAAAGGAGATAAACTAGAAAAGAAAAGGAAAGGAAAAGCTGCTTGATATTGAATGGGGTTTTGTTTGTTTGTAAGTTATAAACCTCAGATAGTTCTTCAAAGGGATCATGTTTCTAGCAAGTTGGTGACGTCGGCGACAAGACCAAGTGAAGAGGATGACGAGGCGAGCTCAAGTTCGTTTCGCATGGTCTAGTGGCATCAATCCTGGATGCCAATAGCAAATTCAACACAAGCTTAGTTTTAAATTTTATTTTACCTTTTAATCATATAAAAAATACCCTTCGAATTTGTTTCAAATATATCCCAATCATTTTAACACCATTTGTGAGAGTAAATGTCATTAGATTTCTTCTCAAATTACAATTTTGTCACTACCAAAAGAAGATCATCTATTTATTATTCAAGAAAGGATATTCAAGGGAGAATTATTTGACAAATGCATAATTCAAGGAAAATATTCTTTGGCTGCATACCAGCCCTTTTTTAGGATACAAAAAATTAGGAAATGCTAAAGAACGTAGTCTTAATTGTAACGCCATAAATATTTAAGGCTGAAGAGAGAAAAAGACAATTAAATCATAATTTTTTGAGGGAATCCGCCTTGGGATAGATTTGATGTGATTTAGACCGAGGATTTATTGATAACTTAAAAATGGTGGGAATAAAAGTGAAAAGAGAAGAAAATGTGAGATCTTTTAGGTCCGTTCATTTTACAAAAATTATTATTTTTTTTAAATTTCAGATTTTTCAACGTTCAGTTCATGAAAAATAAAATAGTTAAGGAAAATATTTTCTGCCAATGAAAATTTTAAAAATAGGGAAAAAATTTCATCTTTTTTAAAAAATGGAAAACATTTTCCATCATCTTTTTTTTACTTCTAAACCAAGAATTTTTTTCACCAAACACTTTTTCCTTATATTTTTTAAGAATAGAATAATAAAAAAATTTATTGAAAATAGTGTATAGAAGAAAAGATTTTCCTTACCAAACGGAGGAAAATAATTTGCATTTCATTTTCAAATTTGGGCCGAATAGGGAAAAATATTATCATTTTTCCAGAAAAAATTGGCTTCCTAAAAAATGTTTTATAGAAACGTCACATTTTCTGCAAAACGATAAAATCTTATTGCTCTTTGGCCTTATAAAGAATAGCAAAATTATAAAATCTTCGAATTTTACATTATATTAGAATCAATGGAGGACTAAATCTATACTTTGGAGAGAGAGAGAGAGAGAGAGAGAGAGAGAGAGAGAGAGAGAGAGAGAGAGAGAGATCATTCGTGACAAATTATCAGAAGAACAAAGTTGAGAAATTGACATTTTTAGTTTCATGAATGTCAAGAAAAACAATTTGGGCTTTATGGTTACTCGGATAAGTCCCTACAAGGTTATGACACCTGTGTGCAAATGATCCTTCAAGAGTGGTGACCACTCACTAGACATGCATCCTTCGATGTGGACGTTGAAATAGTGTATGCTCTTTCATCCTAATGTTCTTACAAGAATCAATTTGAGTAATCATAAATATGATGGAGTGAGGGTTGCTGTGACAATCACATCCGGCCCCGCAAGAGTTCTTACTTGCGGTGGTAGAGCTTCTGGGCAAACGAATGACTTTTCTTCTTTTTACCCATTTGGCGTGGTGCTAGAACCTTGACCAGTGCATCCTCTGATGAAGCTTAGGCCAATATAGGGGGATTGTAAACTTCTTGTCAAGCACTAGTTCATTGCCACTAATTAATGTGTATCCATACTTACATACACCTCGTATCCAACTAATGTGAGATTAGGTTACACTTATCTCAGTGCGACTTGTCTAGTGCTTCAAGATGGCAACTTGAGTTATATGAACATGCTCAATGCAATCATACACATTATAATGGGTGATGGAGAAAGAAGGCATAGCAATCTGCATGCAGTGGTTTCTACAGAATGCTTGGCCGTCAGTCGAAAACTTTAGATTTAGAACTTTCAACTTTAATCCACAGGCAAGATTTAAATCTAGGACTATTTAGTGAAGCTAGTAAAAAGTTTAGGATCAAATTGAAATCTGTTTATAAGATTTAGAACTTCCAATCTATTGACCCTTGAAATTGAAATATATTAGATTCCCGCTGCATGAAACTTCATTTAAACAACACGTTGACTTTAAACTCTAGATCCAAGTAGATGAATAGGAACGATGTTAAAACGGATCGATGAATGTTCAAACATTATTCATTGCTCATCTCCTATACTACCGTGGAAAAGGATTCAGTCTACTGCTCTTAATCAACCATTCGGAAATACAGGATAAACTGGCGTCCCATCCGAATAGAATAAGCCCCAATGTTGATCCACACCTACTTGCTTTTGATTCTCATTAAACATTTAGATGAATCCTTCCTAGTGTTCTGGCCTCTTTGGAGTTGCTTGCTTGGCAAGAAACTTCTTCACAAAATTTTGATTATAAGTTTGTGCAAGCAGCGGGGTGGCCCAGAGTTCGTCTCCAGCTGATGGCCAACCACTTTCGGAAACCACCGCGTCCACAAAGCTCACGCCTTCCTTCTCCATCGCCTAGCAGAAAGCATCCACAATCGCGTCTAGCATATTCGAGTAACTCAAGTTGCTATCTTGAACCAATGGCCTGGTCGCAGTGAGTTGGACATAATCTAATCTCACATGATCGGGATCCGAGGCAAATGCAAAATAGGTGTACACATTAGCTAGTAATGGGGAGCTAGTTTTCAACAAGAAGTTTATGATTCCAACCATGTCGGCTCGAGCTTTGTCAGCGTATGCACCGCTTAAGGGTGGGTCTAAACTCCCCAAGGTAGCGATCCCAACTACTGTGACACCCTCAATCCAGTATATTCAGATAAATTTATAATATTTTGTATATTTTGTATGGCTGATAATACATATTTAGCCAAATCTCCGGGAATGACTTCATTACCAGCTGTGCTATACTGAAAATTCATTAGAGGGATGTAGACTCCACATGGTTGTTGAACCATGTCTCAGCCGCTTTAACACTCGATGCTATGGATGGTAAGTCTTCGTTTTTTATGCCTAGCGTGACGTCTATTCCACTGTTCTCAAGCGCTTCGAGCACGGCTGAGTTCGGCTCGGGAAGTCGCACTTTTCCAATGCTGTAATTCTTGAAAAGTTGGACAACCATGCCCGGAGAGGGGAGCTGTTCCGCAGCCATTCCGTAGTTCACACCAATGTCGAGCTGCGCCTTTGTAATTCCGATTTGGTAAAACGTGGATCGTCGAAGTTGATGACATCTTTTAGGACATCTACTTTCAAAAGCACGAAAATTGTCATTAGTTAGCAATCTGAAAGATAAACTAGGAATGAAGACCTATGGCATTAGACATGCACCGCTTCATGATATGGACACCTTCAAATAATTGAATCTTACTTTGAACCTAGTGTTCTCACGAGAAATGGTAAATGAATGTTTCATCGTACATAAAAAAAAAAACATTATTTTTCTCAAAATTCATTATGAGAGAAAGAAACATGCGAAGACCCACCGGCGAGCTTGATTAATGGAAACTAAAACAACTTATCCTTGAGAACAGAAGACCCTTTCTTGACTATTTACATTGTCAAATTGTGACTTGCTGGCAATTAATTTCCAAAACAAGAATATTTACTGTATATGAATCAAATTCCACTATGAACATTAATTGTGTTAGGGATAATTTGGAGGTTCTCTCATCTCCTCTGATTATGTATGATTTTCAAAACAAGAATATATGTTGTATAAGAATTGGATTCCACTTTGAGCATTAAGCGTTAGAGGTAATTAGTTGATTCTTCCCTCGATTATGCATATATGTCCATAAATTATGTACATCCTTGATTGATCGTAAATGACTGTAGTTGATATTATATTGTCCACTTACCTTAGATGGTCGATTTTTAAAGATATGTAAAGCACCTCCTGCTCTATTCATTACGAGATAAGCAGAGACTACAAAATCGTAAACACCATATTCTTATCTTGGTATCTTTTATTTCAACAGATTATATAACAATATTTTTTTGTGTTTCCGTGACTTCATATATATCCACTTTCACATGAAAATCTGATGAAAGTGCCGTATCCAACCAAGTTTTTATTATGAGAAAGCTAATGAACTACTTAAAGCGGCGATGATAACAAATCCGGAATATCCAAATAAAACTCTATCGAAGGGCCCCAACATTCTCCGTCCATAAATTCCTTGGATAGACATAAACATGAATATATCACAAAAAAGGGATTTTTTTTTTTTTTGGTCGTACACAAAAAGGAATTTGCTTATGGGTTTTCCCCCATTCTCTGTTGGTATAGTACTCAGTATTTTCGCATAAAATGCAAAAATGTTTTTTTTTTTTTTTGCTAAACTTATACGAAAGTACCCTTTCTTTAATGTAAACATATTATACACGTAGAAAAAGCACGTATTATACTCGTGTAAAATACTTTAATTATTAACTTACTTTCTGTTAACATGTCTATTATCAAGTAAGCCAAAGATACATTTATATCACATTCTATTCTATCAAGTAAATACAATATTCTTTTGATTTGTCATAAGTTAGAACAACGTAATAAAACTCCAATTACTATATACAATACTTTTATATGAAGTTGTAATTAAAATAGCCACACTTTCATATGCAATCTTTTTTCTTTCTTTTTTTTTGTAGTACACTCGGTGTAAACTCATACTAAATTGTTTTTGCATTTTTTATAATAACACTACATTATTATGTACTTCCAAGGAAAATGACAATTTATATCAGTTTTCATCCCATATTAGTAACAGAGCTACAACTTATAAGAAATATTAAGAGAGCCTATATACCAAATACGTTATATATCTTACCTTTACCAAAAAAAAATATATATATATATATATATGTTATATATCTAATCTCGATTCTGTTAGAAAGAAATAAGAAAAGAGCGTTTAAAATATGGAAAAAGAAAAACATGAGTCGCAATGTAAGTTTTTAAGATGATAGTTCTACTATTGACGATTTTCTAAGTTATCACAAGCATATTAAAAAGTAATTTGCAATTGTTATTATCATCTCAAAATTGAAGAAATCCAAAGAAATTTTCTACAAAGTTTGACCATGAATGTTGTCCTCAAACTATTAAGCGTTAGGGATTCTTTTTAATAACAAATTTTCCAAACACTTGTTATTTGGTATCTTCTATACACTAAGTTAAAACTACACTTACACTCACTCATTTCTTCCAATATTGCCCTCAATAACGGCTGAAAACGTATTTATTCTCAAACCACCCTTGTATTAAATAATAAAAGGAAACAAAAAATTTAATTATCATCTCTTATAATTCTCCATTTCATCCACTTTTCGGTACATGAAACCACTCATTTTCTTCTCACCATCCACCCAGTTAACCCATAAACGTAGCGCGTGGTTTGACGCTAGTACCATCTATGCCAAAAAGTAATTGAATAATTTTTTTTTTCAAAATTTAGGAACATGAACATGGATACCGTCTACTTGGATTAAAAAAGGGCACAATTGAATTAAAAAGTTAAGGAAAAATAACACAAGTGGTCCCTAAACTTTGACTTAATATGCAATGTCAATCATGAATTTTTAATTTATTTAATGAACTTTAATCCAATATTCAATGTTGGCTTTAAACTTTTAATTTATTCCATTTGGTCCCTGAAAATTTTTAATACATGTTCAATTTAGTCTATAAATCTTATGAAAATGTTCAATGTTGTATCGAAACTTGAGTTAATAAAGGATGATAGCGAATATTTTTTTATAGTTGAAAGACTAAATTAAACATTTATAATAAAAATCAAGTATCACATTAAATAAGTTAAAAGTTCAGAGACGAAACTACACATTGGGTTAAAGTTCATATATCATATTAAACAAATTAAAAGTTTAAAAATAACATTATGCATTAAACTAAAGGTTAAAGATAATTTGCGTAATTATCCCAAAAGTTTATAGGCTTTGCTAGTGTAACAGGTTTTAGACTATCGTGAGGATAACATTTTGTCGTGGATTATAAATTTAAAAAAAATGGATTTAATAATAATTTATAATTATTGATTATTTGATTTTTAATGATTCAAATAGTTTGTTATTTGGCAAAGTTTATCATCCGTACACTAACAGAAGTTGCAATAATTGAAGGACAGAGAACCTGCGTCACGACTGAATATAGAAACAAGTGATTAGTGACTACTGGGCGGCGAATGTACCATGTAGATGGGCTCATAATGGCTCTGGTTGCAACTCACTGCCCAATAAACTTATATTCACGAGTCAAATAATAAATACTTTAATTACTTTGTCGGCTTGACGCAGTTTTAGCACCCAACAAAATGTACGCACCGCGATGAACAAAGTACAGACATTCCCCAGTGGCAAAAACAGTGTATTCGCAAATTGCAGCGCCATATAATTTGACCTCGCTTGCATTCTTCAGACATTTTTGTCCACTCGACAGAACTAGTTGTAACCCTAAGATTGAAAGGTCGCAAAGAGAGATAAAATGCACTCCCAATCTAATTTTTAAATTCGTGAGACTTTCCTCACTTTGTGTCCCTCAAGTGAATAATCATGTGCCTTAGCCTTCATTTAATTTAATAAAAGGAAAGGGCCAATATTAATCGGGTCCAAGACTTTTCAATTAATACAATCATATCTGATACCTTTTCAAAGTGCAAGAGAGCCTTTTCATTTCTGATGAATGTTTAGGTTCTGGTTGCCCATTTAGATTTAAAAAAAAAAAAATGATTCTGATTGCCCTTTAATTCACCGCTGGTTCGCGTCCATAGTTCCGTGAAAAATGCTCCGCTGTCGCGTCGTTATTTGATTCGGTCACTGTTCTTATACAGTTTGACAATCTAGCTAAACGAGGAATTTTGCCTAGTGTTTACCTGGGGTTGTACTTTCTATGACATCTGGCCAAGTGGATGTTCTCGACTGAGTTCGATTTGGTTTTTTATGTGGTTTCGTTTGGTCCCTCGATGTTGCGGATGATGTGTGCAAAGAAGGTGATGTGGGAAAGAAACGTGTAAGCACAGTGGGAACAGCATTTTCTTGTTTGAATGTGAATATGAACCTGGATGGAAGCAGGCTCTTTCGTGCACTGAACATCATCTCAAGTTCCTCCCTTGTGTAATTCCCAACCGTAATCTCTCTGTCTCTCTCTCTCTCTCTCTGCATGTTTGCAGCTGCTATTCAGAATTAGATTGTGAGATGGAATTTGAAAGTGCATTGATTTGAAGAGTTCATGTCTTCCTGGGTTGCTTCTATCTGGATATTGCCGGCTTTATATTCCATGATGTGGCGTGTAGTATTTGTCATGGATGATTGATATTAGTTAAATTTCCATAAAAATATTAAGTCAACTTCTGTCGAACTGCATAGATTGTCACCAAGTACTTCCGACTTAGTTTCATTCTATGCATAGAAGAATGTCTCCAGATTTTGTCAAAGAAGAAGGCAGACAAGATTCCGACATGTCCACCGAGAGACGATTTAGCACTTTTTTTGTTTGATCCGTCCATTGATAATACATTCTCAGTCAGTCATCCTTCCAAATGAGTTTAAGGAGGAGCATATGTAGAACCATCAGTATGCATTATTTCCTAAATGAAAGACAAGGAAATCTAATCAGGTCATAGGACATGATCAAATCTAATTTTATGAACACAACGGTCTAAACTGGTTTGTGGTTTAAGCTATAGTGTCAATTGCCCCTTTCTGCATTGTTTGTGTCAGTTTATAGGTTCTCTGTGGATTTGATTGAAGAAGGGAGGCCCAGCTTGATTGTTGTTGATACTTTGAGGGTGAAAAGAACCACAAAATAATCAATGAAGAATCTGTCATAGTCGCCAATTTCCATATTAATATTTAGCTTGAGTTGGTAATGGAGGTCAATCAAATTTTCGTCTTGTTTCTCATTTTGTGTTAGTCTGAGATTTTGTCTGACCTTGTTGATGTGAGAGATCCAACCCAAAGCTTAGCTCTAAGGTGGAGAGAACATGAATACGACGCCCATAACCGGACTAAGAACGGTGCATACTATTAAACAAAAAAGTCAAACCGAGAAGCTTAAACTATTTGATAAAATGAAAATACATGAATATATGGCTCAAATAAGACTTATAGATAAGCGATATGGGATATTTTAACAATCATAAAGTTAAATAAACAACTATAATATGTGATGTTGACACAATACGTACTGCTATGGTACTTTATGTTGATCTTTCTAGTAGGGCTGTCTAGATGAACTGATCGAACTTTCAGTTTGGTCCGGTTCCAAGGAGTACCAGTCCAATTCCTAGTTTCTAAAAATGGTACTAGTGTCTACGTTGTTTGGTTCCCCAAACTGGACCGCTCAGACTAATTGGTTTTTTTTTTTATAAATGTCTTACGCAAGCCTTCTCTATTCTTTCAATCTTTCCCTTAATTTGGGTCTTCTTCACCTCTTATTGAATTCGAAATATTCTCTCATTTAAACTCAATCGGTTTTATTGGATCGACCGGAAATCGGATGGGGAACCAATCACCCTACTTCCTAGAAATGGAGTTGATGTCACTAGTTGTTAGCCATATGAGAGAGAAGAATCCATTCGATGTCATAAAGATAAGTAGTGTCAAGATCACATGACTCATCTACACACCGGGTTGTTTTAAACGGCAAGATTTCCTATGTCTATTTAGTGTCATCTAAGAGCGAAACTGTTGACTGTGATCTACCAGGCTTGAGGCAACAATCTTTTTCTTGTGACCATATGCATCTTGTACTAGAAAGAAATATCTAACATTAACCTTAAAGAGCTTATTCTTATAGTTGTTTCTTTTGTTTAACAACTTTATATCATTGGGTTGTTCTCTAATAGACATTTCCTTTCTTGCTTCCCCATTATTTGCAGGCACCCTCAATTGCATGAAATCCCCTGCTTCAGCTGAGGAGATGACAAGCTCATGGGTTGATTTTGAACAGTAACTACTTTTGATCTGCCTTCTCCATTTATAGCCTGTCGTTGGGCTAATTGCGGATGTGGCTCCTGTAACAAGACTTCAAGTTTCTCGTACAGTTGCCTAGCTACAGTTGAAGTCCTGCGCCAAGTGTTGGTGAGCCCAATTAGTTAGTTCCTTCTGGAGGTGCAATTGGAATAAATTGCCGGAATCTGGGGATTTCATCTTCAATTAATATTTAATAGTGCTTCAGCACCAACTTTGTCTGACAATGAGGGTTCTAGAGAAAAGGCTTAAGCGAAGTCTCAAACTCAATTGGATTTTGAGCTCTCTGAATTGTAAAACCACCTCTCTTGCAGCTAGTGAAAAGTATTTTACGTACTGACGATAGTTTTTGTGCTTCATTTGTGCTCATGAAAGAGAAAGATGATCAATTAACTCAAGTTGAGGGCGACATTGACAAGAGTTTCTACAAAATTCTAATCGATGGTAGACACATTTCACGTATTTTCTCTAAAGAAATGGAGAATTATCTAGTCCTAACAATAATTTGGTTTGATCGATCCAATCTAATAGTTACAGAGGTCATTGAAGTGATGGCACAGGCATGAAAAATTAATCAAAGTCTCTTCACTTGCATAAAACCTATCAAGAACTGGCCCCAAAAAAATGCAAGAAAAAAAAAAAGAATTACATCAGTCTGTGTATTGTACACAGATGAGCTCTTGTTCATGTAGTTAAATAGACAAGCGAATGTGAACGCAAGTTTTCATGAGAGTGAGGTGTCGGTAGATTGTGCAAATGTCGTGTAGATTGTGCAAATGTCGTGCTTGTGTTAGTACTCTTATTTCCTCATGATCTAGTACAAGAATCGTCTTGCTCAGAAGCTCTTGCTTCTCATTGCTATGCCAAGTACTTATGACAAGCATGTAGAAGTATTTCGCTGTTTTCTTTTGCAAGAAGCTTTACCGTGACGACGTGCACAACCCACTGACCCAAACCTCCAAGAAGAATTCAAATGGTCAAAAACTAGGAGGATTGATCATATATGTATCGGCCTAAGTGGTAAAGCTATCTTTCCCCGACATGGGATTAGGACGTTACGGTTGTTTATACATTCTTAACCAAATGTAGGAAGTTGTATTATATGTAACGTGTCCAATTGCTTCAATTTTTTTTTCTCGCTGCCTTGGCTATCTCTTATTTTTCACTTGTACTTTCTTTTGAGTAGTGGTGGGCGAGGCCATTCTAGGACTTACGTACATTTGGCACAACATTCCTCGCCTTTTGCAGTGTTAACCGTTGTCGATCGACGTGATTAGCATGTTTTTATGCGTGCAAAATGCAAATGATTGATGGTTATACTTTGATTAAATTCATTATTAGTGAAAAATAGCTTAATTAAGGTGGTGGAATCAATCTATGCATGTGCTATTACTAATAAAGAAGAGGGAAACTACATTAAATGGATCGACCTCTAAGCTGATGAATTTGTTTGGGGCTAACTAATGATGTTGAGGGGAATATGATCAAAGGTCTGAATCTTAAATCGTAGCCCAGAATGGTTTGAAATCACATGGTTTTTTATGTTTTTAAAAGTAGCTCCTGAATCCTTATGTTTTTCATTTATTCATTAATCATGAAAAAAGAAAAATAAAGATCCTAACTAACTCATTAAGAAGAAACCAATTCTCTTTATATGTTTTTAATAAGTCTATTACATTTAGACAAACTATTCACTCATTGCATGGATTGATTTTTGTACTTTAAAAGGTAAGTTTCTGCTTTCATCCCTTCAAAAATTTGTGCAATTTGTTTCTTCAATTGAGTTCTTAAACTTTAAATCTCTCTTTTCATGTTTTTCTAAATTCACATAAATTTTCTAATCAAGTTTCTCCCACTCTACGTCCTCTTTATTGGAGTTGAGGCACTCTTCAAAGGCATCCTGAGCCTAATGCGAATGTTTCCTTTGCCACAACAGACTGTCAATTAATGCATGCAACTAAAATCTCCTAATAACCACAACCAAACCTCAACAATAATGAAATATCTACCTATGAGCGTTTTTTCTCATGGCTTTCCACATCAAACTCTTGACGACACTAATGAACATGTCAAATTCAATTGATCGGATTCGAAAATGGACAGACTTATCTAGAAAGGTTGTGCAGATTCAAAAATTTGATCGGACAAATTATAATTTCTAACATTTTAACTGAAAAATTACATAAGCTCAAGGACGAAAAGAATCAGCTCTTAATCGTGCAACTGGGCTTGTACGAAGATCCAAAATTTACAGCTCCACTGTTGCTTGTCCAGGTTCTTTCTCCCTAGCCTACGAGGCCATTCCATCTATACTACTAAATTTCAATAATGGAAAGAGGAAAAGTAAATCTTTCTCGTGATCACTTCAAGTCCCAACACAAACATCGCCTCCTTCCTATTCTACGGCGCCTCCCAAGCGGCGGTGCACGGTCGTCATTATATACTTTATGTACTTTCTTTAGGAAGAGGACACTAAATAGGAACCAGCTCATGTTGTACTGGCCAAATGAAAGCTGTTACTTCGTTGACGAGAAATGATGACATAAATTTTTTTAAAATTATGATTCAAAAAAATTTTCAGTTATTATGATTTATGAACTTTTCTTTAAATATTTTCATATAATTTATAATTATATTAAATATATAAAAAAATTAGGATTCATATTAAATAAAGTAAAAGTTTAAAAATCAAATTACATATTTGGAAAAAATATGTGGATCATTTGTATCATTTTTCCTAAGGAAAATATTGATAAGAAAGTAAGCCTTACACCACTAAACTCACCGTTACATTAATATCATTTCTTGTTTTAGTAATACTAGTGAGGGCTTTGCTATAATCATCAAAATATTTTCATCATCAATAATAATCTATATTTAAATTTTTTTCATAAATAACGAACTTATTTTCTGTTCATTCAACTTTTTAAATGATATAAGTGATTGTTTGAAAAATATTTTTCAAATCATTTTTTCTACAAAGCAAACAGAACATACATGTTGAAATTAAATCATTACCAAGCAAGATGGCTCTTCTTGATATATCAGTCCTTAATAGTGATGGTTAAGATATTTTGCTTCAATATTAGAAAATTATTTGTTTCCAATCCTTTTGCGGTTCTCATCTCATGTGTAATCAATAATTGATAATCATATCATTTTAAAATCAATATGTTTAACAAAACGTCCTTACGTTACCAAGCTGTGCCCACCATGATATAAATACTTCGAACCTTTTTTGTATCACTTAAAACTTATGACATAAATAAAAAATCTCAAACTTATACTAGAGATGAATTGAAATAGAAAGTGTGTATATATATATTACACATATATGTTCGAATTTTTTCGTGATACAAACAAATTCAAGATTTTTGTGTCGTAATTGACAAATTTAGGATTTTTTGTTATATAAAAAAAGTTTAAAGTATTCACATCACAATAGATATAGTTTAGGATTTTTTTATGGCATTCGTTTATTAACAATTAATAATCATATTATTTTAAAATGTCTTTATGTTACCGAAGAAAAAAAGCCCGAAAAAGTTTTAGAGCCAGCTCGATCGGTTCCCACTCGCGTCTCTTTTTGAATTCTGTGACCCCATTCGCGGTCAAAAAACAAAGCCTGCTTTTGGAACGTCTCGACCTCCGAAAGCATCACTGGTTTTTCAATTTTTTTTATTATAAATAATTGTGTCCTTTTGAGATCAACGGTTGATTGTTGGACTTCACTTGTCAAGCATATTTTATTAAAAAATAGTTTTTGAAATAATTTATCACTCATATCACCAAAATAATCGCTCAGTTAAAATTTATAACTTTTGTTTAGTTAATTACTTGACAGATATCACGACATTTACTAAGAAACTTCCTACCCTTTTCGGCTGAGTATGCAAGAAGGTCCCTTTGATCTTACTCTTAGTAATTCTTATTCACATGTTATAATCAAATTTTGTAATTGTAGTTGTGTATTGAAAAGAAAATTTTAATTAATTGTTTTATGAAATTTATTTACAGAACAGTTGTGTCAACTGGTGCCACTTTGTCATGTGATATAATTTACACGTTTTAACACCCATCCGGAATTGCCGCTTTACCTTTTTTTCACGATGTCCTCTAACCGGAAACGCGCATTTTGAATTGACTGAAGCGAGAGCTACTTTGGATGTCTATCATTGCCGGCGTAAAAGAGAAATTAATGAATACTAAAGTACCATTTGAGGGGTCGTTCCTCGGAACTTGGAACTACTTTTTGCCCTATTCTCTCTGTGTGATTTGATGAAGAGATGTGAATGGTGATGGGAAACGTACCGTTATTTAAGAACGGAGCGAGCAAGAATTTTCAGTGAATTAGATGAAAAAGATATAGGCAATTTTTTACTTTTGAGCTTACTAAATAAGGAAAATTGTATGGTTTATCACTTGTAGTCCAGTAGTTTGGGCGATTCCACTTCACAAATCAAACGAATAAGTATCTATAGTTGAAAAATTCAATATCAGCACAGTGAAATTGAAAGCGTAAATAGATTTACAAAGTAAAAATTATAAATCACCCGAAACACACCAATTAAATGAATTTAATAAAAGTAAATCATTCAGTTGCCGAGTAAAAACCAAACAAATAATTGAAGAATGCATGTCTAGATACGAAGGCCACCATAATTATCAGCTATATACCACCAGTGCCACCGGGTCTACTTGTCATCATCGTCGATAGTCATTGCCTCCATCAAATACTTGTCAACCTTACTATTGTTCCTAATTGTCGATTCCCTCTATCCATTCCGGCCACAAATAATACTTCAGTTTGTCACAACTTCTGCTATTGATCACCACCACGATCTACCAAAACTATAATCAACCGATGCGATGACCACCATCATGAGGTGATTGTCACAACTAATATTGGTCTCAGCCTCTAGCCCCACATCATCGACACTACTGAGCATTGCTACCATGAGATTTGACATTGTGGCATACTCTAGATAGTATAGATTGTTAAATAAAAAAGTAATTTGGTATCTAAATAGAGCAACAATAAGTGGTCAGTACTAAGTTCATGAAATTTTTTCTCTCACAAAAGATGCGAATCTACTTGCAGCCTTAGTTATGCTTCGATAGGCTAGAGCACAACAACATGCTTGCGTTACTCAACCACTGTAGACAATTGACAAGATTTGGTTTGAATATTGACTGTCGTAAAAAACAAACAATTATTCCCAATGCTAACCAGAACAAGAAAAGAAGCTAGACGCGGGACGTATATGGTTCAGTCGATATTATCTACTTCATGACAAAAAGTGGTACAACATTTCACTACTAAACAAAATAGACTTCCCAGTGGAAATTACCTACAATCACATTGGAATCATTTAAACACCCTCGGAATTTCCACACCTAATAACTCATAAGGTATTTAGCCTTGATAATTCTTATGAAATAATTTGTCAATTTTACAAAAGAAGAGATTTAATTGAGTGAAATGTAAATAGCAAAAAAGGGGACTCTCTGATCTCACACCAATAATTTCTGCACGTACAAGCCCCCAAGATCGATCTTCTTGTATGACAAAACAAGCATAATAGAACATTTCCAAACACATGAAATATTAATATTCTTACGTAGAAATTCCTTGACTGACTCCACCTCCACTTGGACTCATACATGAAAATTTTGCTTGTTTGTTCATTCGTCGAGTTACGGTTTCTATTGGGACTAAGATTTCTATTCAGATCACATTTTTTTACACGCTTAGAGTGGAGATATACTTTAACTTTGATAACACAAATACAATCCGATGACTGACATTCAAAGGTTTGAGTCCAACAACTGATAGGAGATATGCCAAATTTCCTATTTATAAAATTTCAAAACTGTAGAGCCAGTCTTATATGATTATAGCGTATGCAATGTAATGGATACATGGAACGAGACAGCTGGATCCAGTACTGGGAGGCACCAACAGACAATTTATCAGAGTTGACTTAATTGATCCACGCATGCAGGTAGCCGTCGGTTGATGTGCATATTTCACGACAGCTTGCGACTCTAATACTTTATACCTTATTATTGTTCACAGATTAGGGTTAGTAAATCTATAATGTGGATAGAATGATTGATACTTTATATCTGAAAAGGAGTGACAAAAACTTCGTGATTATCACATTCAGAGATGGCGGTAGACCTTGGTCCCTAATGAACAAGTGGAACTCTAATGTGACGGCCTTTTGTGGATGTCATACAACAAATCCAAGAGAGATAAGGTATTAGCATCTCTCTAAATTTTTTCTTTTCTTTTTTTTTTTCTTTGGGGTCAAAAAGCATCTCTCTAATTTGACGGCTTATTAATTGAATGGTTGAGACTTTGTGAAAGAGCTCGAACTTGAGACCAAATAAGCTTCAAACGTGAGGAAGATAGAGTGACTCGAATGCTAAATCAACATGAAGAAAAGAGTTGATGAAATGTCTGTTTCAAGGTGGGCCTCTAGCTGCCATGGACGATAGAACAAAGCACACCATGTCAACCCCTCTCATAAGATCATTGTGTCTTGGAAAAATATAGGTGATGAGAGTGGTCGTAGTCAAAGATTCCACTTATAATCGCTTTGGAATTTGAGTGGATTTGACAAGTGGGACGTCCATTTTTACCATCTCTAGACGAATGTGTATAAAACAATGACCAGTCGATCGCAATACACTTGAGCACGATCATAAGATGCTATATTGGTTGAGAAAACAATTTTAAGAACTTCAGTGATTTATACATTTTTGGTCCGGCATTTATCTAAAGGTCCACTATGTATGCCCTGAGAGGACTCCTATGGGGTTGAGTCATTCTCCAACAACTCAGCACCAATACATAACTAAAAAAAACAGAAAATGTATGATTAAGAGACTTTACCATATAAAAAGAATTAAAAAAAGTAAACTCAAATTGCTTGAATATTAAAAAGTTAGAGAATGAGAATCCCACGCTGATTTTTTTGCTTCATGGAAAATGAACTTTGTTGAAAAATATTCCTGGATTTAATTACAGATTTTCCATCGGCTATGATTTTTTTTTTCAATTTAATCATTTCCCTAAACGATCCTAAGGAAATTTTCTTCCAAATAAAACTTACCCTAAAACTAAAATGCTTTTCTATCTATATCCCCACATTTCCTTCCCCCTTCACCCCCCCCCCCCCAAAAAAAAAAAAAAACGGAATGCTTCATCTTTTCTCGCTGGGTGACAAAAACACATGTGCAAGTCCTCGAATGAAAGGCCAGTGGGGATCTATCGAACTAAACCGGGTCAAAATTGGGGTCCATGTTGGGGTCCAACCTTAGAACCTGAGGATGTCTTTAGTTCACTTAGTGGAATTTGAATAGGCTTCAGAGGGCGTCAAAAGGGACACGTAGCATCCAGTTTTAATGATGACAATGAGATCCTCCTGTCCCGCCAAGGCGCCAACCCAACCCGATGATCCCACCACTCTAATCACCTCTCTTATTTCTCCCTCTTTGTTTATTCATATCCCTTGATATTCGATAATTTGAACTCTCCATTGCAAAATGTGTGTGTGGCTTTGGATTTTAGGACACATGAGCGCCAATCATAGGACTCATCATGTTTAATGTCTCGATAGAAGTAATGGAAGAAGAAAGAGAAAAGCCACCAATGGTGAACAGTGAATTCGGAGGGTCCTACACGTACATCAGCCAATCTTGTTGTGGGCATTGATAATTTTTGTGCTTTAGGCCGAGGAGAAGTAAAAAGTAGCCATCATCTTGATTACTTTGGTTCTTTTGTCTAGAAAATACAGCTAGATGATGGTATTCTAACCTTTCCATTATAGCAACTTTATTGAGTAATATAAAGATTTATGATGAGATTTTAAACAACTAATCATACATCCAAGTACATGAAACTCGAAACACATTGATGACACTAGACATTGGCAAAAAGAGACTATTATCGAGATTATGGTGGGCAAGGTTTTTTTAAATGGAAATTAACGGTCAAAGTCCTAAAATTGTCATTTGAGGTACATTTTGGTATCAAATTATGTTATTGTACATTTTAATCCTAATAATCTTTAAAATAGTGAGATAAAGTGTGTTCAATGATTTTCCCTACCGAAAAATTTGGCATGTCACATTTTTTAAGGACAAGTGCACCAAAAAGTCAAAAAATAGTTGCAAAAACGTAATTAAGTAATTATGTTAACTTTGTTAATTTAAGTAACAAAAAATAATGATGTGATTTTTTTTATTGTTTTTGAAAAGAGAGTCGTTGATATGATGGCCATATCGGCCTAAAAAAAAAGAAGAAAAAAATTAAAAGGAAAGCTGAAAGGAAGTAAACGAGAAAAAAGAAAAGGAAAAGCTGGTTAATGTTGAATCAAGTTTGTTTGTTTGCGAGTTACAAACCTTAGATGTTGTTTCTCATGGTGATGAATCATGTTTCTGGCAAGTCGGTGAGTACAGCGACAAGACCAAGTGAAGGAGGATGGCGAGGCAAGTTCAAGGTCGTTTCGCATGGTCCGGTGACTTGGTCTGGTGGCATTAATCCTGGATGCCGATAGCAAATTCGGCACAAGCTTAATTTTCAATTATATTTTACCTTTTAATCATACAAAAAATACCTTTCCAAATTGATCTTAAATATATTCCACTCCCTTTGACACCATTTGTGAGACCAAATATCATTAGATTCCTTCTCGAATTTACAATCCTGTCACTAAGGAAAGAAGATTATCTAATTTATTAGTCAAGAAAGGATATTCAAGGATAAATTATCTAACAGATGCATAATTCAAGGGACAGATATTTCTTTGGTTGCATACTAGCCTTTTTTAAAGAAGAAAATTAGGTTATTATAAAAAACATAGTCTTGATTGCAACACCACATATATTTGAGTCTCAAGGGGGAAAAAGGCAAAGAAACCACAATTATTTGGGGGAATCCAGTCTTGGGATGAATTTGATGTGACTTCGATTGGTGAAGATATATTGATAACCTAAAAAGGTGGGAATAAAATTGAAAAGAAAAGAAAATGTGGGGACTTCTGTTGCTCTTTAGCCTTACAAAAAGTGGCAAAATAATAAACTCCGTGAATGTGATATTATACTAGAATTAATGGAGGTCTAAAGGCCTGTTTGATAACCAGCCAATTTTTAGTTAATTCTATTTTTTTCCTCAGAATGAAAAAAAAAAACCAAAAACTCATTTTGTGATGTTAGCCAATTTTTCTACTCCTAAGAATAGATTTGTTTTCGGGAATAAATTTGAAATGGAATCAATAAAGAGAGAATGTTACTTTTTTGTTCCGGAAAACAATTCTAGTAGTGAGCCATTTTCTTTTTTTTCTCTCTCTTCTTTTCCTTTTCTTCTTCTTCTAGCCAGTCACCGGGCTCGACTATGGCTAGCAAGGCACCCCCGAGGCCCGTGAAGTCGATGGTGACCGGCTAGAGGAGAAAGAAGAAGAGAAGGAAAAAAAGAAAAAAGAAAAACCATAAAATTATTAAAAAATTAAGAAATCCTTTGTCACAAAAAAAAAAATTGATGGTTGTACCAAACACATCACCGTTTTTTTTTAATTCTAAAATAAAAAATTTGTACAGTTACTAAACATGTTCAAATGCTCAGAAACTCATTTAGAGAACGGAATTAGAAAAAATTATTTCCGAGCAAAAATTATTTTCGAGAACAAAATGGTTATCAAATAAGTCTTAAATCTATATCGAAGGGAGAGAGGAGAGATTATTAATGGCAAATTATTGGAAGAACATAGTTGATGAAATTGACATTTTTGGCTTGATGGATGGAAAAAAAAAAAAACAATTTGGTCTCTGTGGTTAGTTTGCAAATGATCCTCCAAGAAGGATGACCCGTAACTAGACATGCAACCTTTGACGAGGACGCTCAACTGGTGAATGCTCTTCGATCCTAATGTTCTTACAAGAATTAAATGGTAATAATTAAATAATACCACATATGTATATAAAATATATATACACTTTCCCGCTACGGACCAGCAATGAAAATTTCTCTTTAAGTTTGAACTAAATGGTAAAATTTAAAAGGTTAATACCCTGAAAAACCCCAAACTGGTACACATGTGACAAATTTACCCTAGACTATTTTTTTGACCACAAAAAACCCCAAACTGGTATACCTTTGACAAATTTACTCCAAACTGATACACTTGTGATAAATTTACCCTCTGTTAGTTTTCGTTAAATTATACTGTCAAATTATTAAGTTAAATGACATATGGCAGTTGACTGGTATACCGATTTGGGATTTTACGCTCTGTTTGTTACAATTTATAATTTTTGTAATTTTTTTGTGGTATTAATCCAATTTAGTGGATGGTACATTTGTCTCAAATTTACTAGTTTTGGGTTTTTTGCGGTCAAATAAATTAATTTGGGATAAATTTGTCATAAATGTACCAGTTTATAGTTTTTTATAGTCGGTCGGGGTAAATTTGTCACAGATGTACCGGTTTAAGGTTTTTCAGGGTATCAACACAAATTTAAATAATACTATACACACACACATCCCTATTGGATATGCTGCTCTCATATCCTCTTTTAGATTACTAAGGAAAATATAATTTTCATTATTCATGGAATTGGTAGTAAAAATTCTAAGAGATAGCCCCTTGGCTTTCACGATACTCGTTCTATCAATCTTAGCGTTACTTCACTATGAAATCGGTTTTACGAAGGCGACATTGACGTGAATTAGAGAAGCCTGGGGACAATCTCCTAATCCGGCCACGGTTGTCCAACTCTACAAGAGAACAAGAATGGAAGAACGCATAAAACACCAGGACCTTGCAAAACATAGCATTCGTGTCCATGCGTCCAAGACATGGTTCGGCACCATTCTGCAACTCCACAGGGGCAACGTCAGTCTTCCGTATGGTACCGAAGTCGTCTCCAGAGATTTAGCTCGGTATGTATTACCCACAACGCAAAATCTTCAACCAATTTAAGTAACTACAAATACGATGGAGCAAGGGATGCCGTGACAATCCCGTCCGACACCGCAAGCGTTCTTACCCGCGTTGGGACAGCTTTTGGGCAAACGAATGGTTCTTCTTCTTCGGACGCATTTGGCATGGTGCTAGAACCTTAAGCGGTGCATCCTCCGGTGAAGCTTAGGCCGACGTGGGTGGGATCGTAAACTCCTTGTCCAACACCGGCTCATTGCCACTAATTACCTTTTATCCGGATTTGCATACGCCTCATATCCAATTAATGTGAGATTAGGTTACACTTAATTCACTACGACTCGTCCAGTGCTTCAAGATGGCAACTTGAGTTATACGAACATGCTCTATCCAATAACGCACCTTATAATGGACGAAGGAGAAGCAAGGCATGGCGGTGGTTGACGGCCAACCCCACTCGGAAACAACTATGTCTGCTTAGCTCATCCAATGCTTCAGGTTACATTTAATTCACTAGGACTCGTCCAATGCTTCAAGATGGCAAGTTGAGTTATATAAACATGCTCAATGTAATCATGCACCTTATAATGGACGAAGGAGAAGCGAGGTATGGTGACGGCCGACGGTCAACCTCTCTCGGAAACAATTGTGTCCGCTTAGCTCTCGCCTAACTTCTCCATTGCCCAGTAGAAGGCATCCACAGTCGCATATAGCCTGTTCGTGTAACTCAAATTATCATCATGAACCTATGAAATGGTTTCGATTAATGGAGCATAATTTGATCTCACATTAGTTGGATCTGAGGCATATTCAAAATGGGGCTACACATTAACTAGTAACGGCGAGCTAGTGTTCGACAAAGAGCAAATAATTCCAACCATGTCTGCTTGAGCGTCGTCGGCGGATGCACCGGCTTGATGGTGGGTCTAAACTCCTCACGGTACAAGTCGCAACTACGGTGAACCCTCAATCCAGTTAATTCATAGGTGTTGAACCATACCCTAGCCTCTTTGGCACTCGATGTGATGGATGGTAAGTCTTGGTTTTCTATGCCTAGCGTGACGTCTATTCCACTAAACGCAAGCGCATTGAGCAGGTCCGAGATCGGCTCCAAAAGTCACACTTTTCCAATGCTGTAGTTCTTGGAAAGTTGGACGGCGGTGCCCCGGATGGTGGATTGTCTCCATCCATTCCGTTGTTCACAGACATTGAGCTGCGCCTTCGTAATTCAGATACGGAAGTGCAGCAATGCTACTGTCGATAGAAGGATAAAGTACAAAAAAAATCCTAAACATATCACATAGATACCATTTTAGTTTTAAACTTTTTAATTGGATCAATTTAGTTATAAATTTTTTTGCATTTGTACTAATTTAGTCTATATGCCCAATTTAAACCGAAAATTATCACGTAAATACCGGCGGTCCTACGTAACACAACCATTACTGCCCATAGACGAGGGCTGGTGGCCTTTGCTTGGTCTAGGTGAGGGCCCCCATGCCCTTGTTGGCCACAGGCGAGGGTTCCATGTGAGGGTCGACACCCACATGTGTTGGCCAGTGTGGCCCACGACGCCCTCACCCTCGCTTGTGGCCAGCGAGTGCACCGTAGCCCTCAACCTAGCCGACGAGGTGCGGAGGCCCTTGCCCAAACCAACCTATGACCGGTGCCCTCACCATCCAAGAGGATTAAAAAAAAGAGAGAGAAAAAAAGATAAAAAAAACTTCTAAAAAAATTCACATCAGTGCTGGTTGCGCCGCATAAGATTGTCGAATCCCATGTTAGTAATTCCCCGCCTAAATTGGGCGGATGGATTGAATTGGTATCAATGCAAAAAGATTTAGAATTGACTGAAATAATTGGTAAGTGTAGAACTGATTTAGTATTAATACAATACTTTTATAAATACTTTTCTCGTTGATAGAACGAGGATCGTCAAAGTTGATGATATCTTTTAAGATTACCTATTTCAAAAGCATGAAAATTGTCATTTAGTTAGTAATCTAAAAGACGAAATAAGAATGAGGAGCTTAGGTATTAGATATGCACCGCTTCATGATATGGACACCTTCAAATAATTGAATGCGACACTGATCCTAATGTTCTTGATAGAATGAAATGGTAAAAGGATACTCTTCCTTTATCGTACCTAACATTTCAATTGTGTGGCATATAAAACTTCGGAGACATGAAAAAGAACACAAATAAACATTATCACTCTAAAAATTCACTATGAGAGAATGAAACATGTAAAGACCCATGAGTGAGCTTGATTAATGGAAATGAGACTCATCAAATAGGTGGGTTGAGTTGGATTGCAAATGGTCTAACCCAAATTGTTAAAACCCTTCTATATTTAACCTAATTTTAAGGAAAACTTGTTTCTTATGATTTTTTTATAAAAATATATATATATCACTAAAATATTTCTATGCAAGACAAATTTAGTGGACGATTTTTATAGTTTTTATAAAAAAATTTGGTTTTTTTCAAATTAAATTCTTTTTTTTCTTTTTTTTTTTCTAAGTTTGGCGAAGATCACTGGCCGACCATCGTCAACCATGGGAAAGGGCTGGCTAACCCTCGTTGACCATAGACAAGGGCCGACGACCCTTGTCAATCACTAGGCGAGGGTATTGATACGATGCCCATGTGATCTAAATAAAATAAAAAACGATATTGTTTTGGCTGAACAAAATCTAATAGAACTTTGACAGAAGATAAATGGATCACATAAGTACAAGTTTAAGGTATATATGTTATGGTGTGCAAAATTTGAAGTTTTTTTTTTTTGGCTTACTTATAAGAAAAATGACGTTTTATATAAGTTTTTCATCCCATATGTTATTACTGGAGCTCCCACCTAAAAGAAATATTAAAGAGCCTATATACCAAATAGGTTATACATCTAATCTCAATTTTGTCAATACAAAAAAGTATATCAAATATGAAAAATAAATATGAGTCGTGTTGTAGGTTTGTAAGATGATAGTCAACCGTTGGCGATTTTCTAAATTATCACAGGCATATTCGCAATTGGTATTATCATCTCAAAATTGAAGAAATCCAATGAAAAATTCTACACAAAGTTTTGACCATGAATGATGTCCTCAAACAACTAAGCGTTAGGGATTCATTATAATAACAAATGTTCCAAACAGTTGTCATACGGTATCTTCTATATATTGAGTTAAAACTACTCTTACGGTCACTTAGTTCTTCCAATATTGCCCTCAATAACAGATGAAAATGTAGTGATTCTCAAACCACCCATGTATAAGGAAAAACATACAATTATCATATCTCTTAACATTTTCCATTTCATCCACTTTTCGATACTTGAAACCACTCGTTTTCTTCTCATAGGCAACCGCCAGTTTAACGCATAAACGTAGCACGTGTTTTGACGCGGGTATCATCTATGCCAGAAAGTAATTATATATTTTATTTTTCAAAATTCAGGAACGTGAACGTGGCAACCCGTTTTTGTGAATAAAAAAAGGGCATGATTGAAATAAAAGATAAAAAAAAAATAACATAAATGATCTCTGAACTTTAGTAGAATATATAATGTCACCTTAAATTTTTAATCAATTTGATGTGGTCCATGAATTATAACTCAATATACAATGTCAGTCATAAAATGTTCATTTATTTAATATGGTGCATGAACTTTTGATATATGTTCAATTAATTTCTTAAATTAAATGAAAATATTTAATGTTGTCCCGAAACTTGAATTAATAAAATAATAACATTAGATATTTTTATATAGTTTGAGGATTAAATTTAATTTTCACCAAAAAATTATGGATCACATTGTGTAAATAAAAAAATTTAGGTATGACAATGCATAAATCTCACTGAATAAATTAAAAATTCAAGATAATATGATATGTTAGGTTAAAGTGTTGAGGGATGGCACGGCTTGTGTAAATATTCCAAAAGTTTCTTACCGTGCACAAACAGAAGTTGCCATAATTAAAGGACAGAGAACCCGCATCAAGACAGAATATAGAAACAAGTGATTACTGGACAGTGAATGTATCTGTAGGTGTGCTCATGATGACTTTGGTTCCCACACATTGCCCGATAAACTTATATGCACGAGTCAAATAATAAATACTTGAATTACTTTGTCGGATTGGCATAGTTTTAACACCCAACAAAATGTCCGCCTCGTCATGAATAAAGTACAGACATTCTCAGGTGGCAAAAACAGTGCATTTGCAAATCGCAGCCCCACATAATTTGACCTCACGTACATTCTCCAGACATTTTTTTCCCACCCGACAGAACTGGTTATAGCACAGTCGAAAGAGTCGCAAAGAGAAATTAAATGCATCCCCTAATCTAGCTTTTGAATTCGTGAAACTTCCCTAACTTTTTGTCCCTCGATAATCACGTGCCTTGGCATTCACAACTTAGAAGAAAAAAGGGGCCATGGACATGTAATCGAGTCCAAAACTATTCAAGTAATAATTCAAAGTGAAACCGAGTTTCTCCGTTTTTTTATGAGCGACATGTTTATATAATATTGGAAAATTGCTTAAGTGGCAACTTAAAATTATACTTTTCAATATGAATTTAAGACTTGATTGCACTTTTTAATGAATGTTAACAATTTTAACGCATGAGTTGAAGTATTTAAGACTTGATTGCCTCTTAGATAAAAAGTTTATGACTTGATTGCTTTCAAACTCTTAGGTTTATATTTTCATATGCACCCTTTTTTCATTGTAGAAGTCAAAAAGAAAAATCATTGACATTTTCAATAACATATATTAGTCATTGTAAATCGTTTTAGTTCTCATGATTTAGTGATCTGGAAGCCAAAAACAACACATAATGTTGTACATCAGCTGAGCACTCTTTAAGAATTGGCCTATTGCATTATATATGCTTCATTCTATACCATTTATCTCCTTGGTGTGAGTTAATTTCGATAATTCTCTAATTTTTTACTACTGCTTAATTATCATATAAAAGGAATAAATTGCAACAATATTTCTCTAATTACCACATTAGCTACTTCTTTTAAAATTTTTCTAAATGGTTAATGAAAATTTACCCTGGATTGATTTTTCATATACTATATTTGGCTTCACTTCAATTGGGATCTATTTAGTGCTTGCAATTGGTACCAGCATACCATTTCTTTTATAAGTTCATCGGTTGTGGGCATGTTGTCTGATTTATACATATGCAATTTTAACTTTTGCAATAGTTAATCATAATTTATCATGTAGAGAGATAACGATTAAGTAACTGTTTTGTTTTGGGACCTAATAGTCTTTAGTAGTGGTAAACATTTTTAGAGTAGAATCCTCTATTAAAAATTACTACGCCAAGGGACATCTCGGCCTTTTGTTCCGCATTAGCTTCTCCTTATTTACAAGGGGAGCTCAAATTATACTCAAAATTGTACATCTTAAAATTTGTCACAAAATTGAGTCTTAAAATTTTTAAAAATTACAAGCAAATCTTAAAACTTATTACAAAAATGCAATTAAGTTCTAAAATTTGTCAAATTTGTGCAATTAAATTTTGAAACTTGTCAAGTGAATGTAGTTAAGAGCTTCCATTAATTATTTCCAACTTGATAGCTTACAAGTTTTGGAATTTGATTGAACTAACTTGATAAGTTTTAGAATTTGATTACATTTTTTAAAATTTTTGGACCTAATGACATATTCGTAACAAGTTTTAAAATCTCTAGTACATTTATTCCCAAAAGTTTCATTTAACATTTAAATCATAATTCCTAATATTTTTCATAAAAAATTTTCAAAATATATCTGTTTCTGTTTTGGTGGAATGGCGCATAGACTTTTGCGGTGGGCTCCTACGCCTCATCGACTGCATATCTCTCTGTAGAAAGGAAGTCCTGAACATTTTTGCAGAAGCATTATTGAAGAAGCAGAGGGAAAAAGCAAAAGCCTGCCAAGCAAATGAAGTCTTGCGCAGAAGAGGGTACCAGGAAGGAAAAAAAAAAGACGAAGAAAGAAGAAATCGAAACAGGGGGATGATGACGTAGTCAGTTCACGCGTCCCTCCCTCATTATTGCGAAGAGAAAGGCCATCAGAAATATGAAGAAAACACAAGACAACGGAGTGCCCGAAGAAACAAAATATAATAAATGAAATGAGAGCAGACCGAATCTCTGCCAAGAAGAAAAGAAGAGAAAGAAGGAGCGAATTCTAAGCTTGTCAGTGGCTATCACTGCGCTGTCTCCTTTGCAGATGGCCAAGGCTGCAGAGAGTTTCAGTGTTTTTGAGAAGAGGAGACGAGGCTTCTCCTTCCTTCGTTGGTCATTAGCCTGGGCTTGTATGAGGAGGGAGAGACATATAATCACTCGGGCCACAACCTCTGCTAGTGCTCCTGGTCATCCCATTGCTCTCCACTAGTTGCAGAGCCTTTTGTCCTGACGTGGCGGTCAAAGCCCGGGGTTGACCTGGACCCATCTGACGTGGACATTGTCTGGATAGAGAGAGTGACATGGTCAAAGTCAAATTGCGGAGAGAAACAGTGTGTAGGCTGGTCCAACCGTTGAACCTGAGGAGCCTCGTTGACGATGGTGCTGTGAAGAGGAACGGCGGGTGGGCTAGAAAGTCGGCGCGGGCAGCTCGGTTTGCCTGGCTCGGTCGATTTAACTTTGAGAGTTCATTGATTTTTTATGTGTGATCGGGCTTGAGTAAGAACGCGTAGGCTCGATGTGAGGCTTGACCTGCCCATACTCTTCCATTGACTTGACTAGGTATGGTGACAAGGAGAAAGAGCGAGTATGGAACAGAAAGCGGAGAATCGGATTAGTGGGAACCGGCTCGGTTTTAAGTTTTAAGATATGTAGAATAAATTTCATGTTCTAAAAATTGAAGAACATATCTTAATGATTAGGTTCTTGTTCTAAGAAGACTTCATTAATATTTCAATATGAATTGTGATTAGTATATTGTAATAGCAAATAGTGGTCATTAAGGATGATAATTTACAATAATCGTTCAATTATATTGAGTAGATTTGGAACTTACCCTAGAAACTATGTCAAAGTATATTCCAAATTCTAGAATATACATCGCTAGTTTTAGGTTCTAAAAATTTGGGAACCAATTTCGATGGGTTATTGGAATTTGGACTAATTTTGAAATTGCTCACCCCTAGCAACGATTCTTTAGGAACCCTATGGCTATCTAGATACACAAGTGAATAAGAGGCTATTAGGACAATTTTTAGAGGAGGTCGGCTGTATCAAATTCGTTCTGTCCCTAATTCTCGGTGCATAAATGTACTAGATCTCACCAAACTACATGGTTTTTTCAATGTAGGTACGTGCGCCCTGTACATGTGAGGATTCGGTCAATTGCCAAAAGAAAGAAGTACGAAAGGCGTTGTCTCCTTGTGCTGCTATTTTGCTAGTTCACTGATCAATTTTTCGTCTTACTTTTCTAACATGACGACTTTTAACCTGTATAATTTTAACTTCGTGACGTAGACACTTAATTTTTTTCCAGAAAAATTATCCAACTGGTTCAAAAAATATTGTACATACATAAATTCAGTTATAAATGTTTGAATTTTATCATTATAATTATAAATTTTTTCATAAAATTCAAATATAATTCTTTTGGTTGATTTTCACTTAAAAAAAACCTTGACTTGACGATCCAATCATTATTAATCATTATCCATAACATGTAGGCGGCATGGAAGAATTTAAGCGAAACAACTTCATTTTCCATACTTTTCTGATTTTTAAAATTTTTTCTTTCCTTTACTTTCTTTTTTTTTTAACCATTCATCCTTTTTTTAAAGAAATTTTTGTGTTCACTTTAATCATTCCGAGCAGCCCAATCTCAGTCTCCAGGACGCGAGCAACCGTGAGAGCTCCAGAAGGTCTCCAACCAAATCGACGGCGAGATCTCCCCTGCCGAGCTCTCCGGCGTCCCGTTAGCCACCAACTCGGCCTCCTCCCCCGCCGAGATCCGCCGCGCCATTTGGGGACACCGACTCCAACTCCGACGGCTCCATCAGCCACCTTATCTGCCGATCCGGCTCGTCCTCCACCGAGGCGGAGATCCGCGACGCCTTCGACCTATACGACCGGGGGGACAAGGACGGCTCGGAAACCCTCAATCTTTCTCTCCTCCCGCTCAAACCCATCTCGCTTCTTTCGAGTCCCAACGCAAAATTGAGAGAAAGCTCACTCTTTGCGAATTTGTCAATTAGAGTAGAGCGGATTCAGTGAACAGTAACAAGAAATGTGAGAAAGAAGAAGATTAACGGTAAGAATGCAAGAAAAAGGGAAATTTTAAAAAGTTTAGAACGGCGTTGTTATTATCATAAATGGTTCACTAAAATACTAACCATACTATATAGGACGACAGATGGTGAATAGACTTTCACTTTGTAAATTTTACAGTCTAAATTGGTTGGATAGATTATATTGAAAAATCATCGACGTGTCTAGGACTAAACTGTCTAATAAAGTTTATGACTATATTGCATACATATAATCGGTTTAAGACTACTGATTGAGTAATTTTTCTTAATTTTTTGACTAATATTTGGATAAATTTGATCAAAAGTCAACCTCATCAATTTTCTAATTGAGTGATACAATAGGGGTGATTTGTTGGATTGATCCACTATTTGATTTGCTATGAATACTGGCGTATTTTGAAAAGAACATGAATCGTGTTGGAATAAAGTTGTTACTCATCATGATTTGATTATTTACCCGAGGGAAGATAATGAAATTTTTGGTGTCAAAACTCGGAAGAAAACTATATGAATATTATACTAGATATCTTATGATACTCCAAGAAAGAATTTAACCGAAATAAAATAATATGAAGAGGGCAACACGGAGGTGCTAACTTTTCCTCATGCTTAATTGAATCCCCAAACCTAGATATCTAATTTTTTGCAGACCAATTGATCTCTAGTTTATTGATTAGCTTTTCCTAACATGTAGAATTTTAGAGTTCCAATGAGTGGCTAGTTTTAGATTAATTTAGCTGCTTGGATCTTTGCAGTACACACCGACATAGAAAGGGAAGATTCTAGGCCATAGAGTATGGAACAGATATTTGAAATTACATCTTTTGTATCATTTTCTATATTCGTCTTTGTTTCTAACAATAAGTTTCAAGATCGTAGGGGCGAGGACGGCACACCTTGCAAAAAATCACAGTCAATGGAAACCACCATACTCCTGCCTAGACATTAGTGACATAACGTTTATTTCATAACCCATGTTGAATCGAATCCATGTACAATGTGTAGGTAAGTACTTTCTTTTACCAAAATAAGATTGAATTCAAAGTGGACACAACTAAGAAATATTTTTCGAAACTTTCCAATAAGCAAAAATCTAATAGGGTGGCCAGGGACAAAAGTTTGTGTGATGATCAATAGATTGGGTGAAACTTTTGACTCAAGAGGAGTTACATGACCCTCATTTGAACTATAGTATTATAGCCAAATGGGGAAGTTGGTTTTTTGTCATTTTCGGCCATAAATCCATTTTTTACTTGTATGCTTCGAGTTCACATGAATCCAATTAATCTCAGCATTAAATTTGAAGGATCTCACTTGATTCAATGACCAAGATAATAGAGGGTAGGCATGTGAAAATTTGTGGGAGAAATCTTCAGAAAATGGAAAGATGCGGACTGACGTCTATTGAATTCTTGGGTGAGATCTTGAGTGAATTTAATGAGAGATTTGGAGTTTTGAATAGGGTGAAAATATGAGAAGGGCGCACAAAAATGCATGGGGCAACGTTTCAAGAACGCCCATGTGTTTAGTTCCATCTAAGTATGAAACCTTGGAAAAACCAATTGATCAGACGTTTCCAATGATTTCTTATTATTCACTAAAATCTTATTCAATATATGCGAGCATGGCGATTAGTATATTTTGAGAGGGATTCTACAATGTAGACAAACCCTTCCAACACCATCCACTTGTGTTGGGGAAATTAGTAGTAACGGTATGTATAATTTTCTCCTCGCGAATGTGAGCTAATCTCACCGATTCTCCAAGATTTTTCTACTTTATTGATTATCAGAAAAGAGAAAAGCGGCCTCCTGATAGGGACGAAGCCTCGCATCGTTTAGGTGTGCACAAGTGAGGTTACATATTTGTCTGATTCTGTAAAAGTTGAGGCAATCTATCTAGACTACACTTTTTGGTGTATGGTGGGCATCTTTATGCAATTTCACCTCTAACCCTTAAGCATGTGAGCTAGTCTGCTGATTTTCTAAACCTTGTCTTGAATTGAACATTTATTGACAAAGACTTGATCCTTGTACCATTGGTCAAATGATTTATATCTCCAAAACAACATGAGCTAAGCTTATGAGTGGCTCAAAACTGAAAATTTACAGCATAAGCTCAAATCGAATTCACAAGAGCAAGAATATAGCACAAAAAATAAAATGAACAAAAACACGGATACAATAAATGAATTCTTGCAATTTGGTTGAGCTGCCTGTCCTTCTCTCATGAGACGTCCTATTTATACTTGTGCCTTCACATCCAAGACGTGTACCTTGTGTTTTAGATGTGTCCCTCACAAGTCGGCATCGATTTCTAGTAATGAGTTTGGTATTAGTTCTAATCACATCTCCACGGATGCCAATCTGCTTCTGCGGTGTTCGATCATGATATCTATCATTTTATTTTAGGGATGACGATAAACTAGAAAATAACTGTTCTCGAAATTTTCTCGGACTTTGGTTTGGCATCATGCCAGTCCCTTTTGTCGTGTTAATGCCAACTCTCACGCCTCGTATCTAGCCATGATGCCCATAACCCGAGATTTCAAGATGAGGTGGAGCCATTGACATAATCACATATGGTTAATGTTGATTTGGTATATGACAAACCTCATGTTGATCAAACCTATGCTGATCACAGATCGATTGGCATAATTTCCATAACATCGTGTAATTATAAAGGCGATATCTTGCTCCATATGGTATATGTCTCACAAAATCATTGTCTCTAATCCCCCATTTTTTTGACTATTCGTAGGTGTCAACAATAGGAGATGCAATTTCTTGGGTCTCGAGAATTCTCTACAAAAGCGGCGAATCCATTTAACCGGACATATCGCATCTCCTACGGCTCGAGCATTTATTGATGGCCACTGTTCACTCGATTTCACGTACGCATCAGACAAATTTTCACGATAATTGCTAAAACTCCTCCTGTCAATCCATCCACGCAACGCGTCGGATGTCCATCCCCCGTTTCGTAGTTTCTTCACGACCTCTCCTTGAAAATTGGCCCAATTCAATTAATATTCCAGATGGATACAGTTCGATGGTTCGGTTTGTGTCCGAGTAGGGTCCAAAAATTAATAAGATTTCCATCGATTTCCATGCTTTTTCAAAATATTTTTTCCATTTTCCATTTCAATCTTTTCTTTTTCATGATCAAATCCAATAATGGAAGATGGATCGATCAGTGTTGTCACCGTCCTCTTGCCCCCCCTCGTAAGGATAGATGGTGGGGAATGAGATTATCTAAGGTTCACATCCTTCGAGCATGACCGAATTGATTATAGTAGTTACGTAGTTATTTTCCATGGTCCACTTGAAAATAGTCCATCATGGGAGCAATATCGTCTCGTACGATATGTTATGACCCATAATAATATGGTCAAAGGTAGGTGTCATATGATGATTCGAACGACATATTACTTCACTCGAGTGAAGGTCTATTACTATGACAAAAATTAGGCATTGACTGACTCAAGTTGAGTAATTTGTGGGGGTTATCTTTGTGTCGTAACATTCATTAGAGCTGGATTTAAACATGTTTCACTCGATCCAAATAATGTCGACGTGCTATAGTCAAGGAGCCATTTAAGATCTGGGTAAGTCCAAAGCTATCTAACTTTTTACTCGTACCTACGCGACGAAAGGAGCAAAACAAAGAAGAAACAGAGGACTAAAGGGAAAGAAGCAAACACGATAAGGTAGGTAGGGAGTGATGGCTAGGGTTTAGGGTGAAGGATCGCGGGTTAAGATGGTGAAAACAATAGCTACCTTCATAGAGGGCAGGAAAGGAGCTCTTTCATAAGAGAGATGAGAGATCGCTTTACATGCATTTTACTTACCTTTCAACCCAGATGTCTTCACTCGAAGATAATGATATGATACGACGGGTCGGCCGTGTATTTCCCTCCTTTGATTCTTTCGGCAGTTTTCTTTGTTATCGCGAGTCAATCGCATGATCTTACCTGAACTTAGAGCAGAAAGTCCACATTTGATCAGTTCATTGATATTATGATTTTATTTTTCTGCATCAATCCAGTCTTTAATAGGACTCAGCAACATTCCGAAAGTTGCAAAGCGACAGGGCATCTTCATTTACTCCCAATAGTAAACTCTGATTCCAAGGAATTGCATGCACAGTATTTTGATTTGGACTTCTCAAGTGTAAATTGTCCCACTTCTCTAGTTGGTTGGTGCTAGGAAAAAAATCTAGTATCAATAATTTGTAAATAGTACCAAAGTTCATCGATTGCTTGTAAAAGTATGGATGTTATAATTATGAAAAATGATATACACCAAAATTTCACCAAAATTTCACGCAAGACGAGCTAAAGACTCAAAGATGAATACGGTTTGGAATATTATTTTCAAGAGCCATTTTTAATGAGCATCATACATATTGAATAGATAGTATGAGATCAATATATACATGCTCATCAGTAATTTAACAGTATTTGTGAAATGTGGGTTTTGTATATGTGCTTTATCTATGTACTTGTTTACAGAGAGAATATAATAAGCTATTTTTGAAAAATCAGTATTATTCATTCTCGTAATCCCACGTAAAATTTACAATGATAATCTGAATGTGATGTGCAACCGTGAAGCCTTTTATCTCCTGAACTCTAACTTGAATAAAGCATCTAATGATTGGAATGACTTTAGCTTTCGATGTCATGTCCATGTTTCTACTTTTACAATTTGCAGTGTGTTTTTGTTTTACAATAGATATTGCCATTCATACTTATTTCAAAGTCGTGAATAGTATTCTCATCACAATTTGCTTAGTTATAACATTTCAGCTAGTTACTTTTTCTTTAATTGGAACGATCAAACCCTAATTTACATACAATATTCCTCAAAGATGTTCATAATATTGTTTCAGGTGCGCACAATATATTTGTAAATTTCAGTTTCCATGTTTCACGCAACTCATCAAGGTAGCCAACATCTTGTCTCTATACAAAAAGTGGGTTATTGAAAAATCCATTAACTCACTTCCTCAGATAATTTCACATTCAAGCCATCCCAACTAATTCATAACCCATCAATGAATACACACTATTTCCCAAGTCGTGTATTCACTACCTGACACCGCCCGTCCATAATGAAAAAGAAACCGTAAAAGAAAGGAGAAATCGAAAAAGACACAACACAATCCCATGAAACAAAAAGAGAACATGGAAAAAAGGAAAAGTGAAAAAAAACAACAACAAAGAGGAGAAAAAAAAATTAGGAGAAAAAAAAATTAAAAGATGCCTTCACTTCGTATGCTTAAAAAAGCTTATATAAACGCAAGCTGACACACCGACTCCCCTGTCTCTCTCCCTCTTCCATCTCTCTCTCTCGCGGAGACACTCTGCTTCCTGATCTCGCTAAGTACACGAAGAACTACACCCGCACGCGTTCGCCATCGACGCTCCACCTCGACCTCGACCTCCCCTTCCTTCCCCCAAGATGGAGAGGCCGGTGGCGGAGCAGTGGCGGCTCGACCCCATCTTCTACCGGCCGCCGGAGACGCCGATGGAGCCCATGGAGTTCCTCTCCCGCTCCTGGAGCGTCTCGGCGCTGGAGGTCTCCAAGGCCCTCGCGCCGCCCCCCTCAATGGCGGGAGCGCCGCTCCCCAAGGGGGTCGCCCCCGGGCCCGCCCTCGGCTGCGGCGGCGGCGACGGCTGCGGCGGCGGCGGGGCGATCCCGGAGGATCTGGCCGGGGAGCTGGAGGAGGGCGCGACTTTCTCCGGGAACCCCTTCTCCTTCGCATCCTCCGAGACGTCCCAGATGGTCATGGAGCGGATCATGTCTCAGTCGGTGAGTGATCCTGCTACAGAAAAACTCGAGCATGTCTTTCTTCGGTTTCTTGGCGAAGTGGTGTCGCTCGCATTGCGACGTTTCTTGTAAATTTTGACTTATTCGCGCTTGTCTCATTTAGCCCGAAAAAGTGCTCTGCTTTTTGTTTGGGTTAGTAGCAGAAAAATTGCTTCCCTTCTCTCTGCGAAATCATGAACCAATCTCCATCTCCATCACCATCTCCATCTTCTTTGGCTTTTTCCTTCAAGATCATTATGCACACGCGCACGCGCACGCACATCTACTGCGTTTTTCTGCAAAGACCCGGTTTCTGAAACTCACTGCCATTTTTGGCAATTCCCTCAAGCTTCACGTAAGCTCGACTTTCCCCTGTACTTTCTCATCAAACGCAGGCACGCACGCAACCCTCTTTTCCCCCTCTTCATTTCCTTCATCATTTCGATCATCCTTGCCGACCCGGAAAGAAAGATTCCTCGGTGATGACATTTTTCTATGTTGGCCATGGCGATTCTTTTTTGCAGCAAGAGGTGTCGCCGAGGACTTCAGGGAGGCTCTCCCACAGCAGCGGACCGCTCAACGGGGCTCAGAGCTGCGGCTCCCTTACGGACAGTCCCCCCGTCTCTCCCTCCGAAATCGACGAAGCCAAGGTTAGTTTTCTTCTCCTTCTTGACTTTTTTCCTTCACTGTCATGGTTGATTCCGACCCAGACAAAAAGCCCCTCCCTCGGTCACTTGCTCTGTTCTTCGCTTCGCCTTTGAATTTTTCTTCTAGACGCGAACCGACGCGATCTCGCCTCCTCACGTTAACAGATACGGACAAAACTGGAACACAAACTTGGACAAAAAAAATCATTTTTTTATCATGGTTACAGACAATAGAGCTCGAACCGAAGTTCCACACGACCCAAGTTTTCGTTTTTCTTTTTTCCTTTTTTCTGCGAGCTGGGATGGGAAGCACGAAGACTGTGGTCGTGCAGAGAGAAGAAAACGCAGCGCGAAACGAGCGAACCAGCTTTTGCTTTAATCGAAGCCTTCACCCCACCCCCCTTAATTGCACTCGGATAGAGTAGACCTGGAACTGCGATGCTTCCCTTTTCTCAATGCAATAATTCGCGCTCTCCTTTTCATTTTTCCCTTCTGGGTTTTCACCCTTTTTCCTAGAGAACAGAAAAATTCCTCAAAACTTCTATCGGGTTCACCAAGGATTTACAAGTGTTTTGTTTACTCGGATCATTAGTTTAATCCCTCTCCTTCCCCTGTCTCGCTCCCTTCTGGTATATGATGCTGAACTGGTCAAGGTGAGGGCGAGACAAGATCTGAAATTTTCATTCTCTGCGCAAGTACGGAGGATTCGTTTTGGTGTTGTAGCGAGCATTTGGTGGAACATTAATGTACGGTGGGGTGGAGCCACTCGTTGGACCCTTTTGCTCAATTACGGTCGTGTCTCGAGCTTGGTCGCATTAATGGATTTATGTATGGTCCCACCCCCTTCCTCCTCCCTCCCCACAATGAAAACATAAAAATGTGGAAATGAAGGGGGAGTTGGTGGCGCGTTCGTTCTCAGCCCCGCGTACCGCTTTCAACGACTTTCTTCGCTGGCCCGTTCACTAATTATAGCCGAAAACCGATCGTCCCCCCATGGCCGAGGGCCATGATGGGTGATGTCCACGTGCACGAGCGATGACCATTTGAACGGAAATTGGGTAAAAAAGAGAAAAAGGGAGAGGATCGGTTAAATTTGAAGGTTTGTATGTGTTATGCTTTCATGGAATGGGCGACCCACAATCATCTTTCCATGCAGTTTTGCCGGCCGAACAACCCCCACAATGTCCACCAGTTCAGGATCTCCTCCACACCAGGGGGCGGAGGAGGCGGCGGCGGCGGCGGTGGCGGGGGTGTTGTGGTCAGCGGCGGTGGCGGCAAGACGGTGGGGAGGTGGTTGAAGGACCGTAGGGAGAAGAAGAAGGAGGAGGCCAGGGCCCAGAACGCCCAGCTCCATGCAGCCATCTCTGTCGCGGGGGTTGCCGCGGCGGTCGCTGCAATCGCAGCTGCCACCGCCGCCTCTTCGGGGTCGGGCAAGGACGAGCAGATGGCGAAGACCGACATGGCAGTTGCCTCGGCCGCAACCCTGGTGGCTGCCCAGTGTGTTGAGGCCGCCGAGGCGATGGGGGCCGAGAGGGAGCACCTTGCTTCGGTCGTCAGCTCCGCTGTCAATGTGCGGTCGGCTGGCGATATCCTGACCTTAACCGCGGGCGCGGCTACAGGTATGAACACATTTTTGGATTCGATCTTTTGAGTTGAGAATTGAGTTATGAATTTCTGTTGGATTGTTGTGATTACGAATTGATGGATCGAATTGTGACCTGGGTGGATCTGGCCCTGGTTCCCCAGCTCTACGTGGGGCGGCAACATTGAAGGCAAGGACATTGAAGGAAGTGTGGAACATAGCAGCGGTTATTCCGGTGGAGAAGGGGATCGGAGGTGCCGCCGGTGGTGCTAGTCTCACCAATTGTAGTTCGAACAGCAGTAGTGGCGAACTTGTCCCGGAGGAGAATTTCCTAGGAATCTGCAACAGGGAGTGGCTAGCCAGAGGAAACGAGCTTCTTAAGCGCACTCGCAAGGGTAATAAAATGCAGTCTCGAACTTCTTGGGTCCAATACAAGCAGAATTTTTTGGTTGCATCTGCTTTGATAAAATTATAGCAATGTAGGTTGTTGGGTCCTCTATTAATCACTGAAATTGGTAGTTTCTAGTCACAAGGAATCTCAAGGCGAAAGGTTCATGTGAATTGTGGTGGATACTTAAGTCATTTAGGCCATTACAATAGAAGGAATTGTTGTTAAGTTGTTTGAGTTTATCCGACGGGTCATTGTGCGATGTGTCCGAGGTTGAAGTCGTAACATGTCCGCCTGTACTCTTCAGTTGTTAGTAGCTGCATTGGATTTTTTATGATTGACGACCCGTTTGCAGACTCTTTGGTGATGTGATTTTCCCTGTTGAATGCAGGTGATCTTCACTGGAAGATAGTCTCTGTTTACATAAACAGATTCAATCAGGTAATTGGCATATTTGGAAGCTTGTACTTTGTGGTTTTCTTTTCTATGTGATGACTCAATAATTGGGCGTAGATTAGACTTTTGTAGCTTTGAAAGTGAAGATAGATGGTCTAAAAGAGATGCTAGACAAGACTAAAAGTGAAAATATCTGTAAGATGATGATGAAATAAATGGATCTACTTTCCTTACTTTACCTTTGGTCTCTATAAAATCCTCCTCTTTTGCGCAGGTGATGCTGAAGATGAAGAGCAGGCATGTTGCTGGGACCATCACAAAAAAGAAAAAGAGTGAGTTTTGATTGCTTTTGTTTCTCTCTAATGATAATGTGAACGCTGAAAGTGGATGTGGGTCTCTTCTATTTGGGGATTTGTGAAAGCTCAATCCAATTTTCTTCACTAAAGTGGAGAGAAAGATCAAAAGGTTTCATCTTTTGCTTTATCTCTTTTCCTGAACCCTGTTTGAAATTATTCCTGCAGATGCGGTCTTGGAAGTGCTTAAAGACATGCCGGCCTGGCCAGGCCGTCACTTGTTGGAGGGCGGCGAGAACCGGAGATACTTCGGGCTGAAGACCGTGATGAGAGGGGTCGTAGAGTTTGAGTGCCCGAACCAGAGAGAATACGATAACTGGACCCAGGGCGTCGCCAGGCTCCTCTCCATCGCCGCCGAACGAAGCAATAGACATAGAATTTGAAAGCTTTCGTGTGTGATTGGGGGATTTATCTATGTGGCCACCCTTTCGAATCGAACTATAATCTTTATAATCTGTTAAAAGTTTTTTGTCCCAGGAAGGGGGAATATGTAAGTCTTCTTAGATATGGGTTGGGTTCTTTTTCTGGTTTTCCTAATGTAAAAAGGAGGAATTCATGGCATAATTCCATCTGGGTCTTCCCTAAATTCCTAAATATTTTTTGGATTTTCCTCCACCATATCATATATTCTATTCTAGTAGATTTCTTGATTGAACGAGCGCCTCTTCCAAGAATATGTCAAATGCTTTATCCACAAGAAAGCATGTAAAATGACGACCATCGTGATGATGCAATGAGATTTGGTTCTTGTTTGTTTGTGATCCGGACAGAGATTAAGGCAAAGTCCACAATTGTGTCCCCCCTTTAATTTTCCGTCTTCTGTCCTAATCTGAAGTTGGGAAAAAGTAAAAGCGAGACAAGCGCCTGCGAAAGCAAAGAGAGAGGGAGGGAAAGAGGACCATGTGATCGTGTATGTCCTTGTCCTTTCGCCGCGAGGGAAAGGACAAAAAAGAAAGGAGGGTCTTGGACTAGGGCAGTCAAAAAAGTTAAGGAAGAGTCTCATTTAAGTAAGGAATAACATAAAGAGGAGGAGAGAGAGAGATTTGGCTTATGATTCTGCGAGAGAGAGAGAGAGAGAGAGAGAGAGAGAGAGGTGCCTTTGTTCTTTATTCATGCGATTGTGGAATGTGGTGGGCTTTTTTGGTTACTGTGTTCATCTGTCATGCACAATGCATCATGCTGGATTTATTAAATCGTTCTTGGTGGCGACCACATGTAATTTTAAAATGTAGTAAAGTATGCTCAGTTTGGACTTTGAATACGAATGCCTAGGTTTAGCCAAGGAAAACTAAGGGAATGTTTGACGTCGTTGGTGTTTTCTTTGTCTTGTTTTGGCACTTGGATTCTGTCCAGATGGATCCGCCATTAGTCTCCCCTGAAATCTAATCTTTTTCTGTGTCTGTTTCACATGGGAAGCGACAATCCCGAATTTCCTCAATCTTTCTCTATTTGCCAAATCAGGGATGTGTCTAGCTTTCCGCTTGTGTGATGGAGCCAAGTTGAGTTAGTTGATCCAATGCATACTGCAACCAAATAGGCTCTGCTCTAAGGGGAATAGGTACAATGAAACTCTAAGGCCTTTAGTGTGTTTCTTTTTTCCTTTTTTGTCATAAAAAATGGTTTAGATGGAATTGAAATATATCTCTCATTATTGGGAATGTTCGGGTTAAAGCACTAACAAAACATCAATTGTATATTAGGAGAGCCTGTCACCACAACCCCCACTAGTTGTGAGTGGGGAAGCCCAAGATCAGCGACGAGGCATCACTTAAGTCCGTCCATCGCAGCCAAGGTTGAGATTGATAGTGGAGTAGGGCACCGTGCTTGCAAACTAGTCTTGGACCATGGAACAATTACTTGGTTGGTGATCCATAATCTATATACAAGGATGGAAAAGATAATTATTTTCACATCCGGGTTAGCATTAGGCAATAGGTGCAATCCCTACCTATGTATGTATATGTACAACAATTAGATTTCATGTGTGCATACAATCCGATTCTCATGTAGAAATAGTTTTCTCTTTAAGCAACGGATATGATGAAAATCCTTATACTACTTAGCAATGAGGATATTTTGGGAATTATGGGCGACCAAGTCTACACCTTTTCCCCTCACTTTGAGGGGCGAACGATAATAGTGGGCCTCCGGATTTTTCTTTCCCACATCCCCCCAATTTTACCCTTATTTTTTTTTTCTGGCCCTGAATTCTTCACCAACTTTTTCTTTCATTTTTGCAGTCACCTCCCCACTTTTCCACCTTTTTTCCAGGGAGAGAGAATCGGGATTGGAAGTGGGAAAAGATAGGGAAGAAAGGGAGTCGGGGTTTGAACACATGGAATAAGTAATGGAAAAAGCATCTTTGAAAGACAAGAGGAACATGGGATTCACGGCACTTTCACATTCGAAAGAATACCGGAGGCGAAATTGAAATTGCACTAAAGCCCTAAAGCTTTGGGGAAATTTTAAATTGGAACATCCTGCTAAAGAAACCTCAAAATTAATTTGATAGTTAATATCATATTGCATTCGACCCCTCGACTATGTAATGACCAACATCAATCCGTGAAATTGGTGCAAACCCACCAATATCTCTATTTGCTTGCTAAAGATTATTCCTAACTTTTAGTTTTAGATAGACCAATTAATACGTTACATGAGTACGGGATAAATTTAATTTTCTTAAGATATAGGAATTAAATGAAATTAAGCTATGATTTCGACATGATAGCAAATCCCTTGTGTTTCAAGAAAGCTATTTAAAGGAAGCTATTTAAATAAAATTCCGAAGTTTAGGATCTAAAATAAAATTTATTCGAATCATCATGGCTTTTCCAACTTATCTTAAAAATTGTTACATGGACCGGCCCTCGAGGCCCATGTCAACCTGCGCATTTGAGCATTTCTAGAGAAGTATGATCCTCCCTTGAATAAGATAGTCGTCAAAAAGGCCCAAAACAGTAATAGCATCTCCTTTGGTTCGACTTAGTAAAGAAAACACTTCCTTGTTATTCTTTTTTTAGTTTTAAAGAGAAATGGCTATCTGAAGTTTGTAAAAGTATTGAAAACATACATTATGTTTTCATTTCATTTGTACCTTTGAAAAAAAAATACTGATATTCTAAGTAAAAATAAAAAAAAAAGTTTCTTTTCAAATGCTATAAAAAAGGGAAAAGTACAAAATTAAAATCACACCAAACCCATAGGTAAATTGCAAATGTCGCACCGAATCACTTCCTTCGGATGGATTGTTATATTTCTTTATAAAGACCCAGTTGAAAAATTTCGCACTAAATTTTCTTCTTCTTATTAACTTTTGTAAAAATAAAATAAAATCTAAAACGAAAAAGAAGTAATAACCCTAACTTTTGAATGCAAATTCTCGATCTTGTTGTCATCTCTCAAGCTCAACCCTCGTCCAACTCGATTTGAACATTCGAAAAGTCAATGGCACGTTTCATAATCCTACGCATCCGGCCCATGGGCCAAGAAAGCCCACCCCTACTTTGCAAGAAATATCAAGGCCCAATTTGAATTTTGACCCGAAAATTAATGCACCCTTTCTTCAAATTGTTCCTCTTACAAGCTGAGAGGCTACAAAGGCAACACCACATAGAGGCACTTATCCGCTTCCCACCTAGTAAGAACTCCAGGTACCTCAGAAGGAATAAGAGAGACAAAACATTCTAAGTGAAAATCATGCCTCCCTCTTCCTTTCCGACCACCGCCAGCGACGTGTTTGAGATTGGCAAGTACAAGGCTGATCTCAGGAGAGTCGAGGCCTCGGCTACATCGCCGGCGACAACGGCGTCGTGCGCTACCGCGGACCGGCCTCCGAAGCCTCTCCTGATCGCGTTCCCTGCGGACGCTGCCGGTGAATTCCCGGTGCTGGTGTTCCTCCACGGCTATCTCCTATACAACTCGTTCTACTCGCAGCTCATCCGGCACGTCTCGTCCCACGGGTTTGTCGTTGTCGCCCCTCAGGTCTGCCTCGCTAATTTCTCCCTCTCTCTCTCTCTCTCTCTCTCTCTCTTCGTCTTCCATATGATTTGCTTCTTTTTTCGCGGCGGACGCAGAACTTTAGAGGAGGGAGTCGAAGGTGGAAAAACTATTGTTGCATCTTGAGTTTGGGGTGAGAGCAATTGAATTTCGTGAATTGACTCGATTAATTATCTTAATCATAACAATTTACGCTTGAGAAAACGGGTCTCTGGCAGACAAATGGAGTCAAGCTATTGTAAAATTTCTAGTCGTTCTTTTCGTTTTCCTCTACTTAGGGTGATTATGTTTCACGCCATGATGCATGAATTGCGGAGCTCCTATCGTTTTTGTCTTTGCGTTTATAGATATTCAGCACATGAGATGTTTACATGTTCGGATTAACATTCAAGGTTCTAGTCTTAAGGTTATATGTAAAAGTGTTCGGAGAAATCCTGCTACTTAAATTTAACAATGACAAACTCTTTTAACAGCCTCCATAAAAAGCAATAACAAATCGATTCTGTCAAGTGTAATAATAACATGTTCTAGGCACCCAAAATCAATGTCGGCTGAGGTGCCTCTATTTTTGTGTGATGTTGTGAGCACGAAGTTTTTGTCTTCAAAATTTTATGGGCTTCTATCAATTGCCCTAAAAGTTTAAATTATTTTGTTTTTATATCATTGGGGTGCTTGGGCTTTTTGAGCACTTAATAATCCTCATCGGGCATCGGGTGTGGCCACTTCCTACATCAAACGCATATCGAGTAATTATCGGAGACACAAGTCCATGTTTCCAAGGATGGTTCAAAGAGAATATGCAAATGTGATGATTCAAATATAGATTTTAAACGAGAAGAATGAACACGCTTATTCACTTGAACAGTTCATTAATATTAAATTATTATTAAATTATTAGATGAAGATGTTTGATAGATCGAGACACGAATAAAAATAGGCGAATTGTGACCATACACAAACATAGAAACAAACAATTCTGAAGAAGACTTAGCGAGTTGGGTTGTTGTTTCCTGCTTCCAAGATGACTTGGTGGAGAAGTATAGTAAGATGGTGGACAAAAAGCTTTCGTTTTCTCATTATGTTTTACTGACTATTTGGCTTGCTGTCCTTTTCTTTTTCTTTTTTTCTCTTCTCTGAGGGCAGCTCAATGTGGAGGGGAGTTCAAGTGTTTCTAGTACTATTTGCTTTAGCTTGTCCTTGTCATGTGGGCGAGATATCTTCTGATGTTCACATTGCCCACAAAACGTCTACTAAATTAAAACTATATTTATAAATGAGTATTAAGCAAGTGAGCTATACATGTATTTAGTGTGGAATTTCAAATACATTATATTTTATCTATCGTTATTCAATTAAGTTAATAAAGCATATTCTTGATCCGGCTATTTAGTTATTCATAATACTTACTTCGACAATAGAATAATATCAATTCTTTCTTAGGTCGGTTAGATTTACTTCCCATGCAAGGATTCGAATGTTGAGTTGACTTGACTGATTTTGTGAATACATGTAAATCCATCTCGTTCCTATACATTGATTAATAACATCTGTGAAGACATCGATACGAAGAATAAGTGCAATCTCTCTTCCTACTTTCTCTTGAAAATCACACATTCCGAAAGTTGAGTTCGATCCAATGTCTAATTTCTCAATATACGTTTGCTCAAGTCTTACAAAATTCAATTTTTGTGATTATTCCGAATCGTAAACTCGGGTTCAAGCAAGAGTTTTCCCTTGAAGAGAGTGCTAATCATAAAATGAAATAGAAAAATTTGGGCAAAATTAATTAATATCTAATATAGAGAGGCATCGAATGAACTTCAGTCTCTTTCTCCTTGCTATTTCATCAGCTGTACACCGTGGCCGGGCCAGACACGACGGACGAGATCAACTCCGCCGCGGCGACCACGAACTGGCTGCCCCGCGGCCTCGCCGGCCTCCTCCCGCCCCAAGTCCGCCCGAACCTCGCCAAGCTCGCCGTCGCCGGCCACAGCCGCGGGGGCAAGGCCGCCTTCGCGCTCGCCCTCGGCAAGTCGGCGACCCCGCTCGCCCTCCCCTTCTCAGCTTTGCTCGGCATCGACCCGGTCGACGGCATGGACAAGGGTAAGCAGACCCCGCCTCCCGTGCTCACTTACGCCCCCCGCTCCTTCGACCTCGGCATGCCCGTGGTGGTCGTCGGGTCCGGCCTGGGCGAGGTCCGGAAGAACCCGCTCTTCCCGGCGTGCGCGCCGCGGGGGGTGAACCACGCGGACTTCTTCGCGGAGTGCCGGCCACCTGCTTGTTATTTTGTCGCTGAGAAGTACGGGCACCTGGACATGCTGGACGACGAGACGGAGGGGCTGAGGGGGAAGGCCACGTACTGCCTGTGCAAGAACGGGAGGGCCAGGGAGCCCATGAGGAGGTTCGTGGGCGGGGTCGTGGTGGCGTTCCTGAGGGCTCATTTGGAAGGCGACGACGCGGGCTTGATGGGCTTGAGGGATGGGCATGAGGTCGCTCCCGTGGAGCTGCAGATGGTGAAGTTTCTGCCGTGAAAGCTTTTGAGTTACGTTTCGGCTTTTCTGTAGAAGCAAAGAGGATTCGAACTTTTGTTATGATCCTGTCTGAGGGAAGATAAAAATGCGCTGTGATGATTATTGATTTGGTTGTAAATGCGCATCATATAGTTTGCGAAAACCTTGTTGTAGCCCGAAGTTTGTACGTAAAGTTCGTGAAAGAGTAAAATCGATTTGCGTCTAGGATGGCGAATGGAGGATTTCATGAAGAATGATCGCCAAATCGGCCTAGAAAATTTGATCGTGAAGCATATGTGAGGCATTTGCTCACAGATCCGGCGGACTACGTCTAGGCTCAGCGGGTTCGAGTCCACCTCCTGCGGGCGGCGATGCTTTTGGAACCTGTGGCTTCCGGACAAATGGTTATCGGTTTGCCGGAAGCTCCAATCTCATGGACTTCACGCGCTCCTTGCTTGTCGAATGGGAGATGATAGTCGCATATCCTTTTGGTGGATGGATAGCTGGTCTCCTGCGCGCCTAGTTATCGATGTTTGAGGGAGTCGGACAGACGAGATCGGAATTCTCTAAGCAAATTATGGTCAAGGAGTTCTTGTCCAGTCCTTTCTGGCGGGGTTATTGTGTGGACGGTCAATGTCGAGTTCATCACGCCCCGGTGGCCCTCTTCGGTCATGGCCGAGGACTGATTTTGGAAACCTTTCCCTTTTCGTCTGCTAGAGGTAAGGCGATTTGGAAGCCCAGTACTAATGGAGTGTTCTCCATCTCCTTGGCTTTGGATCATCTCAGGATGGTTCATCCCCCGGCACCTTGGGCTCAGTTGGTTTGGTTCAAGGGAATGGTTCTGCAGTTTGCATTCGTTATGTGGCTTGCCATTCAAGAGAAACTTCCCACTCGGGGTCGCTTGTATCGCCTTAGGTATTTGCCGATTCATTGACGTGTTACTTCGCTTAGGGGTGTCAACAGTACGGTTCTATCCAGCTTTTCAGGAAAATCGAATATAACTGTTTGCATCTGCATTACCTTTAAATTGAATAGCGACCTGAACCAATTCAATTTTTTTATTTATTTTTTAAATTTGAAGAAGAGGTTTAGTAACAAAGGAAAGAGATTGAGTAAATTATAATATTAAGAAGGGGATGATTTTTGGTTTGGTTACTAGAACTATCTAAACCAAAATAAAAAAATAATTATATTTTCATTATCCGAATCGTAAACAGAACATATCCAAAAATACACAAAAATTTGGTTTAGTTTCAGTTTCAGTTCAAGTTTTCGGTTTGGTTTTGACACCTTAGTTATGCTCCCATCAATGGGAGTCTCAGAGTCATCTTATCTTCCAGTGTCCATTCTCTATTGAGGCATGGAGACTTGCCCTTGCCCCAATCAGTTCCTTCCAACTTCTTTACAGCGCGGCGTGGAATTCTTCAAATTCTGAGTGGGTCGGCAGGAGTTTTTTTTTCGGTCAGAATAAAACTTTCCATTACTTTAGGGACAAGCTCAATTACAACTTAAATGAGCAGGGCTTGAGGAGGCCTAAAAGCCCAATTCCATGGCAGGGCATTACACCTTTGGGTCTTTACCAACCAAGCAGCAACTTTGTTCGCCTCTCCATAGCGATGGGCTAAATGTGCTTCTGGCAATTGGGCTAAGAGAGTTGTGCACTCGGTGAATAGAGGAGCAACTTCCCACGAAGGCTGATCTGAACTCGAACAAATTTGGCGAGACGATCCACGATCTTGCCCGAAGAATGTCGATAGATGCTTGCGATCGCTCCTTCCGTCGACCCATCAACGAATGGGCCATCGAAGTTCCATTTGACATGTCCCTGTTCTGGAGGTTGCCAAATTACAGGTGAGGGTTTTGGGTTTTGAGTGGGGATTTCAGCTCGAGTTCCATTTCTCGAAGCTTTAATGCATGGCCAAAGCGGATTCCAACAGTTATCTTCGCCTCTGGTTTTTGTTTCCTGAAGACTGCTTGATTTCTTGATATCCAATTACTCCAAAAAGTGATGGCCATAAAGCTCAGAAGATAGAGAATTTGAGGTGAGACTTTTGAAGTTGAGAAGCCATTCCTCAATTCTGTTTAATCCAAGACGAGAAATTTGAATGCCTATTGCAGGGTCAGACCAAACATTGCTCGTCCTGGGATATAGGATGAGAAGGTGTTCTATGGTTTCTGGTGCACTATGACACAGCGGACAAAGTGGCTTAGGTAAGATTCTTCGCTTGGATAGATTCTCGCTAGTAGGGAGTGCATTTTGATGTACACTCCACATGAAAATTCTGATCTTGGGGTAGGTTTTCAGAGACCATGTCTGCTTCCGGAGTGCTTTGGGAACTTGGTAGGATGAAGACGCTTGGTTTACATTCAGTTTTGACTCTGTAGCTCTAAGACAGTTACAACCACTTTTCACCAAATAATCTCCAATTCGATTGCCTGTCCATACCAGTTTGTCTGCTGTATCACCCCCTCTCAAGGGGAAAGTTAGAATTTCAGCCACTGTTTAATCATCCAAAACCAGGTGCAGCGTTTGATCTTTCCATTGCGAATTCTTTGAGTTAATTAACTCTGCAACTATTTGTGGTTCATTCCAATTTGCTGGTCCCCTAATTATGCCTTTTTTCATCCATTTACCCTCTTTAATTATGATTTGTTTTCCATTCTCCATTGACTACATCACTTCATTAGATATAGCCTTTCTCCCCATTATTAGGCTGTGCCATCCCCAAGATGGTCTTGATTACTTTCTTGCATGCCAGAAATCTAATCAAAGCAAGGAAGGAAATCTTAATCAAAAAAGCAGTGGTGCAGGTGATTCCACAATATGTTAAGTCTATATTAAAATTCCAGTTTTCATGTGCAGAGCCATGGAGAGAAAAATCTCTGCTTTGCGGTGGAAAAATAACGAGTCCAAATCAGGATTGCATTGGAGGAAATGGGATCTATTGTAGCAAAGGAAGGACAATGGAGGGCTCTGGTTTAAGAATCTGCTCACATTCAACAAAGCAATGCTAAGCAAGCAAGCTTGGAGAGTTGCCCAATCTTCATCAGCCCTCTGGTGCAAGATACCAAAAGGTCGCAGGAGTTTAAGCGCATGTTGAATGGTTGCGTTTATTACAAGAAATGTTGCAAATTCAGTTCTAAACTTATTATACGAAATTATTAAGTTTTGAATTTTTCCAATTTAAATCTTTGAGTGAAAATACAATCAAGACTTCCAATTCTTGAAGTTTCGATGTGACTATGTAGTCATCATTGATAGTCCTAAGTTCTATGGCTGGTGACTTAGGGTGCGTTTGTTTCACGGAAAACTTAATGATAAAGGAAAATGCTTTTCCGGAAATCATTTTCCAAGAATATGATTTGTCTTCCTTTGTTTGGTGATGTATAATTGAAAATGTTTTTTGCCGTTTGGATCCAATTAAAATATAATTTCGCACTTCATCGCAGAAAAAATGAATTTTTAATTTTAAAAAATTCAAAATTTTAATATTGTTGTTTTTTATTTACTTTTATTTTCTATTTTTTATTTCCTTTTTTTTTTTTCTTCTTGTCCTTCACTCCTTAGCTTCCTCATGCCATCCCTTCTACTTCATCTGGCGTTCGTTCCCCGTTGGCTTACAAAGGGTGAGCTCCAACTATCGTCGAGGTGACGAGCTCATCACCGGCCGCCAAAGGCTACGAGGTCGCCCAATCTGGCGAGGCTTGAGCCTCATCGGATGGAGGCCATGAGCTCACCCGATCTGCGAGGCTTGAGGCCGATTGACCTCGGGCAAGCTCAAGCCTTGTTGTCAAATGCCATGAGATCGCCCGATCTGGTGAGGCCGTAACTCACTGGCCATCTTTGTGGGCGGTGACGGGTGGAGAAGAAGCAAAAAGAAAAAGGAAGAAAAGAAAAGAAGGAAATTCGAATTTTTTATTTTTATTTTTATTTTTAAAACGTTTTTCCAAATTTCAATTTTTTTTAAATAAAATATTCAAATTCAATTTTTTAAAAATATATTTTTATAAGAATAATTGTTTGTAAACCAAGCATCAAATCTAAGCTTTGATAGATTCGGAAAACGTTTTTTGGTCCTTTCAAAGGGGAAATCATTTTCCCGAATTTAAGCTTTGTTAGGAAAACGTTTTTACGGCTGACTAGGAAAACGTTTTTCGTTGACTCATTTTCTTGAGTGAACCAAACACCGAAAAACGAAGAAAATGTTTTCCCCGAAAATGTATTCCGCGAACTAAACACACCCTTAGACTGTTCGTTTCGCGGAAAATGTGACATTTTTAAAATATTTTTTAGGAAGTCATTTTCCAAAAAAATGTAATTATTTATCGGTGTTCGGGTGATTTTTGAAAATGAAGTGGAAAATATTTTTCACTATTCGGTAAAGAAAATATTTTCCTTCAATGAACTCTTTTTCATTTATTTTATTTTTTAAATCGATTTTTCATTATTTTTTATTTTTAAATCGATTTTTAATTATTTTTTAATTATTTTTTCTTTTATTTGTTTTCCTCCTCTTCTTCTTGGCCGGCGATCGACCACACAAGCCCGGATCGGCGAGGTCAGCCCTCGAAGCTCGCCGATCTAGGAGGCTCGAGGTCGATGAGCTCGACGAGCCTCGAGCCTCCTTAGATCGGCGAGCTCGAGCTCGTTAGCCTTGAGCCTCAATAGAGGTGTGTGAGCCTCACTCTCGCTGGCCACAACGATTGGCCACGAGAATAAGAAGAAAAGAAAAAGAAAAAAAAAAGTAAAATAAATATAAAAATAAAAAAAATAATTTGAATTAAAGAGGACTTGGGGGTTTGATATAAGAGAGACAAAGTGAAGAAAATCTTTTCCATTTTTCAAAAATGAAAAACATTTTCCTCTAATTTAGAAGCTTTTTTTTTTCTCTTCATGAAAAATGTCTTCCCAAGTAATTTATTTTCCATGAAACAAACACCGGAAAATCTAGAGAACTTTCTCCGTGAAACAACGGAGCCTTAGTAGTTAGTAGAAACAACTTTACCCAAAATGATGCTGTTTGTTTTTTTTTTTTTTTTTTTCTGACTTTTGATACATCTATTTCCTTCTTTTATGGGAAATTTTCAATCCCTATTTATTCATCCTCCGTGTCTAGTTCCGCTTCACTTTATTTGCACATGGAATAGAACAGGCACCCCCGCCAAGATCGCGTCGTTTGCTGAATTGGCCGCTGCCGTCAAACTATCATCGGCCCCTCCACATAAACCGTGCCTCGTCTCCCTAACCCCTATGTCTTTGCTTTCTAGGGACCATTTTTTTTTTTAAATTTATTGCATTTCTTCCAATTTAGTCTTAAATATTTTCACGTTTTGTCAATTAGGTCGATTCAACTAATTTTGGTCGAAAATTTTTGACATGACTGCCAGGGATCTTTAATGACATAGTTGTCGTTGACGTGAACATATTTTTAATAAATTTATTTGGTTTTTTATTTTATTTTCTTTACTTTTTTTTTTTGACTTGATGGCCGGCAAGGGTGTTGTGGCCCTTGTCGAATCTAGGCGAGGGCCACGATGCCCTTTCTGGATCTAGGCACTATGGCCCTCATGCAATGTCCTCATTGGACACAACCAGGGCATTTTGGTGAGGGCTGTGCGGGCATCATGAAAAAAATAAAAAAGTAAAGATGAGAAAAGAAAAACAAAAAAAGTTATAAAAAAAATGTGTCAGTGTCAATTATGCCCATAAACCCGTCGATGACCACATCATCAATTTTTGGCCAAAATCAAATTACTTAAAGTTGTATATCTATAGGGTCCAAATCTATTTTTGCTCAAAACTGCGAATCACAACACTATAAAACAAAACTTGGTGTTATTGGATGTCTCAACGCAAGCACTGCACTTGAGTTTTCAGCTGCCATTGATACTTTGATAGAAACTCAAGATCCAATAAACTAGATTTAGAGTCGAAGGGACTTAATTATTAAAAATAGTTATGCAAGTTCAAGGACTTAATTAGACAAGTTAAAAAGTACAAAAATTCTAGTAGAAAAGAGGGTGACACTTTTTCCATCCTCTATATGACTAAATCCACCTAGATGGTCTTCAAAAACTCAATTGCAATTTAAAGCAGTGATTCCAATTTTATTTACTTTCTTTATTTTTCTTTATTTTTCTATATCTTTGTAGGATTTACTTATCATAATTAAGAATTCCACTATTTTAGTTTTTGTTTATTATAGATTTCCCATGTATATTAAAAGACATTGTATCTTATTTTATTATTAGATATTACTTCCATAAAAGTCCGTTTTGTCAAAAAGATAAATTTCCAAGAAACCTAGTCCTTTTCTAGGTCGCTGAACAAATTATGGATAATTATCAAGCATATTATAAAACAAATTTAAAAAAGAAAACTTTTTAACACGTTGACTTGCTTATATATTTTCACTTTTGTTATGTATATTACCATCAAACCCCTTCTTATCAAATTTATTTTGTATGCATTATAAAGGGATGATCACATAAAGAAAGAAAGAAAAACTTGTTTGAAGATTTTCAAGAATAACATTACAAGACAAGTCTCCAACATGAAACTTTAGAAAAAAATTAATTAAACCAAAATGTTGCATAAAATATATATTTTTGAAAATGCTAATGAAATATCATTATTTGAAATAACTAAAATTAATGTCATCCATGAATTGTTTATAAAAAAATCAAGATATCCCATTGTACATAATGCTTTTAGTGTATTCTTCCTTTGACGTCTTAAATGTTATGTGTAAAAGTATTTTGCTAATATCATAAGGAATAAATTTGCTAATATAGTAAATAAAGAGATTTTATATATATCTAAGACTAACGAAATTAAAAAATAAAAAGTTCACCAAGAAAGTGAGCTTTTGAGAAAAGATAGAAAAAAAAATAGATAAGTTGTTATAGGATCGAGAGTTAATACTACCAAAAACATAAAACTGGTACACTTGTCAAAAATTTATTCTCCATTAGTTTTCGTTAAATTTTATCATCAAATGCCGAATTAGATGACATGTGATAATTGACGGGTGTATCGGTCTAGGGTTTTACCCTCCATTCGTCCCATGTGTATCGATTTATAGTTTTTCGTGATATTAATCCAATTTAACATAAACTAATGGAGGGTAGCTTGAGGTTTTTGTGGTCAAAAAATTAGTTTGAAGTAAATTTGTCACGTGACTAATTTGAGATTTTTGGTGGTTAAGAAATTAATTTGGGTAAATTTGTCACAAGTGTACCGGTTTGGAGTTTTTTCGTGGTATTAATCCTAAGATCAATGATGAAACAAGAGACTTTTCAATTCTTTACTATTTGAAAGAATGTCTTTTTCCCTTATTATTAGCGATATAAATATTACATGAAATATATGAAACTTATAGGAATATCTAAGAATGCACTTTTCTTTGATATACTAAAAAAAATGTGAAATACTTAATTATGATAACTAGATTTAAAGAAAAATGGTAAAAAATGAGTGGAGCTATCACTTTAAATTGCTATTGAAAGATTGAGAGTAATTTTGTCCTTTTATTTTAAATAGAGTGCATTTAGTCATTTAAAAGGTGAAAATAGCACTGCTATTGAAAGATTGAGGGTAGTTTTGTCTTTTTATTGTAAATAGAGTGGATTTTGTCGTTTAAAAGGTGAAAATAGCATCAGCCAAAAAAAAAAAAAAAAAAAAAAAAAAGCAAGTTCAGAGACCAAAAGGACATTTATGAACATTTCACGCCCAATTTCCAATTTCTCTTAGCGATATCCAAAGACGATGGCGGAGTGCAATTACGATAATTGAAATTTACGAAATGTGAGTGCACCTAAATAATCAGTTGCACAATTCATATGATACTTGATTGCGCAATTCATATTATACAATAGAAAGGATATCACAAATATCATAACTTCGTATAACGCTCACTTAAGCACCATAATTATTTTTTCAATCACTTGAATGTCGTAACTTATGTTCAACGCTTACTTAAGTGCCATAACCTTTTTCGATTACTTGAGTGCCATATAATTTTTCAATCAATTATTTGAGTGTCATGACCTTTTAAAAACGTTAATCACAAGTGCTATGTCACAACAGATTTCTAGCACATGGGTGAACATTTTTAGAATTTTTTGGCAATTAAGTAATGAAAAGTAAAAGTTATTATAGCACTTAAGTAATTGAAAAAAATTATACGCACTCTTGTCATTGTTGTAAGAAAGTTACAATACTTGTGATGTCCTTATCTCTCAGTTAATTTGTATATATTCCAACCAATTGTTGGATTTTAATTTGGAGCTCTTTTTCCCTATTGTACAACTAATTTTGCAAAGTTGATCAAAGCAAGATGTGGGGATAAAAAATACAAAATAAGTCATAAACCTATTGCATTAATACCAATTCAATCCTAAACCTTACAATTTGGACTAATTTGGTCTTATACCTTTTTACATTGACATTAATTTAGTCTATCCGATCGATTTAGACCAAAAATCGTAGATATGAACATCGGCTGTCTGACATGGCATGGCTGGCTTAACACATAACTGATGTTGACTTGAACATTTTAAATAATATTTTAATAATATTTTGAATTTTTTAAAAATTTGATAATTCGAGCTAGTGATAAAGACAACAAAATTATCCATGCCCAGATCTTATGAGGGTTGTGGCCCTCATTGGCCCAAAATGAAGGAAAAAAAGAAAGAAAGAAAAAAAAAAGAAAGAACAAAAAATTATAAAAATTTCACCAAATAATTAAAATATATTTTAGAAATACCTATGTCAATGCCAGCCGTGCAATATAGAATGGCTAGCGTCCACATAAGTGATTTTCGGTCTAAATTGGTTGAATGGACTGAATTGATACCAATGTGAAAATGTTTACGATTAAATTGATCAAATTGAAAAATTTAGAACAGAATTGGTATCGATGTAATAAATTTAGGATTTTTGATACTTTTCTCGGAAGATGTGGTCCCATTTTTTCATACAAAAAGGGACAAAATCATTGGCCATCTACCAAATGTTGAGTAATAGGTATTCGGGTACACTCACCTTTCGTATATTCTTACATTTATAATATGGACCATGCTTCACTGGTGACATCGGGCTTTAAATACCATGTGGCCGTTTCAATCGGTGGACACATTGAAAAAATTATGTCGTTAGGGGACCAGCAGATTCTCAATTCCTAAAATGTGGTCCAATCTAGCCCATCGCATCACTTATGCCATGAATTTGAGTTTTTGTTTTTTAGCATAAACTCAGGCTAGTGATACAGAAAATAAAATTGTCTATGCTCTATGCACCTAATCAACACAAAAAAGGTGTTTTCTTAGCTACTAAATTGAACCAATGGATATATGAAATCGAATTCTTATGGCCTGTGTTTGGATAATTAATCAATGCATGCTCGTCATGATCTGCTCATTGTCACGATACAGACATAGTCTCGAGAGGTGACTTTATCAAAGGGGATTTGTAAAAAACATACCCAAGTTTTTGCCTAAATGACTATAACACTTCATGCCTTACTGAGTTGACAGAAGTAACCTCACGAGAACTGTCTAATTAGAATTAGAATTGGAAAGGGTGAAAATTGCTATTTATCAAGATGAAAAACCACACATTATCATACAAATACAAGACTATCTGTATCAATTAAAAACCGATGCTTTAGTCCATCATCTTTTGATTTTTTCCAGTTTGTTTCTTACATAGGCTTCATTTTCTCTTTTCTACTTACTAATGTGCTTAAGCTGATTTCTGTAAAGGATTTTTTGTAAGTAGTCGAACCTTGTTGGAATTTTTATTAACTAATAATTTGAAATGTAAATTATAATCGTAAAGAGTTCATATCTTTAACACCCCCCTCCCAAAAAAAAAATCCCCTTAAAAAACTTGAACTAAAGAATCGTCTATTAGAAGGAGTTGTTAGCCATTGAACTTTAGAGAGAAATTGAAAATAATGTATTTTATTTATATTCTGTTAAATTAGAATCCCAATCGTTAAATTTATTAAATACTCGAATCTTAGATGACTTTCGTAAAAAAATGAAGTAACGAACATGTGAAATTCGTTTGAATTAAAAATGAAAGAAGAAGAGACAAGGTTGATAGAAATCATTAAATTGATTGATATATGTTAAATGTGTATTTTCCTCTATCATCAATAAATGAAATTGCAGTAAGAATTAATTTGGACCATTTAAATCTTAGAGTGTGTCTAAAACTATTTGATGTGTGGAAATCACATGAGCCAAAACTTACCTCTATTTCTTCTACTACAAATTACGTACCTCGCCCCAACTAAAATAATTGAAATGCCCTAGCATTCACACATCTCAAAATGCTCGAACTCTCAATGAATCTCTGCCAACACCTTCCAGGCTGTGCCAGCCACCACCTCCATGTTAAGAGCTTCTCTACTAGGACCAAGCCGCCGGCTCGTTGTCGCGCTGATCTTTACTCCTCTCACTGTCTATCCCAGCCCCTGTCGCCATGTGCCACCATCAACCTCCATTGGTCCCCCTCCCTCTCTCCTCCACTAAGGATGCGTTTGGTAATAATTATGTTTTCAGGAACAATTTTTGATCATAAATAATTTTTTTGTTTATATTTCCGAGAACAATTTTTGAGTATAAGAACGTGCTTGGTAACTGCATAAAATTTCTATTCTCAGGATAAAAATGTGTTTGGTAAAATTGTATAATTTTTTGACAAAAAAAAAATTGTATAATTTTATTGTTTCTTTTAATTTTTTAATATTTTTATTATATTTTTCCTTTTTTTTTTCTTTTTTCTTTTCTCTCCTTCTTCCTCCTTTGTGGCTGGTCGCCGGTCACGGTGGCGGCCGGCGACCAGCTGGGCAAGGGCTGGCGAGCTCGCTTGGCCACTACGAGCCTTGCCAGCCGTCGTGGTTGCCAGCGAGGCTCGACCTCCCCCAAGCGGCACGAGGTTGGCCTCACCTTGGCTTGGCGAGGCTAAGCCTCGGTCGACCGGCCCGGCTCGGCCTCGCCTCGCTAGGCCGCTGTGGCCGTCAGCAAGACTTGACCTCGCCCAAGTGGCGCAAGGTCGGCCTTGCCCTGGCCTGGCGGTGGCCCGGCGAGGTCGAGTCTCGTCGGTGGTTGGGCAAGCTCGGGCAAGGCCGAGCTAGCTCAGTCCAAGGCGAGGCGGAGCCTCACCCAGCCACGGTGAGGCTCGGGTTGACGATCCTCGCCATGGCTCGGCATCGCCGGCCATGGCCGAGGCCAACGACCGACTAAAAGGAAGAAGAAGGAAAGGAAAGGGAAGAAGAGAAAAGAAGAGAAAATAAAAAATTATTTTCAGGAACAAGAAATTACTTTTTTCTACTTATTGTTTCTGTTCCAAATTTATTCCCGAAAACAAAAATATAATTTTCTTGTTCCAAGGAATAAAAATCTTATCAAACGCATTTCTATTCTTTTTTGGTTCCTCGGAACAAAAGAACAGAAACAGTTATTATGGGGAATAGAAATTGTTTTTGCCAAACAGGCCCTAAATCTCAGTCTTATGTCTCTCATCTTTGCTCTCACTTTAGTGTGCTCACTAGGGGCACTGAGGCACTCAAGCCTGCATTACCTGAGTAGCAGAAGTGCTACTGTCTAGGAGAGATCGGGAACTCAAGTCCAAGCCTATGAACCCACTTCATTAAAAAGCTTAAACTAATGAGTTATGAGCTAACTTGAATATACATTAACCACTTCACATCACACCAATTATTCGATGTGGGACTTTTTCAACATAACTCTAATGTGTTTCTCAACCATCTCCCTCTCATGTGTAAGTTCAGTGTTAGGTCCGTTCCCCCTTAATCCAAGTATCATTCGGCATCAACTTAACTTTTGAATTTCCATCATCGCCCAACTTCAGCCCTAGTCCTTTTCTCTGGACCAAATCATGAAGTCTGTCGCCGGGCCTACGTTGCTATGTCATAAATCAAAGTAAGTGAATTATATATTGGCAACTTAATCAATTAGTTACAAGTTCCAAATTTATTTCTTTTGGCAAGAATTTCCAAATTTATTTCATCGATAGTGAAATTCTCTCTTCCGCCTGATATGGCCGGTTAGGTGGATGGATGGTCCCATAGTGATGGCATTAATTTGTGTCCGTTTCAAGCCTCACGGGTTTCATTTAAGTCATGTTTGAAAGAGGCCATTTTACGTCCACAAAATCCTTTTGAGTCTGTCCTCAGGATTGACTATTTATAAATACATGCATCATATGGCGAAACTTATCACTACAAATTCACACAGGAATTATAGAAGCGATTACCGTAGATTTCGGCCATGGCCGCTTCAACAACGACTACCGACGTGTTTTTGTCTGGAAAGTACAAGACTGTGCTTATAACGGTAGACACATCGTCTTCTGGTCTCACGAATCCGCCTCCGAAGCCTCTTCTGATCGGATCTCCGGCTGAAGTTGCCGAAGAATTCCCTGTTATGGTGCTTCTCCATGGTTATATGATGGAAACTTCCTTCTACTCGCAGCTCATCCAACATGTTTCTTCTCATGGCTATATCATAGTTGCTCCTCAGGTAGACTCTCTCTCTCTCTCTCTCTCTCTCTCTCTCTCTCTCAAATTAAAGGTTTTAACAGTGTTATTGTCCCATTGAACATTTAGTTAAAATCCTTCCTTTAAATCCTTCCTTACATAGCAGATTAAATGATTTTTCACATAAAAAAATTAATTACATTACATGTAATTAGAAGTTGTCAAATGCAATCAATAATCTAATGTGCTCGAGGTTTTAGTTTTCCGACGTAGTTATCAAACAAATCCTATATCTTTTCTATGTCACCTGACATAATATTGCGAGTATGTCGCATCCTCATGCAGTATATTCTATCCATTCCACCGTTCATCCAACTAAATAAGATGAATATGTTGACAATTAAGATTGTTGCATACCAGCGAAAGATGGGAAATACTAGGTTTACCAAAATTGATCTACTAAGTGATGTGTCAAATTATGGTAATACCTCGTTATTTATTAAAATATTAACACAATGGTAGTTGTCTACCATTAAAATTTCATGATTAAAGATTGTATTAATCATAATATAACGAATGTCTTAATTTCTATAAATACTACACAATGCTAACATTTTTATATAATTAATTATATCAATCATAATACCAATTGTGGATGATATAATGCACATTTATTTATTATAATACCACATCATGTGCTCAGCTCTCAAGTATAATCATAAATAAATCACCAAAAAGTAAATAACTATCTGATACTCATGAAAATCAATATTCACGCAAAGCAATTAACTTATCGTTAGTATCTTAAGACAATTTAAATACACATTAAAAGGTCTATATATTTTCAAAATTTAAAAGAGAGAAAGAAAGCTTTATGGGTAGCTGTGATCGAAGCTGATCACATGGATTGGTGGGGCCTCAACACGGCACTGAGGCCCGCCCCGCCTGCATAGCACGAGGTACAAAATGATTAAAGCCTGGACAAAGCTCGTCCTTTCTTGGAAGTATCTTGTCCAGTGGTAGAAGTGGTCCAGTTTAAATGAGTAAGAGGTGAAAATTTCAAATTATTATGATTATTTATAGAGAAAAAGGAGTCCACCTTAGACCATAAGGGTGCCAAAAAAAAAAAGCTCAGAAAGTCGAAATACCAAAACCGGATTGGCTTGGAATATCTGGGTTGGAATTAGGTCGGGGTTGGTTTCAGCCTGATTCTGAATTTCATTTTCGGTTGGTCCATGTTACTAAGCTTGAGATGAAATTAAAAAAAAGTACATTTGAAAATTATAAGTTTAAAAGTATAAATTAAGGGGAACTTGGGTCTAAGATTAAAAACCTTATCTTATGGAGTACGAACTACATTGGTGGTGTTCGTCGTCCCTATGGAGAGTGACTATTGCGTCAGCTTTGTCCGAGATAGCAAGAGACCGATGAAACACCCCGTCGTCATCTCGGACAAACAACTAGAAAGGGAGGGAGCATCTAGCAATCACCGTTTAACGGTTGTCGTGCATTTGAATTTTAGCATATTTTCTCTTTTATATTATATATATATATATATATCTTTCTTGTTTTTTTTTTTTTGATAAACTTCTTGCTCTTATTTTAATTTTCTGGACTATTTTAATTAATACTAAATAGATGAAGTTTTAGATTTAATTTATTAATATGCTAATTTTTTTGAAATATTTATTTGTTAGAGCTTTCTAAAATTTTCACGACACCAAAGTGTTGCTGTAAAAGCATAGTGGGTAGGGTTAGATTAGGTCTGAATTGGGTAAGGTTTGAAAAGCATGTTATTTATTTAATGGAAATGAGCACATATGAGTTAGCGGGTCTATTTGATATGCATTCACATATAACTTATGCTTGAGGCAATCCACTTATTTGCCACATACACATGACCCGAACCTAGAATCGGAGAAAGTAATTTGTATATGGAATCGACAGTGAAGACATTGTGTATATCCCGACCAATGATATGATTATTTGTGTGCTATGAATTTCATCATACTCGGCATCATGTGCGTATGCATGTCAATTTTGATTAATTAGTTATATCATGTGTCACTGCCATATGGTGCATCTTTCACATAATATATCTCCATAACAAGATAAACATAAAAAGATGCATATGTTGGATGTATGCCCTAAAGCTACTATGTAATAGTTACATATTAGAGATTTCAGTTGTACTTTCATCATTATTATTTAATTAATGGCAATGACGTAATCATTCATTTGTCCAATTGTTTTATATTTATGAATGATTCCATAAGATCAGTTGCAACTAGACCTATTCTTGAGACGTCAAGAATATATGTGACGGTTCATAGTTAGATCAATCTTTAAATCGTTCTGGTCGATGGATTATTGAGTGGATATTAATAATCCTCGTTGAGACCGGTGTGTTCTTAACTTCACCATTAAGTATTGGATACTTAAGGAAATGATGAGTCACAAGTTATTGGGTATTGTGATGCCTAAGTTAAGAACACAGTGTTTGTATAAGACAAGTTCACGAACGTGACACGTATGGAACAGCTTAGCGACATGGAAGCTTTTAGCGTAGTCAATGTCTAATTGTTCATGCTTTGGTCTTGTGTAAATAATCCTTAGACTCCGAGGCACAAATGTTAACTTGTGTGTCGAACAACTATGGTTCACAGGTGCACGTAATGCCGGGTCGTTGATCCGTCTTTGTACTGATGGTCATATTTTGTTCATATACGAAGTTACACGTGTGCGCAATATGGAATCTGCTCTCCTTGTTATATGCAAGGTATAATGATGATGTCCTATGCGATCTAATTATGACACTGCATTGAAATCCCTGCCGGGGTTGTAACCGAGAATAAATTATTTATGTCTCGAATAAAATGCATGTCAATTAGATTTGTGCATATGATCGAATTAATGACTTGACAAACATTCCATGGTCTTTGTTTGATCTAGGACATAGTAAGACAGAGGATTGAATTACACCGTAATGCCAAAGCCGACAGGTTCATTATGTTCTTAAAGCATTCACACTATTTGGGTAGCCATGACATATTGCTAGATGTCAATCATGGCTTGTAAGACCCAAATATTAATTTGGACAATTAATTCTTTTGGAAGTACTAATGTGTTAGTACAAGTCTTACTACCAAATTTAGTGATGAACCTAGGGATGTCACATACCATAAACAATTGGGATAACGTGGAACAAGAGAGAAATGATGTTGCAAATTTGTTTGCACGAATTGAGTCGATTTGAAATTAAATTAAATGAGATTTAATTTAATTTGTATTATGGTCACGAGCCTACTTGTATATGATGCACACGCATACCTAAAGTGAATACATATTAATGTATTCCAAATGCACATATAAGGAATAAGTCCTTTTTAATTTTATGAAAAGGGGTTTGATTAATTAATTTTCATTTAATTAATTAATTAAAGTGCACGTGTGCAAAGTGGTTTTATTTTGAATAAAAAAAAAATTAAAGCTTCGTGCATGTGCACGATGCTTTAAATCGTGCACATGCACGAAATCGTGAACATGGTCGGCGGTTCGACCATCATGCACGAAGAATGGATGGTCAAGAATGCGACCATCATGCACAAAGATCGTGCATGATCGTGATCAAGAACGGTTGACAGATCCCACGATCAGCAACCGTTCTGATTCGTGGAGGTTTTAAAAATTAAAATGCCGCAAAAGGTTGCGTGGAAATGTGTGATACTTTGCTGAATATAGAGAGCATAGTGTGTGCGTGTGTTCTTGTGTCTTCGAGACGCAAGAAAGAAGAGAGTTCTTTCATCCGGGGCCGTGACTATTATACATCAAGAATATGACGGATTGTTTCCACATGATTGCTAGCACAATCGAAGTGGTGAATATCCGAAAGTTCTCTCTTCCGTTCGACGTTCGTTGTTGGTGTGTTTGAACTAGAGGTCCGACATTTGTGGGGCTCGAATTGTAGAACATCCGAACCAATTCGTGTAAAGCGGGCTTCGAGAGGTAATTCGTGTAACTCTCTTTTTACATTCAGATTTTTGATTAAAACGCACGAACAACGCCTTCGGAGAATCATGTAAAATATATCTTCTTGTTTACGCTACGTTCTTTTTGTTAATTTTAACTATATATGATTCATGAAACCCCAACAGTGGTATCATAGCCAACCTTAGGCATTTTTTCGTGCGTTTAATTGATTTGTAGTTCAAATATATTTTTGCATTCTAATGGCCAATTTATTTTTGTTAAGAGAATTGGTTCTCTTGCTCTTATGTGGCCTATAGAAGTTGATTAATTTATGTGATGAATTTAATCAACTAAGCAAAAATTAGAACTAAATCAATTTTGAATAAAAAATCCGTAACTTGTTATACTTTGAGTTTATATTCTGCAAATGATATGTAGAATTTTATGCATGCCTTTCAGAGCTCGTAAGGAAGGGTGGTGATCATGGAAAAATCCCTAATTGTTGTGATTGTTGTATGGATGAATGTATGATGATTACAGGTATTCTTTTTGGGAATGTAATTATTAAATGGAGGTCTGTCCCTTCCTTTTATTTTATTTTAATTTTTCTTGATATGTAATTTTAGTATAGTTTAGTATTTCAATTGTTGATGTAAATACTACAAGAGAGGAGGAGCCATTGGAGGAGCCATTAAACCGGTGAGCTCTCTAGGCCCGGTCTTTAAAGAGTTCAAAGATTGAAGAAAAAGTGAAGAGCAGGTCCATATTATTAAAACATTAAAATGGCTAAATGGGTCTCTTTGGCTCGAGACCCATTGAACCATAATTCCATGATCATCACATAGGATAGATGTTATGTGATATCTATTTATTTATTGTGTTTATGTTATCGTGCATGTTAAACCGGTTAATGTGCAAAGTGAGACCGTTAATAACGACCCAAATCTCCTTACAAAGAATATTAAGTCGAAACGGGTTTCGGACTCGTGGCATTCCATTGTCGTGGTTTGATTCAATATTATTGTGGTTAATTGACCGGCTATGGATACAGAGGGGTTAATTACCATATATAATATTGGACCACTCCATTATGCATATGATGTCAGGGGGTTGGAGCCAAATGATTTCTAATAACTGTCGTGATGGAATCATTTGTGTTTTCAATACTTACATGAGACGATGGGCGAGACTTAACTATGATCATGATGCCAATAACTGTTAGGTGAGGCTTTCATGGTCTAGAGGCCGAAGTTATGATTGGGACTCGCATATGATGCGTTGAACAAGTTGATTCACTCACTAAGTTCATAGAACACCAATAACTGCTAGGTGAGGTGGACTTTGGACTAGTGGGACTCCAATCCCCACTAGTAATCTTTACCCAACAAAGATTACCGCTTCCCATCTTAAGGAGTATGGGATTCAAATATAAATTTAGTGGGAGGATCTATTTCATTTAAAGGCCAAAATGAAATAGTTACTTTGAAAGATACAACGGCTAACAATTTATTTTCTGCAAATGTATATATTATTACTCTGAAAATGGTGACCACAAACCCACTCGCTTCTATACTTGACAAGAATTGTTTGACTGGACCCAATTTCACTGACTGGGTGAGGAATTTGAGAATTGTTCTCAATTCAGAAAAAAATTGGGTATGTGCTTGATAAAAAGATGCCAACCTCCTTTCCTGAGGGTGGGACCCAAGAGGAATGTGTCACTTATGATAAGTGGCATGACGATGACTTAAAAGTTAGGTCATATATGCTTGCTTCGATGAATAATGAATTACAAAAGAAGTATGAATCTATGGAAGATGCTAGGTCGATCATTTTGCATTTAAAGGAATACTTTGATGAGAATGGTCGAACCTCTAGATATGAGATATCTAAGGCATTGTATCGGATGAGGATGGTGAAGGATCATCGCTTAATGATCATGCTTTGAAAATGATCTCGGCACATTGAAGAATTGGCTAGGCTGAATCTCGTTATGGACAACGAGTTAGCCAGTGGATTTGATCCTCCAATCTTTACCCGATTCCTTCTTCCTGGTTTTGTCCAAAACTTCCACATGCATAAGATGGAGAAAACTCTTGCTGAGTTACATAGCATGCTGGTAGTTTATGAGAAGGAAATGCATAACACGAGGCCAAATATAGTGGCTATGGCTAAGGCTTCTTCTTCAAAGGGTAAGACTATTTTAAAGAAGAATAAATGGAAGAGGCCTCCAAACTTGTTGTGCAACCAAAACCCAAGATTGATAAAGGGAAATGTCATTACTGTGGTGTCAAAGGGCACTGGAGGAGGAACTGTAGGAGGTACCTCGTGAGCTTGAAGGTCAAGCCCAAGGACCAACCTTATGAATGTATGGTGTCTATGCTTATTGAAACTAATCTTATGGTTAGTGCTTGAATCCAGCTCATGGGTTCTAGATTCTGCTGCAAATTCACATATTTGTATGTCTTTGCAACTGAAATAAGCAGATGCTAGGGCAAAATGAGATTGTCCCGACATTTGCCAATGGAGCAAGAGTTGCTGCATTAGCTATAGGGACTTTTCGTTTATGTTTGCCTTTTGGACATGTATTGGTTTTAAAGAACTGTTTGCATTATAAGAATGTCATTAGGAACATCATCTCTATACCTCGTTTGGGTAAAGAGAATTATGAATTTTCTTTTGTCGATGATGTATGTTCTATTTATCATAATAGAACATGTGTTGGTTCTAGCTTATTAACCAACAATCTTTATACCATTACAATGTCCGGTAATGTGATTACCAATGTCAATAAGCAAAATAGAATTGATATAAATGCCATAACTAATAAACGCCCTAGAGACGGTCCAAATAAAAAGTATGTTTGGCATCTCCGATTAGGTCATATTGGAGAAGACAGAATTAACAAGTTGAGTAATGATGGGTACATTGATTCATCAAATTTTGAGTCATACTCGACTTGTGAGGCATGTCTTCTAGGAAAAATGACCAAAGCACCTTTTGTAGGACAAAGTGCGCGAGCTGTTGACATATTATGATTAATACATACAGATGTATGTGGACCAATTAATGAAACTGCTAAAGGTGGTTATAATTACTTCATTACCTTCACCGATGATCAGTCACGGTATGGTTATTTATACCCCATGAAGTATAAATCTGAATCCTTTGAAAAGTTCAAGGAATTCAAGGTCAAGTTGAGAAACAAACGGAAAATGTATTAAGGCTCTTCGATCGGATCGAGGAGGTGAATACCTTAGTACTTGAATTCCTGGACTATCTTAAAGAGAATGGCATTTTATCACAATGGACACCTCCCGGAACTCCAAACATAATGGTGTATCTCGAACGTAGAAATCGTACTTTATTGGATATGGTGCGATCTATGATGAGTTACACCGATTTGCCAATATCCCTTTGGGGATATGCCCTTGAGACAGCTGTATATATACCGAATAGAGTGCCGTCCAAATCTGTTCCAACTACACCCTATGAGATATGGCATAGTAGGAAACCCAGCCTTAATCATATTAAGATTTGGGGTTGTCCACTTTTGTGAAAAAGCTGAAAATGGATAAATTGGAGGCAAGATCTGAACAAGGTCGCTTCATTGGATATCCAAAGGAAACTCTTGGATATTATTTCTATTTTCATTCGGACCAAAGAATTTTGGTGAGCAAGCACGCTTCTTTTATGGAGAATCGAGTTCGTCCAAGAAGGTGGTGTCAAGAAAAATAGTCTTACAAGAAGAGAATAATGAAGTACCAAACAACCGAGTTCGATACCGCCTCTCGATTCGGAGCTTCGATACACAACCTCTTAGGAGAAGTGCGAGAACGTCTCGCCCACCGTCGTTATAGACACTCGGTTGATCATATTGAACCATTATTCATTGTGAATGATAGTGATCAACCCGGTGATCCTAAAACCTATGAGGAGGCGATGTCGGACATCGATTCGGTAAATGGCTAGAAGCCATGAAATCTGAAATGCATTCAATGTATTCCAATGAAGTTTGGACCTTAACCGACCTGCCGATGGTATTATACCAATTGATGTAAATGGATCTTCAAGAGGAAGATGAATGCTGAAGGTCAAATTGGAACTTACAAAGCATGGTCCGGTGGCGAAAGGATATCGTCAAAAGAAGGAATTGATTATGACGAAACTTTCACACTGTGGCCATGCTAAAATCCATTCGGATTATGTTGGCTATAACGCACACCTTGATTATGAGATAATCCAGATGGATGTCAAAACGGTTTTTCTAAATGGTTTTCTCGATGAGGACATCTATATGGAACAACCACAGGGTTTTGAATCCAATAATGAAAAACAGAAGGTGTGTAAGCTTAGGAGATCCATTTATGGACTCAAACAAGCCTCCAAAAGTTGGAACATCCGTTTTGATGAGGTACCTTGTGTATATAAGAAGATCACTGGGAGTGCAATTGCATTTCTGGTTTTGTATGTCGATGATATACTTTTGATTGGAAATGATGTACCAATGATATCATCGATAAAACTATTCTTGTCACGAAATTCTCCATGAAGGATTTAGGAGAGGCAACCTATATTTTAGGTATCAAGATCTATAGAGATAGATCAAGACGATTGATTGGCCTCTCACAAATACGTACATAGACAAAGTGTTAACACGGTTTAACATGCAATGTTCCAAGAGAGGATTATTGCCTTTTAGGCAAGGGATCCGTTTTTCTAAGGAGATGTGTCCCAACACTCCCGAAGAAAGAGAGCGGATGGCGAAGATACCATATGCATCCGCTATTGGAAGCATAATGTATGCTATGCTATGTACTAGACCGATATTGCGCACGCCGTAAGTATTACTAGCGATATCGATCGATCCAGGGGAAGAGCATTGGATAGCATCAAGAATATTCTTAAGTACTTGCGAAGGACTAAAGATTTATTCTTGATATATGGAGAAGGAGAATTTAAAGTTGTAGCTTATACCGATTCCGATTTCCAATCGGATCCTAATGATTATAAGTCTACGTCTGGGTTTGTCTTTACATTCAATGGTGGTGCGCTTAGTTGGAAAAGTTCCAAACAAAGCATAACCGCCGATTCCACCACCGAGGCAGAGTACGTAAGCCGCTTCCGGGGCGAAAGAAAGGAAGCCGCTTGGATGAAGAAGTTTATTTCTGAACTTGGAGTCGTTCCTTCAATTGAGCAACCGATTACATTGTTTTGTGACAACAATGGGGCGATAGCTCAAGCTAAGGAACCAAGGTCTCACCAAAAGTCCAAGCATATTGAGAGACGCTTCCATCTCATCGAGAAAATTGTTAGGAGAGGTGATATCGCCTTGTAGAAGATTGCCTCAACAAAAACGTGGCGATCCCTTCACGAAGGCCTTACCTCGCCTTCTTTTGAAAGACATATTGACAAAATGGGTTTGAGGTACCAAACAAATTGGCTTTAGTGCAAGTGGGGGATTGTTGGATGTATGCCCTAAAGCTACTATGTAATAGTTACATATTAGGGATTTCAGTTGTACTTTCATCATTATTATTTAATTAATGGCAATGACGTAATCATTCATTTGTCCAATTGTTTTATATTTATGAATGATTCTATAATATCAGTTGCAACTAGACCTATTCTTGAGACGTCAAGAATATATGTGACGGGTTCATAGTTAGATCAATCCTTAAATCGTTCCCTTGATGGATTATTGAGTGGATATTAATAATCCTATTGAGACCGGTGTGTTCTTAACTTCACCATTAAGTATTGAATACTTAAGGGAATGATGAGTCACAAGTCATTGGGTATTGTGATGCCTAAGTTAAGAACATAGGTGTTTGTATAAGACAAGTTCACTGAACGTGACACGTATGGAACAGCTTAGCGACATGGAAGCTTTTAGCGTAGTCAATGTCTAATTGTTCATGCTTTGGTCTTGTGTAAATAATCCTTAGACACGAGGCACGTGTTAACTTGTGTGTCGAACAACTATGGTTCACAAGTGTACGTAATGCCGGGTCGTTGATCCGTCTTTGTACGATGGTCATATTTTGTTCATATACGAAGTTACACGTGTGCGCAATATGGAATCTGTCTCATTGTTATATGCAAGGTATAATGATGATGTCCTATGCGATCTAATTATGACACGCATTGAAATCCTCGGCCGAGTTGTAACCGAGAATAAATTGTTTATGTCTCGATTAAAATGCATGTCAATTAGATTTGTGCATATGATCGAATTAATGACTTGACAAACATTCCATGGTCTTTGTTTGATCGGGACATAGTAAGACAGAGGATTGAATTACACTCAGCCAAAGCGCCGATGGTTCATTATGTTCTTAAAGCATTCACACTATCTCGGGTAGCCATGACATATTGCTAGATGTCAATCATGGCTTGTAAGACCCAAATATTAATTTGGACAATTAATTCTTTTGGAAGTACTAATGTGTTAGTACAAGTCTTACTACCAGTTTAGTGATGAACCTAGGGATGTCACACACCATAAACAATTGGGATAACGTGGAACAAGAGAGAAATGATGTTGCAAATTTGTTTGCACGAATTGAGTCGATTTGAAATTAAATTAAATGAGATTTAATTTAATTTGTATTATGGTCACGAGCCTACTTGTATATGATGCACACGCATACCTAAAGTGAATACATATTAATGTATTCCAAATGCACATATAAGGAATAAGTCCTTTTTAATTTTATGAAAAAGGGGTTTGATTAATTAATTTTCATTTAATTAATTAATTAAAGTGCACGTGTGCAAAGTGGTTTTATTTTGAATAAAAAAAAAATTAAAGCTTCGTGCATGTGCACGATGCTTTAAATCGTGCACATGCACGAAATCGTGAACATGGTCAGCGGTTGCTGACCATCATGCACGAAGCATGGATGGTCAGCAACTGCTGACCATCATGCACAAAGATCGTGCATGAACGGTCAGCGGTTGCTGACCGTTCTTGCACGATGTGCTGACCGTTCATGCACCATCGTGCATGATCGTGATCAGCAACGGTTGCTGATCCCACGATCAGCAACCGTTGCTGATTCGTGGAGGTTTTAAAAATTAAAATGCCGCAAAAGGTTGCTTGGAAATGTGTGATACTTTGCTGAATATAGAGAGCATAGTGTGTGCGTGTGTTCTTGTGTCTTCGAGACGCAAGAAAGAAGAGAGTTCTCTCATCCGGGGCCGTGACTATTATACATCAAGAATACGATGGATTGTTTCCACGTGATTGCTAGTACAATCGATCAGTGGTGAATATCCAAAAGCTTCTCTCTTCCGTTCGACGTTCGTTGTTGGTGTGTTTAACTAGAGGTCCCGACATTTGTGCGGCTCGAATTGTAGAACATCCGAACCAATTCGTGTAAAGCGCGCTTGAGAGGTAATTCGTGTAACTCTCTTTTTACATTCAGATTTTTGATTAAAACGTACGAACAGCGCTTTCTAGAATCATGTAAAATATATATTCTTGTTTTCGCTGCGTTCTTTTTGTTAATTTTAACTATACATGATTCATGAAACCCCAACAGCATAATCTGAAAAACCTTAATGTTTTTGACTCATCAAAACAAGTTTCTTATCTTCAATAGCTTTACGCGTGTGCCGGGTGTGACAGCACCGATGATATCAATGCTGCAGCGGCAACCACGAACTGGCTGTCCCAAGGCCTCGCCGCCGTCCTCCCGCCCCAGGTCAGCGCGAACCTCGCCAAGCTCGTCCTCGCCGGCCACAGCCGCGGAGGCAAAGGCGCGTTCGCCCTCGCCCTCGGCAAATCATCGACCCCGCTCGCCCTGTCCTTCTCGGCCTTGCTCGGCATCGATCCCGTCGACGGCGTGGCCTCGTGCTGCTGTAAATTCCAGACTAAACCACCCGTCCTCACCGAAGGCCCACAGTCCTTCGACCTGAACATGCCCGTGATGGTCGTCGGGTCGGGCCTGGGAGAGGACAAGAAGTGCAAGGTCTTCCCGGCGTGCGCGCCGAAGGGGCTGAACCACGTGGAGTTCTTCGAGAAGTGCCGGTCGCCTGCTTGGCACTTCGTCGCGAAAGACTACGGCCACATGGACGTGCTGGATGACGACACCAAGGGGATAAGAGGGGTGGTCTCGTATTGCATGTGCGAGAACGGGAGCATCATAATTGTTTGAAACGTTCTTCTTGCTTGCCCAAGGTTTTTGTGTAATCAGTGAAGAAGTATGCGAACTGTCCGATCCAGAATGAACGGCGGAGAGTCTTGGAGAGTTGGTAAGAATTGGAGGGGTCCCTCCTTAGGGAACCAAGCGCAATCTTGGGCAAAGCAAAGATAATGCACAGAAAATATGAGAGTAATGACGTTATTATTACGTGTTAATACCACCGAACTTTTTCAAATTAGTTTATTTACGATAAATTACGTCAAATTAATTTTATAATCTCGACAAACCTGAAATTGATATACTTATGACAAAAAAATTTGTTATTAATGTATTTGTTTGGGATTTTTAGTGGTTAGAAATTTGATTTAAGGTAAATTTATCACATATTTATTATTTTTGAGTTTTTCGTGATATCAACCCTATAAGTACTGAACTTTTATCCACTTTTTGATCAAGTGTCTAAACTTTTATCTCAGTTTTTTGAATTGCAGTCAATGTCCTACTTCCATTAAATTGAATATTATGTCATTTGATTTTTGCTAAGATGGTTTACATGATAGGTGAAATGATGACATGGACCTCCACGTCATTTTATTGTTCCATATAAGAACAAATAATTTTTTTTCTTTTGCATCTTTTTTTTTTCTATTTTTTTGTGTTCATCTTTTCTTCTCCTTTTTCAAAGTAGTCACTACGCTCTTCTCTTTAATCGTTCATAGACAATGAATAATTTGAAGAATATTTTTCGCTTGTATCGTTTACTAAAATAAATAAACGAAAAATATTTTCATCGTCCAGGAAATAAGTTAGACATAAATTATCTTAGATAATGAAAATATTTTTTTGATTAAATATTTTAAACAATATAAGTGATATTTTCAGAAATTTTTTTTCTTAACAATTCATTTTCTTCGAAACATTGTCCCTAAATTTTCAGTGCTATGGGATCATGGAGTGATCCTTCATAGACGTGGGTGTCACTGCCTGCTTGTAGCCCACGTCTCGCCTCTCTTGCACAGGCCCGGAGACTAAGGTCTGGATGGGCCGTCATGGTGGGGTGGGCGTGAATGACATATTTGTACTCAATGGAAATGAGTGAAAATGAGTGAGTGAGTCAATTTGGTTTACTTTCGTGTATAACTTATGCTCGGTACGATCCACTCTTCTGCCACGTATACATGACCTAGACTTTAATGAATATATTACATGGCAGTGATGACGTGGAGTATTATCTCCACCAATTACCGTTTTATGTGTGTTATAAATCCTATCATGCTTGATTTCACATACGTATATATGTCAATTTTGATTAATCAGTTACATCACGTGTATTCGAATCGCCAATACATGACAGGCACCATTGGTGACGTCAATATCGTGGCATCCACGAACTGGCTGTCCAATGCCTTCCCACGCTCCTCCTGTCCCAGGTCCGCTCAAACCTCGCCAAAGCTCACCCTCGCCTGTCATTGCTTCTCTGCAGATCACGGTTGAGGTTGGCTTGTGAAATTGGTTGGTGAAGATTTTTGTTGGAACTGTTGTCGGTCGATGCGTTTTGTCGTTTCAGAGCTGGACAAGCTACTGAAATCTGAATCTTTGTGTGGCTTCATATTTGAAACATTCTTCTTGCTTGCCCAAGGTCTTTATGTAATTAGTGAGCAAATATGCGAACTGTCATATCCAAAACAAACAGTTTGAGACAATTTTCGAAAAAAAAAAATCATCCCCATTTGCTCCTCTTGGCCGAGGCATCACCACCTTCACACAATCAACTCTATATATGTTTGGCCTTCCAATATCTCACAAAAATAGAGCAAAGTTACAACTAGTCTCTACTAACTTTAAATTCAAATTTTCCTTTAAATCTCCTCACAACTAACCTTCAAGCCAATCCAATTGAGTTACTAGAATTTTCTTTTTAGTTTCACCTATCAAGTGGTTACAAGGTAAGTTCACGGGCTTCATTTTTTATTTTTTTTTAACAAACTAGTTTTGTTTTTAATGAAAACGAGTTGACTTTAAGGTGATTAAAAGCTTTGTTTGTTTAAGATTTTACGTAAGGTAAGTGAAAATTCTATGAACTAAATTAGATCGATCTATTTGTTGATACCCGAACCGGATTGTCTCAAAATTTCTAGGTTTGAAATTAGGCCGGGTTTGATTTAGTGCCTTATTCTAAATTTCATTTTCGATTGGTCCGCATTACTCAACTTGAGATGAAAATGAAAAAAAAAAAAAAAAGAGAGCACGTTTAGAAAAAAAAATTAAAGATTAAAAATGTAGAAATAAATCAATCATTATATAAAGACACCAGACCAAAAAAATACGAAATGAATGATCAAATATAAATGAGCCGGAAATGAGATTGTGCTAGGGCATATGAGATACGCATCATCCACGAGTCATGATTGTTTAGTTTTTATTTTGCCAAACTATAGCGAGCACAAGAGTTATCTTAAGGCAAAATGCGATGCATACAGTACTTTGAGAATCTAAGACAAGGACAGATATCAAATTGGAGTTGACCCAATTTGCAACAGTCGTACACATCCGCCGGTCAAAAGCAAGTGAGGATGTTAGCTCCACTCCACACCAACAATTCCCAATTGGCTCTGTGTGTTTGACTTACAATTTGTTATAACTTGGCTGTGGTAGGAAAATTAGGGGAAATCTGGGTCCGATGAAAAACCTCAATTTTATGGAGTACAGACTACACTAGTGGTTCCTCGGTCAAAAAAAAAAAAAAAAAAAAAAAAAAAAAGACTACACTAGTGGCGTTCGCTGCCTCCTAAGGACGGTGACTACCGCATCAACTTCGCCTGAGATGGCAAGAGACCGATGCCCGATCCCATTCGGCAACAACTGATCGTGTCCCAACTAGAGAGAACCAAGGCAAGCGACTACGTGATGGTTGCAACTCAAGTGAGATGGTCGCTTTAGGAAGGCAATGACCTCACGCGGGGAGGGAAGGAGCATCGGGGAATCACCATTCGGCGGTTGTCATGAATCTGAATTTTAGCATCCTCTTGCTCATGCTCTGATTTTGTTGATTATTTTAAACTAATAATAAGTTGATGAAGTTATAGACTTGATTTATTAATTAGCTAGATTTTTGAAATATATTATTTTCAAAGTTACCAAAGAGGTTCAGTGAAAGCATCAAGGTACTACCACTAATAGATGTGGAGTACCGGTTGTAGTGATTTAATCATTGCACCCCAAGTGGATTATCTGAGTATGTTGGGTTCGATTAGGTATAAATTGGGTCGAGTATGAAATGTATGTTTTCTATCCAAAGGAAATGAGTAAATATAAGTTAGTGGGTCAATTTGATCCACATTTATATTAAACTTATGCCGGACACAATCCACTCATCCGCCATACATACATGACCCGGATCTAAATCAGAAGAAAGAACTTTGTGTAAAGAATAAATCATATCACGATAAAAAACGTGGTGTATTACCCAACCAATCACAATCATTGTATATCATAAATCTCATCATACTTGGCATCATATATGTATACATCTGAAATTTGATTAGTCGGTTACATCATATGTGTCCGTCATACAATATGCCTTCTTTGCCTGGATAGACATTAAAGAAGGCATAATCTTTCAGATTAATCTAATGTGTTCGACTTATAAAAACAAGTTTCTAATATTCAACAACTTTACACCAGTTCTGGGTGCGACAACACCGACAAGTTCAGCGCTGCAGCGGTGACCATGAACTATAGCTGGTCCAGGGCCTCGCTACGGTCCTCCCGCGCTGGGTCTGCCTGAACCTCGCCGGCCATAGCAGCAAAGGCAAAGATGCCTTCGTGCTTGCCCTCGGCAAATCATCAACACCACTCACCCTGCCCTTCTCCGCTTTGCTCGGCATCAATCCTGTCGATGGCAAGGCCACGTGCTGCCAAAAGCTCAAGACGCCACTACCCGTCCTCACCTACGCCGCAGTCCTTTGACCTGAAAATGCCCGTGATGGTTGTCGGATCGGGCCTGGGCAAGGACAAGAAGTACCTGGTCTTCCCGGCGTGTGCGCCAAATGTGTTGAACCGCGAGGAGTTCTTCGAGGAGTGCCGACTACCTGCTTGTCACTTTGTCGCCACAGATTATGGCTCCGTACTGCATGCGCAAGAACGGGAGCTCGAGAGAGCCCATGAGGAGGCTCGTGGGAGAGGTTGTTGTGGCGTTCTTGAGGGCCTATTTGGAAGGTGACGATCGGGACTTGATGGCTCTAAAGGACAGGCCCTATATTGCTCCTGTAAAGACCACAGTGCAGATTCGCTTGTAAAATTTGGTTGGTGAATGATTTTTTTTTTTTTTTAATCGTTTTAGAGCTGTACAAGCTAACAACATTGTGGCATCATTATTGTTCGAAACATTTCTCTTACCAAAGGTTTTTGCATACTTCGTTAAAAAAATATGTATTGTCCGATCCAAAATGATGGAAAGGCACCACCTTGCCTCGAGAAACCACCTGGAGCTCAACCCCTCTTCCAGATATTAGATTCTTGCCCTGACTATCCTGCAGATCAAGGGGAAAAGAGGGCTATTAGCTGTGAAGACAGAATCCATCACTGGTCAAATTGAAGTACTATAGCAAGAAAATCAATCTCACCATCAGATTTCCTCGTTGGAACAACACCACACCTTGAATAAGTGCCCCAACCGCGTCCAAATCCTACTGTTGGGGAAAGTTAAAAAACGCAGAATCATGCTCATCTATCCTTGGACATGAAACTAACAATCTACAAAGACAGCACTTCAGTAGTCACTGGTCATTAAAGCAGAACTTAAAGTCCACATTTATAAACAAAGGGATTTCCACATTAAATATGTGCAAAGCCCAATATTGCATATAGGCACATATATCGAAACTTCTTAGTATTACAAACTTCTGTAATGCAAAAACACTGATCAGGCTATCATAACTATTCTACTCCCAATATTTTGCAAGTTGGAACTATTCCATTGGTTTCTATTCCATTAAAAGTTAGGTGTATGATTAAAGAGGCTCCCTGTAACTGTGATAACTGATTGGCTCTACTGTATTTTCAATGTAAATACCAGATTCCAATAAGTTCAATTAGTTCAAGACAATAACAAGCTAATCTAAGTCTTAAGGTGGACAAAAATGAGTAAACTTATCAGATGATTGAATGGCTCATCAAGAAAAACTATGTGAGATTTCTTGAAAGTTATCTTGGCAAATGCAACTCTGCTTTTTTGACCACCTATTTATATGGTCAAAGCACCATGTTATATGGGAAATAACAACCAAAAAGCCTCACAGAAAGTACATAGTAAACAAGAATTTAGATTACAGATTAACTAACCTTTGATAGAGCTTCACAATGTCATACGAAAATTGCTTCAACAAAAAAATTTACATATGCAACAGTAGCAGAGATGGAGAAGATGTATCGGACAAGGCATACACTGGTCGAAGTGCAAGATTTCCAGCTAAACCAAGGGAACCCAAGTGAACTCAAAGCTTTTGTTCCGAAGCTCCCTACAGGAAGAACGCCACATGAGAAGGTATTTTCGGATAAAATAACATCATGTATGACGAAATAATATTCCACGGTAGAGTACACATAAACAACTAATACTTTAAAGAGCTGAATAGGTTTGCCCCAAAGGTCACTACTGACAAATCCAGACACAGAGACAGGCAGCACCAAACAAGCATATATTGGCTAAAAATTTCCAACAAGCTATTAGTAATAGTTCCTAATCCACTAGAGATGAAAAACCAAACGGAAGGTGATTCATGGAATATCAACGTTGTCAGGAATTGGAGTTGTATAGAAAGCTTGGAACCAGAATTTAATCCCAGATTGACTGCTTAATACTATAAAGGATCATCATCAACGAAAAGAATGTTCCCCATTCTAAAGAAAAAAAAAACCGCATCCCCTTTCTTCACAATCATATCATAGCTTCCCCATGACTAATCACGCTTTTAGTTTTCACTAGAAGAAGATATTGAACACATCAGCGGACCAAATAAAATCAAAAGCTTCTTTCCTTTCTCTTTTTTTTTTTTTTTTTTTTTTTGAATTGCGAAATATGACACATGGGATTGACAGAATCAGCCCTACCTTCACAGCATTCGCAAGTGATCTTTCCAAGAGATTTTGCCAATACATATCACAATGGCATCTGCAAAACAACCACAGCAAATGAGCTTAAGGGCACGAGAAAATAGATGTTGGGAAGAGAACATACAACAAAACGCTGAAAATGTGGAGGAGTACGATTGCGGAACGCTATGATTCTCGGTGAGTCTCATGCAAAGCATAGTGCATCTCCATTCAAAATTTGAATGGTGAGTCAATCAAATGCAATATAGCAAGAGGTAGCACTGTGAACATTTCACCCTACAGATGTCAATCTTTCACCTTCAACGGCTGGTTTTCCGGGAATTTATACGAAAAATCTCGATGAGGAAAATAAATTGTGTATTAAGCATTGAAATGAAGTAACAGAGACACGAAATCGATGCATTCAAGACTAAAGGACTTACCCGAACCCTTAGAAATCTGACCGTAGATGGAAGGAATGGATCGTGGTAGTTAGCAAATGAAAGTGAAGGCGGGTCGATTTCGCTTCATCGGATCTGAGAACCCAATCGATGCAGATGTCAGGGATTTCCTTGGATTTCCAGAAATTAATGCGGAGCTTCTTCACGGGAAAGTATCGATTTGTGTCGAGCATCGAGTTGAGGAAGCCGAATGGGAAATCGATGCCTTCGAAATCATGAACTTACCCGAGCCCTAAGAAAACTGACTGTACATGGACAAATAAATTCACTGGATCCGAACCTCATCAATGAAGATGCGAGGGATCTCTTGGATGAGGGGCCAATAGTCGCCGGTGGGTTTTGAGCATCGATCTTTCAGAATCTCGCATCTTTTTATCCGCAATGATCGGAGGGAGGGAGGGAGGCCATCCTCTGGCAAGTCCCTCAACTTCGGGCAATTGTAAATAAATAACTGTTGGAGAGAGGAGAGATGGTTGCGAAGACCTCTTGATAGCCTTTCCACATTCCTCATATCTTCCAGTTGAAGATAAGTAGGAGAGGAAGGAAAGAGAAGACTCCAGGCATCTTCGTCATTCTCATCGCCCGAAGGAAACCACACCTCATCTCCCTCCTCTCCCATGCAAAAGCCAATTGCCAGATTGTCGAGGGATGTGAGTTGGGGTAAGCCCCATTCTCTCACTGGTTGCTTCATATTCTTGCACCCCAAAAAATAAAGCGTCCGCAAATTGGGAGGCAAACCTCCTTCGGGAAAGCATTTGATATTTTCACATCTCCCAATATCTAGCCGCCTAAGGGACGTAAGATGATGCCACTTCTTTGGTAGAGACTTTATCTTTGGACAATCCCAAAGTATAAGAGATATCATTGTGATGGGAAGGGGAGGGAAGTCATTTATCTCCAGTGCTGGACAATTCCTAATTCCCAATAGAGTGAGATGGGAGAATGTGTGAAGGCACTGTGGTAGGCTTACCAAATTCTCACATCTCTCTATAGTAAAATAATCCAACGATTCTCCGGTGATCTCTTCGAGCGACTCCACCCCCTTACACTTCTCAATGGTAAGCTTCTTCAAAGAATCAAGTCTACCCTTGGCAAACTGAAAGGATATCAAAGAATCACATTCACTTATATGAAGAAATTCAACTTGAAATATCGAGTTAATGGTGCAGCTATTGTCATCTTGAGGAATTATTAATCCCATGAATTTTGGACAACTCATAATCGTCAAAAGTCTTAATGTGTGCATCTTGCTTGGAAGCTTTTCTAAACTCGTGCAATTTCTCAATCCCATCTCTTCAAGGTTGCAAGATAGCTCCATTTCTCCTGCTCTAGCCACAAAAGATGTGAATTGAGGACAACTAACGATGACTACACTCTGAAGGCAAGCAAGATTTTGCATCTCATTTCCATTTTGCCACAAGTAGTTTAGCTTGTCACACCGTTCCATATGAAGCTCCTTTAGCTTAACCAAGTAGCTCGTAAACTCACAATCAAAGCAAACAAGTTCTGCAAGATTTTCAATGCTAAGAACAGTCAAAGAAGTTAGGTTGACCAAGATTTTTAAGATCTCAACGTTGCAATCTCCAAGGTATAACTCACGAAGAGATGGGAGACAAACCACATTGGTTGAGTTATTCATATGTGGGCATGAATGAATTTCAAGCTTCATGAGAAGATCAAGTTGACCGGGCAATGTCCCGACCAACGAATGACATCTCCGGACAACAAGATGTTGAAGACAAGATAATGGGACATCTTCTTCTTGACCCCTAGCACAACAAGACCAATCCTTCCATGCCAACATCTCTTCCAACTTCAAAGTTGTTAAGGATGAAAAAGGTCTTTTACCTCCGTAAAATTCAGGGCCTATCTTGCTTACTGCATGTAGACCCTCAAGAGATAATTCTCTAAGCGAAGGTAGTTGTCCAAGTGATGGAAGCGATGTGACATTAGGACAGTCTCGTAAGCATAAAGAGACTATCTTAGAATAAGATGGACCATCTAACCATGAGGGGAATCTTGTACCACCATAGTACGAGATAGAGAGATGTTCAAGATTAGTGTGAGGTCGTAGAGAGTGAAGCACTAGTTCTTCGTGCTTCACATTCCTTAAATTTCCAAAATTTTCACCCCAATCCAAGAATAAATTGCTAAGGCCTCTCTTTCCAATTAAATTAGCATCAATTGCATCTCTGACTCCTTCTATCTTTTGCAATTTTGATATGAACAATTCTCCTTGAAGATGTGGCAAGTTTTTTAACTCTTTCAACTGTGACCCTTTGTTTGGTCCTACCACAAACTTGGACAAGATTATAAGATTCTTCAAATTACTGAGACTCAATGGCATCTCCTTGAGACTCCCTGTATCTCTAATATCAAGAAGCTGTAAGCTGATCAATTTTGTGATTCCCTGAGGCAACATAGAAAGCTTTTGACAACCTTTTAAGATCAAAGTTTGTAATTTGCACAAGCCAACAATTGACTCAGGTAGCCTTTCTATATCTGTGTGTGAGAAATTGAGATAGTGAAGATGTTTTAAATCACCAACACAATTTGGTACCTCTATGATGGAACAATGACATAAGGAGAACCCTCTTAAGTACTTCAATTTTGTTAGCAAGTCATGTAGCACTTTGTTGGAAATGTGTAATTTGTGACTCCATCCAGATCTATCAAGCGATAATATTAAACTTCTCAATACCTTCATTCGATGATATGCTCTCATGCATTTTGATGTAACACACCACGACGAGGTGAATGATGCATAACGAACTTTCTCGAGGGATGCATCATCTTCATCACCTACCAGTTGAGACTCAGAGTTAAAGCATATCCCACCCGCAATTGACTTTGCTAGATCATTCAAAAGATCATGCATTGAAAACTTTGATGTGTCGACACTTGATTGTTGAAGAAATGACCTGGACACTAACTCATCGAAGTGAGCCCGTCCCCATTTCAAGATATTCTCCTTTGATCTTCCTTTATCTAAAAAACCCTCTGCTATCCATAAGTGTACAAGCTCATCCCTCTCAATTTCGTAATCCTTGGGAAATATTGCACAATAAACAAAACATCTCTTCAAGTAAGAAGGAAGATGGACATAGCTCATTTTCAAAACTTGAATAACCTCATCATTTTCTCCCGTCGGAAGATCCCACATTTTGTTGTTCAAGATAGCTTCCCATTGATCAGGATTCCTTTTATCACATAGGAGACCTCCCAATACCTTCGTTGCCAAAGGTGAACCTTTACATTTTACAGCTATTTTCTTGCCTATTGCTTCAAGATCCGGGTGCCTCTCAAAATTTGTTGTTTTAAGAGCATGAAAGGCTAATAAGCTTATACAATTATCAATGGACAACTCCTTCAAAGAATACGACGAAGCTCCTGTTATGGAAACAACAGTATAATTGCGAGTCGTGATGATGATCTTGCTTCCTTTTGCCCCAGCTTCAAATGGCTTTAAGAGAGCAGTCCATTCTCCGTAGTTTTCATTCCAGACATCATCTAAAACCACGAGAAACTTTTTTCCCGATAGACTATCCTTCAACTTAACTTGAAGCCTATTAAGATCTTCACCCTCGTTGGACATCTCGGTGATCGACTGCAAAATAGTCTTTGTTATGTCGAGAACATTAAAAACATCCGAAACACAAACCCATACTCTCCTTTCGAAGCAGCTACTCACTCTAACATCATTATACAACCATTGAGCCAAGGCCGTCTTTCCAACACCGCCCATCCCAACTATGGGGATTATGCTCAACGTGGTATTGACATTTTTAGCTTCACCAATCAAGAGTTCAAGTAATTCTGCTTCTTCCTTCTCCCTACCAAAAAATCGAGGCTCTGGCAAAGAACTGCTAGGGAGCCTTTTGTCGGTATAGTAAGATATGTTTACATCATTCTCTATCAAGCTTAGATGAGCCTTCCTAGTGACAATCTCTTCCAACCTATCAGATATCGTCTGTACGTCGGTTTTAGACACGAGTGAGCGCAGGTTCGGATTTAATACGGAGGATATATGTTGGCTAACAAAAGGGAACTTCCAATTCACCAAACCTCCGCTTTTGCTGGATTCTGCCTTTGACTTAGCTTGGGTGGCTTCAATGGCAAACTCATCAAGCAAGTCTTCCATGTCGTAGGCCAAGTCCCTAACATCATCTAGCCATAGCTTCACTAGACCTTTATTGCTCAGTTGCTTGTCCTCTGCATCACCCAACACTGCATTGATTGTAACCAGCATCTTCTTCCACTTATTGAGCTGGTCAATGCTAATTCCAAAGGGCGGTGCTCCTCCCCTATGTGCATAGTCCAATCCTAGAGAAGCCAACTTCTCGAACAAGACTTGAAGAAAGGCACTCAAAAGGATCTCCCCAATGGCCATGAGTGAATCTGTAAACTATAGAGAACAACACGAGTTATGGTGAAGCAAAGTGATAACGAGCTAATGGAGAGAAAGAAATGGATGAATTAGTCACTATGGAGAACAAGGGTCATGGCAAAGCAAAATGATAGTGAGCAAATAGAAAGAGAAAAAACTGAAGTGTGTGAAGACCAAGACTTTCACCCAGCAAAAATATTAAACAGAGACCAAGACTTTCATGGATGCACATCAATGGTTAGAGAAATCAAAATAAAATACTTTTTGCCCACAAGTTTTTGTCTCGTAATGTTTGAAGATTACCTTTGTCTATTAAATAAGGAAAACAAAGTGCGTTGGGCTAAACAAGAAAAAAGCGTGGGTCAAGCATACCAACTTATTCATTATGCAAGTTGTCGCGACCTAAATTTTTGGGTGCATCACCTAAAATTAGGCTAAGGAACTACTAAGTCTAACTTAGCTTGGTTCTCTCAAGCTCATATCAATTTGTGACTTAGGTTCAAATATCTAGCATGCAAAAAGGAGTCGCCACTAATCAGTTTACGGTAGGTCGATTAGATATCTAAGTAAAATAACGGGAGATTTATTTTACTTCTACGAACCAGAGACTTTGAGTACGGAGACTTGGTTATACTAGACTTTTCTAATGCCCTTTCGATACCTTTCTCTTTTTATTTTGAAAAAATGTTTTGCAGACAACTTGAATTAATTTTAATTTATCTCCCTAACATCACGTGGTTACGCAAACCACCAATTTAACACTCAAGAAAGCAAATAAAAAGATGCAGAACTTACATTGACAATCTTAGATTGATTTCTAATTAACACGCAATTACTTAATTTTTTTGTTTTCATTTATTTAATAAGAATCATGCTTTATGCAATGCATGCTACTAATCTAACATGAAATGATATGACATAGTAGTATAGCCTAAACTATATGAATGAGTAAAATAAATTTTTTTATGTTTTCTTAATTAACATGCAATAATTAAATATGCAATCTAAATTAACCAAAATGACCTAATCTTAATGACGGGTAATTTCTAATTAAATGAACCTAGCAATAATCATTAAATGACGTGTACATGATTTTTATTTTTCTTAATAAGCATGCGATCTATCCTAATATGCAATGACGTGCAAAGAATGCTCTAATTCTATTTTTTTTTCTTTTTTTATAAAATTCGAAATTAAAATTGCCAAATAATTAAACGAGCAATTCAAATTAAAAAAAAAAAAAACTAACATCCTTAATAAATGCATTTTTTTATTTTATATTTTTCAAAATTCGAAATAAAACTCCTATTCTAAATATGCATGATAACCCTAAGACAAATCGAATCCTAATTAAAATAATTTTGGATTTTTTACGAAAATAAAATTGATTCAACCAACACGATAGCAAATCAGACGAAATAGGATTGATGTCCATAAATTGGGGAACCATATCTCGCGCATGAGATTGGGTTGGCCAATTGTAAACTAAATCGCGAATCGAATTTCGGACGTGAGATCGAACTGACGATTTTGCAAGCATTTTGGGAGCGAAAATCGAACTATCAATTTCAAATTTCAGAGACTATTTCATGTCGGAATCTCAATCATACGTCAAGGAATAATTCTACTGAAAAAAAGCTAAATATTAAAACAATAATAATAATAATAAATAAAAGACTACCTAAATTGATTTTTTCCTCTCGTGCGGCTTGTGGTGGGTCACCGTCGGTCGCCGGTCGCGGTCGTCGGAGCTCCAGCGCGGGGACTCCGGCGAGGGACGGCAGCAGGCGGCAGGGAGCGAGCTGCTGTGACTAGCTCGCTCGGAGAGGCAGCCGGACAGATCCACGGCAAAGGCAGGGGCGTCGGGTAGGAAGGTTGCAGGCACGGCGCCGGCGAAAGGCTCGGGCAGCAGGGGAGTCGCTCGAGCTTCGGATCTGGTGGCAGGGCAGCAGGCAGAGCAGAGGCCTCAGTCGCTGGTCGAAGCAGAGCAGCGGCAGCGTCGCAGGCAGCAGCAGTTTCGCAGTGGCGACGGAGCTGGAGCGCGGATCGCGGGTCGTCGGGTCGCGGCGTCGACTGGCGGGGCCGCGAGAGCAGACGGGTCGCGGCGTCGACTGGCGGGACCGCGGGAGCAGATGGGTCGGTGTGTCGACTGGGCGTGAAGAAGCTCAGCGTCCAAGGGCGTCGCGGTTCAGTCGGAGCGGGAGCAGGGGAGGACCCAGCAGCAGGGGGGCTCGGCGAGAGGGGTCGCGAGCAGCAGCGGCGACGCGGGCCGGCGCGGACTCGCGGATAAGGAGAATCTCCGGCGACTGGCGGGGCGCCGGCAGAGCGGCGGTAGCGGAGCGACAGCGGCGGAAGCGCGGAGGTGGCTCGTGGAGACGCTGCAGAGGCAGATCGGCAGGCGCACAGGTGCTCGTGGAGGCGCGGCAGAGGCGGATCGGCAGGCGCGGGTGCTCGCAGGCCGCTGGCGACGCGAAGGGGTAAGCTGGCACGGTGGTGGTCGGCGGCAGCGGAACTCCGGTGCTGGCTTGCGAACGGCAGATACCGGCGGGTGCAAAGGGGTAAAAAGCAGTGAACGGTAGCTGTCTTTTCACCTGTTTTGCTTCTGCTTTTCTCTTTTTGCACGTTTCCCCTTTTTTCTTTCTCTGACTTTGCCTCAAGCTTCTCTCATTTATCCTCTCTCGAAGACCATGGACGGCTCTCTCTCTCTCTTTCCTTTTGTCTTTTTTCCTCAAGCTTTTCTTTTCTTGTGCTCCTCCTCGAAGGAAGAAAAGACCGGAAGAGCTTTTTCTCTCTTCTTAGTGTGTTGATTTTTCTTTGACTCGAGAGGAAAACGAAAAAGCCCCCTCAAACTCTACATATTTAACTTATTTATAGTCCACGAATTAGGGTTTTAATATTCTCAAATTGAAATCCACGAAAATTTTTTTTCTAAACATAATATTCATTTTGTCAAACGCAATATTTGCTTTTCACATCTATCTTATCCAAAAAATTCATCATATTTCGAAAAAATTTCAAATTCCTATTTTTCATTAGATAATTTTTATCATTAATTTTTGGGCTAATTTGCTCACTTCGTGGGCTTAATCTCGCCTGCCAAGTTAAAGCTCAGAACCACTAATTCGAACCCACTAGTCACCAGTCCAATATAAATGCAAATTAAAAATAAATGCACCTAAAACTATATGCTATGCAATTAATTATTTTTTTCAGAGATAAAATTAATCCCTAATTTTTTAATGCGATAAATTACTAAATATGTTGCTAAAATTTAGGTGTCAATACAAATTGCTTTATTTTGCTTTAGAAATTTTTCCTTTTACTTTTACCAAAAAAAAAATAGTGAACTAGTAAAAGATCACCGAATAACAATATATAATCCAATGAAAATTATACTTCACGCATCACACTAATGAATGGGAAAATTGTGGTAAAAAGGATGACGATTCTCTATCAAGCGATTCCCGATCATTTACTATTACCTCAACACCCTTCGGCAAATCATTGCCGCCCATCTTGTTGTGAATTTTCAGCATTGTAGCTACCACTTAAAGCCTACATTAATCAAATACTAAATATGCGATCAAGGAGCAGAATCTTTTAGAGAGCGTGTGCTCTCCACCCAAAAAGCATGTGCTTTCCATTTAGTCTTTTCATCAATTTATCTACAACTTTTTGTGTAGCAAGATAAACGAAAATTCTATGAACTAAATTAGATCGATCTACTTGTTAATGCCCGAACTAGATTGGCTCAAAATTTCTATTTTTGAATTAGGTCGGGGTTGATTTCTTGCCTTATTCTAAATTTCATTTTCGATTGGTCCGCATTACTCAGCTTGAGATGAAAAAAAAAAAAAAAAGAGCACATTTAGAAAAAAAAAATTAAAGATTAAAAATGTAGAAATAAATCAATCATTACATAAAGACACCAGACCAAAAAAATATGAAATGAATGATCAAATATAAATGAGCCGGAAGGGCATATGAGATACGCATCATCTACGAGTCATGATTGTTTAGTTTTTATTTTGCCAAACTATAGTGAACCCAAGAGTTATCTTGAGACAAAATGCGATGCATACAGTACTTTGAGAATCTAAGACAAGGACAGATATCAAATTGGAGTAGACCCAATTTGCAACAGTTGTACACATCCGCCGGTCAAAAGCAAGTGAGGATGTTAGCTCCACTCCACACCAACAATTCCCAATTGGCTTTGTGCTTTTGACTTACAATTTATTATAACTTGGCCGTGGTGGGAAAATTAGGGGAAATCTGAAGCCTGGTAACCTGTCGGTTATGAAACAGTGGCGTAAGGCATGTTACCAAGCTTGTGGGATTTTCACCCACTTTCTTTCAAGCCAGGCGTGGGGTAGGGATTGGTTACCCCAAGCCTACCTGATCTTAGACAAGCATTTCTGACGCGTGGTGTCTACCTTCACCACCAAGAAGCCCCCAAATTCCTAGCCTATCTTTTACCAACCGACTGAGAGGATGGGGAGGCAAGTACGGGGTCACCCACCCCAGGGCGGTTTTCCCGCCTTTACCTCCATTGAGCAGTTTAAGGACCTGCTCAGGTCCAGACTTACAATTTATTATAACTTGGCCGTGGTGGGAAAATTAGGGGAAATCTAGGTCCGATGAAAAACCTCAATTTTATGGAGTACAAGCTACACTAGTGGCGTTCGCTGCCTCCTAAGGACGGTGACTACCGCATCAACTTCGCTTGAGATGGCGGCAAGAGACCGATGCCCGATCCCATTCGGCAACAACTAATCGTGTCCCAACTAGACAGAGTACCAAGGCAAGCGACTACGTGATGGTCGCAACTCAAGTGAGATGGTCGCTTTAGGAAGGCAATGACCTCACGCGGGGAGGGAAGGAGCATCGGGCAATCACCATTTGGCGGTTGTCATGAATCTGAATTTTAGCATCCTCTTGCTCATGCTCTAATTTTGTTGATTATTTTAAATCAATAATAAGTTGATGAAGTTATAGATTCGATTTATTAATTAGCTAGATTTTCAAAATATATTATTTTCAAAGTTATCTAAATTTTTTCACGACACCAAAGGGGTTCAACGAAGGCATCAAGGCACTAACACTAGTAGATGTGAAGTACCAGTTGTAGTGATTTAATCAATGCACTCCAAGTGGATTATCTGAGTATGTTGGGTTCGATTAGGTATAAATTGGGTCGAGTATGAAATGCGTGTTTTCTATCCAAACAAAATCAGTGAATATAAATTAGTGCTTCAATTTCCACATTTATATAAAACTTATGCCGGACACAATCCACTCATTCGCCATATATACATGACCCAGATCTAAATCAGGAGAGGCCGAAGTTCCTAGGATCGTCGCAACCCAATCAATGTTTCCATATCTTTTGACGTATCACCAGTACTACCGTAGATGTGAGCTTAGTGACAGGAGTCAATCTCCAAGAGGTAATCCAGCGTCTCTTTGATATTGAATTCAGTTTACGTCCCCTTTATCAAGAAGAAAGGGTAAACTTCGTGTAAAGAATAAATCATTTGGTGATAATGACATGGTATATTACCCAACCAATCACGATGATTATATGTTATGAATCTCATCATACTTGGCATCATATATGTATAATGTATACATCTCAATTTTGATTAGTCAGTTACATCATATATCGTTGGAATGAGGTGTCTGTCATACAATACGCCTTCTTTGCCTGGATAGACACTAAAGAAGGCATAATCTTTCAGATTAATCTAATGTGTTCAACTTATAAAAACAAGTTTCGGATATTCAACAGCTTTACACCAGTTTCGAGTGCGACAGCACCGATGAGATCAGCGGTGATCGTGAATTAGCTGTTCCAGGGCCTCGCTACGGTCATCCCGTCCTAGGTCCGCTCGAACCTCGCCGGCCTTAGCTGAAGAGGCGAAGATGCCTTCGTGCTTGCCCTCGGCTAATTATCCACCCCACTCAACCTGCCCTTCTCGGCCTTGCTCGGCATCAATCCTGTCGACGGCATGGCCACGTGCTGGCCAAAGGTCCAGACGCCACCACCCGTCCTCGCCTACGTCGCAGAGTCTTTGACCTGAAAATGCCCGTGACGGTTGTTGGATTGGGCCTGGGCGAGGACGAGAAGTAGCCGGTCTACCCGGCGTGCGCGCGGAAGGGTTTGAACCACGCGGAGTTCTTCGAGGAGTGCTGTCCACCTGCTTGTCACTTTGTCGTTGACTATTACGGCCACACGGATGGACAAACTCGATGATGACACGGAGGGGTTGAAAGGGGCGGCCACGTACTGCATGTGCAAGAACGGGAGCTCCAGAGAGCCCATGAGGACGCTCGTGGGAGGGGCGGTTGTCCGTTCTTGAGGGCCTTTCTCCTATTTGGAAGGGGACGATCGGGACTTGATGGCTCTAAAGGACACGCCCGACATTGCTCCTGCAAAGACCAGAGTGCCGACTCGCTTGTAAAATTTGGTTGGTGAATGATACACACACACACACACTCATATGGCATCATTATTGTTCGAAACATTTCTCTTGCCAAAGGTTTTTGCGTACTTTCTTAAGAAATATGAATTGTCCTATCCAAAATGATTAGGCGCCACCTTGCCTCGAGAAACTACCCAGAGCTCGTCCATGCATCCAGTTATTAGATGCTTATCATGACTAACCTGCAAATCAAGGTGAAAAAAGGGCTATTAACCGTGAAGACCATTCATCATTGGTCAAATTGAAGTATTTTGGCAAGAAAATCAATCTCACCATCAGAATTTCTCCTTGGAACAAGACCAGGCCTTGGATGAGCACCTCAACCGCATCCAATCCGACAGCCGGGGATGGTAAAAAACGCAGAATCATACTCATCTATTCTTAGACAAGAAACTAACAATCTACAAAGATAACACTTTAGTAGTCATGGTCATTAAAGCAGAACTTCATGTCCACATTTATAAACAAAGAGATTTCCACATTAATTATGTGCAAATCTAAATACTGCCTATAGGCACAGATATCAGAAATACTTGTTATTATAGATTACTAGCTGTGATCACTGATTGATTCTACTGTATTTTCAATGTAAAAACCATATTCCAACCATTTCAATTAGTTCAAGACAATAACAAGCTAACTGAAAAAGTAGTCTGAAGTCTTAAGGTGGAGAAAAATTAGTAAACTTACCGGATGATTGAAAGGCTCATCAAGTAAAACCATGTGAGGTTTCTTGAAAGTTATGTTGATAAATGCAACTCTGCTTTTCTGACCACCTATTTATATGGTCAAAGCACCATGTTACTGGGCAATAACAATCAAAAAGCCTTGGAGAAAATACACAGTAAACTGCAATTCACATTATAGATTAACTAACCTTTGATAGAGCTTCACAACATCTCATGAAATTTGCTTCAACAAAAAATTTACATATGCAACAGTAGCAGAGATGGAGGAGATGTATCGGACAAGGCATACATTGGTTGAAGTGCAAGATTTCTAGTGTCACCAAAGGAACCCAAGTGAGCTCAAAGCTTTCGTTTCAAAACTCCCTGCAGGAAGAATGCCACATAAGAAGGTATTTTCAGATAAAATAACATCATGTATGACAATAGAGTATACATAAACAATTGATACTTTAAAGAACTGGATAAGTTTGCCCCAGATGTCACCGCTGACAATCCAAACATAGAGGCAAGCAACACATCATTACAATCTCAACCAAACAAGCATAAGTATATTAGCTAAAATTTCTAGCAAGCTGATGGTAATAGTTCCTAATCCGCCGGAGATGAAGACCCAAATAGAAGGTGATTTATGGAATATCAATGTTGTCAGGAATTGGAGTTGTATTGAAAGCTTGGAGCCAGAATTTAAACCCAGATCAACTGCTTAATACTACGAAGGATCATCATCAACAAAAAGAATGTTCTTGATTCTAACGAAAATAATAACAAAAAAAAAAAAAAAAAAAAAAACGCATCGCCTTGCTTCACAATTATATCACAGCTTCCACATGACTAATCACGCTTTTAGTTTTCACTAGAAGAAATTATCAAACACATCAGTGCACCAAATAAAATCAAAAGCGTCTTTCTTTCTTTTTTTTTTCCCCGAATTGTGAAATATGACACACGGCATTGATAGAATTAGCCCTACCTCCATAGTATCACAATGGTATTTGCAAGTGATCCTTCCAAGAGATTTTGCCAATATAGATCACAATGGTATTTGCAAAACAACCACAGTGAATGAGCTTAAGGGCACGAGAAAACAGATGTTGGGAAGAGAAAATACAACAAGTGCTGAAAATGCAGGGGAATATGATTGCGGAACGCTATGATTCTCGGTGAGTCTCATGCGAAGCATCGTGCATTTACATTCACAATTTGTATGGTGAGTCGATCAAGCGCAAAAATAAGCAGAGTTTCTGAGAATCACAAGCAAAGTTCAAGACATGTCATCGATACATCAAGAGGTAGCACTGTGAACATTTCTCCTTACAGATGTCAATCTTTCACCTTCAGCGGCTGGTTTTTCAGAAATTCATGCGAAAAATCTCAATGAGGAAAATCATATTTGTATTAAGCATCGAACTGAAGTAACAGAGAGCAACAGAGAGCCGAAATCGATGCATTCAAGACGAAAGGACTTACCCGAACCCTAGAAATCCGACCGTAGATGGAAGGGATGGATCGCGGCAGTTAGCAAATGAAAGCGAAAGTGGGTCGATTGCACTTGATCGGACCTGAGAACCCAATCGATGCGGATGACGAGGGTTTCTTGGATTTCCCGAAATTCATGCGGAGCTCCTTCATGGGAAAGTATGGAATTTGTATCGAGCATCGAGTTGAGGAAGCAGAATGGAAATCGATGCCTTCAAAACCATAAACTTACCCAGGCCCTAAGAAAACCTGACCATACACGGACGAATCAATTCACCGGATAAAATCATCATCAATGAGGATGCTCGGGATCTCTTGGATGAGGGGCCAATAGTCGCCGGTGAGTTTTGAGCATCGATCTTTCAGAATCTCGCATCCTCGTATCTCCAACCATCGGAGGGAGGGAGGGAGGCCATCCTCCGGCAAGTCCCTCAACTTCGGGCAATCGACAATCGATAACAGTTCGAGAGAGGAGAGATGGTGGCGAAGACCGCTTGATAGTCTTTCCACCTTCCTCATTCCTTCTATGTTAAGAACGGTTAGAGAGGAAGGACAGAGAAGACTCCAAGCATCCTCCTCGTCCTTGTCCTCGTCCCCCGAAGGAAACTGCACCTTTTCTCCCTCTCCTCCCATGTTGCTCCCGTCAATAAATAGATGCGTGAGGGATGTGAGCAAGGGCAAGCCCCATTCTCTCATTGGCTGCTTCATATTCTTGCTCCCTGTTATCCAAATGTGCTGCAAATTGGGAGGCAAACCTCCTCCGGGGAAGCATTCGATATTTTCACACCTCACAATTTCTAGCCACCGAAGGGACGTAAGGTGATGCCACTCGTCTGGTAGAGACTTTATCTTTGGACAATCAGTAAGCTGTAGAGTCGATAGGGTGATGGGAAGGGGAGGGAAGTCCTGTATCTCCAATTCTGGACACTCCCGTATTTCCAAATGAGTGAGATGGGAGAGCATATGAAGGAACCGTGATATGCTTACCAAATTCTCACATGTACTTATAGCCAAATAATTCAGCGATTCTGCGATGATCTCTTCAAGCGACTCCACCCCCTCACACGCAATAATAGTAAGCTTCTTCAGAGAAGCAAGTCTACCCTTGTTAACCAGAAAGGATATCAAAGAATCACATTTACTTATGCTAAGATATTTAAGTTGAGATATCGGGTTATTGCTGTTGGGGTTATCTTGAGGAATATTTAGTCTCATAATTTTTGGACAATTATGAACGGTCAAATCTCTTAATGTGTACGTCTTGCTTGGAAGCTTTTCTAAACCGGCGCAATTACTCAATTCCATCTTTTCAAGGTTGCATGGTAGCTCTATTTCCGTTTCTCCCGCCACGAATGATGTGAACTGAGGACAGCTTTCGATGGTTAATTCCTGGAGGCAAGTAAGATTTAGCATTTCATTTCCATCTTGCCACAAGTAGTTTAGCTTGTCACACCGTCCTATATAAAGCTCCTTCAGCTTAACCAAGTAGCTCATAAACCTATTATCAAAGCAAACAAGCTCCGCAAGATTCTCAATTTTGAGAACAGTCAATGAAGTTAGGTTGACCAAGGTTTTTAAGATCTCATTGTTACAATCATTAAGGTATAACTCACGGAGAGATGGGAGATAGACCACACTGGTTGAGTTATTCAATTGTGGGCATGAATGAATTTTAAGCTTCATGAGAAAATCAAGTTGACCAGGCAATGCCCCAACCAACGAATGACATCTTCGGACAACAAGATGCTGAAGACAAGAGAATGGGACATCTTCTTCTCGACCCCCAATAGGATGAGACCAATCCTTCCATGCCAACATCTCTTCCAACGTCAAAGTTGTTAAGGATGAAAAAGGGCGTTTACCTCCGTAAAATCTAGGGCCTATCATGCTTACTGCATGTAGACCTTTAAGAGATAATTCTCTAAGTGAAGGTAGTTGTCCAAGTGACGGAAACGATGTGACGTTAGGACAATCCACTAAGCATAAAGAAATTATCTTTGAATAAGAGGGACCATCTAACCATGAGGGGAATCTTGGACCAACATAGTACGAGATAGAGAGATGTTCAAGATTAGTGTGAGGTTGCAGAGAGTGAAGCACCCCTGCTTCGAGCATCCCATTCCGCAAATTTCCAAAATTTTCACCCCAATGCAAGAATAAGTTGGTAAGGCCTCGCTTTCCAATTAAATTGGCATCCACTGCATCTCTAACCTCTTTCACCTTTTGCAATTCTGATATGAATAATTCTCCTTGAAGATGTGGCAAGTTCTTTAACTCTTTTAACTGTGACCCTTTGTCTGGTCCTACAAAAAACTTGGACAAGATCGTAAGATTCTTCAAATTACAGATGCTCGATGGCATCTCTTTTAGACTCATTGTATCTCTAATATCGAGGAATTGTAAGCTCACCAATTTTGTGATTCCTTGAGGCAACATCGAAAGCCTTTGACAACCTTTTAAAATCAAAGCTTGTAATTTGCACAAGCCGCCAATTGACTCGGGTAGCCTTTCTATATTTGTGTACGAGAAATTGAGATAGCGGAGATGTTTTAAATCACCAACACAATTCGGTACCTCTATGATGGAATAATGACATAAGGAGAACCCCCTTAAGTACTTCAATTTTGTTAGCAAGTCATGCAAAACTTTGTTGGACATGTGAAATTGGCAATATTTGTGAGATCTATAAGGCAATAATATTAAACTTCTTAGTACCTTCATTTGATGATATGCTCTCATGCATTTTGATGTAACACTCCACAATGAGGTGAATGATGCATAACGAACTTTCTCAAGAGATACATCATCTTCGTTACCGACCAACTGAGACTCAGAGTTAAAGCATATCCCACCCGCAATTGACTTTGCTAGATCATTCAAAATATCATGCATTGAAAACTTAGATGCGTCGACACTTGATTGTTGAAGAAATGATCTAGATACTAACTCATTGAAGTGAGTCCGTCCCCATTCCAAGGTATTCTCCTTTGATCTTCCTCCATCTAAAAAACCCTCCGCGATCCATAAGTGTACAATCTCATCCCTCTCAATTTCGTAATCCTTGGGAAATATTGCACAATAAAGAAAACATCTCTTCAAGTAAGAAGGAAGATGGACATAGCTCAATTTCAAAACTCGAATAACCTCATCATTTTCTCCTGTTGGAAGATCCCACATTTTGTTCTTTAAGATAGCTTCCCATTGATCAGGATTCCCTTTATTACGTAGGAGACCTCCCAATACCTTCGCTGCCAAAGGTGAACCTTTACATTTTTCAGCTATTTTCTTGCCTATTGTTTCAAGATTTGGATGCCTCTCAAAATTTGTTGTTTTAAGAGCATGAAAGGCTAATAAGCTTGTACAATTATCAAGGGACAACTCCTTCAAAGGATACGACGAAACTCCTGTTATGGAAACAACAGTATCATTGCGAGTCGTGATGATGATCTTGCTTCCCTTAGCCCCAGCTTCAAATGGCTTTAAGAGGGCAGTCCATTCTCCATAGTTTTCATTCCAAACATCATCTAAAACCACAAGAAACTTTTTCCCCGATAGAATGTCCTTCAACTTAACTTGAAGCCCGTTAAGATCTTCATCCTCGTTGGACACCTTAGTGATCGACCGCAAAATAGTCTTGGTTATGTCAAGAACATTAAAAACATCTGAAACACAAACCCATGCTCTCCTTTCGAAGTACCTACTCACTCTGACATCATTATATAACCGTTGAGCCAAGGCCGTTTTTCCAACACCGCCCATCCCAATTATAGGGACAATGCTCAATGTTGTATCAACATTTTCAGCTTCACCAATCAAGAGATCAAGCAATTCTGCTTCTTCCTTCTCCCTACCAAAAAATTGAGGTTCTGGCAGAGAACTACTGGGGAGCCTTTTGTCAGTGTGGTCAGATCTGTTCACAGCATTCTCTATCAAGCTTAGATGAGCCTTCCTAGTGATAATCTCTTCCAACCTATTAGAGATCTTTCGTACCTCAGTTTGAGATACGAGTGAGCGCGGGTTTGGATTTGATATGGAGGATATATGTTGGCTAACAAAAGGGAACTTCCATTTCACTAGACCTCCACTCATGCTGGATTCTGCCTTCGACTTGGCTTGGGCGGCTTCAATGGTGAACTCATCAAGAAAGTCTTCCATGTCGTAGGCCAAGTCCCTAACATCATCTAGCCATAGCTTCACTGGACCTTTGTTGCTCACTTGCTTGTCCTCTGCATCAGCCAAAACTGAATTGATTACAACCAGCATCTTCGTCCACTTATTGAGCAGGTCAATGCTAATTCTAGAGAAGGGCGGCGCTCCTCCCCTTTGCGCATAGTCCGAGCCCAGAGAAGCTAACTTCTCGAACAGGGCTTGAAGGAAGGTACTCAAAAGGATCTCCCCAATAGCCATTGGTGAATTCGTAAACTGTAGAGAATAACATGGGTTATGGCGAAGCAAAGTGATAACGAGCTAATGGAGAGAGAAAATGGGTGAATCAGTCACTGTGGAGAACAAGGGTCATAGCGAAGCAAAATGATAGTGAGCGAATGGAAAGAGAAAAAAAGGAAGTTCACAAAGACCAAGACTTTCGCCCAGCAAAAACATTAAACAAAGACCAAGCCTTTCATGGATGCACATCAATGGTTAGAGAAATCAAAATAAAATACTTTTTACCCATAAGTTTTTGTCTCGTAATGTTTAAAAATTACCTTTGTCTATTATATAAGGAAAACAAAACTTGTGCTTTGGACTAAACAAGAAAAGGGGTGGGTCAGGCACACCCACTAATCCGTTAGGCAAGTTGCTTTATTTGCTATAGAAATAGTGAACCAGTCAAAAGTCACTAAATAACAATATATAATCTAGAAAATTATACTTCATGCATCACACTATTGAATGGGAAAATTGTGTTCAAAAAGATCACGGTTCTCCTATATCCCCAATCATTTAATATTTCCTCAGCACCCTTTAGCAAATCATTACCGCCCATCTTGTTGCTAATTTTCAGCATCGTAACTACCACTTAAAGCATACATTAATCAAATACAAAATAGGGGATCAAAGAGCAGAATCTTTTAAAGAGCGTGTGCTCAACCGAAAAACATGTGCTTTCCATCCAGTCTTTTCATTTTTTATCTACATATTTTTTGCAGCAAGAAGGCATCTTCTTTTCATTAATCATCATGGGATCCGTAATCGTTCAAAGAATACGTGCTTTCCACACATAATGTATGTGCTCTCCATCGAAGATTGGCCTTGGCAAGAGGGCGCGCATCTAGAGATAAAGATTAGCTATTTTCTTTCTGTCCATGACGGACGTAACCCAATGATATTGGCTTGACTTATAGAGGGCGAGGTCCATTGGAACGAGAAGAAATGCATTGCATCAGTCCAAGTTACATTAACTTTTTTAATATTGGATTAATCAATAGACACTCACCTAGGAAGACTGACTTCATTAGACGGTGTATTCGGGAATCGTTCAGAAACAATGTGCTCTCCATCCAGAAAGCATGTTCATTTCATCTAAGCCTTTTCATTTGTTTATTTATGTTTTTACAGCAGAGGAACGCATTTATTAATCATTTCATCCAGCCTTTTCATTTGTTTATATATGTTTTTACAGCAGAGGAACGCATTCATTAAATTTTGTATTCGGAATCGTTTAGAAATATGTGCACTTCACGCAGAATTCACGAGCTCTTCCTCATAGGCAATGGTGATCTGATGATTCTGATCAATAGAAAGAAGAGAGAAGGAGGTTGCTTCCAGCAATGTTTTTCCTATTTACCTTGGGTGAAAGCAAATGTTCCTCTTTTCTTTTGGTCTTTCATTGATCTATGATAACGAAAAAATGACGAGTTTTCCACAATTTGATAAGATCATAATGAAAAATTCACAAAGAGGTTATAGCCACAATTATCTGTTTAGCAATATGAATTTTTTGGGAGTTTGAGCATTTCACTTCTTTTAGGTGGTGACTTTGTAGTTTTTCCCCTCTTGGTTCTCTCTATCATATCTTTTACTTTTTCATGGTGGGCATCCACGATGATAAATATTTACTTTTCATTCACACTTTTTTTTTTATGAATTATTTGTAAAACAAGTAGGAAACCCTTAATTCGCCCATTAAATGCAGTATTGATCACCCCCCCCCCCAACCCTTCTTTTTCTCTCCTTTCTTCTCTCTGTCGGGCTTAAAGGAAAGAAAAAAGATAGAGCAGAAATAAATGGAGTGATGTGTTCTTGACTTCACAGCCCAATTGATTGTATATCATAAATTTATCTTTTGGACGCCTGCAAAAATTAAAATTAAAAACGACCGACTTTAGGTGTGTACAATAGAAAATGACAACTTGGGCTTTTTAGGGTTGAACAATATGCGAAATATGTTTGATACTAGATTAATGTGCATTATAAAAGATGAAAAATCTCGAAAACTTTTCTGATGTAAAATACTATTTTTTTTTCTTTTTTGACAAAACACGAGTCTATGTGTCTTATTTTTCTAATAAAGTACAATTTTGATTTTCTAATTCAAAAATTCTTTATAGCAAACAACGACACATTTTTCTTTATCTCCAAAGAAAATACATGAATTAATTTCATGCGTTGAACTATCATTGGTAAAACAAGTCGTCCCCGCATAACACCCTTGGGACTTCGGCAAGAACTATCATTCACAAGAAGTTTGAATTGTGGCCGTATTGACTAGACAGGATTGATTACCATCACACCTTAAAATAACACTAAATCTCAAACACCTTATTATTCATCTCATCCTTTTCGGTGGATGGTAAATCCACCATATCTATATAATAAGGACATTTTATTATAAGAGCAAATATGTGAAAAGACACAACAAAAGTTATTAATTTTGCTAGAGGAATGAAGCTATTATGATATTTATTGTTGCTTACTCAATTTCATGAACTAAAATTCCTATAAATTCACGGTGTAAAATAATTAATTTACGAGTAGGAATAAATACCGATTCCATTATAAATGAATACTTCGATCTCGAGGACTGCTAATTGTGTAAAATCATATCACGTCAGTGTGCATTTAGTAAAAGAACCATAACAGAGAGATTAAAAGTTGATCTTAATGTCCTAATATTACTATTTAACAAAAATTAGAATAACAACTTTTTGTTATTAAACTTGACATCAACTTTAATTGGAATTATAGACAGGCAGGAAACCGGCTTAAGAACCAAAATATTGTTGTTGTTACATTAGTTTGAGGGAAAAAGAGAGAAAGTAGATAGATGTCTTTTACCTATTCCGAGTAGACTTCTTGGAGCAGATCAGTGAATGAAATTAGATCAATCACAGCAATCCAGCAAGCACGAGCGTTAGGTTTGGACGAGCAAGAAGAGAACACTATTGAGCAGGAGGACAAGCACAAGGTTATGGTGAAGCTAAGTGATGATGAGTTAATGGAGAGAGAAAACTATAAAGACCGGGAAGACCAAGACTTTTGAGCAACAAAAAAATATTAAATAAAGTCCAAGACTTTCGAGAATGCTCATTAGTAGTTGGAGGCAGAATAAAATACTTTATCCACAAGTGTTGGTCTAGTAATGATTAGAGATTATCCTCAGATATATATATTTTCCCCTATCATATATTGTTCTTGCATATAAATCATAAACTCAGGAAGACCAAGACTTCTCGTTATACACCTACAAGTCATTAGAGATGGCTAATGTTGTTTATTCAATAAGAGAAAAGCTAATTTTGTCTATTTGTCCACATTGAAGGAGGAATCGAGGAACTTCCTATATTTCCATAATTATTTCAGTAAATTATTTTCTTAGACATATGTGAATCTTTAGTCTTTTGTACTATAACTGTCACGTGAAAGCCTACATTGATCACATATTCACCAATATAGAAGAAAATAATGAAATCACAAGAATATTGATAATATATGGAGAAAAAATGTGCGCAGTCGAAATCGATCATCGAAAAAAATTTCCTCTTATCCTCTATTTTGGATGGCCACAAGAAAAAGGTATAGAAGCCAAAAGTTTTGATCTAAAACAAAGGTTAAAAGGTGATTTTTCATCATATGACCAACTTAGAGTGCATGACATTATCGTTAAGAATTTATTACTCATGAGTGTTTTGTTAGCTTTTTTGCTGTCGTACATTCTCAATAACCTTATTGTTTCAATATCTTTGCTTTTCACATCATTGGTGAATATGGAATCAATGTGGGCTTTTACGAGGTGGTTATGTGCTGAAAATTCATAGAAAAATGAGCAGTAATGATCTAGTTGAAGGGTGTTGAGTTAATAGTTGATGGTTGAGAACTGTTTGACAGGAGAATCGTGGTCCTTTACATGATTTTCCTGTTCATAAGTGCAATGCCTAGATTATACATTATTAATTGGTAATGCCTAACCTTCTTTCTTGTCTAGCGATGAATAAAGTTGACCATAATTAATAGGACTAACAAATAAGTATCTTTGTGCAACTTGCACCGAGTAAAATTTAGTTTTGAGACCTAAAATATTGAGGATACATTCAATAGAGTTTTCAAAGACAACTAACTTTGTCTCTTCAATAAGGAGAATATAAACAGATGCTTTGGACTAAACAAGAAAAAGAGTAAGGCACACCAACCAATCCATGAAGCAAGTTGCTTTATTTTACTCTGGAAATAGTGAATGGGTCACAAATCGCCAACTAATCCATTAATCAACTTGCTTTGGGCTACCTTGATCCGTTTAAAGTATGGTGATTCTCCTGACAAGCAATTCACGATCAACAACTACTTCAGTGCCCTTCAACGGTCCATTGCTGCCATCTAGTTGCGAATTTTTAGCACTATGGTTGCCACATAAAAGCCTATGATTTAAAAAAGCAGTTGCCGGCGTGCCTTTTTGAAATTCTCGTTCTCTCCATTCTCTCCCTTCATACGACTGAACAAGAGGAAGTGACGCGAGCAAGGACGGACGCCAAGGGGAATTTCGACATAATTCCAGAAACGCTGAGCTGGTGTTGGAGAGCAGAATCGGCTTTTCGTCACATGGGCACGCAGCTGACGAGGAGAGAAGCGGCTAGGGGCAACGGCCAGAGGAGCTCATCCGAAGGAAAAGAAAAAATAAATTGGGAGAAACGATTTTCATCTTCATTTTCTGACCATAGAAGCTGTGATGCATCCTCCATCTTCATCCATTATAGAATCCCTACAGCTTAGACGGAGGTTAACAGAAAGCTGGACAGACGAGAGAGAAAAGAAAAATTGCAAAGATAACGGAAAATGGAGAGAGAACCTTACAAAATCTAATCCTCTTTATTCACGAAAATTCTTCAAATAATCCTAAATCTATTGTACTTCGCCAAATTAGTTCTACATATTTTAATTTTGTCAATTAAACCTTCAACTTTTTCATATTTTGTCAATTAAGTTCATTTGATTAATTTTGGTCAAAATTCGCTGATATGATCACGGTCCATCCTGGCAAGATAGCCGATGTTTATGATAACAATTTTTAATAAAATTTTAATATTTTTTCGAATTTTTTTATTAATTTTAAATTTTTATTTTCCTTTTTTTCTTTGCTTTTCTTTTTCTGTACTTTTTTTTTTTTCTTTTGCCAGCAGGCGACCTCACAGATTCTCAGCCCTGCCGTCCGCAGGCAAGGGTCACGACGTCGTGAGTAGAGCTAGAGCTCATGCAGTCATGAGCTTGAAGCTCAGGTGTCCGTGGCCACGAGCTCCAGATCTCGTATCCATGCCTTAAGCTCTCACGATCGCTGTCACAAGCTTGAAGCTCGAGCAGCAGGCGAGGCGAGTTGAAGGTCACAGCGTCATGAGTACTCGAGCTCAAGCGGACATGGCCAAGAGCTCAAGATCTGGCAGTCGAGTGGCCAACCACAGCCGTCGTTGTCTTTGCCGTCACAGCATTAGAGATTCGCGAAAAACAAAGGCCTCTTTTTAGGTCGATAAATAGAGGGTTCAAAATGGAAAATTTTCCACTGTTGCAGTTCTTTTGGCTTCGCGTACTTCGAGTAACGTTTATCAGTTGAGGATTTCGTTAGTGGAGCGAGCGATGGCGAAAGCAATGAAATATTGCGTGATGACGGTGACACTAGGATCTTTTAGAGAGCGAGTGCTCTCCCCCCAGAAAGCATGTACTTTCCATCGAGTCTTTTCGTCTGTTCATCTACATCTTTTTGTGTAGCAAGAAGGCATCTTCTCTTCATTAATCATCATGGATTCGTAATCTTTCAAAGAGCACATGCTCTCCACCCATAATGCATGTGCTGTCCATCGAAGATCCGCCTTGGCAAGACAGCACGCATCTAGAGATAAAGGTTAGCCATTTTTTTTCTATCCATGACGGACGCAACCCAATTATATTGTCTGGACTTAAAAGGCATGGTCAAACAAGAAGGTTGCTCAGTCAGCAACCCACTGACATTGGCTGAACGAGAAGAAATGCATTGCACTGCTCTAAAGTCACATTAACTTTTAACGTCGGATTAATCAATACACTTGCCTAGGAAGACTTGTTCATTAGACAGTGTATCTGGGAATTGTTCAGAAACCATGTGCCCTCCCCTAGAAAGCATGTTCTCTCCATCCAACCATTTCATTTGTTTATCTTAGATCTTTTTGTACAGCAGAGGAACGCATTCATTAAACATTTTGTATTCGGAATCATGTGCACTTCACCTAGAAATCACGTACTCCCCATCATAGACAATGGTGATACAATGAATCTGATTAGTACAAAGAACAAACAAGAAGGTTGCTTCCGGCAATGTTTTTCTTAATTACCTTGGGTGAAAGCAAATGTTCCTCCTTTCTTTTTGTCTTTCATTGATCTACAATTAAGGAAAAATAACGAGTTCAATTTGATAACATCATAATGAAAAATTCACAAGGAGGTTAGAGCCACATTTACCTATTTAACAATATGACATTTGCTTTTGGGGAAGCGTGTGTGTATTAGGATAGTTGATATTACAAAGGAATGAGTATTTCTAGTTTTTCTGCTGCTTGGAACAGACACCACAACTCCTATTTAGAGTCACCACCTTCCTCCACCAACATTGAGTACAAAAATTAATATAAAATTACAAGCTTGCTTCTTTGTCTCCTGCTTGTGCAGCTTCTTCTAGATCTTCTGGTGGTTTCTCCATTATTCTTCATTTTTCTATTCTCTACAGCTCCACAACTTTTGTTGACTTTTGTTTACTTTTCTTTTGCCTTTTTGCTGCCCACGTGGTCTTGCCGCCCACGTCGTACTTGAAGCTTCTCCAACATATGAGAGTGTTCACTTTTGGCTTGTACAAGTTGTTGCCGCCATTTGTTCTTTCTCCATTAAGCATGAATAGTCTTGTGTGTTCTAGCACTTTCCAAAAATGGATCATATTTTAACACTCCTCCTTGATCCATTTTTGTGATATTCCAAGCATGTTTCTCAATATCTCGAATTTTGCTATTGGTAGTGTTTTAGTGAATATGTCTGCAATTTGGTCTTCAATCTTACAATACTTTAGCTTGATTTTTCCTTTGTTTTGCACTTCACGAATGAAGTGATATTTTATGTCAATATGTTTGGTTCTTTCATGGAATACTGGATTCTTTGATATAGCGATTGCGGACTTATTGTCACAAAGTATCGGAGTTGATTCCATCTGTGCTTCTCCAATGTCTTCTAGAATTCTTCAAAGCCATATTGCTTGACTGGCGGTTGTAGCAGCTGCGATGTATTCAGCTTCTGCAGTGGACTGTGCCACCGAGTCTTGTTTTTTGGATGCCCATGAGAATATTCCAAAACCCAATGTGAATGAACCTGCCCAATCGCTATTAGTGTAGCCAATAAGCTTGGCATTTGTACTTGGCTGATACCAAATGCCATAATCTATAGTTCCTCGTAAATATCTTAGAATTCTCTTGGCAGCTCCAAGGTGAATTTGACTCAAACTTTGCATGTATCGTGATAGTAGACTTGTCGCATACATAATATTCGGTCGTGTAGCAGTGAGATATAGCAGACTACCAATCAGACTTCTATAGAGGGAGGCATCGGCTTTTTCTGCTCCATCTTCTTTCAATAGTTTCTCATTTGTCATGAGCGGAGTTGATACTGCTTTGCAATAGTTCATCTTGAATTTCTTCAAGAGATTCTCAGTATATTTCTTCTGCGAGATAAACACTCCTTCATTTTGGTCGATCTCAATGCCAAGGAAGTAATGCATCAAGCCCAAGTCCGTCATCTCAAATGTCTTCATCATTTCTTCTTTGAATTCTTGGATCATTGTCTCATTGTTTCCTATATATATGAGATCATCTAAATATAGAGAGACAATGAGAGTGTCGGACTTACCTTGGGTCTTGATGTAGAGTGTTGGCTCACTCATACTCCTCCTGAATCCTTGCTTGATGAAGTACTCATCGATTCTACTATACCACGCTCGTGGTGCTTGCTTTAACCCATATAAGGCTTTCTTGAGTTTGAAAACTTTTTCTTCTTGGCCTTTGAGGATAAAACCTTGCAGTTGTTCTATGTATATTTCTTCTTGAAGATATCCATTTAAGAATGCCGACTTCACATCTAGTTGATGGATCTTCCATTCTTTTTGTGCTGCTAGGGCTATGAGTGTTCCTATAGTATCGAGGCGAGCGACGGGGGCAAAATTTTCAGTATAGTCGATACCTGGTTGTTGCAAGTATCCTTTCGCCACAAGCCTTGCCTTATGCTTTTGGATTGATCCATCCGCGTTGAGCTTCGTCTTGTAAACCGACTTGACGCCAATAATCTCTTTGTCTTTGGGTCTATCGACAAGCTCCCAAGTTTCATTTTTCTCGATCATTTGATCTCTTCCTCCATGGATTTTATCCAGACTTCTTCTTTGGATGCTTGTTCGTAGTTTTTTGGTTCCAAAACAACAAAGTTGCATGTGTCATAAATTCTTCTAAGGGCTTTTACCCTTAGTACTGGAGACTTTGGAGTAGAATCTTCTTGTGTCACTCTTGGAGAGCTTGGTGGAGTTATGTCATGAGTGGTAGAATTCGGTACTTCTCCTTCTTCTTGTGACGTTGACTCCTCTTGAGCAGGTGGTATGTCTGACAAAGTGATGTACTTCTTCTCGATCTTTTCGTCCTCCCAATTCCAGGCAGCATTCTCGTCGAACTCGACGTCTCGACTAATCATAAGCTTCTTAGTTCTTAGGTTGTAAATCCGATAACCTTTTGATTGGTCACTGTAGCCAAGGAATATTCCCTTTTTCTGTCTTTTCATCTAGCTTACTCCTTTTTTGAGCAGGGATGTGGACGTAGCATATGCATCCAAACACCTTGAGGTGCTTTGCTGAAGGCTTCCATCCACACTATGCTTCGACTGGAGTTTTATTTTGGACTGCTTTAGTTGGACACTTGTTTAAGATGTATACGGTCGTGTAGATTACTTCTGCCCGGAATGAGTTAGGAAGTCATTTTTCCTTTAGCATAGACCTTTCCATCTCCATGACGGTTCTATTTTTTCTTTCAGCTACTCCATTCCATTTTGCTCTGGGGCGTAGCCAACAGTTAGTTGATGATGGACTCCTTCATCTTCACAAAATTTATTAAACTCCTTTGAATTGTATTATGTGCCTCTATCACTCCTTAGGACTTTGATTCTTTGGCGACTTTGATTCTCGACGTGGCTCTTGAATTTTTTGAAGATAGAGAAAACCTCTGATCTTTCTCGAAGAAAGTATACCCACGTCATTCTTGTGTAATCGTCAATGAATAGGATGAAATATTTATTCTGATTGAGTGTGGGGATTCTCATTGGTCCACATACGTCCGTATGGACTAGCTCTAATGGCTTCTTAGCTCTCCATGCACCTCCAGATGGGAAGGACTATCTCTGTTGCTTTTCAAGAAGATAGCCTTCACAAACATCTGAAATTTCTGTAATGGCTGTAAAGTCTCTCATCATATTTTTTTGATGGAGAGTTTTTAGCCCAGCAAAGTTGAAGTGGCCAAATCTTCGATGCCATAGCCATGAATCATCAAGTTGAGCTTTCATGGCTATATCTTTGACATATTTCCATCAAATAGGAAAATTCTTATTTTCCATCTTAACAGAGACAATAACATTTTTATATTTATCATAGATAATGCAGGCATCTCCACTAAAATATAGAGAATACCTACTTTGCATCATTTGGCCCACACTCAATTAGAATAAATATTTCCTCTCCACTTTGTATTTTTTTTTCCTCTCCATTCTGTCAGTCATATCTTTTATTTTCTCACAATGGGCATCCACGATGATAAACATTTACTTTTCATTCACACCATTTTTTTTTTTTGAATTATTTGAAAAACATGTACTAAACCCTCAATTCGGATTACTTTCTCACAGCGGGCATTAATGATCTAGTTGAAGGGTACTGAGGTAATAGTTGATGATTGAGAACTGCTTGATAGGAGAATCATGATCCTTTGCACAATTTCCTATCCATAAGTGTGATGCCTAGATCATATATTTTTTGTTGGTGATGCCTGACTCTTTTTCTTGTCTAGCGATGAATGAAGTTGACTACTATTAATAGGACAAACAAACAAGAATCTTTCTGCAACTTGCATCGAGTAAAATAAATGTTTTGAGGCCTAAAATATCGAGGATACATCCAACATACTCATCAAAGAGAGTTTACTTTGCCTCATTGATAAGGAGAATAGAAACGCGTTCTTTGGGCTGAACTAGTAAAAAAGTTGGGCACATCAACCTGTTCATGAAGTGAGTTGCTTTATTTTGCTCTAGAAATAGTGAATGGGTCACAAATCACAAACTAATCCATTAATCAAGTTGCTTTGGACTACCTTGATTTGTTCAAAGTATCATGATTCTCCTAACAAGCAATTCACGATCAACAACTACTTCAATGCCCTTCAGTTCATTGCCGTCGTCTAGTTATGAATTTTTAGCACTATAGTCACCACGTAAAAGCCTATAACTAAAAAAAAAAAAAAAAAATGATTGGATGTGAGAGAAAAAAAAAAAAAAAGCTTTTCACATCAGTTGCCGGCATGCTTTTTTTAACTTCTCTCCTCTCCTCTCCCTTCACGCGTCTGAACAAGAGGAGTGACCAACCAAAACTTTCAAAACATTTATTTTGGTTGGTCCAATTAATTATGGTAAGCCTCATTCATCGCTTAGACAAGACAAAAGGGTCAGGCATCATCAATTAATAATGTATAATCTACTAGAAATATTGAAACTTAAAATATTGAAGATTCTTGCTTTCTGTCATACATCTACAAGTCATCAAAGATAGTTAGTTTTGACGGTTTGATGAAGAGAACAGAAACACGTGCTTTGAGTAAAACAAGAAAAAGTCATCAAAGATAGTTAATTTTGACGGTTTGATGAAGAGAACAGAAACACGTGCTTTGAGCAAAACAAGATAAAGAGTCGGACAGTCCAACTAATCCATGGAGCAAGTTGCTTTATTTTACTTCGGAAATAGCGAATGAGTCACAAATCACCAACTAATCCATTAGGCAAGTTGCTTTAGGCTAACTTTTCCTATTCAAAAGACCATGATTCCTCTATCAAAGCAATTCACGATCATCAACAACTACATCACAAGATCATTGCCCCCCATCTTCATCCATTACAGAATTCCCAGAATTTAGAGGGAGGTTAACGGAGAGCAAAAAGGACGAGAGGGAAAAGAAAAAAATCACAGAGAGAAGGGAAAATGGAGAGAGAACCAAATGGAGAGAGAACCTTACGAAAGTCTGATCCTCATTACTCTTTAGTGATTCCCGCGCCGTTCGCCGTTGTTCTTGTTGGGATATTACGCGAAACGACAGAATTTTACAATTTACGTCAACGCGAAATCACCAGAGAAATAAACGAAAAAAATAATGACACTAGAAATTTACGTGGTTCGGTCGGAAAGATATCGGTCACTACTTCCACTTAAGAAAAAAGCCGTGATAAATAATCCACTATAATCAGAGAATCAGAGTTTACATGTTTCCCACACCTAGATTTAACTTCAAACCCAAAGTATTTATAAATAAACAACTCACTTTGGCATAAACTCACGGTAGAAAATTACCACGCATTCAAGCTCAAAACAAAATGCTCTACGTACGTCAAAATCAAGAACTTCGTGTTCGTCTTTGATCCACGTACGTAAATCTTCGCGTTCCTTTGAAAATCTTCGTGTGGCTTCAATTTCCTTGCGGCTCTCGTGAATTATGTAGGGTTTCGGCCGTCCGAAGAAGAACTCCTGGAGACTTCGGCACATTATTTATATGTGCGCCCAAGGGAGGGCCCACCTACGCTCCTTGCTTCGGCTTCACGGTGAACTTGTGTGTGCGCGCCCAGAGTCAACACTTTGACTCTTTGACTCTGGGCCCACCTATTTTCCATTCACGTGCAAACTCCATGAGGAAATTCTCTCCTTATACGTGTGCCCACTTGGGCCCACGACCGGATTCATTTTTCAACTTTATTTCCTCTTCAGTATATCTGTCCCATGATCAACCACGTAAAAGAAAATTTATCGAAGGGAATCGTATTTTGCAAACGCTTAAATTCGAGACATAATTTAACAGTTCTCGCTATAAACCACCATCGATAGCTGCTCCCACGTCACCCTTGTCCGGTTATGTTTTTGGCCAAAAATGTTTGAAGACTCCAAATCCCGTCTAAATCTGCTCTGCTAACTCTAATTTCGATCATGGACGATCATGAAAGCTTCAATCATTAGCTCGTATGCTTGTTGCTCTCCTGGCATAGGTGACAAACCAAGGAACCTCGGTTTTTGAACTGCGCTGTTTTGACGAGATTAAAGGCCGAACCATGTCAATGTTGCTTAATCATTTAAGTTCCGAGTTGTTTCACAATGATCGGTATTAATTTTGTTGTGTTCGTAGTAGTTTCGTATAAAAATCAACTCGATACCATGTATGGTTCCATACCAGCGATGCCCGTAACATGTTCAATAATAGATATTGTTGTGAAATAATCCTTACCATTGGTCAATCTAAACAAGTATCAATGCATCTTATATGTTACAATTTATGTTGTCAGTCACTAGGTGAGAATTTTAATATGTTCCATAGTCACCAAGAACATTTCTGAATAGTCTCTTGTTTTCTTTTCTATTTGCGTAAGCCGGTGATCGACAATTTTGTTCATCGTGTCGAGATGATGGTGCTGAATCCATGGCCTGAGTCTTAATCTATATCATTTACACTGGCTATTTCATCACATCTCGTATTGTCTGTGTGCTTTGATTGTCTTGTGGCGGGAAGATATTGGTGGTAAAAAATGATGGCTGAAGGCGGCAGCAATAGCGGTCCCGGAACGAATTGAGATAGGCAACGCTAGGCAGGGATATTTTCGTTATAAGGTTGGAAGGTTTTTTGGTTCAATGAAGTTTTAGATGTCTTTAAATTGTTAGCCTTCAGACGTTCAAGGTAGAGAATAAGAAGATGGGCTTTATATTGGAAATTAGAATTAATGTGGATTCATGGCTTAATCCATCTATAATAGAAATTGAGCTTAAGGTAGGTTTGATGTGGTCAAAAATGGGCTTAGTGCATTAATCCTTCAAGATGGGCTTAAGAGGAGTGTATCTGAAATTGGGCTTTGAAAAGTTCTTTTTAAATTGAAGTGGGCTTGATATAAGAGCCCGGTGATGTCGCAAACTTAAGATCCAAAACCAATGAGACCATAAATGTGGCCCAAGTTCCAACCGGGCCCAGGGACCCGAGTCCCCATTTACCAGAAATAAATATATATACAATTCGAGAAAATGAAAAATTGAAGAATGTTTAGAAATAGGTCTTGATTAGGTTATTAGATTTAGCTTAGTTTCATTTTTAGTTAGTAGACATATACCAAAGGGATTTCATTGAGTGGCTTTGATTTAGTTTAGGTTTAGATAGAGTAGTCTTTGAGAAAAGAAATAGGGTTAGATTGAAATTTAGCTCATGGGTTGCTATCTTGGGATTTAATAGCAATGCCATGTTATATTTTTGACCAACTCACACTAAATTATTTTCTATCTTTTAATTGTTCTTTTATTATTGTTCTAATAAGTTGGTTGTAATTCTGTTATGTCTCTTTTGTGCTGTGATCGGCTCGTTCTAGCTAAATGTTTATGTTACATTTTTAAGATCATAATAAATACCAAAAAGCATTGCAATGGACATCTAGAGGATAAAAATTTAGGGCTTATAATTTGATAAAAAAAAACTTCATGGATAATCAGTTGACAAATCAATCAAATTAGGGTATCCATAGGGTATTAGTTTGAATAACGAGAGTAATAAAGTCCATGATCCTAAATCTCTAATCACATAGGAATTGAGTTAATCTTAGGGGTGTGCAACGGGAACCGCCCGAATCAGGAACCAGCCGGACCGGACCGAACCGGCCGGTTTTGGGCGGTTCCCACGGTCGGCGGTCTGGTTCCCAGTTCCTACTCTTGGAACCGGTGGCGGGTCGGTCCGGTTCCCGGTTTCAAGGTGGGAACCGGACCGAACCGGACCGAACCAAATTTATATATATAATATATATATATATATATATATATATATATATAATTAATAAAATGTATAAACATGATAACTTATTGCAACCAAAATTGCAATTTGAGGTAGCAACCTCTTATATGGCCAAGAGATCATTAAAACCCTTTTTGTTACTCTTTTATTTATAGAAAAAATCTCCTTGTTAAATCTTCTACTCAATATGGGACTAAGGCTTCAAGAGACCCACAAGGCACTTCAAGCCTTCAAGAGTCCCACATCGACTAAACATTCAAAGAGCAAAAGAGAAATTGTCTATAAAATCTAAACCAAGCACAACTTTAGCCAAATTGTTCATGGCCTTCATAGTTAAAGTTAAGTGTGAAACACACGAAGTGTGAATCACACAAGTGAAGTTTGAATATTTTGCACGTGAGAACATGTGTGACTAGTTTTGTTGAATCACTTGAGAACCGAATTGGATTGATCGGTCTGGAGCGCGGTCACTCTTTAGTGCAAAAAAGTAGAGCCGATTTTGTTGGACCGGACCGGACCGGAACCGAAACCGATGGTCCGGTCCGGTTCCCGGTCCTAGGACCAAACGGTCCGGTCCACGATTTGCAATTTTGGAAACCAGTGCTCCCGGTCCGGTTCCCGGTTCCAAGGTGGAATCGGACCGAACCGGGAACCGATCACTCCTAGTTAATCTCTTGTGCCTCATTTGATTTCTAGCTAACCCCGATAAGCTAATGACAATTCCTTCACATGATAGAATTTTCATAAGCTAATCAATCGAAATGAGTTTACCAACGTAGCGTAAGATAAACGTTTGGGAGAACCCGTGCCGATTGAGAATTGTGGTCCCCAACTCGACATTATCTCTAAACCCGTCTTTTTTATCCTTGCCGAGGGTCATAACAGCCCTGTAACAATCCGAGCTCAATGGAGGATGAAGCAAAAGCATCTCGCAAGCAGGAGAGCTTCACACACAAAGAAGGGAGGAGAGGGGAATAGGCAAACCTTCTTGTTCTTGAGGGGACGGTGGGATTCATCAAAATTTGGCACGAGTGCGACCTCGACTTGGAGAGAGAACCGAGTGTTCGAGTGTGCTCAAGCTGGGTCCAAAAGTATTATGTTAACTTGGTTCTTCTTAAATGATTAAAAATGGATTTTGTGAAAACTCATTAAAGACCCAATCTTATTGATCTATATTATTTCAGACCCACTTTCACCATGTCATTTAAATGTTAAACAATCCATATATAACCCGGTCTTAAAAATGTGAGGTAGAAATCGGGGTCATGACTCATGAGTCATGACCCATATTGACACCTTTTAAGTCTATCAACTTTTATGATTATTCATTATAAAGAAATGGAGTGGGAAGAGTATAGTGATTCTTTTTGTTTTGTTAGAAAATTTGCGGAACGAAAAGAAATGGCATCGAAATGTTTAAAACTTCCTCAAAATATGTACTGTTTGAGGAAAAAGTAACAGGTACGAAATAACTGTGCGGAATAAGCCTCTTAACATTTTGTTGAGGAATGGCCATTTCCCTTGTTCAGTGGAGAGCTCATTCTTTTCTTTTCTTTTTTTCGAAGAAACAAATCTAGGAAAGGGAATCGCACGACTTGACCCTATTTTTTACACACACACACACACACACACATTTTCAAAAAAAAGATCTATCGAAAAGAAAGAAAATTATTATTCCGATCTATATATAAGCACTGCCCCTAACAAGAAAATTGAAGCATTTTTCACCCTTGAAATAGAGAGATATTCAATCCTCACGGTACTAGTACTACTTCTGTAGGCATGACCAGTTTGAATCAGAGTTAGGCCACTAACCCTTTACCGATCAAAATCCCAAATGAACTGATAATTCCTTACCACGAAAACCCGTTCGGTGCGCAATTTCTTTTAGCCCATTCACTTTTCACAAACTAAAAGAAGGGAAAAATTTTTCAAAAAGCAACGTGAGATTTTCTATAGTACAGAAAAAGAAGGAAAATCATTGCTGGGTAACTTGGGTCCCATTGAAGGACATTGACAGAATAGTGGGACTCGAACATTTGAGAATTTCTCAGGAACTTATACAAATTTTGGTGGGGGTGGGCATGTGATATCGAGAAGAAGAAGAAGAAGAAATTAGAATGTATATGGTGACTTTTTCTGCAAAACGGTCACGGATCTTCAAGGGGGCTTGAATAGCTAAAAGGAGTCTGTGTCTGGATCTCGATTTGGTGACGCAGGAGGCCATTTCTTCTCGTGCATCCATTATTTTGGCGTGGGCCGCCACCATTCACTTTGGAGGCTGGTGCGATGGAGGGCGATTGGACTATGAGGAGAAAGGTTCCAAAAAAGTACAGAACCAGAAAGTAGGGATTGATATTGTTCAAGAGGCGAGGCGGACGGGACTTTTTTTTTTTTGACAAATAAGCTGGATATCATTACTAGCTAATAGTCTGAGCAAATACAGCATGTGCATCAGTACAAAGTAAATCCAAAAGAGCATAGGGGAGGTAATGACCTGGTTTCTAGGAAGAAAACCCATGCGCTGTGCTTTAGCTAACCAATCAGCCACTTTGTTGGTATTCCGACTACAGTGGGCAAAAGTTAGTCCCGTAAATAGTCTCCATTTTGTGCTTGGCCCGGTCCACAAGAGGCTGCACTGACTAGCTTAAAGCAGGTGAGGAGAGAACACTCTCCACCAGCATACGACAATAAGACAGAAGTACTATTTCTTTTTCTGAGGAATTTGGGATGAGCTTAGAAGAGATAAAATCTAGGGTTTCAACCAAAGCTATGGCCTCCGCTTGTTCCACTGAACTCACCTCGATATTTTTTGCAAACCCATCTCTTATTTGGCCAAATGAGTCTCTGCAGATGCAAGCAACAGCAACCCGAGATATTGTTCTTCTCTGCTAAGTACTGAAGAAGCCCCCATTCGTCTCTCTAGTTGGGGCAGGGCGTGATGCCAGATCAAGGTTCCTTTCAACAATGCGTTTGGTGAGATCTGGGTCAGGAGGAGAGGCGGGTCCTTCCTCGGTGTCGTTGTTGTACTGGTAGGTCGTTCAAGGTGGATGGGACTTTACTTTTAATGTTTTGAGTTCTTTAGGAAAGCGACACGGTCGGATACACAAGATTTCACCATGTAATATATAGGTAAGATTGGTTCTCAAATGGTAATCTATTTATGTGGTCACCTTGAATACTCTGTTAATTTTTGTGGCGGGGAAGGGGGGAGGTTAGTTCTCATGAAATGAGCTAGTAGGTAAAGATGGTATTAGAGTTGAACCTCCTTCAATATATGTATTTCAATAGTCTTGATAATGTTGGGAATACAAGAGCTTGGGAGCTTCTCAAGTAAAGATCTACCTCCAACATCATTGAGTACTCTTTTTGAGGGCTTAGTTCAAATGAACTGGTTAAGTGATTACACAAACACTTTAGTGCAACTTAGAAACTTTGGTCAAGGATAGTGGTGAGCATAGGTCCCGGGTAAGCCCCAGAACTAGACTGAACTGTCCCTACTTGACCAATTCTGATTTGGTTCTTGATTCCAACAGCTATTGCTATTATTGGTTTGGTTCCTGGGGGGCAACACTGGACCAAACTAGAGAACTGGACCAAGATAATTGTCATTTTCTCCTTTTACTCTTGCATTGCATCTTGTTGCCACCTCTAGTTCCTTGCTTGCCTGTAAAGGAATTTCATGATTGCTTTGTCATGACTTGACAACAAAGTTATAGAAATATTTGGCTAAATAAATAAAGTTACAATGGCCAAAAACAAGGGAAGTTCTTGACAAATTTAAAGACTTTGCCAAAAGGATGTTTATTTGTGAGAGACATGAAGTTGATTGGCAGGGCTCATAGTTTTTAACTTGTTTAGTAGACAAAACAATATATTAACGATGGAGTATTGAAGCACTGAGATCATGTTAGCCACCGGTCATCATCATATTAATTTCATAGGTGAATATTTTAAAGAGGAGTGAAATAAAAAAAAATAGAATAAACTAATTTTTGGGTTGAACTTGGAACCAAACTAGACCAAAAAGTTGATAATAACCCAACTGGCTGATCAAACAAGAACATTCGTTTATTTATTTTTTTCACTAATGAGCAATACATTTGTTCTCACAAACATGGGGACTCATTAAGTTGGTAAGTATCCGATTGCATTTCGATAAAAAAAAAAAGGACGTTGTGATCCCATCGAATTAGTTGGATCACGTACCAAAAACTCCATGTCCACTTGTTTTTTTCATTTCGATTTTAACTAAAAGCTGGAAATTAATCCTTTCTTATTTCCTGCCAAAATATAGAATATTACTCAAATCTTAGGAAATCGTAAATAAAAAAATATATACGTCGATTTTAGACAATCTGCGAAATCCCATGAATTTCCCCTCCCTTCCCTTGCTGCAATAATTCCCCTGCAAAGGGACACAGCAAAAAGAAAACGTTCTTTTTGGAGCTAATCAATGCACAAAATCATTAATTGATTGAGAAAAGGGCGTACTACAAAAGAAAGGAAGGGAAAAAGGAGGAGATATGCCGAGACGTATTTCTTCATCACTATCTCAGGTCAGGCGCAGCGATACAGAGAAAGTCAAATACCGTAGGAGAGACGAAGACTGAATGCTGTCGTATCTTTCAACAGTTGCAGCATATTATTGCGATTATCGTTATTATGACGAGAAATAACAGAAGAAAAAAGTAGACACAGGTGATTGATCAGGGGTCAGAGAGAGAGAGACAGAGAGACAGAGGGAGGGAGAGAGAGACGGGTGTCCTTTTTCTTGCTACTTTCAAGGCTTCTCCAAGCACAAGACACGGGAACGGGAAAGATGGAAACCCCACCTTTTTTGGTTCACATGCTCTGTTTCCATTGCTTCTGCGATTATGTACGGCCCTCAAAATCCTGTTCCCTCTCTCATTGCCATCCGCCATGTTCCTGTTCCATATTCGTAGTATCCGGTTCTCAGAGAGAGACAGAAGGAAATGAAATTCATTGACAATTTTGATAAGAAAAAGGAGATATGTTGAATGCATAGATACCAGAAGTACTGAATTATCAATAGGACGAGGTGCTATTTCTTTTTCTTGTTGCAAGAGATCATTAGGCAAGCGAAAGTCACTTATGTGGTCACTAGACGGCGCTTATACTTCACACAGGTTCTTCAAAACTTTTCCAACCGCAACTTGATTAAGTGAGATTAGAGCCCCCATTAACCTATTATAAGGCCTATTGAGAGAGAGAGAGAGAGAATTCTTTGACAGTTTTGATAAGAAAACGGGAATATGTTTGGAATGCATATATACCAGAAGTGTGGTCTCCGACTTGAGTTAATGATTTATGCATGAGGATATTGGCGAATCAATTGAGTGTTATTTCTTTTTCTTATTTGGTTGTTGCGACCCTCCAGAGATGAAATTCAATGTGGTATAAGGAATTGTTAGCCAGGCGCAAGTGACCTACCTAATACCTAGTGACACTTAGACTTTACATGGGTTCTCTTAGACTTTTTCTACTGCAATTTGACCTCTCGTCATTGATTAAATGAGATTAGAGCCCCAACCAACATATTACAAGGCCTGTTAGAGCTGAGTATGGCACGAGAATTCACCTTACTTTCACGAACCAAAGATTTTAAATAACCTTAGAAGTCTAATTGCGTAATACTTCAAAATGACCAATAAGTCTCTTTAATGACATGATAATATTTGTTCTATATATAAATATTTTGGGATTAAATATCAAGAAATCTAGTCCCAACTTTTAGGAAACTCTAAATGCATAAACAATATGAACCAGTTCCAAATGAAAACTATGTGGAACTGACATTTGGCCAAAAAAATTTAGGTATCAACATTAATCTAATTAAGCTTCTTAGTAATTTCCTTATGTTGAGAAAATTATTTCTTTCATATTATTAACCTTATAATGACATGAAAAGAAACATCTCTTCTTAATTATATCATTACATTCTTTTTCATCTGTATGTCATCCCTTATATATGATGAAAAGTTTATCGAAAAAGATTCCGGATAGACTAAGAAACATTTATTCAGTTCGTGGTCCCAAGACAGGTCGCTCTCAATTTGACATTTTGCCCCCGACTCTGTCGGCCAATCTTTGTAATTAGGAAATCGCAATGTCTTCATTAAATGAAGATGAATAACTAGCTTGGCTTGGCTTTGGTAACTTTTGTAAGAAAAAAGAATTAAATATGAACAACGGTATTTGTATAATTATTGATTTTAGTACTTGTGAATTATTAATATTCTTCACCATGAAAAAATAGCACGGAGATGAATGATAATTACTAATCAAGTTCTTTATTTTAGGTTCTTATTCCTCATGTCCTATTCCAATCATTGTATTCTCACCGACCCCAATTTATGTAAGAAGAAGTGAATTGGGATGGATGGATCCGTATATAAATTCAATCATAAATGTTAGAGATATCTTTGAGATTCTTCATTATTCTTTTTTTTATTTGGTAAAAGTAAGAATATATATTGAGCTTTGGACAAATACAGAAAGACGGTACCAAAACTTACACTCTAACTACAACAGAAAGTAAGAATAATGAAGGGAGATTCTTCATTATTCTTTTAATTGTGCATCTCCATTAATTGTATATACCATCCATTGGTCATAATTGATTATAATCGATATTGTAATTATCAATATTATAACATCTTATTCCTAAAATAATGAATTTGTGAAAGCCTATAAATAGTGCTTTTCATTATGAAATATACATAAATTATACAATTTTCTTTTGCATATTCTTATCTATAAATATCACACTAAATAAGACAACATTCACAAATAATTGAAACATTATAAAAAATAAAAAAAAAAAAAAAGAATACTCCATACCATTACCACACTCAAATTTTTTAGACACTCGTGAATGCAGCTCCAGACTTTCATGGTGGATTTAACAAAGCACAAGGTCGAGAGACAATTTGTCTCAAGCCTTCCCTGCGTAATTTCTGACATTAATGCGAGTCGGAGAAAACCCGCAATAAATAAACAAGGAAAATAGCAAAATTCCTAGGAATCAATGCAAGTGAAAAGAAGGAAAGCGCAAAAACAAGTGTCGTCAGAGGAAATCTTTGCATCCCAATATGTTCCCCTGTGCCGACCAAAAATCAATGTCTCACAAAATTCTAAAAGATAAATATATTTAATTATAAATTCCAGATAGTTTACACTACCCTACACTGCACAAAAAATAAAATAAAATAAGAAATAAATTAAAAAACTTCACTTCTTTTTTCCTTTTTTTTTGGGTGTCTCTGTTTCAGGGCATGAACAGCTTGTTCCCGCACTTGCATCGCCAGGCCTCCGGATGGTACTCAGGCGGCGTGTCCAGACCGGGCGGGACCGGCACGTGAACCGGCTTGCAAGGCGAGCAGTCCCCGCACCTCGATCTGCACGACGGCGGCGCCGAACCGGGCCCGGCGAGCCGCCTCCGAGGAGCCATGGCGGCCGCCCCCGACGACGACCCACTTGTCCTTCCCCCGGAGAGTCCCTCGCGCATTATCGGGACGCTGTCTCGGCCGAGAGGCCTGGCCGACGCCGGCGCGAGGAGGAGTAGGAGGAGGAAGAAGAGCGCGAGGGCGGCGACGGTGGCCGCCGCGCGCCTGGCGGTCCCGGCTGCGGCGCGACGTGGCCATGGCTGCGGTGCCGAGGAAGCAAAGCGAGGGAAAGTGATGACGGGGCTTGGCGGGGCGCTTTGAAAAGTCTCTCTCAGCTCACTCTCTCACTCTTAACTCTCAGGGAAGAGGAGACTGAATGACTGTGTGTATCCCTGTGTGTCTCTCTGCGGGAGAGAGAGAAATGGTTTGATTTTCAGTTGATATATGATTGAAGGGTTTTCATTATTTGTTTATTTCTCTCTCTTTTTTATTTTTAAATTTTGGGTGTGAGCATGCGGAAGTCAAAGTCAAAGACAGAGACCAAAAGATTAGAGAGAGAGTGGTGATTTGTTTTATTGTTTGGCTTAGGGCAAGGGCGTAGGAGGGGCCTGCTTCTGCATCTGGTCGATTGGGATTGATCATTGAGGGTGTGTGTGTTGGAATGAATGGTGGATCCTATGTTACTCTCACTTTACCGGTCTAGTCTCTTATTAGGTGATTATTGGGAGGAGAAATTAAGGTGTTAGCATAGGGGAGTTATTGTGATGTGGTAGGAATTTAAATTCGGAATAAAGTGAAGTTGAAATAATGCGGAAATTAGTTGCGAGGAGAGAAAAGTGCAACTGATTCAATTCAAGTGTCAACACTTGCTTTATGAGGAGAGTTGGTCATAAAGAAATTAATTGTGAATTCAAATAATGCAAAGTTTAGACCATGCATGAAGTATTTATAAGTTCTTAAGATGATTATGTAAGATACTCGATATCAAATCAAGAAAGAGAATTACCAAAAAAGTCTTAAATTTATTATAATTGTGCTAGTTCAATTCTAAATCTTTTGTAATTGCGTTAATTTAGTCTACTTAGCCACCACACTGACATAGACAACGTGAACAATTTTTAATAATATTTTGATTTTGATTTTTGATTTTTTTTTCTTTTCTTCATTCTTTCCTTATTTTCCCCACAATGGCGGGCAAGGGGGAAAAGACAAAGAATAAATAAAAGGAAAAATATATTAAAATAAAGAATAAAAAAATTAATAAAATGTCACAGGATATAAAATGTTATTAAAAGTTGTCCATGACAACTTCAGCCGAACGGTCAGTGTTTACATCGATGTCGGTTGGCTAAAATTGGCTAGATAAACTAAACTAGCACCATTGCAATATATTTAAGAATTTTTTGATAACTCTCCCCTAATCATGGTGCTGTTTTACTAGTGTTTAGCAACTAGAGGCTATTAGCAGCACAACCAATTAAAGGGAAAACAATGTTTACCCTTAAGATCTACGAGGCTATTATCATAACTCCATAAAAAGATTATTATGCAGTTGGTGTTTTAATTAAAATCAAAGACGTAGAATTCTTGTACGATTAAAAAAATTTGATGCGGTTATTATTGGAAAATTTAATATAGATAATGCTTGTTCATCAGCAAGACCAGTCTTTTGCCCTCATAAATTTCTTGTGAATAATCTTATAGCCTAGTCTATACAAGATTATGGGCGCTAAATATTGTGATTGAAGTGGTTTTGACTTAAGCCTTTTTTTTTCCTTAAGTAAGTAGAGCAAATTAGCCTTAAATGTGCATTATGCTCTTTGCCATTTGTTTTTGGCTTGTTCCTTGTAGAGTGAAAAGGAAAATAAAAATAAAAATAAAAGAACAAGGTAGCCACGAATTAGACATACGCCAACGTTCAGAAAAAAAAGATTACATGTATAACAAAATTTTTCGATTTAAAAGGTCGTATATGAAACCATTTAAGGACTGCAAATTATTTATATTTTCCTTTGTTTTGCTCCAATTTTGGCGAATAAATAAATTGCTATTTGAGTTTAATTAGTCCCCGGATTTTTAAAATATGACAATAATTTTAAAGACATGGAAGAATTTCGATGAAGATTCCTGTGGAGATCGGTTTAGTGTTCTAGACAATATTCGCTAATTTCATTAGTTACACATCAGATTTGTTCATATGTTACAAAGTAAATTCATGTTTAACCCAACTTTACTCCGCTTCTAATAAATAAATTTGCTTGATACTTGCTGAAAGTTGAAAAACAGAGACTAGAAAAAATCGAGTTCTTTCATTTGATCCTGCCTTCTTTATGTATTGATCCCCTCTTTTCTTATTTATTATTTTTGTTGATTCTCTAGACATAACTCATGACATATGAAATCCTAGTGATCTTCTCTATTTAATGAATGGAGAGTCCGCCTTGAAATCGTTTGCCAAGCATCAAAGTGCCACCACATGTACCCATTTTTTCAGTAAGATTTATTTAAGTAAAGTTTTAGTGCTTGTAGCATTACTCTCTTCTATATTAGTTAAGAAAATATTTGCCATCTTTATTAGGAGTATGGATTTTAGGATAGGCAGGTTTCAAACAACAAATTTGGTTTGCAACTTATCCTGTTAGGCTATGTTTGGTCATCCAGATTTTTAATTAAGATATGACTAAGAACATAATATGATATGAAATTTAGGGGATTTTGATATATCATATCCACTTTTTTTGGCAATTGTAATAATAAAATCGGATATATTTACATAATATCATTTACATTGTTTGGTAAAAACGACACATTAGTAAAAATGAAATAAAAATTTTACAAACACAAATAGTAAAAATCTCTCACGACACTCTTGCTTACTTTATTTTATTTGACTTTTTTTTCCTTTCTTTTATTAATTAATATCTTTTTTTATCTTTTCTTCCCCTCTCATAATTCACTAATAAAATTTTATTAACCATTAGATTGTACTAATAAAACCTAAATACTAAAATACCCAAAATATATAATAAATATAAATATATAATTATATTTATATATTGAACTTATTTTATAAAATGTAATTAAATTCGAATATATAAAAATAAAAATAATATTAAATTAAAATAAATAAATTTTTATTTTTATGTTATTTTGAATTTCTTATATTAGAATCCAATAGTATTTATATTGAGATATTATTTTAATTTTGTTAATTTAAAAAATTTGTCATGCGAGAAAAATAACTATCTCTCGTGATACTCTTATTTATTTTATTTTATTTTCCTCTCTTTTATCAATTAATTTCATTTTTATTTTTTCCCCTCCTATCATCCTCTAATAAAATTTTATTAAATAGTAAACTATAAATATATCTAAAATAATTAGAATATATAAATAAAAATAAGATTAAATTAAAATAACTAAATTGTTATTTTTTGTTATTCTAAATTTCTTACATTAGAATTCAAATATTATTTATATTGAGATATAATTTTAATTTTGTTAATTTAAAAAGTCTATCATTAGAGAAAATAATTTTCCAGTTGTGGATGTTAAAATCCTATCCACATTTATCCCATCTCCCCCATGGGATAATTTTATCAAGTCTCTATTCTCCTTATATCCCCATTTATCCCGTCTTGAGTAGGCACCAATCTTGAATTTTAAACAAGTTGCCAAACGCTGCCTTAGAGTTAGTTTCTAATTTTTGGAACTAAAAACTGAGTCAATTCTTTCAAAAACTAGCTTGATATCTAACTGATTAGTTTCATGGTCAAAGTCCTCACTATTTTATCCAAGGACCTACCTGACCACGTATGGACTAGCCTCGAATTGATAAAGCAAAACTGATCCGGTTCACTTTCCGGATTGAACCGGACCGGTGCTCAATCTCTAATCTTTTAGCAAAATGGAGAATTTTTTTTTCCCTATTATTGGGCCAAAGATTTTATCTACTCTTGAGGAAATTGCCCACCACAAAACACTAGTGAAAATCCAAGCACACACGTGGCAGGCGAGGACACGACTTAAGGTTGATTTTATTCCTGGAGATGTCTAGGAACACACACGATGGGCGAGGCCCGTCCTCGGTCCTCCCTATAAAACGACGTCCATGTTGCTCCTCCTCCCTCGTGTTCCTGCGGCCCTGTTCGCGAACGAGTCGTTCGAAGCTGGTTCCTAGTTCAGCAATGGCGATCGAGGTGAGCTTCGTATACTCAAATTCACGTTCGGATTTTGGGCCGAATGCGATTCGGACTGAACCTTCGTGGGTCGTGGGAAAAATCTTGGAGCAGGCGTGGTTCATGGACGAGAGCGACGGCGACCAGAGGCTCCCTCACCACCGCAGCCCCCCCGAGTTCGTCTCCCTGGACCACTTGGCAGGTCCTCTTTCTTTCCTACGAGTTCATTGATGTTGTTGTTGATGGGATGATTGAGCCGGAGAGCTTTTTGGGTCGTTGCAGATGCGGGAGTTCTGTACTGGAAGCTGAACCCGAGCGACTACGAGAACGATGAGGAGCTGCGCAAGATCAGGGAGGCCAGAGGGTACAATTACATGGTACATTCGTACTCATTTTTAGCTTTAATACTTGATGAGTCCTTGAGAGAAATCTCTTTGTAAATGAGTTTGAGGAAGGCCCTGTAGTTTGCATCCTGTGAAAGTATTATCTCTAGATGCACCAGTTCCTTAGTTGTCGTAATATGGCAGAGCCGATTTCATTGTTTGCACGTGATGTCGATCTCAATCTATCTTCCAGTTTTGAAATTTGGAAAATTCTCGGTTGCGATTTGGCTTGCTTCTCCTCCTCCACTTGTTGCTGCGCCGCGGTGTGAGTTGATGTGCAGATACCTTCTCGCTTTGAGAGATTGTTCGGTGCGTTGGTCGCGTGATCTTAATTTGCACGTATAATGAGGATTGAATTTATCATCACACTTTTCTGGTAATTGGATTAGAAGCTGAGACTCTTAGATGACTGGATCAAAGCATGAGCTGGAAACTTGGATTTAGAATGAAATATAGACCAAATAATGTGCTGGGGTAACCTTTTACTTGAGCATTGATTTACTTAGATAAAGGAGTGAATCGGGATAACAGCGGAGTCATTTCCTATGGCTGACGAAAGTTGTCGTGTTACCTTTTACTTCCGAAGATGCTGATCGGTCTCCGACCCTTTGGCCTATACCCTTTCGTTGGAATGTTCTCAGGATCTGCTGGATTTGTGCCCGGAGAAAGTGGACAACTACGAGCAGAAGCTTAAGAACTTCTACACGGAGCACATACATGGAGACGAGGAGATACGCTACTGCTTGGAAGGGAGCGGATACTTCGACGTCCGAGACAAGGAGGACCGCTGGATTAGGATCTGGATCAAATCTGGCGACCTCATTGTTTTGCCTGCTGGAATCTACCACCGGTTCACTCTCGACACCAGTAACTACATCAAGGTATTGGAATCTTTGTCCGCCGTGGCAATTTGATCTTGTAAATGCGTTAGTTCTATGTTCAAGTGAGACCACTTGGAGTTGACACAGTGCATATTCATTGCTGTATGATGTCGTCGATGTGCAGTTGATGAGGCTGTTTGTCGGTGAACCGGTGTGGACGGCCTTCAATCGCCCCCAGGAAGACCACCCGGCAAGGAAGCAATACACGAGGAGCCTGACCGATGAAGTGGGCGTCGCCCTTGCAGCTCATTGATTCTCATGAATTTCGAGGAATGACCGGTCGTGCTTTTGGAATGTACACTGGTACTACAGAAGCTTTGGGTTCGAATGTCGCCTCTCTATGTATACTCTGTACTTTGTGGATCGAAAACTGTTGTCTGATATACAATCAACCCTTAGTCCCAGTTCTGGATGGAAAACTGATGTCTGATATGCTTCCACGGGCTAGGCCGGGCCGCCATGGCATGGTCGGATCTTGCCAGAATGAAATATTCCTCGCTCGATCGAGCATCCCCTAGCTAATCCTGTTGGATTGCGCCGATGGAAATCATAATCATATAAGAATAATGTAGTTCGTATAAAGAAATCAACGGTTAGGATACGCAACTGCTTTTGAAGAAAGTGGATCATGAAAAGCAAACGGCTGTGATATGCAAATGTATTTTCTGAGGAATCAGAATCGCTGACCGTACGTAAAGCTTTGAGTATATAATTATCAAGTGATTGGACCTTCATAATCTAGGAAAATCCCAAGTTTTTGTGTCCATACAGCTTGGCAGACTCACAACCAACCACGTGGACTCACCTGGTCCAGATCGATATTCCAAATGTGCACCGTCGCACCTTGTGTATGATTTTGCAAAGTAATGGCCCTCAAATGAAAATTTAATCGAAAATTTGGCATTAATAATTTCTGAACTTTAATTCAATGTACAACATTATCTTTGAGTTATTAATTTATTCATAAATTTTTTATTTATTCCCTCGACTTTGTTAAATCAATCACTCGGTACTATTAAAATGTTCTCATAATCACACCAGTGCCCATGTTTTAGAATACATTTCCTAAACAAAAAAACTCTATTTATTTTTATCTTTTTATTTTTAGGTCTTTATAAATGTTGCAATAGTTTCACTTAACTTTATTTTATTTTTCTTTGTGATCTCAATAAAAAAATGAAAAAGTATTCTAAAATATGGGTAATAATGTAATTATAAAAACTTATTAATAATATCAATAGAATAATTTGATTTTTTTTTTTGGGTTCAAAGATTGATTTGACTTTGTGAGGGAATAATTCAACAATTTAGAAATAGTTTAAAAATCATATTGAACAAATTAATAGTCCAAGCATCACACTGTATATTAAGTCAAAATTTAGGGACTATTGATATAATATTTCCTAATTTAATCGCTTGACAAGTACCTTGAAGGCACCATTTAGCAATCATTTAGTTGTGTTTGGTAGTATGAATTTGAGTCTGAATAGGATAATGTTATCCTATCTAGTGTTTGGCGTCGTTCTCCGGACAGGATGGACCTAATATATTTGGATAAAATACTGAATAAGGAACTTGAGACAGGGAATAGATTAACCTGGATGTAATAACAAATTTTGAACTTTTTGAATATTACTTTGCCGGCCATCGCGCAAGAACCATCATCACCAGGGTTGAATAAAAAATTTTAAACATTTTGAATATTACTTTGCCAGCCATCGCGCAAGAACCACCACCAATCATTGTCACTCTTCTTCTTGGTATGAGCGTTGTGAGGATGCATTAATATGTGGATTAGAGTTTCTGATACTTGTTCTTCTTATTCGAATGAGTGTTGTGAGGATGCATTAATATATGTGGACTAGAGCTTCTTATACTTGGTGGCTTTCACTCCCCAGTAGCCTCCTTGATACCCTCAAATCGATTCCTTCATCGTTTTGCCGTAAGATTAATTTCTCTTGTGATTTTACTTCTAGTATTGAGATGGATTTGTGATGATAAAACAATATCATCTCTGCATCCGGATCACACTAGCAAAATAATACCACAGTTTCACTTATTTTTCATATTCTTTTTTCTAGGCACTCTTGCTTTTACGTTACCTCAATGGTGAAGATACACTTTTGTAGGTTCTTGAGTTAGTACTTCAGCGGCAACCCAAGTGAAAAGACTAGATTGCTAACCAAAAGGCAACCCGAATCGACCCCTTCAAGTTCTACCTCTCCGTCTTTAAGACATAAAGACGGGGGTCACGATCCTCGCACGAGGTTTGCACAAAATGGCGACTGAGAGGGCCATGGATGGGGTGTCAGACTCAAGGCATTACGAGGAGTATCAAAAGTGGCAAGTTGAGGGTAAAATAGCTCAATACGACAGAGGATTTTCAGAAAGTCTTAATCCTATATAAGGTTGCATCAAACAGATTATGCGATTTTTTATTATTCCGACAAATTCTAATCTTACCTTATGATATCCCATACCGGTCCAGATTTGAACAACTAAACACAGCCTTCAAGAAGATCTGTGTCCGCTTCTCTTTTAACTTTTCGTACATTATTCATCATTAGAAACGGTCATAAATAGACTATCGTGATAATTCCAATTTTTTTTACTACCAACTTTGTCATAGTGAAAAATCACCAACAAAACGAAAACTCGAGTTTCACCCAAAACACGTTGCCGGAATGTCCGTGTGAACTTCGTCCTGAAAATTGGAATGCCGTGAGCTGATCCGCCATCGCTCCCCTCCCGGTCCAATTAACCTGGACACAAAAGCTTTGTCCTTTCTCCGGAGTTTTCAGCCCAAAAAATATCTCGAGTCGAATTTCTCTCTGACCCTCTTAAATTTTTCCCTAAGAAAGGGTATAAATATCGGTTCTTCCATATTAAATGTGCAGTTGGCTTCTTCGCTCCTCGCTTTAGCTCGTCGCCTAGAAAGCTACTGATTGCCCCACCTGCGATATCGACGAAAATGGCCGTCTCTGACTAGGTGTTCGCTTCGACTTTGGGTTGCCGTCTTATGAATTGCTTTCCTTTAAGACTCGTTTAGTCAAGAGAGGAGGAGGGAAGGTCTGAATTCAAGTCAGAGCGAAATAAGGTCAGCTAGCTGGCTCTGTTTTTTGAGTTTGTCTATGTTGCTGGTGTTGAGAAAATATGAGTTCGAATTGGGTAGAACAATAAAGTTGGACCTCTAGAGTAATTAAGTCGACTTTGAGTGTGATATCATTTTCTTTAAGCGACTTATTTGCGCTCACAAAGTCTTAACAATTACCGGAAAATATCCTCCAAGACACAACAAAGTTTCAAAATGGGAATACTATATAGCAATTCTAGTATTTCTTTAGGGTTTTTCTATGAAACAATTGAAAAGATGACAATATTTTTTAGAAAAAATGCTCGAAAAGGAAAAATGATCACACTTTGTTACTCTGAAAAACTGACATGTATATATAAATCGGTCTTAAAAACATAGGTAACTTTTCGTGAAAAATTGCAAAGTGAACGAAAATTAGTATTATTTTTTAATAAATAAAATTTCGAATTTTTTCATAATTTTCGAAAATTCTCAATAAACAAAAAAAAAACCTTTGAATCAACTAAAGTTAGTAAGATAACCGTACAATATATATATATATATATATATATATATAACAGAGGGGTTAGTGCTAATTAAACTGTGTGCTAAGTGCGTGCGGATATGGTGGGATCTAGCCCACACCCAATCTTTTTTTTTAGGCACACTAAAAAACCCTACACTTATTAATTGACCAATTTCCTCCCACTTTTCCTATGTGGGATAAGGAAACATACATTTAATTTGTTTTACAAACAAACTTCCAACAGCTCGGCTTTTGGGTTTTGCGTAAGCAATAATAGTGGAAACCCATGATTTTTTTAGCCGAGTTAGGATTTGTTGGCCGCAGTTTTGGGATTCTTGGAACGGGGAACTTGAACCCTCGAACAGATATGATCATAATTGAGAAGTATCTCGAAGAGAAGTCTCAAAAGAAGAAAAATGCCGATGTGAATTACTTGATGGGGCCATCTTGAGGCCTACTCCTAATTGAACTTAGGGTCCATTCGTTTTGTGGAAAATAGGCCATTTTCGGAAAATATTTTCCCATAAGTTATTTTCCAGGAAAATGACAATATTTTATGATGTTCGGCTAAAACCTGAAAATATTTTGGAAAATTTTTTCCGGTGTCCGGTAAGGAAATTATTTTCTAAGACTTCACCGCTTAGGCATGCATCACTTACCAACCTATAAATCCATCAAATATGAACTTGCCTTTAAATTCGCACAAACTTGCTTCATATCTTTGTTCTCTCATTGTTACCAAACGTTCATCTATTCTAAAAAATGTTTGTATGGATTTTAAAAAAAAAAAAGTAAAAGAGAAAAGAAGCAAAGCATGTACAGCTCTAATGAGAATTGAGTGGCCTGTTCTCCTCATGCGTCTTTTGTGTTCTAATAAACAAAAGAAAAAGAAGCAAAGCATGTAGAGCCATTTACTTGCGTAATGTACAACCGCATGGTAGAGTAAATAAATAAAAGGATAAGCAAGAGTGCAAAGCGTGAGCTTGAGATCGATGAGCTCGAGGTTCGCCCGACAACGAATCGACGACTAGCTAAGAAAGAAGAAAATGGGAAACAAAGAAAAAAAAAAAAAAAAAAGAAAAAAGAAAATTAAAAATAATTCGAATTAAAAAAAAAAAATTAAAAAATAATTCAAATAAAGAAAGAAAAGAAGAAGAAGAAGAAAGGGAGGAGGAAGTCGGGATTTGTAGAGGTGTAAGATAAGAGAGATCAAGTGAGGAAAATATTTTCCACTTTTGAAGTGGAAAATATTTTCCCATAATTTAGAAGACTTTTTTTTCCTTTTGTGGAAAACATTTTCTCCAAGGAATTCATTTTCCGTGAAACGAATGTCGGAAAATCCGAAAAACGTTTTCCAGGAAATTATTTTTCGCGAAACGAACGGAGCCTTAGTTTGGCTTGATGCCCTTCCATCTTGGATTCAAATAGTATGTCCTACGACGCCACCCTTTGGCCATGGTATATTAGATGGGTATGAGATCCACTGGCAAAAATTGCCAGGAGAGATTGTTTCACGCGCATTCTGATAGCTTAAAACTTTTGAAACAAGTGGTTGTTGAAGATCTCAAGTGGATTAGTGAGAAGCAATCTGTTGAGTCTTGGTAACCAACGGAAAAAAGTGCAGCCAATGCCTTATATAATGAAGCAAGCTAAGTGAAAAAGTAACCATTAATATGGTATAAAGAAGGTGTGGAGGTCTAGTTGACTTACGAGCTGATTGCCCCTTCTTTGGTGTATGCCATTGCCTCTTTACATGTTGCCAATGTTAGAGCTTGTACTGTGGACAGAGGCATAGTTTTACTAGGAAAGGATTAATATATTGCAATCCGCTTGTTTCTCGCAGAAGTACACCCAAAAGGTTCAAAACTTAGCACGGGGGGACACTTAAGTGTCAAAAGTTTGGAAATATACACTTAAGTGCCAAAATCGAAGCAAAGATCACTTAAGTGCCACTCCGGCCATATTGCTGACGTGGCAATTTTCTGGCGAGATGAGTGTAAAACGGCGTCGTTTTGCATGCTGACGTGGCGAGAAAATGCAAAAATGATGTCGTTTTGTTTTTGATGTGGTAAATAATTAATATAAAAATTAATTAGATTTGAAACCAAATTTATTTAAAATATTCTAAAAAAACTTAATATTAAAAAAAAAGGGGGTTGAAGGGAGGCGGTTAAGGGTTGAGCCCTCGTCGCCGCCGCTAAGAAGGGCCGGCAACGGAGGGGGAGGGTTGGCCGGGATCGTCGACCCCCGGCCGACCGATGGCGAGGGCCGTGACCCTCGCCTAGATCACCGCCCCCGGCCGACTTGCGGTAAGGGCCTGCGAGCCCTCACTGGATGCGGGGCGAGGGCCGCCGACCCTCATCGATCCGGCAAGAGCCGCGACCCTCGCCGGATCCGGGCGAGGGCTACGACCTTTACCCCGGATTTGGGCGAGGGCTCGCGGGCCCTCGTCGGCGGGTCGGCCGGCTTCGCCGGCCCTGGCTAGGCCCGTCAACCTCGACCGACACTCCCCCATCGTGGCCGGCCCTTCCCGACGACGGGGGGAGGCAACGAGGGCTCACGAGCCATCGTCCAAATCCGGCGAGGGCTCGCGGCAGTCGGCCGGGGTCGGTGACCCGGCCGACCCTCCCCCTCCATCGCGGGCCCTTCCCGGCGGCGGCGGGAGGCGGTGGCGGCAAGGGCTCAGCCCTCGGCCCGCCTTCCTTCGGCCACCTTTTTTTTTTTTTTTTTTTTTTAAATTTTAAGTTTTTAAATTTTAAGTTTTTTTATTTTTTAGAATATTTTAAATAAATTTAGTTTTAAATTTAATTTAATTAATTTTTATATTTATTATTTACCACATCGAGATAAAACGATATCGTTTTTGCGTTTTCACGCCACGTTAGCGTGCAAAATGACAATGTTTTGCACTCACCTTCTCGGAAAATTGCCACGTCAGCAATTTGGTTGGATTTTGGCCGAAGTGGTGGCACTTAAGTGATCTATTTTGTTCCGATTTTGGCACTTAAGTGTACATTTCCAAACTTTTGGCACTTAAGTGTCAGTACCAAGTTTTGGCACTTCAGATGTCCATACCTCCTTGTTTCTCTTAGATAATTTTTAAAGATGTATCTGTTCCAAGTCCTTATAGTCAATGCAGAATATAGGGTACTTGTTTCTCTCAGATAATTTTATAGATGTATTTGTTTCACTTCTTCTTTTGAACTTGTCTTTGGGTTTTCACGGCATGTTGATTGTCTATGTCACGTTTGTGTCTACACCTAACAGTGTGCACCGGTTTGCATATTCTAAACCTCAATTTGCTATACGCGGTATTCATTAGCTTGTATTTCAGTTAATTAGAGTATCTGATAAATTGGTTTGATAGCCTAGGGTTATTTTGATGATGGATTTTGTATCAGTGGTCACGATCTAAGCATGAGAACTAGGAAACTATAAAAGCCTAATCCACCAATAAAATTTAGGTGGGAAAACAATTTTTGGACAGAACCTTTACCGTCTTTCCTTGAGGATGGAAGAGGGTGGTCAAATTCGTGTCGTGAATGTCGTGATATATTGTGGGTCCTGCAATGCCTGTTCTGCATTTGGGGTAATGCTTTCAAACTTTGTGCTGGGTAGGATCCTGGAGAGGAATTCATTCAAGCATGTTATATGGATGACGGCAATGAAGACCAAAGACTTCCGCATCACCGTGAATCTGAGGAATTTGTTTCCTTGGAACAGCAGCTTGAAGGTATGCATTCTGAGGAAGCATTATTATGAGACACAATGAAAAAAATCTGTTTCCCCAATTCATTAGAGGCTATCATGTTCTTGCAGAATTTGGCTACTTCAGTTTTCTATGGGATTCTGACAACTATGAAATAGATGAGGAATTGAAGAAAATCTGTGAGGAGTGTGGATTCTCCTATATGGTATGTGGCGATTCATCTAATTCAATTCAGAATATTATGCCGCATAATCATTGGCCTTGGTGGTTTATAGTTGCTCCAGGATAATATACATACAAACATATATATACACATTCTTTTCGTGTTTGCCCATGTTGTGGAACTAGACCTGGGTCATGATCATATGTTCCATTGCTTGTTTAACTTATCCTTTGGTGAATGATCTTGTTTGAAATTTAATCAGACATTGTACTTGCATTGTTTACATGTTCTAAAGAGACTGATGTCTATTTTCTGCCTACTGTGATAATCCCACTGACGACCTTGGTCCCCCTTAAGCTGCTCTACCCTTCCAATGTCAAGCTTGTTTGCTAAGTCTGACGGTCAACACCTGCTAACGACCCTTCTAACGTACGAGGATGTAGATCTGTCGGAGGCATATTAATGAGCATAACCCAATCTACTTGCCGTCCTCTACATTCACTAGATGCGCAGGGGGCCCGACCCGATTTATGTCGGGCGGTCGCACGACATGACTAATGCGATCGAATATCATGGGGAAAAAAAGAGCGGGCCTCAGATTCACGAGCTGCCAGGGCATGGGTGGCTTGCTAGAACAAAATATACCTCACTCGATCGAGCTTTCCCTAGTCAAGGTCGAGCCAAAAAAAAATGTGATAAAAATAGGAGAAATCAAGAAACGGAAAGAAGAGTTTCTTTAACTGAAAAAACCCAGGGCGAAAAATCGATAGTCATTTAAGAATAAGGTAGGTCTTACAAAGAAATCAGCGGTTAGGATACGCAACTATCTCTTTTTTCTTTTTCTTTTTTTAAATGGGGGCATGAAAAAGGCAAATGGCTATGATATGCAAGTAGCTTTTTGAGGAATCAGAATCGTTGTCCATACGTTAAGCTTTGAGTATTTAATTATGGAAAAATGACACAATGTGCAACATAGTTTTTAAATTTTTAATGTTCATATAATGTTGTTCTTAAAATTTTAAATTATTTAATGTGGTATATGTTCAATTTACCTCTTGGACTATATGAAAATGTTCAATGTTGTTGAATGTGATCTATAGACTCAACTTTGATAACAAAATTAAACTAGTCATTCTTCATTTGTTACTATTTAGGAGTTTTTGTAATCACACCGTCCCCATATATTATGATATCCCTGAATTTCAATCCATTCCCTAAACAAAATTTTTTCTTTATTTTTACCTTTTTAAAATTTTTTGATCTTTATAAATTTTACAATAGTTCTACTTAAATATTTATTTTTTCAAAACTTTATGATCTCTATAACAAAAGAAGTACAAACCTCATTTAGAGTTATACTAGTTTTATATTCTTTCTTTTTTGAGCACAAGTGTTTTGATAAGAATATTTATAGGAACCACTGTAATTTATCTATAATTAATCATACTTATATTAATCTAAATGTTGTTCTCAACTTTTTTTAGATAGATGAAATTTGCAAGCTTTAACCTTTTTGTGTTTTCCAATTTAAATTTTACTAAAAAAATTTATTTTTTGATCGGCCTTACTCTATATCTACTCTAACTCTAATCGTAGGATTCAAACCCTTACCTCACTTTTCCACGTTGGAAGGTAGCTACTGGGTAGTGGTTATCAATTAAGAGAAATTGAAATAGCAGGAATATCAACTTTGACAAACTCTACCTGGACGGCAATCCCGTGGGCCGGACTCGCCATCGCTCGAAAGGTCGCATGAACTTGTACAAAAAACTCATGTTTGTCACCCAATTCACGTTGTCATCCCTGTCTGGTGTGAACTTTGTCCTGAAAATCGGAATGCCGTGAGCTGACCCGTCATCGCTCTCCTCCCGTTCAATGAATCTGGACACAAAAAGCATTATTTTTCTCTAGAGTTTTCTACCCGGAAAAAAAATCCCAAGTCAGACGTTCTCTCCCCTTCCACCGTTTGACCCTATTAATTTTTTTGCCTAAAAAAGGAGCATAAGCATCGTTTTTGGCATTATAAAACGCGCAACTTGCTCCTCCGCCCCTCGCTTTTTCTTGTTTTCAGGAAAGCTACCGAGTGCCCCGCCTGCGATATCGACGAAAATGGTCGTCCCCGACAAGGTAATTGGCTTCCGCTCTGCGTTCTTGTCTTATGGATTGCTTTTCTTTAGACCTCGATCGGTCAGGAGAGGAGGGAAGGTCTGAGATCGAGCGATATCAGGTCGCCCGGTTTTGTTTTATTGGGGGTTTTTTAGAGATGACTCTGTTTTTTGCGTTTCTCGATGCTGCTGGGCTTCTGGGTTTTGGGTAAGCTGCTGTTACGGTGGAAAGATTTTTTTAGCCTAGTTAGGATTTGTTTGCCGTGGTTTTGGGATTCTTGGAACGGGGGACTTGAACCCTTGAACGGATATGATCTCTGTGGGAGGTGCTAAGGAAGAATTGAGCAGCATCCTGAAGGGAAGTCTCAAAAGAAGAAAAGTTTCCAGTATGAATTATGTGAAGGGGCCGGCTTGAGGGCTTACTTGCTCCTAATTGAACTAGTTTGGCTTGATGTCCTTCCATCTTGGATTCACGTGGATGTCACCCCACCCTATGGCCATGGTGTATTGGATGGATAATGAGATCCACAGGCAAAAATTGTTGGGATGGATTGTTTTGCACACGCTCTGACAGCTTAAAACTTTTGAAACAAGTGTTTGTTGAGGATCTCGAGTGAGTTAGCAAGAAGCTGTCCTCTTCAAGGGACATGAAGGTTGAGTCTTGGTAACGGGCTGGAAAAAGTGCAGCCATTACCTTATATAATGTAGCAAGTTGAGTAAAAAAGAAAACATTAATGTGGTAGAAAAAAGGTGTGGAGGTCTAGTTGACTTAAGATCTGACTGCCACTTTTCTGGCGGATGTCATTGCCTCTTTATATGGTGCCAAAGTTAGAGCTTGTACTGTGGACAGAGGCATAACTGTACTAGGAGAGAATTATTATATTGCAGTCCACTTTGAGGTCCTTATAGTCAATGCAGAATATAGGATACTTGTCTGTCTTAGATAATTTTAAAGATGTATCTGTTTTAGGTCCTTATAGTCAATGTAGAATATAGGGTACTTCTTTCTCTTAATTGTTCTTAAAGATGTATTTGTTTCACTTTGAAAACTTGTTCTTGGGTTTTCACGGCATGTTGATTGTCTGTGTCACGTATGCGTCTGCACCTAAGGGCATGCACTGGTTTGCATATTCTGAAGATCAATTCACTATACTTGGTATTGATTAGCTTGTATTTCGGTTAGTTTAGAGTATCTAATAAATTGTTTTGATAGCCCAGCGTTATTTAAATGATGGATTCTGTATCAGTGGTCATGATCTAAGCATGAGAACTAGGAAACTATAAGTCTTTTCCACCCATAAAACCTAGGTAGGAAAACAATTTTTGGATAGAAGCATTATCATCCTTCCTTGAGCATGGAAGAGGGTGGTTAAATTTATGTCGTGAATCTTGTGATATACTGTGGATCCTTCAATGCCTGTCCTGCATTTGGGGTAATGCTTTCAAACTTTGGGCTGGGTAGGATCCGAGAGAGGAAGTCCTTCAAGCATGGTATATGGATGACAGCAATGAAGACCAAAGACTTCCACATCACCGTGAACCTAAGGAATTTGTTTCCTTGAAGCAGCTTGAAGGTATGCATTCTGAGGAAGCACTCTTTTAAGATACAATAAAATAATTCTGTTTTCCAATTCATTAGGAGCTATCGTGTTCTTGCAGAACTTGGTGTTCTCAGCTGGCGATTGGATGCTGACAACTATGAAACTGATGAGGATTTGAAGAAAATCCGTGAGGAACGTGGATACTCCTACATGGTATGTAACTTCATAATATTATAACGCATTTTCACTGGCCTTGGTAGTTTGTAGTTGCTTCAGGATAATATTAACATTCGTGTTTGTCCATGTCGTGGAACTAGACCTGTATCATGATCATATGTTCCCTGCTTGTTTAACTTATCTTTTGGTGAATGATCGAGTTTGAAAATTAATCAGATAATGTACTTGCATTGTTAGGGATTGATGCTCACACGTTTTGAAAAGACTGATGTCTTTTTTCTGCCTAATGTGATGATCCCCCCGAGGACCTTGGTCCCTCTTAATCTGCTGGACACTTCCAATGTCAAGCTTGTTTGCTAAGTCTGATGGCATGAAACTTCTTTTATTTTTGCCCAGGATTTCTGCGAAGTTTCCCCAGAGAAGCTGCCAAATTATGAAGAGAAGATCAAGAACTTCTTTGAGGAGCATCTCCACACTGATGAGGAGATTCGTTACGCTGTGGCTGGAAGTGGTAAGTCCCTGATTTTCTTCTCTCAGCTTTCTATATTCTGCTTTCCATTGAATTCTCTAAACTTTGTCTTGTCATCTTAGGTTATTTTGATGTTAGGGACAAGAACGATGGTTGGATTCGTGTGTGGGTAAAGAAAGGTGGAATGATTGTTTTACCAGCTGGAATGTACCATCGCTTTACCCTCGATTCAGATAATTACATTAAGGTATTTACAATACATGCATACTTCACTTCTTTGATCCAGCACACATGGAGGACACAAAACACACACACAGACACACATGAAGAGAACGAGAGAACTAGATTTGGGCCTTCTAAACTTGTTGCAGCTGTTTTATAATCGGTGGAAGAATGAATTTTCTAATCAGCAGAAAGAATTTTTGTTTACTCTCTGCTAAGTGATCTTTTTATATAGGCTATGCGACTGTTCGTTGGTGATCCAGTTTGGACCCCATTCAATCGTCCCCATGACCATTTACCAGCGAGGTATTGATCCATCCTTTCCTTCCAGTCGCTTACATCTCCAGTTTCTCTGATGTTTCACATACGCCATGTTGCTCCCGAGTCTTAGAGAATCAATTCTTCCTTGCAGGAAACAGTATGTTGAAGCTTTTGTGCAGAAGGAACGCAATGATCATGCTGTCAATGCCGCAGCATAATGTGTGTACCCCTGTTGGGCTTTCATGAGATATAAACACTCGAGGATATGCCTTGGTCTGTAATATGTGGCTTCTCAGCTTGAATTATCAATTTGCCCTGACTTGGCTTATATGGCACTGGGTTGTTATGCTTATAGTTATGTGGTTTCGGATCTGTATCTGGGACATTGGCTGGTCCTTGTGGATAGACAAACGAATAAAAGCGGTTGTGCCGCCTTATGCTTTGGGCCTGTTGTCTATTTCAACGATCTTCTAGTGGGCGATTTGTCCCTCGAATATCTTCATCTTTTTGGGGGCATAAACTCAGTATGAAATGAATATCGTGTTCCGCCGGAAGTTTAATGAAGATGTTGCCACGAAACGTGTCGATGCGGTAAAATGGTAAATTGTGTGTCGCATGCGTGGAGGGCGATTTCTAATCATCTGCTCTGGTGGGCTAGTGATGAATAGAATTTCGGCATTTTGCTTGTTGGCATCTAGAGATTCTTGTGGAGGCCAGTTTGTAGCACACCCTCAACAGGTGACATGCGAAATTCTATGTCCAGCTCGAGTCCAAGTTGCACTTCTCTTGCAAATTCGGGTGGCCACTGTGCATAGACTCTGAACAATCGGAAATGGGAGTGTTCCATTTGAATGAGGATGTCTTTGAATCGGACTTTGAACGCTCCGAGTGCTCCGGTTCGATTCGAGTTTTTGCACGCTTAAATTTAGGTTAGATTTTGTTGACGGGCTCAAACTCTAAATGTAATCTTCAACACTAATTGCGTGCCAAAATAGGATTTTGTAGGATAATCAACCCAACTCATGATATTATTCTGAACTCAAAGGTTGGTTAAAAAATTCCCTCTCTCAACCCACTTCTAGCACATTTTCTTTACCCCATATCGCATTGACTTGCAGATGATCTGGATACGAATTTCAAACTATGCGGCTTCCCTTGAGATTGTGTATACTTGTTCCCATTTTAACTTCACTAAGTGGTATTCAGAGCCAATTTCGACACATTAGATTAAGTCGGCACATCAGGTTCAATAAAAAAGAATACTATATCCAAGCCATGGATCACGGTAGACAATTGGCATTTCTTCCCGGCTGACTTAAATCCCAAGAATCTTCGTCGAGCTAGATTTGAATTCAAGACCTTTTGGGGTTCACCAATTGATTTTACCAACTCGATCGAACCGTTCTCAATAATATTTAGAGCCAGTTTCGACACACTAGATTAAGTCAACATGTCGGGGCCAATCAAAAGGAATACTAATATCCATGCCACGGATCAGGTTAGATGCCTGACATTTCTTCCCGGCCGACTTAAATCCCAAGAACCTTCGTCAAGCAAGATTTGAACTCGAGACCTTCCGGGTTCACCGATTGGTTTCACCAACTCGGTCGAACCATTTTCAATGTTGTATCGGGTCGGCCCACCTTTTCTCTTCACCCTACTAAAGTGGCCCATCTCCAAATCACTTTCTCAAGGCCCAACCACAAAAACCAGGAGCTTCCCCTCCCAAATTCTTAAATCCCTCTGTCCGCCTCAGTCGCCTTCTCAAGCTCTCCATCGTCGCTGCTCTTCTCTGCTGCCTTGTGCGGACCGTGCAGGTATGTATGGCTTTGACGCTTGTCTCGAGTCTTGCATGCGGGGCGTGCTTCTTGATCCGCCGCCATTTCTTGGGTCATGGAAATGCCAAGATTTTACGGGGGTTTTTGTTACCAATTTGTCCGTGCTGGCTCGGCGCTAGCTCGTCCCTTGATTTGGGTTCTTGGGTTAGTGTCGGTACGCGTTGGCGATGCCGTTTCGTTCTTTTAGGATGTAGTTCTTGTGCAGTTCCAGTTGCGGGGATCAGGGTGGATTGTGAATGTTTTGTGTGGAGCTCCCCGTGCCCGCGAGGTGTTCGACCATATTCCTAGGAGAGCCTTGGTGTTGTGTTTTTGCCCACTTGAGGGGGGAGAAAGGAGGGATGTAGAGCCTCGGGTTCTTAGGTTTGCGATGGCACAGTTCGAAGGTTCCGTTTCGAACAACGTGGATGATTTTGCGTAGTTTTCCCATGGCTGGAACAGTTACCGTGGGCTTGCTACTCTCGCTACATTTTTCTAATCAACCTTGTCTCTATTTCCTTTTATTTTTTCCCCTTAAATTTCATTGAAGGAAAGATTCTAGTCGTACAAAAAAGTGGAATGGTTTTCAGATGGGAGCTTGAACTTTTACTAACTCTAGTTGTTTTGTGTCTGGAAATGCGCACTATTTGCTTGAGGAGAGATGGGATCAAGAAAAGGAAAATGAGCAAACATAATACAATGTTTGAGAGTATGTCCTATCCCACATCTCAAATAGGAAGAGACACAGAAAGCGTTTGGGCTTCTTGCTCCATATGCCTGCTTTAATCTTTGCCAAGCTAGATTGAGACATTGAATATTCAATCACTGAGTTGATCAAGCAGCATCTCAAGTTACTCTAAAATGGTTGAATCACTAGATTGAAGATTGCCGTCTAAATGTGACCTTGCCTAGTAATGTATTGTTAATTAAAAAATGTTTTACACTGTCGCTTCTCATAGTCTCCTGCAAATTAATCTAACTGGTTCCTTCTGAAAACTTTGCTAGTTTTTTTTATTATTCATGTATATTAGTTCTGTTCTATAATTGATCATTGTGAAAAATCAAGGATTAAGTGATTGGTGAGATATTTATTATTTGCCCAGTCGTGTAATAGTATTATGCTTTTCTTTGGCAGCATCTTTGTTTATTTTGTATGTGCGGGTGTGCTGTGTGTTCATTCTAGTTGTCCAAACATAGCTGTCTGGGGTTTGTCATGGAAAAAACTAATTTTGATGTCCCCTTCAGTGTTGCTGAGAAAGGGAAAAGCATGAATGCCTTCAAAGCTTACAAGGCTTGCGTGCCGATTGCATGGAGCCCCAACTTGTACATAACCTTGGTTAGGGGCATTCCTGGAACAAGAAGACTTCACCGGCGTACATTGGAGGCGCTGCGGCTTGGCAAGTGTAACCGAACTGTTATGAGATGGAACACCCCTACCGTTAGGGGAATGTTGCAACAAGTAATGATTAGTCAGTTACTGCATTTTAGTTTTGTTTATCAATTATATTTGCTTACTTGAAGAATCTATTACATGATTAGGTAAAGAGGCTAGTCGTGGTTGAAACAGAAGAGATGTTCAAAGCCCGTAAACAGAAGGAGGCAAACCACCGAGCTTTACGTCCGCCATTGGTCATAAGCCATCTGCCTGCCCCAGATTGCAGTTCTTAAAAGCAAACGTTGTCCTCTTAGGTCAGATCCTTCTCCAATGTTTTTTCGTCGGACAATACAGTTTCTAGATGTGTTATTGGATAGAAATCCATTGGCTGTACTAGTTCCATCATGATTGGGTGGTTTACCGGAAGATATATTTTGCTGTGAGTTAATTAATCAATTGATTGCTACGTATCTGGTGGAAGTGAAATAAAGGGCAGAGTTCACAATCCGGGTCCATGAAATTATACTATCGGCCTGTGGACAGTAAAAAAAAAAAGGCAGGCTGATATATTTCAGTGGGTGATTGCACTTTAACATTCTCCAGATATCTTGTTGCTGAGTTGGTGAATTTCCACCATTTTACTTGAAAGGGTTACCAACTGAAGTTTCATTCAGTTTTGTTTGCAAAATCTGTTGCTTTGAGAATTTGGAGCTCCTCTTCTAAGGAGGAGTCAAATTCACTCAATCCATCTTTATTAATATTGCTCAAGTTTATTTACTTTTGAAAAGGCTGAGATCCTTCCAATCTGTGTGGTCTTCATTCATCCATTGTCATCTGAGTCTCATCGTGATATCCTTGGCAAAGGTGCTTGTGGCTTATTAGTCTGATTACCATCTCATGCATGAAGCAAAGCTTCTTTACTTCCACTTAATACGAATAGATGTTTCTTCTCAAGGAGGAAGTTTTCTGAAGTATACTGCATGTTGAATAATCCATTGAAATATCCTTTGAGAGAATGATTTATAGTTCGACAAACTCTAATTTGAGATCTAACCTAGACGGTTTTGGGCACAGTATTTGTATTAAGACAATGTTTCACTTTATATTATGCTTCTGAGGATTACATTCTTAACTACTTTCACTGAGTACATAACTCTAATTCCAAAACCCTACACAAGTGCTCCTCCCTTAACAAATTCGGTGAAGGCCAACGCAACTAGTCCCAACATCGCAAACCTTCCGTTCCACAACTCGGCATCAGAAGTCATCAAACCATCAGACTTTGACTCAACCGTGACTCCTTGAAGCAGCGGAACAAGAGATGCGACCGAGAGCAGAATGCTCGTCCCTATGAACCACGGGAAGCCACCTTCACTGATCTGAGCGAACAAGTCCTGGCCTTTAGACAATTCAACCGCAATTGCTGCCACGAAGCCAATCATTGCGAGTCTGCCATTGATCCTCTCTGGTGCTGGCCCACTGAATGCAAACACATCGGTAAAGCCGGTGCTCACCTGTCGACACGATAAACGTTAGTATATGCAAGGAATGGTTACTAGGAGGAGTGACTTTCTCACTTGATCAAAACTCAAATCAGCATGAGTATCACCAGTGCAATTTCTTTGACAACATTTATCCTTAGCAAACTTCAATACTAATGTTTAATCTCTTTAAGTAAATAAAGGCTCCGTGCATAAGTAAGGCCTTCCCAAAACTCTTATTCATGTGCTAGGAGGCTCTCAAACATAAATATACCTTTGATTTCAATTTCGGGGATGGGTTCAGATCCGGCTTGCTCTCCTGCAACATTCATCACGTAACAATGTTAATTCAATAAACTTCCCAACATCACATCGCTGATGTTTTAGGCAAGATTTTTCGAAAATCTGCTACTTTACCTTAGCCATACACCTCACATGCAAGCCACCTCGAGGAGACAATCTAGGACTATTGCTGGCAGGGAAGAGCCCTCTCACAACAGGTTTCCTGGAACTAATGTCGACCACGGTCCTAGGACTCACAGGGACCGAGTGCATCAGGATTGTCGAGGCCATGATCTTCAAACGATGACCAAAAGTTTTGGGACAACCAGGAGAACAATACTCAGCTCAACGTGCGCAACTGAATCCACTCTGAGTAGAATGTAGTGCTACTGTCTTGGACTATAGAGTTAGTGATATGAAGTACTATTTATATAGTGCCGGGGAGGGAGAGACTGACGGATGGTGTTGGTTCCACGCGATGCACGTCTGTAGGGGGTTAAATGGTTTCACCTCGTCCGTTTAATGGGAAAGTGACGACGTGGGCCTTCAAATAGCCCTGAACAAAACAACGGACAAATTGGTTTGTGGGACTTCAGTTCTTGTTGGCTTCCGGACGTGAGGCCAAGAGAAGAGCGACGTAGTTCGAGGTTTTCGAGTTTGGTAAAGAACCAATTGGACCGGACAGAGAACTTTCAAGTACCGCTGTCCATTGGCATGACCTTGATGAAGACAGCATGCCCCGACTTCGCAGCTCAAGCAGGGCACGGTACTCTCTTCAAGTCTCTCTGCGTTTCAAAGGTGCATTCACAAGGATCTAGAGTTCTCTCGAGAAATTGAGCTTCGACAAGAATTCCGGTTCATGAGCATTCGATGCATCTTGGTAGCTGGCTATGATGAAGTTGACATTCGATCCACTTATGACCCGCTAGACCAGTGGTTGAAATATGTGTCGAATTCATCTACTGTTGGGCAATCTCTATCGGCTAGTGAGTTCATAACTCGATAACTTAAGATTCTAATTGAAAGCAGAATTGGCTAGATACGTTAATCAGCTCTAACTTGGGTTTGCTCGTAGTCGCTTTCCAATGATGAAGGCATAAGACTTCTATTTTGCATCAAAATGAAGTCTCGCACATCAGCACTGATATGCCGTGATTGAAGCACCTGAATTTCTGTTAGGTCCTGCAGATATATTAATGAGTTTATCTATATATTCTTTATCTGTCTCCTTATGATAGAGGTATTAAGCTTTTATTGCTCACAATGGAAAAATAAGTGCTCCGATTTTGAAGAGCATTGACTACACTTGCATCTCTGTCCCTACAATTCACATTTTTTGGACAAATTTTGATGCTGACGACATTTCATTGGAGAGGTCTTCAGGCCCGTTTGGTTCGACTTTGGGGAAATGGCTTTGCATTTCCCCAAGTATATTGGAGTGAATGGGCATTTTGTGAAGGCAAATGTGTTTGGGAACTCATTTTTTGTGTCTATTTTGCAAAGCAACTTTGAGGTGAAAAGAAAAATGAAAAAAAAGAAAAGAAAAGAAAAGAAAAGAAAAGGAAGAGGAGATGCAGCTGCGCGTGGAGAGGGGAAAATCATGGGGGATCGGTTGGTGGTGGTGGCGCTGGTGGTGGTGAGGAGGCGGCTAGCGGCGGCGGCGGCGGCGGCAATGGGGGAGGCGGCTCGCGCGCCTCAGGTGGCAGCACTTGGGTCACGCGACCCAGGCGACACCCGAGGTCGCGCGACCTCAGGCAAGGCTTCCCAACGACCAGATTTGGTCGCTCGCGGCTGAGCACGGCCCACCGCGAAGCTCGGCCGAGCAGCAAGTCTAAGGAAGAAGATGAACAGTGTTTTTGATGGCAAAAGGGGAAAATATGATTATCAGTAAGGGCAATATTTGAAAGAAAAAAAATTCATTAAATCTTAGACTAGCATTCCAAATGCTAGCATTTGACAAATGGAGATAAAAATGTGAACCAAACACAAAATATTTTCCCCAAGGGACTTTGGGGGCTCAAAGCCCCTTGGGAAAGCCGAACCAAACGGGGCCGAAGAGCATCTTGATAGGCATTGCAGGAGCTGACGCTATTGAACCAAACTTGCCTACAAACTAGGGAAATATACTCATCTTGGCTAAGCTTAACTGATCAATATTGTCTTCAAGGTTCTTGACTTTTCTAGTCCCTCATTGCAGCTGAAGAAAGCATCTTGATAGGCATTGCAGGAGCTGACGCTATTGAACCAAACTTGCCTACAAACTAGGGAAATATACTCATCTTGGCTAATCTTACGTGCCACTGATCTAATATTGTCTTCAAGGTTCTTGACTTTTCTGGTCCCTCATTGCAGCTGAAAGTTAAAGCTCGTTATAGACAGCACAACATCGACAACTGCCTGATTTGACATACCTCTCCTCATTTTGTGAAAATCGAAGACTAGTGGCATGATAACACTAAATCTATTATTATGCGACAGCATTTGCTCAAATTGTTACTTGGTATTGGGACAACGCGTGGTGAAGAAGCCACGCTATGGCCAGTTGAGGAGCGTTGCAACCATGCTTTGCGGTGAGGTAAGCAAATTTTCAATATATAACTTTGCTTTTGTGGAAGTTATCTCTAGTGAATCTTGGATGCATAGCCTTTCACATAACAATAGAGAATTAACATAGAAACATATTTGCCACTGATACATCACCAAGAAATCCAAAAATTTTGTTTCTAAGGAAATAAACTGTCGTCTGCATAATCCCACTGTCCCTGTGTGCTCTGATTCAATCCTCTCGCAAATTAAGAGGTTGGTTAGAGAAAGTAGTTTTTGGACTGTGAAGCGAAAAGTGTTCTAAGATAGGCATTAGATGTTGTGCTGTAAGTGGGCACTTCTAGTTTGGGTCTCTTAGTTGCCGTTTGTTCAGCATGTTCAGGATTGCTCGCCCTGCTTGTTTTTTATACTAATAAATTCTGCATATTCAAAAACAAGAAAAAAACCTAGTTTGGATGGTCACATACCGACTGGCTCTCCACCGGCAAGCTCTCAACGACTGCCTTCCTATAAAAGAACCCATGACCTAGAGGACTGGATGCTACTATCCCAATGCCGAGTTCTCCGAAATTGAAAGTCCTGTAAAAACTACCACACATCTTGAGGATAATAGGAGTGGAACTGCAAAGTGGAATTAATTCATCCTCTATTTCGCGAGTCCACAGAGAATACTCCGTCTGCATAGCTGTGTTTGGATGAATAGCATTAACTCTCTTTACCGTATCAATGCTAGCTTCTGACAAACCAATGTACTTCATCTTCCCTCCCTCCACCGGCTTCTTGAGTTCTCCCACCTATCTTACCAATTGCAACTGATTTAGTTAAACCAATTCTTCGCATTGTGTGTGCTCATTCTAGTTGTTCATCCATCGCTGTCTGCGGTTTGTCATGGAAAAAGCTAGTTCTGATGTCCCCCCTTCCAGTGTCGCTGAGAAAGGGGGAAGCATGAATGCCTTCAAAACTTACAAGGCTTGCCTGCCGATCCCATGGAGCCCCAACTTGTACATAACACTGGTTAGGAGGATTCCTGGAACCAGAAGACCTCATCGGTGTACACAGGAGGGGTCGCGGCTTCGCAAATGTAACTGAACTCTTATGAGATGGAACACCCCTACCGTTAGGGGAATGCTGCGACAAGTAAGGATTAGTCAGTTACTGCATTTTGGTTTTGTTTATTGACGTCATTTGCTTACTTGAATAACCGATTACATGATTAGGTAAAGAGGCTAGTTGTAATTGAAAGAGGAGAGGTTCAAAGCCTGTAAAGAGAAGGAGGCAAACCACCGAGCTTTATGTCTGACATTGGTCATAAGCCATCTGCCTGCCCCAGATTGCAGTTCTTAAAAGCAAACGTTGTCCTCTTAGGTCAGATCCTTCTCCGATGTTGTTTTGTTGGACAATGCAGTTTTTAGATGTGCTATTGGATGGAAATCCATTGGTTGTAATAGTTCCATCATGATTTGAGTGGTTTATCTGAGGATATATTTTGCTGTGGGTTAATTAATCGATCGATTGCTACATATCTGATGGAAGTGAAATAAATCTGGGTCCATGAAATCATACCATCGACCTCTGGACGGTCCAAAAAAGGAAAGGCAGAAAGAAGCTGTGATAAATATTCCAATAAGTGATTGCACCTAACATTCTCCAGATGTGTTGTTGCTGAGTTGGTCAATTTCCACCATTTTACTTGGAAGGGTACAAACCGAACTTTGGTTTAGTTTTGTTTGCAAAATTTGTTGCTTTGAGAATTCGGAACTTCCTCATCTAAGGACGATCCGAATTTGCTCAATCCTTCTTTATTATTGTTGCTTGAGTTTATTTACATCTATGATGCCTGAGATCTTTCTGATTTAGGTATGTCCTTTGTTCACCCATTGTCATCTGATTTTCATCCTAATCTCATTGGTAAAGGTACTTGTGTCTTATTAATCTGCAATTACCATCTCATATATTAAGCGACGCTTCTTTACTTCCACTTCAAACGAATTGAGGTTTTTTCTGAAGGAGGGAGTTTTCTTCAAAGTATACTCCATGTTGAATGATCCAATGAAATGTCCTTTGAGAGAATGATTTATAGTATAACAAACTCTAATTTAAGATTTTAACCAAGACGGTAAGGGGCACAGTATTTGTATTGAGACAATGCTTCACTTTATATTATGCTTCTGAGGATTACATTCTGAACTACTTACACGAGTGTATAATTCCAAAACCCTACACAAGTATTCCTCCCTTAACATATTCAGTGAAGGCCAACGCAACTAGTCCCAACATTGCAAACCTTCCGTTCCACAACTCAGCATCAGAAGTCATCAACCCGTCAGACTTTGACTCGGCCGTGACTCCTTGAAGCAGCGGAACAAGAGATGCAACTGAGAGCAGGATGCTCGTCCCTATGAACCACGGGATACCACCTCCACTGATCTGAGCAGACAAGTCCTGGCCTTTAGACAGTTCGACCGCAATGGCTGCCACAAAGCCTATCATTGCAAGTCTGCCATTGATCCTCTCTGGTGCCGGCCCACTGAATGCAAACACATCTGTGAAGTCGGTGCTAACCTGTCAACATGATCAACGTTAGTATATGCAAGGAATGGTTACTAGAATGAGTGACTATCTTACTTCATCAAAATTTAATCAGCAGAGTATCACCAGTTCAATTTCTTTGACAACACTTATCCTTCGGAAACTTCAATACTAATGTTTAATCTCTTTAAGTAAATAAAGGCTCCGTGCATAAGTAAGGCCTTTCCAAAACTCTTATTCATGTGCTAGGAGGCTCTCAAGCATATATATACCTTTGATTTCAATTTCGGGGATGGGTTCAGATCCGGCTTGCTCTCCTGCAACATTCATCACGTAACAATGTTAATTCAATAAACTTCCCAACATCACATCGTTGATGTTTTAGGCAAGATTGTTCGAAAATCTGCTACTTTACCTTAGCCATACACCTCACATGCAAGCCACCTCGAGGAGCCAATCTAGGACTATTGTTGGCAGGGAAGAGCCCTCTCACAACAGATTTCCTGGAACCAATATCGACTACGGTCCTAGGACTCACAGGGACCGAGTGCATCAGGATTGTTGAGGCCATGATCTTAAAACGATGACCAAAAGTTTTGGAATAACTAGGAGGATAATACTCAACTGAGCGTGTGCAGCTGAATGAACTTTGACTGGGCTGTTGTGCTACTTTCTTGGACTATGTAGTGAATAATATGAAGTGGTATTTATAAAGTGCCGCGGAAGAGAGAGAGAGAGAGAGAGAGAGAGAGAGAGAGGAGAGACTGGTGGATGGTATTGGTTCCACGCGATGCATGTTTATTGGGGTTAAATGGTTTCACCTTGTCCGTTTAATGTGAAAGTGAAGACGTGGACCTTGAAATAGCCCTGAACAAACAACGGACAATGATCTGTGGGACTTTAGTTCTTGTTGTCTTTCGAACGTGAGGCCAAGAGAAGAATGACATAGTTCGAGGTTTTCAAATTTGGTGAAGAACCAATTGGCCCGGACAGAGAACTTTCAACTACCGACGTCCTTTGGTGCGATTCGATGAAGACAACATGCCCCGACTTCACAGCTCAAGCGCAACACGGCACTCTCTTCTAGTCTCTCTTTGCGTTTCAAGGTGCATTCACAAGGAAGAATCTAGAGATTTCTCAAGAAATTGAGCTTCAACAAGGATTCTGGTTCATGAGCACTCGATGCATCTGGGTCAGTGGCTATGATGAAGTTGACATGTGATCCATTAATGCCCCGCTAGACCAGCGAACGAAATTCATGTCGAATTCGGCTACTGTTGGGCAATGTCCATCAGCTAGTGAGTTCGTAACTAGTCAACCTAAGGTTCTGATTGAAAACAGAATAGGCTGGATATGCCAATCAGCTCAAACTTGGGTTTGCTCTTTGTGGCTTTCCAATGATGAAGGCCTGAGACTTTTATCGTGCATGATTGAGGCACCTTAATTTCTGTTAGGTCCCTGCAGATCTTTTAACGAGTTTATGTATATATTTTATCTCTCTCCTTATAATAAAGGAATCGAGCTTTTATTGCTTACATTGGAGGAATAACTAGTCCGATTTTGAGAAGCATTAACTACACTTTATATCTCAATCCCTACGATTCATATTTTTTGGACAAATATTGATTCTGACAACGTTTCATTGGAGAGGTCTTTATAGAGCACCTTCATAGGCAATGCAGGAGCTAATGCTATTGAACCAAACTTGCCTACAAAGTAGGGGAAAATACTCGTCTTGGCTAAGCTTGATGCCTCTGATCTAATATTGTCTTCAAGGTTCTCGACTTTTCTGGTCCCTATATCATCGCAGCTGAGAGCTAAGGCTCGTTGTAGACATCCCAACATCAACAACTGCCTGATTTGACATACCTCTCCTCATTTTGCAAAAATCGATGACTAGTGGCATGTTAACACTAAATCTACTATTATGTGACTCAGTGTTTGCCCGAAAGTGTTACCTGGTATTGGGATAGCGTGTGATGAAGAAGCCACGCTATGGCCAGTTGATGAGCATTGCAACCATGGATCGCAGTGAGGTCAACAAATTTTTGATATATAACTTTGTTCTTCTCTAAGTTCTCTCCATTGAATCTTGGATGCTTAGCCTATCACATAACAATAGAGAATTAATATAGAAAAATATCTGCTCCCGATAATATCACCACGAAATCCGAAAATTTTGTTTTTTAGGAAATAAACTGTCCTCTGCGAAATCCCATTCTCCCTGTGTGCTCTGGTTCAATACTCTCGCAAATTAAGAGGTTGTTTAAAGAAAGACTTGGTACTCGTTTGATTTTGAAGAGAAAAGTGTCCTAAGATAGGCATTAGATGTTGTGCTGTAATTGGGGACTTCTAGTTTCGGTCTCATAGTGGCTGTTTGTTTGAGGTAGTAGGAGGATAGCTCACCCTGCTTTCTGTTGTCGATGCTAATAAATTCTGAATACCAACAAAAAGTAATTTGCCAATTTTGGATGGTCCCATAATCTGGATTCTTCTGCCAATGGACTAATGATCGATATTGCCAAAATAAATTGCAGAGACATACCAAATGTCTCTCCAGGGGCAAGCTCTCGATGACTGCCTTCCCACCAAAGAATCCACGACCTATCCGAATGCCAAGTTCTCTGAAAGACACCTATCTTACCACTCGCAACTGATTTAGTCAAGCCACTTTTTCACATTCGTGTGTTCGTTCTAGTTGTCCATTCATCGCTGTCTGGGGTTTGTCATGGAAAAAGCTAATTCTGATGTTCCCCCCTTCCAGTGTCACTGAGAAAGGGGGAAGCATGAATGCCTTCAAAGCTTACAAGGCTTGCTTGCTGATCGCATGGAGCCCCAACTTGTACATAACACTGGTTAGGGACATTCCTGGAATCAGAAGACTCCACCGGTGTACATTGGAGGCGTTGCAGCTTTGCAAGTGTAACTGAACTGTTATGAGATGGAACTTTATGAACGTCATTGCTTACTTGAAGAATGTATTACATGATTAGGTAAAGAGGCTAATCCTAATAGAAATAGAAGAGATGTTCAATGCCCGTAAAGAGGAGGCAAACCACCGAACTTTACGTCCGCCATTAAGTCATGAGCCATCTGCCTCCCCCAGATTGCAGTTCTTAATGGCAAACATTGTAATCTTAGGTCAGATCCTTCTCCAATGTTCTTTTGTCAGACAATACAGTTTCTAGATGTGTTCTCGCATACTAATTCATTGGTTGTAATAGTTCCATCATGATTGGGCGCCCTTTTTGAAGATACATTTTGCTGTGAGTTATTTATCAATTTTTTTCTACATATCCGATGGAAGATATTTCAATGGTTGATAGCAACATCCTCCAGAAACGTTGTTGACGAGTTGGTGAATTTCCCCCATTTTTGGAAGAGGTAAATTTGAAGTTCGATCTAGTTTTAGTTGCAAAATACCTTGCTTTGAAATATCCTCTGAAATTCCACTCATCCAATGAATGATCCAAACTCACTCCATTCATCCTTTTTATTGTTGCGTTAATTAATTTATTTACGAAATGTTTGATATCCTTCTGACTCAAGTGTGTTCTTCATGCACCTTTTAGTCATCTGGGTGAAATCATTGGCAGAGGTGCTTGGGGCTTAATAGTTTGCAAATACCATCTCAGATATTAATCAAGGCATGTCCTTTAGACGTTTCATTTACGGAAGAATTATATTTCAACGTATACTCCATGTTGATTAATATCTTGACATATTCTTTGATAGAACGAACTACAGTATGAATACCGTAAATTGAAATCTAATCAATAAGGCATTATGCACAACATTTGCACTCAAGTAATAGTTCAATCTATTTGCTTTGGAGGATTACATTCTGATTTACTCTTTTCCAAGTATGCAACCTCAATTCCAAAACCCTACACAAGTGTCCCTCCCTTGACAAATTCGGTGAAGGCCAACGCGACCAGTCCCAACATCGCCAACCTTCCATTCCATAACTCAGCATCAGAAGTCATCAACCCGCCTGACTTCGACTCGACTGTGACTCCTTGAAACAGTGGAACCAGAGATGCAACCGACAGCAGAACACTCGTTCCCAAGAACCACGGGATGCCACCATCACTGATCTGAGCAAACAAGTCCTGACCTTTGGACAGTTCGACTGCAATGGCCGCCACAAAGCCAATCATCGCCAGTCTGCCATTGATCCTCTCCGGTGCCGGCCCGCTGAATGCAAACACATCTGTGAAGCTGGTGCTCACCTGTCAATATGATTAGCTACGTTAGCACTAGATGCATTTTCTATCACACAGTTATCATCCAACTAACTTGTCAGAATAGTGTCACCAGTTCGATTTTTATAACCACACTTATCATTAGGAAACTTCAACCCAACAGTTAAACTTTTTGAGTAGATAACGCCATATGGAATGCCTCCTTAAAGCTCGGTTTCATGTGCTGGTGGACTTTTAAGCATAAATATACCTTCCGTTTTGGCTTCGGGGATGGGGTTGGTGTAGGCGATGAAGAGGGAACGTCAGAAGCTGGTGTCTCCGTGCTACCTTCCGGCTTGATCTCCTGCAATATTCACCACGCACCAATGCCTATTCAATCGACATCCCAGTATATCATATTCCAGTCGCATTAATCGAAGGGCAAATCGTGCTACTTTACCTCAGTCATACACCTTACGCGCAAGCCACCTCGGGAAGCCGTCCTAGGAACATGGTAGGCGGGGAAAGCCCTCTCAAGACAGATCTCCTGGACTTAATCTCGATCGCGGCACTAGGACTTGCAGGAATCGTGCGCATCAGGACTGCTGAGGCCATGATCTTCGAACAATGACCAAAAGTTGACACTCAAAAAAGCTGCTATTAAATCGAATTTTACTAGTTTGAAGCGGCGTTGTGTTTGGACTATGGAGTGAGTGGAATGGGGTCGTACTTAAATAGAGAGAGAGAGAGAGAGAGAGAGAGAGAGAGAGAGACTGGTGGACGGTGTTGGCTCCACGTGATGCGTGTTCGCGGGAGGTTAAATGGTTTCACCTTGTCCGTTCAACGTAAAAGTGACGACGTGGACCTTCAAATAGCCCCGAACAAACAAAGGACAAATGACTTGATGGGTCCTTAGTCTTGCCAGTCGGCTTTCGAACGTGCGGCCAAGAGGGGAGTTACGTAGTTCGAGGTTTTTCACGGTGGAGAAACGCGTCGGACCTGCAATTCTACTTCCTTGGCGTGACATTGATGAAAACGACGTGACCCTGACATTGCAGATCAATCGTGATACGCCACTACTCTCTTCCTCTCTTTCACGTTTCAAGGATAGGAAGGATCTAGAGCTCTCTTGAGAATTTGAATTGCAACAGGAAAATTCGGTGCAGGAGCACTAGTTTATCTGGATTGTCCATTATTAATATTGCTGTTGCTAGTTGATTTACATCTGGAAAATTCTGAGATAATTATATCCTTTCACCTTTTATTCATATGAGTCTCGTCATCATCTCATCAACAGAAGGCTTGCGGCTTATTAGTGTGTGATTACCATCTCGTAAATTCATCGACGTTCTTTGCTTCCGCTTCAAAAGAATTGATCCTACTTCTTACGGAACGAGCTTTCTTAAAAGTATACTCCGTGGTATATAATACATCAAAATATCCTTTGAGAGAATGATCTATAGTATGTTAAGTTGTTAACTAATGCAATGTGAAATCTAACCAAGAAGGTATTGTGCCCAATCTTTGTATTAAGACTATGGTTCTCTTTATTGGCTTCTGAGGATTACATTCTGAACCTACACAAGTGTTCCTCCCTTGACGTACTCAGTGAAGGCTAGTGCGACCAGTCCTAACATCGCCAACCTTCCATTCCACAACTCTGCAACGGAAGTCATCAACCCGTCCGATTTGGACTCGGCCGTGACACCTTGAAACAGCGGAACGAGAGATGCGACCGATAGCAGAACGCTCGTCCCTATGAACCACGGGATCCCACCTTCACTAATCTGAGCGAACAAGTCTTGGCCTTTGGACAGTTCAACCGAAATGGCCGCCACAAAGCCAATCATGGCGAGTCTGCCATTGATCCTCTCTGGCGCTGGCCCGCTGAATGCGAACACATCAGTGAAGTTGGTGCTAACCTATCAACATGATCAACGTTAGTATACGCAAGAAGTGGTTATTTTTTCGGTGAAATTAATTAGTCAATGTAAAAATGCCAAATAACTAGTGAATTTCGCATAACTATTGTATGCACATCACGTCTATCGCAACACTTTTAGTCCGAATAACTGGTCTTGTCTATGTATTTGAAATAGTTACAAGAGGACTATAATTGGTAGACAAAGTAATCATGTTTTAGAATGAGTGACTATCTCACTTAATACGAAATTCAATCGGGGGAGTATCATCACAATATAATTTCTTTGACAGCACTTAACATTAGGACACTTCAATCCTAAAGTTTAATCTCTTTGAGTAGATAGAATCTACGTATTTAGGTAAGGCCTTCCCAAGACTTGGATTAATGTGCTAGGAGACTCTCAAGCATCAATATACCTTTGATTTTGATTTCGGGGATGGGTTCAGATCCGGCTTGCTCTCCTGCAACATTCACCAAGTACCAATGTTAATTCAATAAGCTTCCCAATATCACATTGTTGACTTTATAGGCAAGATCATTCGAAAATCTGCTACTTTACCTTAGTCATACACCTCACACGGAAGCCACCTCGAGGAGCCAACCTAGGACTATGGTTGGCAGGGAAAAGTCCTCTCGCAACAGATTTCCTGGAACTAAGGTCGATCGTGGTCGTAGGACTCACAGGGATCGAGTGCATCAGGATTGTTGAGGCCATGATCTTCAAACAATGACCAAAAGTTTTGGGAAAACTAGTAGAAGAATACTGAAAGGATGCAATCGAATCGAATCCAACAAAATTGAAGTACTAGCGTCTTGGACTATAGTAAAATGAGTGATCTGAAGGGGTATTTATAAAGTGTTGGAGAGAGAGAGAGACTGGTGGATGGTGTTGGCTCCACGTGATGCATGTTAGTCGGGGTTAAATGGTTTCACCTTGTCCGTTTAATGTGAGTAACGACGTGGATCCTCAAATAGCCCTAAACAAAGGACAATGGTTTGAGGGACTTCGGTTCTCGTTGGCTTTCCGACGTATGGCCAAGAGGGGAGTAACGTAGTTCGAGGTTTTCATCGGTGGAGAAACCCACTGGACCTTCACCTACCATGCATCGACGTGTCCTCGACGTCACATTCCAAAATGTATAATAAATGGGATGACATGGTTAAAATATGTCTCGAGTTTGAATCTAATATGAAATTCCGAATATTCTGAATTGGATATGTTGCAGACGTTCAAAATTAAGCAAAAAAATCCGAATATCAAATTCCCAAAGTTTGAATCTGCATTGGAGAATTTGGCCGCTGAAATAGGAAAGTTCAACTTTGACTTGGACTTGGATTTTGTTTAAAATATATAGAGATATGTTTTGGATAAAATCGAGCAAGATAGGAAACAAAATCCTATGAGAAGTTGGCAAAAGAATAAATGTTTCACTTATATATATAGACTTGTGGCCATAAATGGAAGAGGGTTGATCATGAAGAAGTGTCTTTGAAGCGCCATCTAGTCGTCGAGTGCTTGGGAGGGACTTTCTTTGTTGTTCTTGTCCATGAATTACATCCAAGAAATATTAGTGTTTGTAGCCGATTTAAATCTTGTGGTAAAATTTGTGTGTAATTCCTTCGTGAGATTGAGAGATTATTTCTTGAGGAATTTTGGGGCTAAACATTGCGTGCGTTGTTGGGTATGATTGGGGTTTGGAAAACACCGAAAGTGTTTGAGTAACTTGAGTGTATAATATCCTTATATCGCTTGATCTATAGTGAAATTCGTTGTTGCTCTCCCCGTGAATATAGGTCTTTACGACCAAACCACGTAAATCCGGTATCCGCTATATTTTCTTCTTTTGTCTATATTATTGTTTGATCGCTTGCATTTTCGCAACAGAGATGATAGTCTTTTCACACAAAAGATGGAGCTTTGAACATAACAACAACCTACTTATCGACGTATATATTCATGACACCTTGAAAACTACAAGAAAGGAGGATGACACAACTGTTCTTCCGCACAAAAGACGTAGTTGCAGACATAACCACCCGTCCAATATCAACATGTATATCTCCAACTATATATATGTATATGTATATATGTATATGTATGTGTGTGTGTGTCTATATATATTGCTTCACAATATCTTGCGTAACACGCTTACTAAACATTCATAAATAATCAAGGAGTAGTAACTACTCGATTCGTCTTTTTACACAACAACAATGCCATTTTGTAATTCATACTATATATAATCCATAGCATTTTTGGAATATGAGTTTTACAAACTCAAAGAAAAAGTAGTACTACTCATCTCGAAATGCCTATGACCAAACAACATAGCTATACACACCGACAATCTCGTAATCCTAGCAATTAAATGAGAATTAACATCAAAACCAAGTAAAATATTATAACAATTACGAATTAGCTAAACAATGCTTAAACGCTTACAAAACAACTCATATGTACTAATAAATCGCACACCCCAAGCACTTATCCAAGTCATTTGCCCTGCGGAGCTCCCATGCAAACCTTAAAATGTTTACTTCGGCCAAACAATTGCTTCAAATGGCTCTCGTCAAGCCTTATGGCTCCACAATACCATAAACTACCATTTCCATGAAGTTCATAGAAATATATAGATAACATCTTCCTAGATATTTAGAGAGAAAATATCCTTTAGATATTTTTGTCTTTCTCTAGATAATTCTAGAGAAAATATATTCCTAGTTATTTCTACATTCTTCATTAAATAATCTTCATTAATATATTTAGATATTTAGCTTATTTAGAAATAACTAAAATTCTTGAGAGAAGAAAGGAGGTGTATTTCTTCAACACTCTCCCTCACCGGCTACTTTTCTATCAGTGTAGATCGTGTCACCATGCGAAGTTGCTTTTTAAAATTTCCCAGCCGCCTTACCATCTTCATTTAACCTTTGTGCTCCTTCATGACTTCTTCCATTTTCAAAGCTAGCTACCCCGATTTAACATTGTCCGCTTTAGCTTCAATTGGCCATTTGACTGCGTCTTTCGATCGGGCTTTGTGAAGCTTGATATTAAACAACGCCAATTTAGTTTGTGCTTTAGTTGCTTTTTCCTTCATCTCACCTAACTCGGCATTCATAATCGACAACTCTTCTATAAGACCTTTCAGATTACAGCTTACGTGGCCGAGTCTTTCACTATCAGTTTTCACTTTGTGCTTCAACTGATTCAATCCCTCGCGAAGCACTTCATCATAGATATCTTGGTCCTTTTTGGTATAGGTCTTCTTCTTCTTACTCTTATTCCACCGATCCTTGCAGCACAGGATGTAAGGTGGAATTTGGCTCTTGTTCTTTGGGCAACCTTTCTTTTTCCCTGTCTCATGTTCTCTATTTTCCTTGAACTTTTGTAGTTTCTTGAGCTCACATTGGAGCTTCTTATGCTCTCTTCCTTCCATTTTGAGCTCCTTGTCCTTTTGTCTTAGCATCTCCTCTATCTTCACCCTCTTGATTCTCAACTTCTTCATTGTCTCATGCATCTTTTGTAGCTCCATCTCAAGGTTGCATGCTAGCAGCACCACTTTCTTCTTCGAGTTTGCCATCGGCTTGCTATTCTTCTTTGACAGTGTGACAAGGGTTGTCATATTATATAACTTGGTGATAGAGGAGGCTGTGAGCTCTTCTTTTTGCTCCTCTAGGACCTCTACTGTTATTGCTGGAAAGTCCCACTCCTTTTCACATCACCTTTGGGATAGAAGTTATGGCATTTCTTTCTATCTGCCTAAAGTAACAAACTCTAGTAAAGTGTCCTACTTTGCCATAGATGTAGCATCGTCCGCTACACCTTCCACTGCTTTCATCATTGCAATCATGCTCATAAGCTCCCCCTAGCTAAGTGCTCCTCCCTGCTGATCGCTTTTACTATTCTCCATGATTATTCCTTTGTTTGCCATGTTTAATGCTTGCACCATTTCTCCTCTAACCCTCGAACCCCTCTTTTATTATTGATGAGAGAACTTCATTTTACTTCGCCAAGACCTTAAAAATTTGTCTATCTTAAGCCTCTTGGTTGATCAATACATCCTCCAACTCGGTTAGAGTTGGCTCTTTTGCCCATCCACAAGTGGCCTTAACGATATCATTATATTCTAACCTTAATCCGCGAATGTTAATTCTCTCATCCTTGTCTAAGAGACAATATTCTGAGAATAAAATTTTGAAATTACTTTACAAATAGATTTCACTTTGGAGAAATATTGACTTGGCATCATATTTTGTGGCGAAACCAACAATAGCTCGTTTTGCAACTTTTGCAACTAGGCAATATTCATCCTCGCGAACAGTGCCGCCAAGTTATCACATGCCACATTTGGGGTCTTTGCGTTCTTGTTGTGTTGTAACACCTCATTTTCAATAGTCACAGCAAAAACATATAGAGCCTTACCTACTTTAATGTTCCACTTTATTAACTCGCCATCATTCATGGGTGGTGTGGTGTTGCCGCCACCCATGACATCCCACAAGTCTTGACCCAACAAATAAAACTACATGTGGGTACTCCAATTTTGTAATGGGCGCCGTTGAGCTTTTTGATACTGTTCACCATACTTGAAATATCAACTTGGATATAATGCTCTACACTTTACCAAGTAAGCTTGATCCTAGATCAATAGATCACGGTTCTTAATTGTGGGGAAATGTACCAAAAAAGTCATAAACCTATTGCATTGGTACCAATTCAGTCATTAACTTTTCAATTGGACCAATTCAGTCCTAAACCTTTTAATATTGATACCAATTCAATTCATCTGGCCAATTTTAACCGGCCGACAACGATGTGGACGTCGGCCGGTGACCGGACGCCGACGTGGAAATTTGTATGATTTTTTAATTATTTTTTCGATTTTTTATTAATTTTTTCTTTTTTCTTTTCAGTCTTCTTCCTAGCGGTGGCCGACGAGCCTCCGGTGAGGCTCGGCGGCCACTGGGCGAGAGCCGCAAAGCCCTCGCCTGCCGTCGGCAAGGGTTGCGGCCCTCGCCCAGCTCTCAGGGACGCGGGCGAGGCGGCTTCGCCCGGATCTGGGCGAGGCCGGCCTCCCTCGCGGCCCTAGGCGAGGCCGAGCGGCCCTCGCCGGCCGTCGGCGAGGGTCACGACCCTCGCTCGGCCTCGCCCGGGCCGCGGGCGAGGCGGCTTAGCCCGGATCCGGGCGAGGCCGCCTTGCCCCGGCCTTGCCGCGGCAAAGCGGCCTCTCCCACGGCCGGCGAGGCCGAGCGAGGGCCGCGACCCTCGCCGGCGGGCCGGCGAGGGCCACTCGGCCTCGCCCGGGCCGTAGGCGGGCGGCCTCGCCCGGATCCGGCGAAGCCGCCTCGCCGGCGGCCGATCTGGGAGAGGCCAGCCTCGCTCGCGGCCTTGGGAGAGGGCGGGCAAGGGCCACGACCCTCGCCAGACAAAAAAAGAAAAAGGAAAAAGAAAAAAAATTAATAAAATAATTGAAAAAAAAATAAAAAATCATAAAAATTTCCACGTCAGCATCCGGTCATCGACCGACGTCCACGTCAGCGTTGGCTGGCCAAAATTGGTCGGATGGACTGAATTGGTACCAATATTAAAAGGTTTATGACTGAATTGGTCCAATTGAAAAGTTTAGGACTGAATTTGTACCAATGCAATAGGTTTAAGACTTTTTTGGTACTTTTCCCTATAATTGTGTACTGGCAGAATTTCAATGTACTTCGATCCCTGACCATTTGCTCAAGTACAATGGTCCTTAGCCACTATTTTCGTGTACCACAATCCCGATCGGGCTGTTCACTATTCTGACTACTTGCTTTGATACAAATTGCTGAATTGCGGAAGTGTAAATTTATAATGTGTATGTGCATGTGGGACAAGACTTTGGCAAGTGATCAAGCGAAGCAGCAACAAGTGTAAGGAAGGGAAATGGTGTTTAATGGTTTAAGTGTATTACAGGACATGGGAATTTTGGTCTCAACTCTTGAGTTGCGGAAGTGTGACTCAAACATCAATTATTGAGGAACACACACGAGTCTCACTTCAAGAAAACGCACTCTTATTAATAAAGACACCCTCTTACAATGTTGATTGAGAGAACTCTTCTACACACTTGTGCGCCAAGCGCACACTCACTTAGGGAAGCTAAGCTTCCTCACGCACTCTCAGAGGGATGCTAATTTCAAGCTCCACAAAGAAGGGTGCTTGGTATTTATAGGCCTAAGGAGGTGACTATGCCTCCTAATATCTTCAAAAAAGTATCCTACACATATCCTTGATGTTTCTAGTCTACATAATGTTTCATTAGAAATATCTAAATAACATCTCCCTAGATATTTATAGAGAAAAATTTTCTTATAGGTATTCCTATCCTTCTCTAGATATTTCTAGAGAAAATATCTTCCTAGTTATTTCTACACTCTTCATTAAACATCTTTCAATAAAACTATCTAGATATTAAGGTAATATGGAAATATTTGAAATTCTTGAGAGAAGAGAGGCGATGCATTTCTTCAAAAGGATCTAGAGCTCTTTCGAGAAATTGAACAGCAACATGAATTCGGAGCATAAGCACTCAGTGCAACAAGGCTGTCCATCATTATTACTGTTGCTTTAGTTAATTTACTACTGGAAAATCCTGAGATAAGTGTGTTCTTCTTTCACCTTTTAGTCATTTGAGTCTCACCGTCGACTCATTCGCAAAGGTGCCTGCAGCTTATTAATCTGCGATTACCATCTTGTAAATTGATCGATGCTTATTTACTTTCGCTTCATATGAATCGATGTTTCTTCCTACGGAAGGAGTTATCTCAAAAGTATTCTTCACGTGGAATAGTACATTGACATATCCTTTGAGAAATGATCTACAGTATGATAACTGTAATGTCAAATCTAACCAAGAAGGTATTGTGCACAATCTTTGTATCAAGATAATGGTCAATTTATTGGCTTCTGAGGATTACATTCTGAACCCTACACAAGCGTTCCTCCTTTAACATATTCAGTGAATGCTAGCGCGACCAGTCCCAACATCGCCAACCTTCCATTCCACAACTCAGCATCGGAAGTCATCAACCCATCTGACTTAGACTCAGCCGTAACTCCTTGAAACAGCGGAACAAGAGATGCGACCGAGAGCAGAATGCTTGTCCCTATGAACCACGGGATGCCACCTTCACTAATCTGAGCGAACAAATCCTGGCCTTTGGATAGTTCAACTGCAATGGCTGCCACAAAGCCAATCATTGCGAGTCTACCATTGATCCTCTCAGGTGCCGGCCCGCTGAATGCGAACACATCTGTGAAGCCAGTGCTCACCTGTCAACATGATTAACATTAGTTCACGCAAGGATTAGTTATGAATTTAATCAGCAGAATATAACCGGTTAAATTTCTCTGAAAACACTTATCATTGGGAAACTTTTATCCTAACGTTTAAACTCTATAAATACAAAAAAGTGACATGTATTAGGCCTCCCAAAACTCGTACTCATGTGCTAGGAAGCTCTCAAGCATTAATATACCTTTGATTTCGATTTCTGGGATGAATTCAGATCTGGCTTGCCCTCCTGCAATATTCACCAAGTACCAAGGTTACTTCAATTAACTTCATAATATCACATTGTTCACGTAGCAGGCAAGATTGATCAAAATTCTGCTACTTTACCTTGGTCATACACTTCACGCACAAACCAACTTGGGGAGCCAACCTGGGACTATGGTTGACAGGGAAAAATCCTCTCACGATAGATTTCCTGGAACTAATGTCGATCACGGTCCTAGGACTTGCAGGGACTGAGTGCATCAGGATTGTTGAGGCCATGATCTTCAAACAAGGACCAAAAGTCTATGGAAAACTAGAAGAAGGGCACTCAACTCAAAGGATGCAACTGATTCGACTCTGACTAGACTGAAGTGCTACTGTCTTGGCTATACAGGGGCTTATATGAGGCGGCATTGATATAGTGCCGGGGAAGAGAGAGAGATGGAGAGGCTGGTGGATGGTGTTGGTTCCACGCGATGCATGTTTGTGCGGGGTTAAATGGTTTCACCTTGTCCGTTTAACGTGAAAGTAACGACGTGGACCTTCAAATAGCCTTGAACAAACAACGGACAAGTGATTCGTGGGACTTCACTTCTTGTTGGCTTTCGAATGCCAGGCCAAAATGGAAGCAACGTAGTTCGAGGTTTTCGATGGTGGAGAAACACATCGGACCTTCTACTACCATGCATCAGCGCGACCTTGATGAAAACGACATGCCACGGCTTTGCAGCTCAAGCACAACACGCCACTCCTTCGAGTTTCAAAGGCACATTCACTAGGAAGGATCCGTAGCTCTCTTGAGAATTTGACCTGCAACGTGAATTCACTCGTGCATCTGGGTCGCGGGATATGATGAGTGTTTCATGCGATTCCCTTATGACCCCCTAGACCGGTGATCGGAAAATGCGTTCAATGTGGGCAATGTCTATCAGCACAAACCTAAGAGCGTTTTACCAAAGCAGAAGGAATCCCAGTTCAAATAATTTCTGAGGTAGTGAGCTCATAACTCAATAGCTCAAGGTTCTATGTGAAGGCTGACCCAAGTGGATTTCCGATGATTGAGGCGTGATACTTCTGTTGTGCATCTTGATCAAAAATTAAGTCTCGCACATTATCACAGCGTTATTGAAGCACCCTAATATCTGTTAAATCCCTTTGGAAAAGCCAGTTTAAATACAAATTTGACCTCTCTACTTACGACAAAGATATCGAACTTCTGTTGCTTACACCTGTTCTCAATAGGAGGATAAGGATTCTGATTTTGAAATGCATTAACTACATGTATCAAAACTAATGATCAATCTCAGTTCCTTACATTCACATTTTTCAGACAGATTTTGATTCTGACAATATAGAACCGAACTTGCCTATAAACTAGGGGAAAGTATGCCTCAATTGATAACATATCAGAAATTCTTGCCGACCCACTTTGCCCGGTATTGGACATGCTTGTCATTAGAGGGATCAAGCAGAGTTGGTCAAAAGAACGGTTCGGGACAATTCGCCAAAGTCACTTTGAGAATAATTTTCAGCTAAGGAACATATTGCTCTCTGTAAGATGGAACAATTTTTTGAGTGTATCAGACACTAATCTATATCCACAGAAAGATTAACCAGTGTCTCTAAGCAACAATTTTCAGGCACCGAATATTATCTGTCTGTGTCAGAAGCTCTTCGGAACAACTTATGATTTCTACCGCATCGTGCTCCATCAGCTGAACCTCACCATTCCACAACCGATGAAATATCACATCAAAATAAAGCGCAGGCAGAGCATCTCCACCTTAAAACATAACACCTCTGCTTGTCAAATCCAAAAGTTCAGGCATACACTACAGTTTCTAACTCAACAAGCTCGTAGAATGGAATAACATAAATGTCTTTCACATCTTTGATTCTCTGATTTCTCAGGCTCCCCATGATGAGACTGCAATGTGGATATCACAACCAACGACCTCAAGCTTTGACTAGAGTATTCTCCCTTAAAACAACTAGTGGAAAGAACGAGGGAGAAACACCCCCATCGAGCAAATCCATGTTCAATCTTTCAATTATGCCGCGCATTGTCTTGGTGGAGTATTTGCATTTTTCCACGAAAACTTGGCAAATGATTCTAACTCTCTTTCCCCACTTACTTCATTCACAGCCACGACCTCACAAATTTCTCTCATCTGGTCTTGGCTAAGCTTAAGTGCCACTGAGCTAATATTGTCTTCAAGATTCTTGACTTTTGTGGTCCCTATATCATCAAAGTTAAAGTTTATTATAAACATCACAAAATTAACAGCCGCCTGATTTGACATCCTTCTCCTGATTTTGCAAAAATCGACAGCTAGTGGCATAGTAACACAAAATCTACTATTATGTGACTCAATGTTTGCCCAAAATTGTTACCTGGTATTGGGATAACGTCATCCCCCTGATGAAGAAGCCACGCTAGGGCCAGTTGAGAAGCAGTGCAACCATGCTTTACAGCGAGGTCAGCAAATTTTTGATATATAACTTTGTTCTTCTCTAAGTTCTCTCCAGTGAATCTTGGATGCATATTCTATCACAAAACAATAGAAAATTAATATAGAAACATATCTATCACTGATATATCACCAAGAAATCCGAAAATTTGGTTTCTAAGGCAGTAAACTGTTGTCTGCTGTATGCTCTGATTTAATCCTCTCGCAAATTAAGAGGTTGATTAGAGCAAGACTTGGTAGTTGTTTGAATGAGAAGGGAAACGTGTCCTTGTCCTTAGATAGGCATTAGATGTTGTGCAGTAACTGAGGACTTCCATTTTGGGTCTTTCAGTTGCTGTTTGTTGGGCTTGCAGCAGGATTGCTCACCCTGCTTTCTGTTGTTGACGCTAATAAATTCTAAATACCAACAAAAAGTAATTTACCAAGTTCGGATGGTCACATAATCTGGATTGCCAATGGACTAATGATTAATATCATCAAAATAAATGGCGAAAAAACATACCAACACGCTCTCTGGGGGCAAGCTCTCAACAATTGCCTTCCCACCAAAGAATCCATGACCTAGAGGGCTATATGCGACTATCCCAATGCCAAGTTCTCTGAAATTGAAAGACAGGCAAAAACTGACTCATTTCCATGATATCTTGGGGGGAAACAGAAAACATCTTAAGGATCATAGGAGTAGACCTGCAAAGTGGAATTAATTCATCCTCAATGTCACGAGTCCACAGAGAATACTCCATTTGAACAGCTGTGATTGGATGAATGGCATGAGCTCTCTTTATCGTATCGATGCTAGCTTCTGACAGACCAATGTACTTTATCTTCCCTTCCTCCACCAGCTTCTTGAGTTCTCCCATCTATCTTACCAATTGCAATTGATTTAGTTAAACCAAATTTTCACATTGCAATTGTTGGAGAAAAATGATCATATGCTAGAAAGCAATGTGAAGAAACACCATGATTCGACAGTGCTTACAGTATCCTCTATCGCCACTGTGGTGTCCACCCTGTGCTGAAAGTACAAGTCTATGTAATCAACCCCGAGTCTCCTGAGACTACCTTCACAGCATTCTCTTACATAATCAGGAGTACCTCTGATGGCAGGTTGAGCCCCCGCCAACCTTGCTATGCCGAATTTCGTCGCTAACTGAACCTGCTCTCGCGGAAGATCCTTCAGAGCCTGAGTGAGTAATTAATTTTGTCTCAGTAACAGGACAACCAGCAAAGAAATTAGGCATAGTTTCAGTCTCAAAATGTCCATTTCTCAAATCTTCAGGGTCAAACTTATCAAAGAGACTTTACCAAAAAAAAAAAAACTTATCAAAGAGAGGTTAAATCTTGATGCGTGAAAGCTAATTAAAACAGGCATCACCTTTCCGATCATGATCTCATTGTCATGATCTTGACCATAGACATCTGCTGTATCGTAGAAGGTGATGCCCTTCTCGAATGCTCTCTTTATGAGTAAACATGCAGCTTCATGGGAAAGAGGAGTATTCAGGGCACCAGAGAGTCCTGCGCATCCAAAGCCTAGTCGAGAGACCTGCACAAGATGAGAGGACGTCATTTTCAGTAGTCATCTCTTCAATATCCTATCTCAAATCTGGTGAAGATAAAAAATTTCTTCACCATCCTAAGGACAAGATTCCTGAATAAATAGTTCCCCTACTCCCTTGAAATGACTTGAACATGCTAAGTGTCCATCCTCGCTTGCCCTTGCCAGAACTAAGAGCACACCCAAGCCAACCTACTCTTAAGCTGCTACGAGCCAACTCAATTCAACGTGATCCTTTCAAGTTTGAGGCATACAAGTATTGAATGGAATCGAGAATGTGATTGAGCATACTTAGACCCTCATAGCTGAATATAAGATATCCCAATTAGAGTAATACATCTAAATACATAAGAAACACTTATTACGCTGTTTTCCAATTTCATGATACTTTCAAAGCTCACTTAGCTCGACTTCCAGCTTAGCTCGCAGTCTCACATAGAATTCTTGCTTTTGGACAGTCGATTTGAGCTTAAGCTAAACCGAACACTCGACCGAGTCGAGCTCGAGCTAAACTCAAGCTCGGTCGAGCTCGAGGAGTCAACTGGGGATGACTTGACTGTGATCACACCCTTAACCAAAAACCCAGATCACCCTCGTCAACTAATGCAAGAAGCCAAGGACTTTGGGCACGATGATGCACTCTAAAGCTTCTGAACAGTCCCTTGGTCAAATATCACAATAATCAGGCACCATATTTAGGGTCTGAAACGAAAACTATTGATCTTGAAAACATGAAGACAAGAATTCAATAATCACTTGCATAGAGAAAGCTCACAAGGACAAAAGGAAGCAAAGATTGTTACCTCCAATCCCTGACTGCCCAGTTTCACCCTGGGAATCTGAAATCGCTTCTCCTCCTCCATTTTCCCTTCTCTATTTCTGCTTCTCTTTCTCTAACGAATATGGGTTGAGGATGAAGAGGCAAAGGACAGATTCTTGAGTCCTGCCTTGACCACTGTCGTTGACGATGACAGCGGCAACTTTTTCTTTAGGATTAATACGTCGACGTAAAAATTATAATTTGTTATACCTGTAGTCAACTAACCTCAATTTAATTTTTCCATCATAAAAATTTTTGATCTATTTATAATAAATTTATATCAATTAATTTTCATTAAATTATATTAATATTACGAAAAATCACAAATTAATATATCTATTAGGCAATACGCGTGTTATATAACTCATTTTGGAGTTTTTCTTTTCTTTGTCTTTATTTCTGACGATAACAAAATTTTGATTGCCTTGTGCAGAGAATAAGTTTAATAATAGTCAGGTTGTCCTGTTGAATCTTATACATGACGTTAAGGACTATTCTTCCAGAGTTTTGCTAATTGCATAGGAATGAAAAACTGGAGTTGCGAGATCCCCTTCAATGCGACTAATTGCAATCATTATATATTAGATAAGAAGAGAGATTGGTAAAAAGGTCTGGAAGCCAACTTCGTCCAACTTTACACTTTTTCAACATGAACCGAGAACCTCAAAGATTGTGGTATTTCTTTGGATTGGTAGTAATGAAATGGATGCGGGTTAGGGCATTGGTTCTTGTTTTTCTCCTTTGCGTAAAGTGATTTTTCGTTTGATATCCTGGTTCACCGTACCCACTAGGAACATGCTCCACATGATCCGACGTGACAAGAGTTTGTTAGCAGTGATCGTAATTTTTCATGTTCTAATTCGAGCAATGATCAAATAATTAACTACTTAAACATATTGCACCTCATTTACACAACTATTGACTGTGACACAATAAAAGTTCTTGTCTAGACCCAAATCTATCGAACAGAATTCATCACGACCCTCAATTTTTTGAATCCTACAAGTGCTAAAAACCCAATCTCTAAATTGGTTGCAGATGAGCAACATGGCAACTTGTAGCACTAAGATGGCGAACTTCCATGGAAAATCTTCATTAATTCCCTCATGCCAATAGAAGCAACGCTAGGATGACAGATTTGGGGAAAATTTTCAAATAAAGGTATAAAATGGGCCGCTTTTTTAATAGATGGGTTAAAATAGACTTTGTCTCAAAAAAAGACCTTAAGTGATCAAATTAGTCTTAAGTAAGGGCGTGAGCTCACCGGCCTATCAAATTTTCGCCTGCCAGTATGTACATAAGAATCACGTGCTTATTTTGTTAATTTTGTTGAAACATTGCACTTTGACCAATTTGAAGAAGCCCCAAATTCAAGCTAGGGTTGTTTGACAGTTCCTCATAGGGCAGTTTTCCTCCGAATATCGCTAATATAACTTCTGTTTCGATCATCTTGTTCGATCTTGGTTTTGTGATCCAATCTAGGTCAGTTTTCCAAAATGGAACTCAAATCATAACCCTAAACTTCCCAAATCCTCTAAATTCCTTTATTTCGATCGAGATCATTTTCCTAAATTAGTGTAAGTGGTCTTTCCTTCGTCCAAGAGAAGATGTTTATCGCTTGTTGAAGCAACTTTTTTAACAAGTCGTGCTTATCTCATGGAATACCATGCCGATGGCAGTGACGACAGCAATGATAAATGCGCCCTCCTTCCATGCCTACACTGTCGACTTCTATTTTCCATTTGGGTGAATCTAACAACCCACAAGAGTCAAATAAACACGGATTAGCTCGAGCGTTGCGAATCAAGCAAAAGATTGAAGGAAATCGCGAACGGGATATGAGATTCACTCCCCCATTCAATTGCATTAGATTGTGGACACAAGCACATGTTTGAGTGCAGGAATTACACGACAATCCACTCCTAGTGGCCACCGGTGATGAAGGCATGAGACTTCTACAATGCGTCCCAATGAAAAATGAAGTCTTCTTGCACATCATCACGGATATGCCATGAAGCACTCTAGTTTCCACCAGGTCTCTCTAGATTTGTAATGAGTTTAAATATATATTTGATCTCTTTTTGATGACGAAGGTATTGAACTTCTGTTGCTTATGCTGTTCTCACTGAGAGGAATACGGATTCTGACTTTGAAAAGCATTAACTACACGTATCAAAACTAATTATCAAACTCAGTCCCTACACTTCACATTTTTGGGACAACTTTTGATTTTGACAATTCTTCATGGTATGAATCATCTTGATAAGCAACGCAGAAGCATGCTACAGCAAAGAACTTGCCAACAAAGTAGGGGAAAGCACTCCACAATTGATAACACATCAGTTATATTTCCTGACCTGCTTGTTTGGCGTCGAACATCCTTATCATTAGAATGATCGAGTTGAGCTGTTCGAAAGAATGGTTCGGGACTATTCGCCAAAGCACTTCGAGCAACGTTTTCAGCTAAAGGAACGTTTTTCTTGAGGAGAAAGACATTAGAAATGCCATATAAATTTTTTTTCGAAACACTTAAATGCCCTTTTTTTTAAAAAAGAAAACAATCATTTAAGTATCAATTCCAATTTGAGTAGCTGAAAATCCGACGTCGCCGAAATTTTTTTCGAAACACTTAAATGCCCATTTTTTTCAAAAAAAAATTATCATTTAATTGCTAATCGTCGTTAAAAAGTGATTATTTCAGTGTGGAAAAAAAAACCACATCAGATAAAATTTTTAATTATAAATGCCATGTAATTTCTCTAGCCGAAATTTCTCAGTAAAGGCACCTAAGTGATCGTTTTTCCTGATTTTGCACTTAAATAAACTAGCAAAAACTTTTGACACTAGAGTGAGTATCACACATAACTTATGACACTTCTAATGGTTTTCTTCCCTTTTTCTTGGTTTTTATTTGTCGCTCTCTATAAGATGGAATGAATTCGAGTGCCACAGGTGTTAACCAATGTCCACAGAAAAATTAACGGGCGTCTCTAAGCAGCATTCTCCGTGCATCGAATATTATCTGTCCATCAATTCGGACCAACAAGGTATGGTCCCTATTCTGTCGCGCTCCATTAGCTGAACCTCCCTGTTGCACAACCGCTGAATTATTAGGTTGGAATAAAGCACAGGCAAAGCATCTTCACCTTAAAACAGAACACATCTGCTTGTTGAATCCCAGCATTCAGGCATACCCTACATTTTCTGCCACAAGCAGTCGAAGAACAACGAAGGGAAATAAATGTCTTTTACATCACCCATTCTCGTGATTTTTAAGGCTCCTTATGATAAGACTGAAACATGGATATCACGACCACCGATCTCACACTTCCACTGCAATATCCTCCTCGCAACAAGTAGCGGAAATAACAAGGGAGAAACACTTCCATCGAGCGAATCCATGGTCAATCTTTTATCCGTGCCGCGCATTATCTTGGTGGGGTATCTGCATATCTCCATGAATACTTGGCCAACATTTCAAACTCTCTTTCCCCACTTACTTCATTCATGGTCACGACTTCACAGATTTCTCTCATCTCGTCTTGGCTAAGCTTAATTGCCACTGATCCAATATTGTTTTCAAGGTTCTCGGCTTTTCTGGTCCCTATATGTCATCGCAACTGAAAGTTAAAAGTTTGAGATAAAACATGGGGAAATCAACAACTGCCTGATTTAACATACCTCCCCAAATTTTGCAAAAATCAAAGGCTACTGCCACAGTAAAACTAAACCTACTACTATGTGACCCAATGTTTGCCCGAACTAGTTACCTGGTATAGGGATAACATCATCCCCCTGATGAAGAACCCATGCTAGGGCCAGTTGAGGAGCGGTGCAGCCATGCTTTGCAGCAAGGTCAGCAACTTTTTGATATATAACTTTGTTCTTCTCTAAGTTCTCCCCAGTGAATCTTGGATGTGTATTCTATCACATAACAATAGACATCAGCATAGAAGCACACGCTACCACTGCTATAAAACCAAGAGATCCAAAATTTTGTTTTCAGGCAGTAAAAGGTTGTCTACGTAATCCCACTCTCTCTGTAAGCTCTAATTCAATCCTCTTGTGAATTAAGAGGTTAATTAGAGAAAGGCTTAGTAGTTGTTTGAATGTGAAAAGTGTCCTTAGATAGGCATAAGGCGTGCTGTAACTGGGCACTTCTAATCCTCTTGTGAATTAAGAGGTTATTAGAGAAAGGCCTAGTAGTTTGAATGTGAAAAGTGTCCTTAGATAGGCATAAGGCGTGCTGTAACTGGGCACTTCTAGTTTGGGTCACTCAGTTGCTGTTTAATGAGCCTGTAGGAGGATTGCCCTGCTGTTTGTTGATGCTAATAAATTAAGTATGAATGGCCACATAATTCTGATTCTCTAGCCAATAGACAAATGATTGATACCATCAAAACAGATTGCAAAAAAACATACCAACAGGCTCTCCACAGGTAAGCTCTCAACAACCGCCTTCCCACCAAAGAACCCATGACCTAGAGGGCTATATGCGACTATCCCGATGCCAAGTTCTCTGAAATTGAAAGACATGTATAAACTGGCTCATTTCCATGATACATTGAGGGGACAAAAACAGACGTCTTGAGGATGATAGGAGTAGACCTGCAAAGTGGAATTAATTCATCCTCAATTTCGCGAGTCCACAGAGAATACTCCATTTGCACAGCTGTGATTGGATGAATGGCATGAGCTCTCTTTAATGTATCGATGCTAGCTTCTGACAAACCAATGTACTTTATCTTCCCTTCCTCCACCAGTTTCTTGAGTTCTCCCACCTATCTTACCAATTGGGAATGATTTAATCAAATCAACTTTTTACGTTGTATGATGATCTGCTCGGAAGCTATGTGAAGAAACACCATGATCAGACAGTGCTTACAGTATCCTCTATCGGCACTGTGGTGTCCACCCTGTGCTGATAGTACAAGTCTATGTAATCAATCCCAAGTCTCTTCAGACTACCTTCACAGCATTTTCTTACATGCTCAGGAGTACCTTTGATGGCAACTTGACCTTCCTCCTCTGCAAAGCCAAATTTTGTCGCTAACTGAATCTGCTCTCTTGGAAGCTCCTTCAGAGCCTGAGCGAGTAATCAATTCGGTCTCAGTTACAGGACAACCAGGGGAAAAAAATAAAAAACTAAGAGGCAACTGAACACATTAATAAGAGGTATCGTCTGAGTCTCAAAATGTCCATCTCATAAAAATGTTCAGGGTTAAAAATCATCACAGAGAGATTAAAATCTTGAAGGATGAAAGCTAATTTAAACAGGCATCACCTTTCCAATCATAATCTCATTGTCATGATCGTGACCGTAGGCATCCGATGTATCGAAGAAGGTGATGCCCTTCTCAAATGCTCTCTTTATGAGTAAACATCCAGCTTCATGGGGAACAGGAGCATTCCAGATACCAGAGAGTCCCCCGCATCCAAAGCCTAGTCTAGAGACCTGCACAAGATGAGAGGATGGCATGAATTCAGTATTCTTCTCTTCAAGTTATTTCAATGTCTTATCTCAGATCTGGAGACAAAAAGAAAAACTCACTATATTAAGAACAAGGATCCTGAGCTAAATGTTCCCCTACTTCTCCCTTGAAATGACTCGACCGTGTCTCCTCTCCATCCTTGCTTGTGCATGCCGGAGTTAACCTCACACACAAGGCAAGCTAATCTTGAGCTTCTACGAGCCTGACTCGAACTCGACTCAATCCTTTCAAGTTCAAGGCATTCGAGTACTGAGTGGAATCAAGAATGTGATCGAGCATACTTAGACTCGAATAGCTGAATTCCTATATCCTAGTTAGTATTACATCTAAATACATTAGAAACACGTATTACGTTGTTTTCCAATTTCATTATACTTTCAAATCTCCCTTAGCTCCAGTTTAGCATGCCGCCTCATGTAAAGTTTGTACTTTTGGACAGTATTTGAGCTCAAGCTTATTCCTGAACACTTTATCAAGTCAAGCTTGAGCTCAGATCAAGCTCGGTCGCGCTCGAGTAGTAAAATAAGATTGACTGGACTTTGATTACACCCTTTTTCGAAACCACAGATCACACTTTATCAACTAATGCACGGAGCCAGAAATCAGGTACAATCTCTGGAGTTTCTATGAGCACTATGGTGCCCTCTAAAGTTTGTAAAAGTCTCTGGGTGAAAGCTGTCATAAAAATCAGGTACACTCTCAAAAGTTTGCAACGAAAACTGCTAATCATGAAAACATGACAAGAATTCAATGATCACTTGAATAGAGACGGCTCACAAAGACAAAAGGAAGCGAGATTGTTACCTCCAATCCCTGACTACCCAGCTTCACTCTGGGAATCTGAATTCGCTGCTTCTCCTCCATGTTCTCTCACTTTTTGCTTCTTCTTCTCTAGCGGAGAAAGATTAAATATGAAGAGGTAAAGGACATAGGCTTTGACACTGACAGTGACGCCTTTTTTGTTTCCATTTATTTGGTGACCAGGAGATTCTAATCGACAAGCAGAAAGAATAAGCTGTACAAGACTTGAGCTGTACACCTAACGATAATGGAGTGCAATGTCCATTTGCTTTCTTTTATAATCACGCTATCTGATTGGAATTGCAATGTCCTTGTCGATGCGATTGATTAACCATCATATTTAACTAGTGCACTAAGTTTCGAAGATATTTATAGAGATATAAAGAAGAGAAAAGTGTTTGGAAAGTACCAAAACTAATCAAAAAGTGCAATTAAATGCTAAAACTTTTAAAAGTGTAAATTAAGTCATAAAAGTTTACACAAAATGCACCTAAAATTTTTAAGAAGTGCAATTAACCGAACGACTTAATGGGACCAAATTGACAAGTTTAATTGCATTTTTTGAAAATTTTAGAATTCAATTGCTCTTTCTTGACAGGTTTTAGAATTCAACTATATTTTCGTGACAAGTTTAAGGATTTGATTTCATTATCTGAAAATTGTAAAACTCAATCGCATTTTCGTAATAAATTTTAGAATTTTCAATGCACTCATCCTTATAAAGAAAAAAAACTGACAAAAAGATATAAAAGCCAAATTCAGCATAAACTATATTATTTCATAGGGGTCGTGTTTCTTCGAGTTGGCAATAATAGAATGGATGCAGGTTCGGTTGTGAGTTCTTTTTTGATCTCTACAAAAGTTGAATTTTCGTGCTTCCAATGGCGGAGCTTCTGGCTCGCCGTACCTACCAGAAACATGCTCCAAACAATCCGACACGTCAAGAGTTTGTTGGTGGTGGTCAGTAACTTTTCATCTTCTAACTCGAGCAAGAACCAAATAAATTGACAACTTAAACAATTTACACCTCATTTGCGACTATTAGCCATGACACAGTGAAAATTCTAGTAGAAGAACAACGAAGGGAAATTACTGTCTTTTACATCACCCATTCTCATGATTTTTAAGGCTCCTTATGATAAGACCGAAATATGGATATCACGACCACCGATCTCACGCTTCCACTGCAATATTCTCCTCGCAGCAAGTAGCGGAAATAGCAAGGGAGAAACACTTCCATCGAGCTAATCCATGAACAATCTTTTATCCGTGCCGCGCATTATCTTGGTGGGGTATCTGCATATCTCCATGAATACTTGGCCATCATTTCAAACTCTCTTTCCCCACTTACTTCATTCATGGTCACGACTTCACAGATTTCTCTCATCTCGTCTTGGCTAAGCTTAATTGCCACTGATCCAATATTGTGTTCAAGGTTCTCGGCTTTTCTGGTCCCTATATGTCATCGCAACTGAAAGTTAAAACTTTTGAGATAAAACATGGAAAAATCAACAACTTCCTGATTTGACATACCTCTCCTAATTTTGCAAAAAGCAACGGCTACTGCCGTAGTAAACCTACTACTATGTGACCTATGTTTGCCCAGACTAGTTACCTGGTATTGGGATGACATCATCCCCCTGATGAAGAATCCATGCTAGGGCCAGTTGAGGAGCGGTGCAACCATGCTTTGCAGCAAGGTCAACAACTTTTTGATATATAACTTTGTTCTTCTCTAAGTTCTCCCCAGTGAATCTTGGATGTGTATTCTATCACATAACAATAGACATCAGCATAGAAGCACACACTACCACTGCTATAAAACCCAGAGATCAAAAAATTTGTTTTAAGGCAGTAAAAGGTCGTCTGCATAATCCCACTCTCTGTGTAAGGTCTAATTCAATCCTCTTGTGAATTAAGAGGTTACATAATCTGGATTGCCAATGGACTAATGATTAATATCATCAAAATAAATGGCGAAAAAACGTACCAACAGGCTCTCTGGGGGCAAGCTCTCAACAATTGCCTTCCCACCAAAGAATCCATGACCTAGAGGGCTATATGCGACTATCCCAATGCCAAGTTCCCTGAAATTGAAGGACAGGCAAAAACTGACGCATTTCCATGATATCTTGAGGGGAAACGGAAAACATCTTAAGGATCATAGGAGTAGACCTGCAAAGTGGAATTAATTCATCCTCAATGTCACGAGTCCACAGAGAATACTCCATTTGCACAGCTGTGATTGGATGAATGGCATGAGCTCTCTTTATCGTATCAATGCTAGCTTCTGACAAACCAATGTACTTTATCTTCCCTTCCTCCACCAGCTTCTTGAGTTCTCCCACCTATCTTACCAATTGGGAATGATTTAATCAAGTCAACTTTTTACGTTGTATGATGATCTGTTCGAAAGCAATGTGAAGAAACACCATGATCAGACAGTGCTTACAGTATCCTCTATCGGCACTGTGGTGTCCACTCTGTGCTGATAGTACAAGTCTATGTAATCGATCCCAAGTCTCTTCAGACTACCTTCACAGCATTTTCTTACATGCTCAGGAGTACCTCTGATGGCAACTCGACCTTCCTCCACTGCAACGCCAAATTTCGTCGCTAACTGAATCTGCTCTCGTGGAAGCTCCTTCAGAGCCTGAGCGAGTAATCAATTCGGTCTCAGTTATAGTACAACCAGGGAAAAAAAAAACTAGGAGGCAACATAACGCACTAATAAGAGGTATCGTCTGAGTCTCAAAATGTCCATCTCATAACAATGTTCAGGGTTAAAAATTATCAGAGAGATTAGAATTATGAAGCATGAAAGCTAATTTAAACAGGCATCACCTTTCCGATCATAATCTCATTGTCATGATCATGACCATAGGCATCCGATGTATCGAAGAAGGTGATGCCCTTCTCGAATGCTCTCTTTATGAGTAAACATCCAGCTTCATGGGGAACAGGAGCATTCCAGAAACCAGAGAGTCCCCCGCATCCAAAGCCTAGTCTAGAGACCTGCACAAGATGAGAGGATGGCATGAATTCAGTATTCTTCTCTTCAAGTTATTTCAATGTCTCATCTCAGATCTGGAGACAAAAAAAAAAAACCACTATTTTAAGAACAAGGATCCTGAGCTAAATGTTCCTCTACTTCTCCCGTGAAATGACTCGACCATGTTTCCTGTCCATCCTCGCCTGGGCTTGCCGGAGTCAACTGCACACACAAGCCAAGCTAATCTTGAGCTGCTACAAGCCTGACTCAAACTCGACTCAATCCTTTCAAGTTCAAGGCATTCGAGTACTGAGTGGAATCAAGAATGTGATTGAGCATACTGACTCGAATAGCTAAATTCCTATATCCTAGTTAGTGTTCTATCTAAATACATTAAAAACATGTATTACGTTGTTTTCCAGTTTCATTATACTTTCAAATCTCACTTAGCTCCAGCTTAGCTTGCAGCATCATGTAAGGTTTGTACTTTTGGACAGACGATTTGAGCTCAAGCTTACTCCTGAACACTTTATCGAGTCAAGCTTGAGCTAAAATCAAGCTCGGTCGAGCTCAAGCAGTAAAATGAGATTGACTCAACTTTGATCACACCCTTATTCAAAACCACAGATCACACTTTATCAACTAATGCAAGGAGCCAAAAATCAGGTACAATCTCTGGAGTTTCTATGAGCACTATGGTGCACTCCAAAGTTTGTAAACAGCCTCTGGGTGAAAACTATCATAAAAATCAGGTACATTCTCTGAAGCTTGAAAAGGAAACTGCTAATCATGAAAACATGAAGACGAGAATTCAAAGGTCACTTGAATAGAGATGGCTCACAAAGACAAAAGGAGGCAAGATTTTTACCTCCAATCCCTGACTGCCCAGCTTCACTCTGGGAATCTGAATTCGCTGCTTATCCTCCATTTTCTCTCGACTTTTTGCTTCTTTTCTAACGGAGATGGATTAAATATGAAGAGGTAAAGGACATAGACTGGGACACTGACATCCTCTTTGTTTCCCTTGTTAGAGTGATTAGAAAGTTGTGACTGACAACTGACAAGTAGAAAGAATAATTTATACAGGACTTGATCTGGCATCGTGGACCGTACTTATCAATAATGAAGTGCTGACCCATTTGCTTTGGGACACCGACATCCTCTTTGTTTCCCTTTTTAGAGTGATTAGAAAGTTGTGACTGACAAGTAGAAAGAATAATTTATACAGGACTTGAGCTGGCATCGTGGACTGTACACCTAACAATAATGAAGTGCTGACCCATTTGCATTTTTTTTATAGTCACGCTAACTGATTAGAAATGAACAATCGGAGTTGCAGTGTTCCTGTCGATGTGATTCATTAACCATTATATGTAACCACAGCACCGAATTTCAAAGATATTTTCAAAAATATATAAAAGTGTAATCAAATCTTAAAATTTTTAAAAAAACATAATTATATCCTAAAACTTTTCACAAAGTATATTAAATTTTAAAATAAGTGCAAACAACAAAAAGACTTGATTCAAGTTCAATTGTACATTTTGAAAGTTTTAGAATTCATTACACATTCTTGATAAATTTTAAGACTTGATTAAACTTTTTAAAAATTTTAGTACTTGATTGTATTTTCGTAATAAATTTTAAGACTTGATCGCACTATTCAGAAGTTGTAGAATTTAATTGCACTTTTATGATAAATTTGAAAACTTTCAACACCTATAAAGAAAGGAGAGAGTGACAATAATATCTAAAAGCCAAATTCAGTATAAACTGTATTATTTCATAAAGGTCGTATTTCTCCGAGTTGGCAATAATAGAATGGATGTAGGTTCGGTTGTGAGTTCTTATTTGATCTCTACTAAAATTGAATTTTCGTGCTTCCAAGAGTGGAGCTCCTGGCTCACCGGACCTACTAGAAACACGCTCCAAAAAATCCAACACGGCAAGAGTTTGTTGGTGATGGTCGGTAACTTTTCATCTACTGACTCGAGCAAGAACCACCAAATAAATTTACTTAAACAAATCAAACCTCATTTGCGACTATTAGCCATGACACAGTGAAAATTTTAGTATGGATCCAAATCTATTGGACCGAATTTATCACGACCCTCGATTTTGTGAATCCTGCGTGTGATTCCACCCCAGCCCCCAAATTCATTGCGGATGAGCAACACAAGGACGACGGATCAGCAACTGGTGGCACTAAGATGGCAAACTCCCAACTTTATCGCCAAATAACAAACTATAAGAACTTCAAAAATGGCAAAATAGACACAATCTTAGTGAAGCCTGTTCAAAGTAATCGCCATGAAAAAGGCATTATCTATGTCGATTTCTCTATGTTCTGTGCAGAAGAACTCCATAAAATTACTCAGGGAAACCTAAAGATGCTCACAATTAACACAGTCCAACGTTTGAAGACGCATCTCTCAGAATCAATTCTCTAAAGAATCAACATCGATGGCGGTTTCGAGAACTTTCATCTTCTACTGGTATTAATTTCCAGTATATGATCTTCTGGCCAACAAAAGTAGTAAAGTGATGCCAAACAAATCAGTACGTCAGTAAGAACGAGACCCGCCACATCAAATACAAACTTCGGTGCAAATAATCCCCATACCTGAAACCAAAGAAATCAATGCACAAGCTATGAACACAAGTTTAGTAATTGAGATGAAACATTGCATTCAAATGTGGCATGATTGTTACCATCAAATGTCTCCTTTGTATCATAACACAGAATATGGTTACCGTGACTGTAGCAGCCATAATGAGCCCAAACATCATATAAGCCTGAGAAGAGAGAGACCTCACATGTTTAGACAAAGCTAAGATGTTTTAAGATACTTCATGAAACAAAAAAAGATAGACAAAACATGAATGGCTCATTCAATTGTTCACTTACTAGAGACAATTGCACGAAGAGTTCTTTCTGAGCAAACAACTTGCGACGTAAGACAAGGAATGGAAGTCCAAAAACCGGAATAATATGCGAAAACCCAAATGTCTCTATGGTAAGAAGAATTGCTTGGCGTATGAGGACAAACTCATCAAACCTGGAAAGAAAACAAGGAAATTTTAAATCATAAACTGGACCTCACAGAATGATTGCGACAGCAAAATTATACAATAAAGAAACAAATGATCGTGGATTGCAAATAGATAATTTCGAGCCTATGGAAGTAAACAGCAACAATTCATGGCTGAGCTGTCGAAAACAATACATCAGAATATTGAATCTCTAAAAAAATTCACGTATCTATGACTCACCCAATAAATGCGGCACCGTAGCGGAGGCCATCAAAGGCACACCTGAAGAAATACATTACTGGACATTAGAAATAAGAAATGATAATACCACATAGAGGTTCACGAAGATGCTACCAGAAGATGGGATAGAGTCCTAGCAAACATAAAAAGAGGTCCTAAGTCAACCGAATTATAAGCACACAATAAAGAAAAGTAAAACATAAGAAAATCCACCACCATCACCAGCACCTAGACTTTCCAGTAAGTCAAAATGGCTAAATAAACTTCAGTATTCAACAAGAATTTATTTTAGACCAGTTAAACAGTGCATTACTTGGCAAAAATCTATACCAAGAGCACAAAAAGCAATCTTACCAATGACCAGTACAGAAGAACATAGAGAGAGCTAAAAGGCTCCATTCGGTTACCGAGAGAGGATTGACAACCGAAGGTTTGGCGGTTCCATCGCTCTCTTCTTCTATATTCTGCAACATCACTATGCAATATCCTGTAAAAACATATCTCCATTATCCTGAATTGTCTAATATGGAGCGTCAGAACTTAAAGGAGTATATTTAAAGTGCCAAGGGAATCCATGAGAAAAATAAAGCACCTCCAAGAATGGATGCTAAAGTAATCAGAGGCCCCTGCTTTCCTGACAGGATAGTTACAGTTGGACTCCACGCAGATAACATGCTCACTGTTTTGCTAAATAAGCTTCTGTTATCGACTTTGCTTCTGTTACAGAGCTGGCTAAAAGCCAGTAGTAACATCTGTCCAATTCCAATGGCATATATAATCCTGGGAATAACATTCCTTGCAGCATTGATTTGAGCCAGGCCTAACATGTTACTTTCAGAGGCCCAATGCACTACTATAAGAACATAACTGGCAATAGTTCCCATAACAACAATCCGGCAAATCCTCTGAGAAGAGCCATCGGCGGTAGACTTGTGCAAAAGATAGGCCAATCCAATTAGAGCAAGCATTGGCAAAAGTTGAAGAATGTAAACCAGAACAGGATGATTAAAGTCAATCCCAATCATCCATGAGGTACTAGAATGCAAAAATGCTGAAGTGGCAGCCTGCTTGGATAGCCCAATTTCGATGGTAAATCTCAGAAGGCAAATTAGGATGAGAAAGAGACAGGCCTAGATACATAAACACAATAGTCAGAAGCAGAAGTCACAGATTTTTAATTGTATAATCCTCACATAATTTAATGCCAAAGATTACTAGAAGCCTCAAATATAAACAAAGTACCTACTTCAAAAATCATTTTTCTTTTTATGATTGAATATCTGATCTTAGCAACTCCAGCCGTTGCCAAAAGAAAATTTGCCACTTTCCCTTCTTCCACTGACAAAAAGGTTTGAGGAGAGAGGAAAAGAATATTGGCAGTGTCAGTAACAGAAGATGATGTGCTAACGTGAAATACAAGTATTTAGGGATATGAAACTTACAAATGTAACTATTTGATAGCAAACTGCATGCACGAATCACCACAATCAAGAAAGCATATATTAACCCATAGGAAATTCCAGAATTTCCTGATGGATTAAAAGAACCATTGTGCAGCTCATTCACCATTTTGATAGCAAGAACGTGGACGAGAAGCGACACCAGCATCATCCCCAAACCAAGACCCATAAAAGTTAAATTAAACTCAGTCCATTTTGATCGAGCTAGTTCAGCAACACTTGCTAAAAATCTGAAGTAAGCATTGATTTGGCGCTTCAGGGTAGATAACTTTATATGTTCGCTTTTGTATGAAAGCGGATCCATCTTTTGAGCAAAAGTAGCTTCTGCTTCAGCATACAAGTTTGCTACATGTACCAGGTCATCTGAGGAAAACCCAATCAAAGATGAAGCTGAATAGATATCGATATACCTCTTCACCTACACAGTATCCACCAATACAAGAAAAACAGGTAAGCTGAGAACGATGATGCGGTTGCTATTCATTTAAGAAAACAATTATTCAAGTTAATGCCTTGATTAGCATCTTGTCTAGTCATGACAAAGTACCGCAGATGACAAAGACCCAGTATTTTTCTCCAGTCAAAGATAAAAGAATCATAACTCTCAAATTAATTTTAAACTTGACCATCATTACTCTGAGTTCTATGATAGAGCACCAGCCCTGAGAAGATCAAACTATAAGATGTCACTCAACAATACGCTTACAGAAAGTTAATTACCTGCCAAGCGTTGATGCATAGTACATTGACATAGTTATGCAACCATTCTGCAGACTTCAAATCATGTTCTGGCTTGTCCGCCTTGAGTTCCTCCATATTCCATGTCCCACCAGCTAAAGCATAGAGTTCAGGATTAACCCGCCCAATGCTGAAAAAGGTCAATCTCGTGAGTTCAGTCGAATATATTCACAGAAAACTCTCATCTTCTTTTGAGATGACTGAAGTGAATGATGTTCATTGGTCAGAAACAAGAGGACAGAAACATTTACAGACCAAAGCACCAACAAAGGATAACTGAAAGCAGATGTAGCAAACAGGTACAAATATTTCAAAGGACCAACATTTTTCACTCTTCTGACCCCAAATCTATTAATATTTGGGGTACTAACTATTGATAAACATGCAATTAATAATTAGATCAAAATTCTATATCATTGTATTAATTGTTATCTTTACAATTCAATATTCAAGTGAAATTTCTACTTTTCATTCAATATTTGAATAGATATTCATTAATATCAATATAAAATATCCAGGAGTTTAAAACCCAAGAATTGTTCCAAGTACACCATCTCACAACAAATATGCATGAAATTTACTAATAGAAGCTCGAACACAAATCACAACGGGGACATGTGGAATCTACATAAAATATAACAAGAACTGAAATTAGTCAAATCTGCCCTAACTATATGACACCATAGTGCTTTCTCCCTGAAATTACTTCCTTCGAATTAGAAACAGTGAAACAACCTCTGACCCATCTATAACTTTTAATTAGTAAGAGAATTATGATACAAAGATGATCAGAGGGTTAATAGCGCCAGAGAGCTTACACTGCACCTTCCAAAAGGGAAGGGAATGCCCAGCAGTGCTGAAACTGTGACTGCAAAGTCAAGCTGCAGAAAAATATAAATCTGAGTACACACTGATAAAAGGATAAATCAAATTCTCAATCACTTGAAATTAAAACTTCTTAATTAGTTAGGCAAATAAGTTGGTAACCTGCTGGATGGAGCTGATGCAAAACCTTTCATCCTGAAAAGTTTGAAAATGAGAGATTAAAAAGAGTAGAATATGTATCAGAGTTATTCAGGAAATTTGAAGTGGAATTACTCATCAGAGTTTAACTATCAAAAAATAAAACCGATTACAACCTCGATGCAAATAATAAAACTAGCATACTCTTGCAAACTAATCCTCAGCTAAATTACCAGTTTTGAATCTGCACTTTCAATGTACTTTCTCTGTAATTATGCATTTAAATTTCACTCCCTATGCCCGTATTATTCTGCCTATGAAATCTTATTTTTGACCTTATGATTAAATGCATGCATCTTATGAACATCACTGAGGAAGAAAATCCTTTAAAAAAAAAAAAAAAAAAAAACATAGAATGGTAAACCTAATCACACAAAATTTCCTTAGAAGAACAGGACGAAGAAAGCTCAAAGAGATGAAGTACCAAGGTGTATTCACAAGATATGTCAAGTTCAGATGGTATGGCAGAAGGAGGCTTCTTAAAACTCATTGCAAAAATTGAAGTTTCAACCTACACAAAAGAATCCATATTAGAAATAACAATGGAATCAAAGACCAAATAAAGTTCAAAATGTTAGCAGTGACATACCTCTTCAGCACTCCCTCCCCCATGATCACCATTTAAGGTTTGCCCATGGTCACCCAGCACAAGGAGAAACGTATTTTCATGCAAACCACCAGGTCCTGATTGGCTTTCCAGCACACTAATCACATTCTGGAAATCTTACTATATTAGTTGACTTTATGAGAGAACACAGGCAAGGAAAAGAGGTTCACAACACAACATGGGATATTGCAGTAGAACCACATCGAAACAGCTAAACAATCTCTGAAAAAGTAGCTGCAGATCTCTGAATCAGAGTAACAAACTTAGCTCTGCTCTCAGGTTTTCAAGAGTCATAAAATACAAATGACAGACAGATGACAACACTTCACTTAAAAACCCTAATGCAAGCATCAATAAATTTCAAATTGCTGAGCATATGAAGCGAGGATTAGTTATCTAACAAGAAAGCCACAATCAATAAAAACACAAAATGCAAATTTGTCCATCAATCAAGGGAAGTACCTCAAGAACATTGTTATACTGTTCCAGCTTCTCTTTCATGGGAAGGGAATCGACCCCAAATATGTGCCCTGCATGATCCTAAACCAAGTAAAGACAATATATCAGATGCCATCTACTATTCCTAAGTGCAACAGCATTAGCAAATGACTGCAGGCTACTTCATAGAGAAATGAAGTCAAAAGGTCCATATGAACACAACGCGTGTGCACCAGAGAGAGAGAGAGAGAGAGAGAGAGAGAGAGATGTAAGGCAAAATGAATACGGATGCATTTCAAACAATCTGAAGACCAATAACTAGCAGCCTTCGCCACGAAGAGCATCAGCATGAGATAAGCCACTAATTCTTTCAAACTTGACACTTCTTTGAACACATCATAGTAGTATCATTTTTCAGGGTATAAGCACGTGTGCACCACAGAGAGAGAGAGAGAGAGAGAGAGAGAGAGAGAGAGAGAAAGAAATCTGTAAGGCAAAATGGATACAGATGTATTTCAAACAATCTGATGAACAAAATTTCCATAGCATGAAGACCAATAACTAGCAGCCTTCGCCGCAAAGAGCATCAGCATGAGATAAGCCACTACTTCTTTCAAACTTGAGACTTCTTTGAACACATCATAGCTGTACCATTTTTCAGGGTATAAGCGCTCATGAGCTTTAATCTGATTTCCATTGATCAAAACAATTGTTTGCAGCTCCATTTCTGAGTTTTTTCACAATATGCGGCTCTTAGTATTTAACAAGATGTATTGGACTAGCAAATGATCGTTCAGCAGAATTGGCAGCTCTCTCTACTCATTTTTATATAGCATAAATCTGTCAAACTGTCAGGAGATAACAACATCTCTTTGATGAGAATTTATCTGCCAACTGGACAACATATATGCCTCAAAATAATCCATAAAGTTTATATCGGCTTGAACATGTTTCACTACAATATAAGTCGCGGAGATAAACTCACCACGCCTAGAAAATGTGCAATTAGAACATCCCAATCTTCTTGGTACAATGAAGGAAGCAAGTTGTCAATGCATCCATTATCCACCTAGACAACAAAGGCCAACTTATCCAATTAAGAAGCTTACACAAGATGCTTAAACCATCAAGGAGAAACTATCTGGGATTTGCATGCAAAAGAATGTAAGCACTCACCGTATGAAGATCTTTTACATTAAAGGAAGGGAAAGGATAAGATCTTTTGAAATGATGAGGAAACAGCTGCACCCATGTATCGTCTCCCATCATCAATACTCTCTTCCCATTTTGGACTAGCTGCAGCAGGTTGAGCATATGTCGCAAGTGAGATTGTTCATGAATAATGATTGACATACCTAATATGGCTTATTAAGGTTTAGAGAATGAGCAAACCTGATTTATCAAATTATCTTCAGTGATTGCAGGCGCACCAAAGCTATTTCCTACGTCAACAAACGTTGGCAACCCACCCGTTGTCAAGCCCTGTGACCATTAAAAGAGTAACCAGTTGCCATCATATATCCCATATTATCTTATGTGCAACAGCTCATGCTTCATGGAGTTAACAAGTACGACCACAACATCTGCGTCAGCATATCTCTCTCATCAAATGACTTCACAGGGTCTCATCAAATCACTTAACAAGTACGACCGCAATATCTGTGTTACCACATTTCTCTCATTAAATGACTTTGCAAGGTGCAAAGCCTTTCCATAATTAAATAGTTGTTGTACAAGCATAACGCTACTATAAGGTCTCCATGTAAAATACTACCAGCTTTCTTGATTCTTTTTCTTTCACGACCAACAAACAACAGATTAAAGAACTAATAAGCGAGAAACTCATTTAGTACTTGATGGAATTAAACTGAGCGATAATAGCACTTCTACCACTGACAGAGACAAACTATATTCAACAAACAGTATTTTGAGCAACAAAAAAAAAATCATAATGGACACTAAAAACACCAAGCTAGTTCAAATATGCACGAGAACCTCGAGAACCCTGGATGGCACTTTTAAATATAATCAGAAGTGGATGCTATCACCTTCAAACGCTGCAAACTCGTGGTAGGTGGATCAGCTATTGCTTTGAAAATCTTAGCAGATGATCCTTCTCTAAATGCCAGCTTTTGCAGCACTGGTAATCTATCCATCCATGGTTTTGTCTCTATAAGGAGGGGAAAAAAAAAATAAGTAATAATTGGAATCACAATGTCTGCATTGCTGAGAAAAGTAACTGCAAATAAATAAGAGCCGAACGGCTCATTATTGACAAAAAGATCAATCAACTACTTTTAGCCGTCTTAGACTAAGAAGCATGATAAATATCCTATTCTCATGTAGACGGGTAAAATTAGAAACTTTAAAATTCCCCATCGTCCAAAAAATGAAAAGAAGGAACATACGTTTGCTCATTCATTAATTTACCAAAGTAAGACAGAACACCCGCACAAACCATAACTTGCGATTCAACAACCAAAACATCCAGACACTGACCTTTAAAGAACGCACTGGGCGCAACGAAATCGAACCTGCAAGACCCAGCAACAGCAAAGAGTCAAATCACAAACCCAGATGCCCCAAAACTTAACAAACTCACAGCGCGTCATTTTGTCAAACAGACGGCGTGCAGCACACCTGAGCGCGTCGAGGACGACGATGACGACCCTATCGACCGCGGGCTTAGTCCAGCACCGCTCCGAGCCGCCCGTCCCGTTCGAGCCCGCCGCTCCGGGACGAGGGACGCACGGGGAGCCGGCGACGTCGGAGCAGCCGCTGTGGAAGGGGAGCTCGGTGCGGGTGAGGAGGAAGCCGCGGGTGAACATGGCAATGGCGGCGACGTGGAGCGCCGTCGTCGCCCAGAAGACCCACGTCACCCTCCATTTCATCGTCGGAGGTTCGGGGCTTCGAACGAAGGGAACGGCGCGCGATCTCTGTAGCGGGATCGATCGGAGCTCGGTCGGTCAAGAACGCCGGGGAGAGTTCTGAGGAAAGCAAGAAATGGAGGGCAAACTTACACTTTGGCCCTTCGAGATTTTGATATTGTTGTAGCTTGCCCACTGAGAATTTTGAAAATTGTAATGTTCGCCGTGATCTCTCCAAATTTGTTATAATCGGGCGGGCCCTCATTATATCCATCTCCATCTGAAATCTAAAGTTCTTTCTTTCTAGAGCTTCTCTCTTTGAAATCGACTTAGTTTAGGCCTCCAAACGATCCATCGCACGGTTTCGATTCAAAATGATTGGTCCGATCTAGTAAGCCTAGTTGTGATATAGTGTCGATCCTAAATGATCAGTTCGTTCTTTCTTTAGTTTTCTCTCTAGAACTGACATAGCTTAGCCTCCAAACGATCTAGGAAGCCTAATGACCGTAGAGTTTCAATCCCAAACAATCGGCCAGTGACAATAGCCTGGTTATATAACAATCTTTATATGTATATTGACTAAAAAATGCTCTGCCCTATTTATTTTTATGAAAAATAAATAATTTGAAAAAAAAATTTTCTGCCTCCATAAGAATGCCTTCGGCTGTTACACATCCAGATCCACAAGTCAGAAGGGCTTCTCCCTCGAGCATTAGAAGCTCATTGTGAAACTGTCAAGATTTTGGCAGATCCACAAGTCAGATTCTGAAGACTTCTCCTCGAGCATTTAAAGCTCATAGTGAAATACACATAAAACTACCTTCATTTTTAGAATGTATATTCTAAATATCCTACTGAACATAAAACAACCTTCATTTTTAGAACCAGAATTTGTATATTCTAAAAATCCTACTGAGAAATGGATCACCAAGCCCATATTACCAGCATTTATTTCATATATTTGAGTTGCATGTGTGCTATGGCGAGTTCGAGACGTGATTTATGACCCGTATATTTGAGCTGCAGGTGTGCTATCACAAGTTCCAGTCAAGATTTCGCCGTAGTTGAGTCAATGTTACTTTATAGATTGCTTAACTTTCTCACCCTCCTGTTATTCTCTCTCTCTCTCTCTCTCTCTCTCTCTCTCTTTTCCTTTTTTCATTAATATTTTTAAATTTTTAATACTATTTCTAGATGAGAATCTGAGTAGTTGTAAAAACAGAAAATAATGTTAAATAGTTTGTCTCTTCGCTCAAAACAAGTGTGACTTCCCTCCACATGAAAGAAATGTGAATAAGCCAATGAAGAAAGTGTTTTTTCATCACCGCATTTTGGTAGGAATTGGAATGAGTTAGTTTTGTGAAGGGCTCAATAGAGAATTGGGTCAGATGAGCTTACAAGACCGAGAAGCTATTTCAGCTGACTAACCCCATTTGTTTTGAGGTAATCTAAAATTAGGAAGTTGGGTTGAGTAAATATAAAATTAGGAAGGAAGAAAACCAAGCCGAATGGGCGTACGGTCGAGATTAAGCAGCAACTACAGACGAAAGCAGAAAGAAAGGAAGAAATGATGGGAAAAGTCATTATCAGACAGACTTGTATTCTTTAACTCTCTGCACCAGCATTGTTTATGTTTAGTCCTCATGATATGAATTAGGTTAGCTGCTCATTGATAAAGTCAACTTTGTTCACCTCTCTGCTTGTTTAATCTATAACCATCTCGTTTTGTTTGGTAAGGACTTTCACCATCGCCAAGACAAAGTCAGCCAACCATCATTTTCAGACCTTGTCAAGGAAAGATCTTCTGGTATGCATGCTAAACTCTGGATTGATCGTGTTTTCCAGGAAAAGTTCTTCCAATGGAAACATTTCTCGTCAGAAAGTAGCTTTCATTGGAACAATCCATCCTTTGTTTCCAGTCTGTCCTCAAATCAGAAAGAAAAAGACAGAGACACCACCTCTTCACGGGGGCTTTGTCGCCCACATTCACAGTTCATAATGAAGTTAGAAACCAAAGATTACCAGAAGTTATTGTCTAACTCACGGACTATATGTTTAAGCCAAAAAGCAGTGGATAAGATGAGGAGGCACATCTTTTCTTCTGCTACATCTCTCTAAACTCATCTATGACTGACTGTGACTTGATAATGAATAAAATCGTTACAGGCAACTCAGACTCGATTGTATCCCACTGATTTGCTGAAGAGCCGGCGGATGTATACAACTTGAAGAGTGCTTACACAAGCCAGCATAAGGTATTCAGCAACAGTGTAGTATATAACACGTTTCCTCGTGCTCTCATTTGCTGCAGCAGAACCAGCCATCCGACAGTAAGTGCCCCAAGAGAAACAAAACAGCAGTGTAGGAGCAAATAATGAAACAACCAATTAGCTTATACACACTAAACCAAGTCAAAGTTTTTCCATGCAGAATTCTAAAGTAGATTGATAGTGATCTATCTCGATATACTGATAATTAAAGCAGAGCAGAATAATTGGTTTTGAACCCCAGTTGTGCAAGACCAAAATACTGGAAAGTCTGACAGCAAACATTGTACCATGCAAAGTTAGTTGTAGTATATAAAAGTTGCACACTAGCATTCATAAACTGGCTCTTCATGAAAATACTTTAAAAGATGGAGATTTCTGAGTTCATAGTCATTCACATAAATAGGAAATGAAGCAGCAAAAACCTTATAAAGCCAAAAATTACACATCATTGGCATATCCACACGTCAGATTCTGAAGCGCTTCTCCTCGAACATTAAAAGCTCAGAGTGAAAGTGTTAAGATTTTGGCCAACTACATATATATATATATATATATATATATAGGCATCAATATATTTGAATAAAAAATACCAAGCAGCAGAAGACGTACAATGCAAGCACATGCCCTTTTTGGTTCAACCTTTCCATTAAATAAGAAATACACATAAAACATCCTTCATTTTTTAAACCAAGAATTTGTATATTCTAAAAATCCTACTGAACTGAGGGATGAATCACCAATGCCCATATGACAGCATGTATGACCCATATATTTGAGCTGCCTATGTGCTATGACAATTTCCAGTCAAGATTTCATCGTAGTTGAGTCAAAGCTACTTTATATGCATCCATTCATATCACTCACTGAGGCATGCCAATAAGGAAAACCAAGCACAACCAAAAAAAAGAAAAAAGGAAAACCAAGAATCTTACTATGACGATGACGAGAATCCCGAGCTTTCAGGTACTTCTGCTCTAATGTGACAGACTCCAGTGCCTCTCTCAACTCGGCAATTTTAACATTTATAGGGTCCAGGTGCTCTGCATCATACACCCCAAATAAGTCTTCCAAGCTTAAGGTTCTATCAAAGTACACATGGTAAGCAGAATAAATAATATGATGTCCACATTGAAGAAAAATATTAACAGAACAATAAGACAAACCATCTTTGGCTAGACCATGCTCATTCGGAATATGTCCAGCATGGATGTTGAAAGAGACAGTCTCTGGTGTTGAATAGGGATTGTGAAAACAAAATTTGTACATTCCACTTCGTGGCGCCTTGAATTCGAACTTATCCCCAGATGTTCCCTTCAAAGTCTGTACGACATTACCTCCTGGAGATGTAACCTACAGAAGAGACATCAGATTCAGCAATTGAATCTGATTGTACAAGCAGGTAGATGTTTGACAACATATTTGCAAAATACATATTTTTATCTCCAGAAATTTTCACCAAAATTTTATCTCGAGAACAAGCTGCCCTCCACCCCCCCCCCCCCCAAAAAAAACAAAAAAACAGAAACAAAAAAAGGAGAAAAAACCTCTGGGCAGAAATCCAAGGCCCCAACTCAATTCCTAGTCCTAAATTATGCCTCAACCATATACACAAAGTATCACATGCATAAATATCAAATGCACCAGGTATCAACCATTTTATTATGTTTAAACTTTAAAGACATCATCTGATCAAGGAGGAGAAGAAATAACAAGGGAAAAAGCACTTTAGCAATGTAAACTAAGTTTATGATATGACTAGTGGAGATAAACTTTTAACGAGCAAGAGAACCACCAACAGGTGCGAACATGACACATCATGATAAAAAGCATGCTTAAGGATGATCGTAGTCATACTTGAACCAGATCCACTCCCAAGCAAACTGATTAGTTCAAGTAGTTCATACAAGTTACAAAAGAATTCCCTGAATTGCCAACAATAAGAACGAAATGCTCGCATGGACATTCAGCCACTGCAACTGCCAAATGTGCAATGAAAAGCAAAATCAAGACTTCGTTACCTATATTTACTAAACCCCGCGAAAAAGTCCGGGCAACCTAAATTCCCAAATATCACATTCCAGTCTCACTATTGCGCCCCCGACAGAATTTATCAACTAAAGAAATCGACCTCATCGAAACTGAAAATTTGCAAACAAAATTCAGGACAAGAAAAGCTTTCCGTGAAGGGAATACATTGGCCATTAACATGGATCCTATCCAAATTTCCCCACTACTATAAATCAATCAAGTAATGAAAGACAAAAGGGTTGGAACAAAACAGCAAAAAGGCCCGATATTTATCGAAAGCAAATCAAAATTCGTCCTATAAGCAACAACCCAGAAGCCGAAAACGAATTACAACAATTCTCAATACACGACCGAGTTCAAATCAAACACGAACGAACCCCTGATCTCAAAGGCGATAACCGAATCGACACGAGATCTCAATGCAATGCTCAATTATTTTAAACCCCCGAAAAGGGGAAAAAAAACGAAAAAGGGCAAGGCAGGCTCACGATGAAATCGATCCCGGGGTGATCGGAGCTCCAGAAGATGTCGTGGTCGACGACGACGAAGTTCCCGGACACGGTGTCGCCCTCGTAGAGCACGTACTCGTACACGCACTCAACGTCGTTGACCGTCACCGACAGCGACGACGCCGGCGACAGGGCGGAGGTGAGGACGAGGCCGATCAGCAGCAGCAGGTTCGCGCATCTGGGTCGCGGCGGCGTTCCCATGGCGGCTCGATCGATCGGCCGGTCGCTTCCGATTCAGGTCTGGCGGAGTAACGACGGCGAAGAGTGGCGGATTTCGTAATTCTCGGCAGTCGATCTCCGTCTTTATTTATGAATTTAATCGGGTTAGACATTCGTGCTGGTGGTTCAATGCGGCACGTGATCTTGCCTTCCCCTCCTTCGGGCCTCGTCACGTGATCAATGGGCTCTGCTTGTGCCATTAAAAAGGGCTCCCCATCACAGCCCAATTTAGCAAGTCAGGCAGGGATGATGTAGGCCCATGAGCCCGAAAAGCCCACCATGATGGTATAGTTTTCTTTTGAGATATGTTCATTAAAAGCCCTAAAATTTGTTATGAATGTCTAATTGAATCCTTAAACTTAAAAAAATACAACCAAGTCATAAAACTTGTTAAATTAAAACAATCGGATTCTTTTGTTAACTTCATTCATTTAGACTAATGAAAAATATTGATGTGTTTTTTTTTAATGATTTCTCTCTCTTATGTGGCAAAACATGGTTAAAACATGTATGACTAGGCTAAAATGATGTCTTTTGGATTGAATTCTAATTTTTTAGCCATAAGCTTAATTTAAATAAAATAAAAAAAAAAATAAACAACACAAAAAAGAGCAAAGGCAAGGGTGGAAGCCCTTGCTACCAACCATCCCATCACCAAAAAGGCAGTCGACGGGGGTTGTTGGGCCTTGGCTAGGGATGACGACCTTCGCCGACCGCAGGCGAGGGCTCGACGACCCTCACCCAGCTATGGTGGCCCTCAAAAAGGGTTACCGGCCCTTAGCAAGGATCGCCAACCCCTGGCATGATTCGGCGACCCTTGCTAGGATCACCATAGGCGGCGAAGGTTGCCAAGCCCTTGCCTACAATCGTCAAGGGGGTCGTTGGCCTTGGTTGAGGCCCCAACCCTAGTCGATGACGGGGGTGACAACAGCAAGGGCCTATTGCCCTTACCTCTTAATTTTTTTTTCTTTTTTTGTGTTTGTTTAAATATTTTTTAAATTTATTTAATTAATATTTTTGTTATTAAGCCACATCATTGCCATGTAGGAAAGGAAAAATGTTGGGTGGAGTTAACCGAGTGACTTGATTGTATCAATTAGACAAGTTTTAGAGTTTGATTGCATTTTTTATAAGTTTTATAATTGCATTTTTGTGATCAATTTTAGGACTTTCGGTTCATATATCCCTTCTCTTTTCAATGTACCAACTGATTTTTTTTTTTTAATGTGCAATAGAAGTGATAGCTCCTTGAGTGAGGAGAATCGGCCCTCCGTAAATTAGAACCGAGAGCTGGATCCGTTGCCCTGGAATGGGTTGGCTTCTTTTTTCGTTTTGTCATATGCAATACGTGAATAAGCCCGTTGAGGTTTTCGACTTGTTTTAACTCTTCTGGCAATGGACTCGAGACCGCTTTGGCACTAACTCAGAATTCAACACCAGCGATCAAAATGGATGTCGTGCTGATCATGTAGTAATCCATCTGGAAGAAACAGTGACAACGAGAAGCAAGTTTCTACAAATGTTTTTTTTTTTTTTGTAGATATAGAATGATTTCTCCAAGATGGGATAGATGAAGTTAGGTTGATCATCATTCACACTGAAGTTGGACATATTTGCATTTTCTTTAAATAATTATCGTGTAGCAATATATAGCAGGTCGAGCTCAGGATGAGAACACATCTAGAGCAGGATTGTCCCGCTTCTCGGGTCTCATCTCACCATTCAAAAAATGAAAAGTCTATCCATTATAGAGGGCCCTTGTACAAAGAGGAAAAGTCGTGACGTGCTCTCTGTTTGAATAACAACATCCAAACAAATGACATGAACGCAATAGCATCATCAAGAATTCATAGAGGACCTTAGCTTTTTTATAAGAAACAATATTTCGTAGGGCCTATTTAATAACATTTTTATTTCTTTATTTTTATTTTTTATTCCACAGAACAGAAAAAGAAAAAAATTGTTTATGTACATCAGTTAATTTTTTATTTTCCGTAATAGATCAATGATTAGGGTCTATGTTTAGAACAAAAACAAAAAGTAAAAAAAAAAATCTATTTTTTTTGTTCTTGAAAATATAAAGAGAAATAATGTCATCTTAGATAAACAAGCTTAGTGCAAACAAGCTTAGTGCAACCTAATGTTCGTCTTTATTATAAAAATTTGATTTTCCTGAATAAAATAAAAATTGGATTGGTTCTTTCGATTAGACTGGAATTAGCAGTTATGAAACTAGCAACTCTGGCTCTTGATTCCTGGTTTTCAGAAGTTGCAATCGGGAGTCACATGAAGGACCGATCACCCCTAGTGGGCGGCGTCCCGCCGCAAGGAATGTTCGAGAAGCCGCTTCCTTTTAATTGCCTTTAGAAGAAGAAGCACAAGGAATCCAAGGGATAGGACCCAAGATCAGATCTCGATCATAGACCTTTGTACAATGTCCCACTCATTTTTCTTTTTTCTTAAGCTAAGAACTATTTTGTTTTTGTTTTTTTTTTTTGTTTATAGTTTCTTTGTCCCCCTCGTTTCACCATCAATTTTTTTTTTTTTTTTAAATCGTTTTCTTTAATTATCAAAAGGAATTTCTTATTTAACTCGTTTTCACGCCCACATTCAATGGACCGTTGCTGTTTCGCTGAGCATTTCACGGGAAGAATATGCTCGGCCCATCTAGCCCACGTGCCACGTCACCACCGGCATCCGGATAAGCTCTGGTAACTTTTTTTTTTTTTTTTTTTCTAATAATCGGATGATATAATGACGGTTGTCAGACAAGATTTGCCATGTGGCCCAATCACGGGGACTCGGATGCGAGATCTGGTCAAAATTTATTTAACACCGCAATTAAAACTTTTTTTTTTTTTGGCATTTTCTTCAGCTGCCACGTGTCCATTTCTTTTTTGGGAGACCGGGTTACCCTCGTCTATTTTTTTTTTTTATTACAGCGAAAATGGGAAAGGAAAGGAGGATACTACCTCCAAAAACTCTTATTTTAGATTTTCTTTTTGGTTTGTTTATTTTAGATTATAAAGTGTAATAACAGTCAGTTTCCGTGATCTTGAAATTAAAGACGAGCATGGATCTAGATAAGATTGGGAATCTTGCGATAAGAATTAGTTCGATTTCAAGCTCTTGCGGTTACTATACTATTGATTTCAAAAAAAAAATAAACCGAATACTTGGATATGAATCAGATAGAAAATTGATGGGAAAATTGTCCAAAAAGTCCTAAACCTATTACGGCCACCAATTCAGCCCTAAATCTTTTGATTTTACCAATTCAGTCGTAAACATTTTCACTTCTTGCCGATTCAGTCCATTCGACCAATTTTGGCCGAAAAATGCTAACGTGGACTCTGGCGATGCCACGTAGGACCGTCGGCGCGACGTGGACAATTTTTAATAATATTTTAATATTTTTTGAATTTTTTTTTTTTTTTATTATTTTTTTCTTTTTTTTTCTTTTCTTCCTTTTCTTTTTGGCTTTTTTATTTCCTTTTCCGGTGGTCGACCACCGGCCACAGCGGCCGGCCGGCCATAGGCGGCGGCCAGGCGGCCATAGACGACCACCGGCCACGGCCCGGCCGGTTGGCCTCACCCGCCACGGTGAGGCCAAGCCGGCGAGGAGGAGCCCCGGCGAGGAAGCCCTTGCCCGGGCACGGCCCGGTGAGGTCGCCTGGGTGAGGCCGACCCTCGCCCAGGCCAAGCCTACCTCGCCGGGCGTTGGCCGAGCGACAACGACGCTGGGCGAGGGCCGACCTACCCAAATCTAGCGAGGGCTCCGCCGGGCCGCGCCTGGGCGAGGGCTCCCCTCACCGGAGCTCCTCCTCGCCCGGCCACTGGTGGCCGGCCACTAGAAAAGGAAATAAAAAAAGCCAAAAAGAAAAGGAAGAAAAGAAAAGAAAAAAAAGGAAAAAAAATTAAAATATTATTAAAAATTATCCACGTCGGCGGCGGCGTTTTCCAACCAAAATTGGCCAACCAAAATTGGCCGGATGGACTGAATCGGTAAGAAGTGAAAGGGTTTAGGACTGAATTGGCAGAAGTGCAATAAGTTTAGGACTTTTTGGACAATTTTCCTGAAAATTGATATATAGCAATTACATGTTTTGAATTTGTAATTATTTATTTACCTCATGCGTTCATCTTTTATGGATTATTATTGACAAATGAGAATTTTTGTTATTGCGTTCATATTCATTTTACTTAACTAAAAATAAAATAAAAAAGAAAGAAAAATGAAAAAAAAAAGTTGCTCACTTTTATTTTGCTTAACTAAAAATAAAACCAAAAAATAAAAATAAAATAAATTAATTGATTCATTAATTAGTCCATATATATTTGTATGTATTAATCCTAATATATCAGCAGCTCGCACACTATATCCCACAAAGGGCGCTTTGGTCATTTCTTCCTAGAAGACATGCCTCACAAATCAAGTATGACTCAAATTTGATGGATCAATAAACCCATCATTACTTAACTTGTTAATATTGTCTTCTCCAATATGACCTAATCGGAGATGCCAAACATACTTTTTATTTGGACTATCTCTAAGGCGTTCATTAGTTATGGCATTTATATTAATTCTATTTTGCTTATTGACATCGGTAATCACATTACCATACATTGTAATGATATAAAGATCATTGGTTAATAAGCTAGAACCAACACATCTTCTATTATGATAAATATTACATACATCATCAGCAAAAGAAAATTCATAATTCTCTTTACCCAAACGAGGTATAGAAATGATGTTCCTAACAGCATTCTTATAATGCAAACAGTTCTTTAAAACCAATATATATCCAGAAGGCAAACATAAACGAAAAGTCCCTATAGCTAACGCAACAAATCTTGCTCAATTAGCAAATGTTAGGACAATCTCATTTCGCCTTAGCATCCTGCTTGTTTCCAGATTCTGCAAAGACATATAAATATGTGAAGTTGCAGTATAATCTAGAACCTATGAGCTTGATTAAGCACTAACCATAATATTAGTTTCAATAAGTTTAGACACCATACCTTCATAAAGTTGGTAATTGGGCTTGACCTTCAAGCTCACGAGATACTTCTTATAGTTCATCCTCCAGTACCCCTTGACACCACAGTAATGATATTTCCCCTTTTCAATCTTGGGTTTTAGTTGCACAACAGGTTTGACAGGCCTTTTCTATTTTTTTTTTCTTTAAAACAGTCTTACCCCTTAAAGAATAAGCCTTAGCCATAGCCACTATATTTGGTCTTGTGTTGTGCATTTCCTTCTCATAAACTACCAGCATGCTATATAACTCAGCGAGAGTTTTCTCTATCTTATGCATGTGAAAGTTTTGGACAAAACTAGAGAAGGAATCGAGTAAAGATTGGAGGATCAAATCCATAGCTAATTTGTTGTCCATAACGAGATTCGGCCTAGCCAATTCTTCAATGTGCCAGATCATTTTCAAAGCATGATCATTAACTGATGATCCTTTAGTCATCCTCATACGGCACAATACCTTAGAAATCTCATATCTAGAGGTTCAACCATTCTCATCAAAGTATTCATTTAAGTGCAAAATGATCGACCTAGCATTTTCCATAGATTCATACTTCTTCTGTAATTCATTATTCATCGAAACAAACATATATGACATAACTTTTAAGTCATCGTCACACCACTTATCATAAGTGACACGCTCCTCTTGGATTCCACCCTCAGGAAAGGAGTTTGGCATATTTTCATCAAGCACATATCCAATTTTTTCTGAATTAAGAACAATTTTCAAATTCATCACCCAGTCAGTGAAATTAGGTCCAATTAAATAATTCTTGTCAAGTATAGAAGTTAGTGGGTTTATGGTCACTATTTTCAGAGTAATAATATATCTATTGCAGAAAATAAATTGTTAGCCGTTATATCTTTCAAAATAACTATTTCATTTTGGCATTTAAATGAAATAGATCCTCCCACTAAATTTATATTCAAATCCCATACTCCTTAAGATGTGAAGCGGTAATCTTTGTTGGGTAAAGATTACTAGTGGGGATTGGAGCCCCACTAGCTCAAAGCCCACCTCACCTAACAATTATCGGTATCCTATGAACTTAGTGAGTGAACCAACTTGTTCAACGCATCATATGCAAGTCCTAATCATAACTTCGGCCTCTAGACCATGAAAGCCTCACCTAATAGTTATTGGCATCATGATCATAGTTAAGTCTAGCCCATTGTCTCATGCAAGTATTGAAAACACAAATGATTCCCTCACCTGACAGTTATTAGAAATCATTTGGCTCCAACCCCAAAGCATCATATGCCTAATGGAGTGGTCCAATATTATGAACAGTAATTAACCCCTATGTATTCATAGCTGGTCAATCAACCACTATAATATTGGATCAAACCATGATGATGGAAGACCACGAATCCAAAACCCATTTCGACTTAATATTATTAATAAGGTGATTTGGGTCGTTATTAGCGGTCTCACTTTGCACATTAGCTAGTGTAACATGCATGATAACATAAACACAATAAATAAATAGATATCACATAAACATTTATCCTACATGGTGATCATGGAATTATGGTTTAATGGGTCTCGAGCCAATGAGACCCATTTAGACATTTTAATGTTTTAATAATAGAGACATGCTCTTCATGTCTTCTTGAATCTTTGAACTCTTCAAAGACCGGGCCCATAAAGCCCTCCGACTTAATGGCTCCTCCAATGGCTCATCCTCTCTCTCGTAGCATTTACATCAACAATCGGTATACTAAACTATGCTAAAGTTACATATCATGAAAATAAATATAAAAGCAAAGATGCAGCCTCCATTTAATAATTACAACAACAAAAAATACCTATAATCATCATATATTCATCCATACACAACAATCATAATGATTATGGATTTTTCCATAATCACCACCCTTCCTTGCCAGCCATAAATTCAAAATTTAAAACTTCGAAAGGCATAAATACAATTCTGCATTTAATTAAATTTAAAGCCGAACAACGCAAACCATGTCAAGAAATCAAAATCGATGAAACAAATTTCACGAGCGTGATTCCGAACGGAAGTTGCTTTGTCATCTTTAAATTTAGATTCGCGAATCATTCGTAGAATATAAACACAAAGTATAACAAGTTACGGATTTTGATTCAAAATTGATTTAGTTCCAATTTTTGCTTAGTTGATTAAATTTATCACATCAATTAATCAACTTCTATAGGCCACATAAGAACAAGTTATTCTCTTAACAAAAGTAAATTGGCCATCAGAATGCAAAAATATCTATGAACTATAAATCAATTAAACGCACGAAAAACGTCTAAGGTTGGCTCTGATACCACTGTTGGGGTTTCATGAATCAGCAAAATTAACATAAAAACAGCGGAAACAAAGATGATATATTTATATACATGATTCTTTGGAGGTGTTGTTCGTGCGTTTTAACAAAAAAATCCGAATATAAATGGGAGTTAAACAAATTACCTCTCGAAGCGTGCTTTAAACGAATTGGTTCGGATGTTTTTCAGTTCGAGCCCCACAAAAGTCAGACCTCTAGTTCAGACACACCATCAATAGACGTCGAATGGAAGAGAGAACTTTCAAATAATCACCACTATGATTGTGCTAGCAATCTCGTGGAGACAATCTTCCATATCCTTGAGTTTTAGCCACAACCCGAATGAGAGAGAATCATTTTTCTTTCTCGCGTACCAACACACAAAAACACACGTTTTTTTTTTCCTCTTTTTAGCAACCGTTGCTTATGCCCTCCTTTATGCGGCATTTGAAAATGCTCTCTCGAATCAACAACGGTTACTAATAGTGAGAATCAATAATCGTTGCTACGTGTGGGAAACCATCCCACGATCAGCAACCGTTGCTAATCGTTCATGCATGAAGCTTCCCTATTTTTTTTTATATAATTGTTATTTTTAAAGACCACGCACATGTGATGTGCGTTGCACATGGTTAGCAACAATTGCTGACCGTGTGCACATTGATTAATTAATTAAATGAATGAATAAATAAATAATTAATCAATCCCTTTTTTTATAAAAAAAACATAGAAATTTTTTTTTTTTAAAAAAAAGGACATAATCTTTATGTGTGCATTTGGAATACATTAACATATATTCACTTTGGGCGTGCGTGTGCAACATATGCAAGTAGGCTCATGACTATAATATAAATTAAATTAAATCTCATTTAATTTAATTTTAGGTCAACTCAATTCGATTATAGTAATTGCAAACACATTTGCAACATTATTTCTCTCTTATTCCATGTTATCCTAATTGTTTATGGTGTGTGACATCCCTAGGTTCATCACTAAATTGATAGTAAGATTTATACTAACACATTAGTACTCCTAAAAGAATTAATTGTCTAGATTAATCTTTGGGTCCTACAAGTCATGATTGTCATGGCACCCAGATAGTGTGAATATTTTAAGAATATAATGAACCTATTAGCTTTGACTACAGTGAAATTCAATTATTCTGTCTTACTATGTCCCCATCGAACAAAAATCATTGATTATTTGTCAAGTCACCAATTCGATCATATGCACAAATCTAATTGACGTGCATTTTATTTAAGACATAAACAATTTACTCTCGATTACAACCCCGGTCGATGATTTAAATACATTGTCATAATTAGATGGCATAGGTCATCATTATCATACATTGCATGTAACAAGCAAACATATTCCATATTACGTACACGTGTAATTTTGTATATGAACAAACTATGACCATCATGTATAAATATGGATCAACGTCCCGGCATTACGTGCACTTATAAACCATAGTTGTTTGACACACAAGTTAACAATATGCCTCAGGTCTAAGGATTATTTACACAAGACCAAAGCATGAACAATTAGACATTGACCACTTTTACCAAAAAAAAAAAAAACAATTTGATATTGACCACGCTAAAAGCTTCCATGTCACTAATCGTTCCATAACTTGTCTAATATAAACACTCGTGTTCTAACTCGGCATCACAATAACCAATGACTTGCGACTCATCATTCTTAAGTATCTAATACTTAATGGTGAAATTAAGAACACACCGGTCTCAACAGGATTATTAATATCCACTCAATAATCCATTGACCGGGAACGATTTAAAGATTCAATCTAATTATGAACCCATCACATATATTATAAACGTCTTAAGAATAGGTTTAGTTGTAACTGATCTTATGGAATTATTCGTAAATATAAAATAATTGGACAAATGAGTGAATACATCACTGCCATTAATTAAATAATAATAATAATGATAGTTCAATTGAAATCCATAATATGTAACTATTATATGGTAACTTTAGGGCATACAACCAATAGCCAATCCCTTGCCTACAGCCATTGAGGGTCGTTGGCCTTTGTTGAGGCCCCACCCATAGCCGACAATGGAGGCGACGGCAACAAGGGCGGTTTATATGTTAATTTTTTTTTTCCTTTTTTTTGTTTTTTGAAATACTTTTTTCAATTTATTTAATTAATATCTTTGTTATTAAGCGACATCATTGCCATGTAGGAAAGGAAAAATATTTAAAAAATTATATTAGCATTTTCCGTTAGTTTAAATTGATGGACTTAACGGAATGACTCGATTGTATTAATTAAATAAATTTTAGGATTTGACTGAACTTTTTGTAAGTTTTATAATTGCACTTTTGTGATCAATTTTAGGACTTTCAGTGCACATATCCCTTCTCTTTTCAATGCACCAATTGATTTTTTTTTTTTTTTTTTATGTGCAATAGAAGTGATCGCTCCTTGAGTGAGCCTCCGTAAATTAGAACCGAGAGCCAGATCCTTTGCCTTAAAATGGGTCGGCTTTTCTTTTTTCATTTTGTCATATACAATATGCGAATAAGCTCGTTGAGGTTTCGACTTGTTTAACTCTTTTGGCAATGGACCCGGGACCGCTTAGGCACTACCCCTGAATTCAGCACCAGCGATGGAAATGGAGTGCTGTGCTGATCAGGTGGGAATCCATCTGGAAGAAACATTTAGTACAAGAAGCTAGTTTCTACATGTAGTCACTGTTTCTACAAATGAATTTTTCTTTTTCTTTTTTGTAGATATATTATTCTCATTTATGGTTTCTCCAGGATGGGATGGATGAAGTTAGGTCGATCATCATTCACACTGAAGTCGGAAATATTTGCATTTTCTTTGAATATTTCTCATGTAGCAATATATAGCGGGTCGAGCTCAAGATAAGAACACCATAGCAGGATTGTGCCGCTTCGTGCGTCTCATCTCACCATTTGAACAATGAAAAGGCTACCCATTATAGATTCCTTCCCTTGTAGTGGCAGCCATCCATATCGTCATTATACAAAGAGGAAAAGTCATGACGTGCTCTTTGTTCGAATAACAATATCGAAACAAACGGCACCAACGTAATACCACCATCCAGAATTCCTAGAGGGCCTGAGCTCTTTTATAACAAATAATATTTCTTAGGACCTATTTGATAACATTTCTATTTCTTTGTTTTTATGTTCTTCTGTTCCACGAAACGAATGCACATAGGTTAATTTTTTTATTCTTTGCATAAATTAATTGCCAGGGAATAGCTTTAGGATAAAAAAAGGAAAAAAAATTCTATCTTTTTATTCTCGAGAATGAAAAGAGAAATAATGTCATTTTAAATAAACGAGCTCAGCATTACTTATGTTTGTTTTTATTATAAAATTTGATTTTCTTGGATAAAATAAAAATTGGTCTGTTTCTCGAGACTGAACTAGAATTAGCGGTTCCGAAGCCAGCAGCTCTGGTTCTTGATTCCTGGTTTTTGAAAGTTGGAATCAAGAGTCACGTCGAGGACCGATCACCCCTAGTTGGCGGTGTGCCGCCACAAGGAATGCTAGAGAAGCTGCTTCTTTTTATTGCCTTCAGAATAAGAAGCACGAAGAATCCAAGGGACGGGATAACAAAACCCAAGATCAGATCTCGACCATTGACCTCTGTGCAATGTCCACCTCATTTTTCATTTTTCTTAAGCTAAGATTTTTTTATTTTTTGTTCTATAGTTTGTTTTTGCATTTATTTCTCTCATGTCACTATCAATATTTTTTTTAATCGTTTTCTTTAATTATCAAAAGGAATTTCTTATTTAACTCATTTTCCGCCACCAGATTCAATGGACCGTTGCTGTTTTGCGCAGCATTTCACGCGAAGAATAACGCTCGGCCCATCTAGCGAAGTCCACGTGCCACGTCACCACCGGCATCCGGATAAGCTCTGGTATTTTTTTTTTTTTTTTTCTAATAATCGGACGGTTTAAGATATAAAGACGGTTGTCAGACAAGATTTGCCGCGTGGCCCAATCACGGGGACTCGGATGCGAGATCTGGTCAAAATTTATTTAACACCGCAATTAAACTTTTTTTTATTTTGGCATTTTCTTTATCTGCCACGTGTCCACTACTTTTTTGGAGACCGGGTTACCCTCGTCTACTTTTTATTATTACCGCGAAAAAAACAAAAGAAAGGAGGATGCTATTTACATTTTCTTTTGGGTTTGTTTATTTTAGATTTTTTTTTGGTCGGTGTAAAGTGCAAAAACAGTGAGTTCTCGTGGTTTTGAAATTATAGATGAGCATGAATCCAGATAAAGATTGGAACCGGATCAAATTAGTGATAATAATTAATCCGCTTCCATAGACCAATGTATTGTAATTACATGTCTTGAACTTTTTATTATTTATTTATCTCGAGTGTTTATCTTTTATGGATTATTGTTGTTGACAAATGAAAATTTTTGTTATTGCGTTTACATTCATTTTGCTTAACTAAAAATAAAATAAAAGAAAATTGAAAAATGAAGAAAATAAATTGTTCACTTTTATTTCGCTTAACTAAAAATAAAACCAAAAAGAAGAAAAAATAAAATAAAATAAATATATCTTGGAACGAGCACTGAAATCAAATTTGTAAGGTCGGTTTGAAGTGCACAGCGTCTCGAACGGGAACGTGGGGCGGCGAAAACATCAATTCGAATTTATTATTATTTGCGTAATTCAGCGTTTTATCGGCGCCACGTGGATAACAGCCAATGGATAAACGAAACCGGTGGGGCGCAATTAACGGAAAGGACGAGGGGCAGTTTCGAGAATTCACCCGGGCTCCATCGTCGTCTTCTTTAACCGCCACCACAACACCTTCACACTCCCCACGTTCGCCATCGTCTGTGCAGTTCCATTCCTCCATCTCCATCTCTCTCTCTTTCTCTCTCTTCCTTCCCGTCGTTCGCTTCTCTCTCCTCCGCTCCCTCGCACCCAATTCGCCCCGCGATCCGACCGACCGACCGACCGTCGCCGTCGCCGTCGTTGTCCAGTGGAGCAGCAACCGGGGAGAGACACGAAAGATGCTGGCGGTGTTCGAGAAGTCGGTGGCGAAGGGCCCGGAGGCGCTGCAGAGCCCGCACTCCGGGGCGGCGCCGGCGCTCAAGGACGGCGCCCTCGGCCAGCACTTCGCCTCCCTCCACCCCGGCGCCGTCACCGTCAACCTCGGCACCTCCGGCCTGCTGGCCTACTCCCTCGAGCGCCAGAACCCGCTTCTCCCCAGGTCTCGTCCCCCGTCATTGCCTCCCGCCCATTTTGTTCGTTCGCATTTCGGGATTCGTTTTCGCGTTTGCCCCGAAGATCTCCTCGATCCCATTTTTGGAGGGTCCTTTGGGTCGTTTCTTTTTTCGATCGGATTTGAGATCGGGGGGGATCGTGGTCGCAGATCTTGGTGTGCTTGCTTCCTTTGCTAGATCACACCCGGATCGGTGATCTTGTTTCCTGTGATCGTTCAGCATCGTGTCACCACTCGTGCCCGATGATGGCGCTATTGGTTTTCGACTTGCTTTTTACAGAGTGGACTATCTGTGGGTTGCTGTGGGGGCGTGTGGAATATTATCCAAAAGCCCAAAGTTATATGCTTTCTTGTCTTTTTTTTTTTTTTTTTAATCTTTTTTTGGGTAAAGTTTTATTCTGTTTATAATGCGGTGTTGTGTTAGGACAAAATAGGATTGGAATCTTAGTTGCCCTCTGTCTTTATTCGACTTTGGTTTCCTTGTTAGGAGTGTTTGTCTTTCCTCTGAAAATTTGACCTTTTCGATCAGAAGGGTACATGCCCAGCCAAAGGATTTCTTGGAGGGTGTTGGGTATGTAAAAAATATATAATGGTAGCGTAGAGAGAAAAAGAACAGACTTGTGACTTCACATTTTAGAGAGGCAAATGTCGAATCAAACTGATTTTGGTGGGAATTTCGTGTGATAGCATTAGAGGTCGAAAGTATCGACCTAAAGGAGACAATGGTACTTGAGTCTCTGGTTCATTTCGAAAGCCAGAAAATGAAATTTATTGTATTGTTAGTTCATGGGAGTTTCGGTACCGTTCTGCTCAATTGGGTCATCACACATAGATGTTTGACATGCCTTACCTGCTGTGACAGATTGTTTGCGGTTGTCGATGACATCTTCTGCTTGTTTCAAGGGCACATAGAGAATGTTGCTCTTCTCAAGCAGCAATATGGATTGAACAAGACTGCCAATGAGGTCATTATCGTCATTGAAGCTTATAGAACTCTGAGAGATCGGGGGCCTTACCCTGCTGATCAAGTCGTGAAAGACATCAGTGGGAAGTTTGCTTTTGTCCTCTTTGACAGCTCTTGTAAAACCGCTTTTGTGGCCTCTGTAAGTGATAATGATTTTCATGGTTTCGTTCTGGGATATTGTTTGCATTCTCTCCCTCCCCTATGATCTGTCTTATCCTTTCTGTTCTCTTAATCATGCAGGATGTTGATGGAAGTGTTCCTTTCTTCTGGGGAAATGATTCTGAAGGCAATCTCGTTCTCTCAGATGATACAGAAGTCGTGAAGAAGGGTTGTGGGAAATCTTTCGCACCATTCCCTAAGGGTAATTATTTTTACAGATTTTTTATGCGGTTTCACTGGAGTTTCCTCCATGCATTGGAATGTGAAGTGTAAGGATGGATGAGCTCTGCTGATATTAAGCAGAGTTAACAGGAGAATGTTATATTGTTGGGTAACAACATATGGGAAGACTTATAGAAAGGAAAGATGCACGAGGTTTGGCATGAGTTGGAAGGGGTTAAAATGGTATTCTTTGTCTGTATGCATGTTTTGACATGTGCATTTTCACCTACAATGTTTGCTCTTTCAATGGTTTTCGAGTGCCAAATCGTTCACCTTTTAATGTTGTGCTCTTCCTAATCGTTCATCTTTTAATGTTGCCTTCTTTTCCGACTCAGGATGCTTCTTTACTAGCTCTGGAGGTTTGAGGAGTTATGAACACCCACTGAATGAGGTGAAGCCGGTTCCTAGGGTGGACAGCTCTGGCCAAGTGTGCGGCGCTACGTTCAAAGTGGATGAGGAGACTAAGAAGGAGTCCAGCATGCCTAGAGTTGGGAGTGCTGCGAACTGGTCCTCGCACTATTGAGTCTTATGTTTTATGGCCCTTTTTAGGCCAGGCCATTAGTTATTATGGCCTTTTCTTGCTTATAACCCCTCACCCTTTCTCATACATTGACACCTTTTTTACTCTAATGCTCAGTTGCTCTATGGTGAGAGTTTGAGATGACATTGTTCTATGCAGCTGTATATGTTGCTTATAAAACCAAGCCTTTACAAAACCGAATATGGTTTTGTGGTTTGGCACTTCATCTAGGCATCACGTAGAGTTGATCTAATGTTGTGGTTTTCTGCTTAGTTGTCTATTGTGTTACTGATATACTAGTACGTTGGACCAAAATAACTTGGGAGCATGCTAGTTCCCATATGGAAATCAAGTTAGCACAATTCCTTATGAAGGGTCATCTGAGCTTTAATAACAGAAATCATAGAATGTCTAACATAGACTTAACTAATGTCAAATTGTGGATAACAAAGGGGGCACTTCAATTGGCCTTATCGTTTCGGTCGCTGATACCTATTTAGTCCTTTGCATCAGGTATGTGTTAAATAACGTGTGCGGTATGAGAGAATCACAGACCGTGACGCGCCCCTGTTGTGGGCTGTTTTGTTTTCTTTTCTGCTTTTTCTAACCATTGATGTGTCACTTTGAATCATACATCAAATGGCAGCACTTGCTCAACAAAATAAGCTACTCCATCGGTAGCTTCTTTTTTATGGTAATTGTTTGGATACCTTTGGTCACTTGTGTTTTCCCTGCCTTTATTGAAAACATGGCAATAGACCTCCTTTTGAAATTCTTTAATTGATCCCAATAATTCACTCTCGACTGTTGTAGTGTAGGGCTTCACTCTCGACCGTTGTACTGTAGGGCAGTTTTAGGAATTCATTTTTTTTCCTAAAGTTAGTTTTACTCACTCACACTCACTCAAAGGATTGTAGAGAGAAACTCTAGAAGAAGTTCTAGAATTGTATTACTTGTAAAACGAATCTAAATGAGGGGAGTAAGCTCTATAAATACAAGCACGTCAATCTCTCCTTTATCCGATGGTAGAATATATTTCCTCATCTATCCAACTATCCTCATTTATCACTGCCTGCTTGAGGAGTATTTCAGAATACTTAAGAAAACCTAGTACTTGGGCACTGCCAGGTTTGCCTCATTCATGGATTAGTTATGGACTTCGTTTAGAAAACGTGGGCCACGACATATGCCTCCAGGTGTTATTTGAAAAATATGTGTTTATTAAGTTAAACGCCCATGGAACAATTATCGGTCTTGACACGGTGAGCTTCCCGGTGTTATCTGGAAAATGTGTGTTTGTTAAGTTAAACGTCCATGGAAAAAATCTCAGTATTGACATGGTGAATTTCCGGTAAAGTAAAATTTCTAGGGAAATTAAGTGATGGTATTAATAGTTGTGGATTCTATACGTAGTAGAGGCCATGCAGTACTAGTATTGCTTAGAGGTATTCTCAATATCCACGTCTTTTTCTTTTTTTTTTTTGAATTCCTTTGCACAAGATTTTTTCCAAGTAACGTCAAGTACACTGTAAGTATCTCCACCCTCGTAAAATCGGATAGATTACAGATTTTTTCCAACTCGAACTCACTTATTCTCTACCCATGTCAGCCTTACTCGCTCAAAAGAGAAATTCAAAAGAAATCTCTAAAATTTTATTGCTTGTGAGATAGGTCCAAATGAGGAGAGGAGGCTAATATATGTACAAGTATTAGTTCAACCATAACTGTACATCTTTGCTCAATCCGACTGTAGAAATTATATCTCCGACTGTAGAAATTATATCTCTTGTTTTCTTGGGCCACGAGGTATGCCTCCTGGTGTTATCTGAAAAACAAGTGTTTGTTAAGTTAAACACTCATGGAACAAATCTCAGTCTTGACATGCGAGCTCTCGGTAAAGTAAAGTTTTTAAGAAAATTAAGTGATGGTATTAAAAGATATGCGTTCTGTACATAGGCTATGCAGCTAATCTACTAATCCTGCTTAGAGGTATTCTCGATGTCCACTTTTTTAGTTTAATTCCTCTGCACAAGATTCGTGTTCGACCTGTTCATGGATCTCCAAGGTATACTGTAAGTATCGTGCGTAAAACCTGGTATCCACCTATCCATGTATGCTCTCTCAGATCTTGATCTAGCTTTCTAGATATTCCGTTTGGTTTCCGCAGAATAATCGGGCAAATTTCGATAGTGTATAGTTAGATGAAAATCCGGCGCAAAATGGATATTCAGGTCTAGAATATCTAAGGCTGCCTTTTGCCACATCACTTTCATTTGCTTTCTATCCGATTGCCGGGAAAAGTACTAAAACAATCATAAACCTTTTGTATTGGTACCAATTCAGTCTTAAACTTTTCAATTGGACAAATTTAGTCCTAAACCTTTTCATATTGGTACCAATTCAATCCATCTGTTTAATTTAAGCCGGAAATTGTTGATGTGGCCGCCGGCGGTCTTATGTGGCGCCTCGTGGACAAATTTTATAATTTTTTATAATTTTTTCAGATTTTTTAAATTATTTTTTCCTTTTTTTCCTTTTTTTCTCTTTTCTTTTTCTTTTCTCCTTAGCACCTCGCTGGTCGGCCAACCATCGCCGGCCACAGGCTGGTCGGGGCAAGGGGCACCGCGCCCTCGCCGGCCACTAGAGAGGGCCGCCACGCCCTCGCCAGCCACAAGCGAGGGCGTCGGTCCCCGCCCAGATCTAGGCAAGGGCCGAAACCCTCGCCCGTTGGCCGGCGAGGGCCTTTGCGCCCTCGTTCGTGGCGGACGAGGGCGCGACGGCCCTCGCTTGGATCTAGGTGAGGGCCTTTGCACCCTCGTCGGCCACAGGCGAGGGCGCGGCAGCTCTCGTTCGTGGTGAGGGCAAGGGCGTCGTGCCCTCGCTTGTGGCCGACGAGGGTGCAAAGGCCCTCGCTGGCCAACGGGCAAGGGTTTCGGCCTGCGCCTGGATCTGGGCGGGGGCTGACGCCCTCGCTTGTGGCCAGCGAGGGCGCGGCGGCCCTTGCCGGTGGCCGGCGAGGGCGTGGGGCCCCTCGCACAAACTAGCCTGTGGCTAGCGATGGTCGGCCAGCCAGCGACCTCGCCGGCCAAGGGCTAAGGAGAAAAGAAAAAAAAAAAGAGAAAATAATTTAAAAAATCTGAAAAAAATATAAAATTTGTCCACGTTGTGCCATATAAGACCGCCGGTGGTCACATCAGCAATTTCCGGCTTAAATTAGTCGAATGGACTGAATTGGTACAAATATGAAAATGTTTAGGATTAAATTGGTCCAATTAAAAAATTTAGGACTGACTTGGTATCAATACAAAAGATTTAGAACTGTTTTGGTACTTTTCCCTTCGATTGCCTCTTCCATAGGCCTTGCGAATTCTGTTCGGCATCTCTGTGAAACTATGTCAGGCTCATGTTTTTGTCGGATTTTAGGACCCGACATCAAACAGTAATTAGTTTACAGTTACTCTGTCTATGTTGGGCTGTCTTTATAGTTGATGCATTTCATTAGCTTACTTTTTGTATGGAAGAAAGAAATAGGAGACCCTTCGTAGATTAGGAAGACTGGTTTTTTACTTTGAATGATAAATGGCTTTCCACAGCTTTTGGTGGTATGTAAATGACATTACTAATGTGCATTCTATCTTATTCCTCATGGATAACATGAATTACGTTCACGATTTTTACACGGGATAGCATCCGTTTGATGCCATTTTGCAAATAAACTTTTTTGGCTTATCAAAAGAAAATCCTTAGCAAACTCACTGGAGATGATGTTTAGTAATTGGCTTTCAAATATTGCGACTAGATTTCCTCTTGTGCCCACAAAAACCATGATATCGAAAAACTTTATGTGGCAAACCGAACTGCTATTATGTATAGCTAAAAATATATTGCACTATATTAATTTTTGTGTTTTGCTTATAACAACATAACATGGTCGATAGTCATTACTATGGGAGTTATTTGATATGACTTCGAAATATTTTTCTTTCGATTGTGGTGATTAGATCTCTTCCGAAGCCTGACCAAGTCCTATGACCTCTCAATAGCACATGCTCAACTGAGTTCCTAATAGCATTGAGGGTTGTGTTGTTCAAATTCGATTGGCTTAACATATATAGGAGCAGCAGGAAAGATACTTTCGACCTTACCCTTGCAATATTTATTGCATTCGATACACAAAGGTGACTGTAGTCGACAAATCTTTTGGGTCACCATCACAGTTAGAGAAAGTATTTCAGGTCATTCATGAATGGTTCGTTGTCGAGCAAATGAAATTCAGGGACAAGCTCTGACAAGGGTGACAAAGTGTCCATTGCAGAGAAAGGAAATGAACAAGTGATTAGGAGCTCATTGTATGCCTTTAGGATGCTGCGATGTCATTAGAGGTGACATTGAAGGTGATTATGGATGTCACCCTGCTCATCGAAGATTAATATGCAAAAGGCGATGGAAGAGATGACTTTCCAGGGAATGGCATTTTGGACTCTTATAAACTAGAAAGATTGTCTCTCTTCTTTTTCCAAAAAAGGACCCGTACAAGTTTTGAATTTTAATACATCAAGCTAGAGTTAGTTCTCAATGCTACTCTCGTTGCCTAATATCAGAAAGATCACTGATTGCTGGGATATGGAAAGTGTAATTGTTTCCTTTTCTAGATAACATGTACGGCTAAGTGTTTAATTTTTCTTGAGAAATGATTGGGTGGTAGTTTTTAATCTGCTGTGAGAATAATAATCTGTTTTAAATCACAAAAAATCAAACAACAAATAATTATAAATTATTGTTGGACTTACTTGTTTCAGAATTTATGACTCATAATAAACTGTTATTTTCATTAGCTTAAAGACCATTATGCCAGCAAAGCCCATTTTTCTTTCCTTTAATTAAGCTATACATAAGATACATACTTCATCTGTAGCTGGTCTTATGAGGCAATTCTTTTCCCAAAGTAACAAAGAAGAAATGGAGATGGTAATATGGTTGTGGCAAGCTAGTGATGTTGATAACGTCCATTCTTCATCCATAAATAGTTGAATGATGTTGATGTTGGAGCAATCGTAGGCCTCAATGATGAATTCATCAGCTAAGCTCTTGCTTTTTTGTTCTTTGCTCTAACTGGTTGTATAGGAGATGTTTGGGGCAAGGCTCATGTTGTGTTCCGAAACAATTTACTAGCTGGAACTACTCTAAGAGTTCATTGCAAATTTAAGAATGACGATCTCGGAGTCCATGATATAACAAGCAGGTGGGAATTCTCATTTAAACCCAATTTATTTGGGACGACTTTGTTCTTTTGCGGCTTTGCATGTCCTGGTCAATTTCACTAATTTGATATATATATGCATGCAAATTAGAGATCTTTGCACCAAGTGTATTTGGGAATCTTGGCCGATGGTCCTTTTAGGCCAAATGGAGACACCGGAGAGTTGATGAATGTTATGAATGGAATGAGGGAGGAAACCTTTTATGTGAATCTATGAAAGAGAGATGATGTTGTGAACTAATTTATTACTGTTTAGGTGGAATAAGAATCATCTTATCTTTTAAATGAATGTGCATACGCATGTGTGTTTTTTCTAATTTTCTCATCATTTCGATTTTGATTGCCATCTCTTTCTTTTCATGTTTTCTCTTCATATTTTTTAACTCCAGTTGAGTAATGGTTTGGAATCCGCCATTCGATTTTTTTTTTCTTTTAGCGAGAAAATAGACTCTTGATTTATTTTTCTTTTCTTTTCTTAAAAAAAAAAAGAGGTTTTAGCTTATAGAAAACTTTTAAGAATTTATAAGTTCCATTTTTATAAGGGGAAGAGACTAAATTTGGTTTGATTTTCTTTCTTTTGCGTCGAATGACCCAATTAGCTTTGGCTTGTTTTGTACTTGCCTCAATCTCACTCGATTTTTAATTTTCTCAAACAGAACCGAGTAAGGTTGAAACTGATATTATGATCAATTTTTTGTTGAACTGCATTTTTCTCAAACTCCGCACCTTTTGCAAAGAAAGTCATAAGAGGATATGAATCAACTTGCAATTTGATTATTCAATGAAGGGCGACTTATATGTAACGCCTAGTGTGGGGGGGGGGGGGCTGGTTTACAAGATAACATAAAGTTTTAACTTTTAATGCTTGAAATTTTGGGATTTTTAGTTAATATTGAATCATTCCGCCTAAAATTTATAGAACGAGCAAACCAGTCTTAAAAGTTAAAACAATCAGTAATCTCTGGCACAGATCATCCTAAACAATTTATTATTTTGACAAAATTCTTTTGGATTTATATATAACAAAAATATGCTTTTAACTGCCTGCGAATTACAAAATTCAATGTTTGGTTTTGATATGTTTCAACTTGTTTCTTTTACTAAACTTCATGATGAGTTCAAATCAGATTTTTCATGTATTATTACCATTTAGAAGACCATCGAGCGCTTTTAATTATTTGAATTAAAATTTCAATTTTTTTTTTCACGACCAGAAATGCAAATGCTAACGGAACAAAACGACTCTTCTTCGCGCCTTGCTTGTTCTTCTTACCGGCTTCTGCTGAAGTCAAAACTGAAGCCGATAATGGTGCATTTACAGCGATCTTACCGTATATTTTTCGTTTTGGGGTCCTGTTTTTCCTCGTTACGTTGCACGTGAGCTGTTCGACGTCGCTCCTGAATGAGGCAATTTGATTTTCTTGGGCCTATTTCTTGAATTTGGAGCAAAGGCATTAGCATCTTGAGATGACCCGTCTTCAATTTGTTGTTAGAAACGTAGCCTAACCGAATGAATGGAGTGTGGCAAGAGAGTTTGGATGCATCGTCATCTTGCTGGTGCGTTCACCTACCTGGAGAAGAAACTCGAGTTTTGGCGAGATTTTACGTAACTGGTCGCAGCTCAGATTCATGACCAGCAAGAATAAGAGGGTGCATGATCTCGAAATCGCCGACGAGAAGCATAAAGTGGTGTCTAAGGTTTTGGTTCTGATGGAAATGTTGAAGAAGAAACCTGAGGTGATAATCCCTGTGAGGTCGATGGGTCGATACCGGAAACCTATTAATTTGCCCAAGCCACACAGTACAGTGGATTTTATTCGGAAGTCACCGAAACTGTTTTGAGTTATATAAGGCGCGTTAGGTAACGATTCTGTTCTCTTAACAAATTCGATCAAAATGATTATTTTTTATTATATTCCCGTGGATTCTAAGTAAAATTTTATTCGGAAGTCACCGAATTTATTTTAATTTTTAAATAATTTTTATAATTTTTTCCTTTTTTTCTTTTCTTTTTTTCTTTTTTTCTCCTATTCTAATTCTTCTTCCAGCCGGTCGCCGGCCCTTGGCGAGGTTGGCCCTCGTTAGTCATATAAGGATCGGAAGGGTGTATTGTGGTGTGGAATGACTAAAGAAGGAAGAGGAGAGATTGATTAGGGAACACTCTGGCATGGCCGCAGAATATGTGACTTCGATGTTGATGATATCGGTCGATAAACAGTTCCCACTGGAAAAATTGCTCATTTCAGGAGAGAGTTTGGTTTGCCAGCTGATTTAAGGAGCAAGTGGGTACATGAGTATCCGCAGCACTTCAAAGTGGTTAAATCTCCAGATGAAGTAGATTATCTTGAGCTTGTAGAATGGAATCCTGCTTGGGCTATCACAGAGTTGGAGAAAGCTGTACTGGGGTATCAGAATCTGCCTCTCATACTCCAGGGTTGCTTTCCCTATCTTTCCCTTTGAAGTTTCCTGCCAGTTACAAGAAGGTGGATAGATATGGAGGGAAGATCGAGCATTTTCGGAAAAGGTCTTACTTATCTGCTTATGCCGATGTATGTGGCCTTCAAGCTCGATTGAAAGAATTCAATAAGAGGGCCATTGCGGCGATGCATGAGTTACTGAGTTTCACAATGGAAAAGAGGTTGGTAACCAACCACCTCACCCACTTCTAATGAAAATTTGTGATGCCTCAGAAGCTGATGAGACTCCTGTTGAAGCATTTTGGCATTTCTATGTCTCTGAGAAGGAGAAAAGGTTTAGCGTGTTCTTGACAGGAGCTTATGAACATGCGGAGCTGAATGAGAAATGTTTGCTGGTTATTTTGAAAAGAAAGGTCCAAAGCCTTATTGGTTACAGAGGGAGGAAGAAAAAGATAGAAACTTTTACGGACTTATTGGATATGGAAGATAATGATTTTCTAGAAGGAAGCTCTAAGGATGAAGGCAAGGCATTGCTATGCAGCTTGACCAAATAGAAGCCATCAGTGAATTGGACGATATTGCAGCTGGAGACAGATCCTTCAAGGATATACATGAAATTGACAGTGAATACAAGCCTCATCAATCATTTAAAGGTCATAAGTTCTTATTCGAGTTGTCAAGATAACTTGCTTTCCAGTCTTTTTCTTCACAGGTTCAAAGTTTCGAGTATTTGTACAGATTTAATCAGACAAACTCTGCTTCATCTATTAATCAAGTTAACCAATAGCGGACTGATCCATCTCATTCCTTGTTAGTCCTAAACATAGCCACCGGAACTCCCGAAATCAATGATTCAAAAAGAATGTACGGATAATGCTTTTGGCAACTCTCAGCTCGTCTTGGTGCCAGCAAGGACATCAGAAGCAGTCTATGTACGGTGACCGGTTCATTCTCAGTTATTGGTCCAACTTAATTGAGTGCTGCCATACTAATCTGCTATTCTGAAGATGAACTTGCCACCCTGCATTTTAATCTCAATTGTTGGGTCAAAGAGATGATTGGGTAGTAGCTATCATGGAGAACATAGCCTCTGCTGCTATGATGATCGACATTCTCTCTCTTGTTGTTGCAAATTATATGCCGAGCTCATCCTGCAGTAATGCATTGTTCATCACCGTGCATGGATATTCAGGTCCACAATATCCAAGACTGCCTCTTGCAACATACATTCATTGGCTTTCCATCCATTGTTCCATAGGTCTTGTAATTTCTGTTCAAAATCTCTATGAAACTATGACAAGCTCCTGTTTTTAGGTTCTACTGGAGAACTTCCTTTTGTTGGACTTTAGAACCCAACGTCAAACAGTAAGTAGTTTTTGTTACTCCTTGTTTATGTTGCGCTGTGTTTAAGGTTGATTCATTTCAGTAGCTTACTGTTTCGTTTTGAAGAAAGAAATAGGAGAGCCTCTGAATAGCAAGACTGGTTTTTTAATTTCAGTGATAGATGGCTTTCCACAGCTTTTGGTTGTGTGAAAATGATATTACTAATGTGCATTCTTTCTTACACCTCATAAATTGAAATGCGTTCATGATTTGTTACATGGGCTAGCATCTGCTTGATCCCATTGTGCAATAAATTCTCAGCAAATTCACTGGAGATGATGTCAAGTAATTTGCTTCCATATGTTGCAACTATATTTTTTTCTCGTGCTCATAAAAACTGTGTTAGCCAAAACTGTATGTGACAAATCAAACTACCACCGTGTAGCTAAATATATTGCACTGCATAATTTTCTGGTTTTTGCTTTATAACGAAATCCAATGGTTGATGGATTTCATTTCTTTTGATTGCGGGCGATTAGATCTCTTCTTAAGCCTAACAAAGTCCTAAGACCTCTCGATAGCATGCCATGCTCTTCTTAAGACTTACCGTTGAATACGAAAATTTAAAGGGAAAGGTCAAGCATTTGTCATAGCTTCAACTAGAGCAACGACAGAAGTAATGTACCATGGAGGTTGAGCATCAACCCCATTTGGAGCACTACGAAGGTCTTCCAGATATCATTCGATTGAGGAGCATCAATGTTTATCGGTTATAATCACTTTGCTATCATCTTCCGTCACGTGGCAAAAGTATGGTGTGCATTACGACTCAATTCATATAAGATAGTCATATCTACTTATTTTAAGAAAGGATTGGAGCTTTGCACCAACGTTTTCAAACTTGGGCCAATCAGAGAACCGATTAGGTTGCTAGTTTGCTATCCAAGAGGTTGGACTACGGGTGAACCAGTGACGATGTCATGAGCAAACAATTATAGGTATGTAATGTTGTTGATTGAACCCATGAATCGTTCGGCCTATGTGGTAAAGTGAAATGCCGGTGATCCGTGGAGTTGAGTGGCCAAAAGCCCAGTTCTATACCCGTGAAATTCTAAACCCAAGTGGATCCAATTTTGAAAATCAGTATGTTTCACTGGTTTAGCAAGTGAATTGGTGTTCAGACTGGTTCGATTTGATTTTTGCCAAACTATCTGCACATACTTTTTTAGTTTTGGGTGAATAGATCAAAGAGAAAAGTAATGGAATTGGCTAGGAAAAAGGGGCAAGAGCAATGCTTTATGGCAGAAAATCTAAAGGAAATCAACATTGAGAACTTTATGGTCTCTGAATGGGCCTGACATATAGCCACTGTAATATTTTTGACATATGGCATCTAAATATAACTTTGGTATATTAGACACTATAATCGTCTAAGTCAACACTTCTTCTTTCTGCATCATCCAATCTATAAGGTGAGTGAACCTAAAAATCATATAACATGTTTAACAAACGGAATCAAATTTGAAAAAAAAAAATGAGGTACTTGATTAAAAAAAGAGAAGTTTAGGTACTCGATTGTAAATTGAAGAAATGTTTGGATAATATCAATGTCATTATTCTTAACTTCTAAAAGAAAGATGTTTGTTTGTGAAGGCAACTATCACCATAGTGGCAGTGCTAACCATCAACACGGACATTTTCATTGGTGCTTTTTAATTTTCCTTTTTAACTTTTTGCCATTTCTTCTTTTTAGTTTTTCTCTTTGCTCTTTTTTTTTTTTTTTGCTTTTGTTGAACTCAAATTTGAAAAGATATAATAAAGATTAATGAATGGAAAAAACCCAAAATGTTTAAATCCAAAATGAATTGGAGGAAAATTATGGTATTGTTAATTTTAAGCGAGACTTGTAACGCATGTAAATTTTACTAGCAATGGCAAGAAAGACATATTAAGTCTTGATCTTCCTAGCGTCGATTAAAGTTTCTTTCCCACCGACAAAAGATGTGCACCATCAAATGATGTGCAAAAGTCTGAGTCTTCTTGAAATCTATTATAGTTTCTTTCCCACCATTAAAAGATGTGCACCATCAAAAGACGTGCAAAGTCTTAGTCTTGTTGGAATTTATTAGTTTCTTGGCCATCATCACTCTCACTTTTGCTCTTTTAAAAAAAAAAAGGAAAATGATATCTTTTCGAAATATGTTATAATTTCTTTAGACGTGAAGTCTTGGTCTTGTTCGAATTTATTAGTTTCTTTTCCACTCATGACGTGCACCATCAAAAGACGTGCAAAGTCTTGGTCTTGTTGGAATTTATTAGTGTGCACATCAAAAGACGTGCAAAGTCTTAGTCGTGTTGGAATTTATTAGTTTATGTCCCATCATCACTTTTTCACTTTTGCTTCATTTCTTTTTTTAAAAGAAGAAAATGATATCTTCTCGAAATATGTTAATAGACGTGAAGTATTGGTCTTGTTCGAATTTATTAGTTTCTTTCCCACTCATGACGTGCACCATCAAAAGACGTGCAAAGTCTTGGTCTTGTTGAAATTTATTAGTTTCTTTCCATCATCACTCTTTCACTTTTGCTTCATTTCTTTTTTTAAAAAAAGAAAATGATATCTTCCCAGAATCTATTATAATTTCTTTCCCACCATCATGAGACGTGCAAAGTCTTGGTCTTATTAGAATTTATCGGTTTCTTTCCCACTCATCACTCTTTCACTTTTGCTTCACTTTCTTAAAAGAAAAAAAAAAAAAAATGATGTCTTTAGTTAGGGAAAGCCCTCATCTAAGGATGATATCTTTTGGTAGATGAAAGTCCTGATCTTCTTGGACTTTATGGTTCTCTTTCCATTGCTCACCATCACTTTGCTTTGCCATAACTTTTACAGTGGACTGATTCGCTCATGGCCATTGGGGAGATCTTTTCTCGAGTCCTTCTTTCGAGTTCTGTTCGACAAAGTTGAGTTCTCTGCCATTGGACTATGTGCAAAGTGATGGAATCAACATCGCCTTGCTCAATATGTACATCAATAATTTTGTTATATTCTCTCATGTATTTCGATCTTAAATATTTGAATTTTTTTTGTCTTATAAAAATTTTTACCAAAAAATTCAAATCTTGATATGTTTCTCTCTTTCCACATGAACGTACATGTATACAATTTCCTCATATTGTATAAATAGCTTTTTATGAATTAATAATTTGAATTTTGCAAAATCTTTTGGATGTTAATCTTTACATGCAACTAGTATGCACTTTTGCTAGTTTTGTTAAATAAAACTATCTTCTAATCCATTTATATCAAAATTATCAATGTTGTTCTTCCATTAATCTAAGTTTAGGGACAATCCAATGACTAAATTAAACATGTGCAAAAAGTTTATGGATCAAATTGAATAAATTAAAGGTTTGAGGACAATATTGCATATCAGGCTAAAATTCAAGGACTTCATTGCATATTGAGCTGAATTTCAAAGACCATTTGCATCTTTTTTTGAAGAAAATATAGCTAACATGTTTGCTAATGTGATATTCAACATTGTTATGACATGTTTCAACCTCTTGAGAGAGCACTCCAAGAAAGTGGTAATGACTTGGGATTCGGCCATCAGTAGGGATCTGCTGATCATTGTTTCTGAAAGTTGCCGTATCACTGCAACATCACATTCGTGCAATTCTAATGCAAGAAGGGCGAAATTATTCTGAATTTCGGGTCCCCTTCCTCACCATTTCCATCTCCATCAAGCTTGCGCGCTTCACCTTTATTTTGTTTTCTTCTTTTCTCCTTCTAATAATAATGGCAGACAAGACCACCGACCGTGGTGGCTTCGCTAGGTAGGCTTCAGTGACCCTTTGCGAGAGAGGTGAGGAGTTCGAAGCCCTTACAACGCAAGGGGACTGGCGGAGGTACTAGGTGACTTAAGCGTGACGTCGGGGTGGTGGGTTCCCCGCTAGCGTCGCCTGGAGGTTTACGTCGCAGTGGCCGGCGACGGCAGTTCCTCCCGTCCCAAAAAAAAATAAAAAAAATAATGGCAGACAAGGGGCCCATTTCTTTTTCTAAAAGTTGTTCTGGGGACATTAACACAAAGTGGGTTGATCAACAAAACTGTGTTTGTGGAGCCAAAGGGAGAAAAAGGAGGGCTTGAACTTTGCGGTCGTCACTTGTGCTGCTAAAGTTGAGACCTCGCTGAAATTTCCAGTGACGAGTCGTTGATGAAGCTAACTCTTGTTCTAAATAAGATGGAACTAAGCAAAAAGATAGAAAAAATTCAATACGTTCTGGAAATTTTCAATTATTGCTTACGAATTCCTAAAATGAAAGATTTAAAAGTAAATACATGATGATTATATATATATATATATATATATATATATATGTGTGTGTGTACTCATTAACGAGCCCTATTAATTATTTCTTTTTCCTTTTTCCAAAATTTATGAATAAAAAACAGAAAAAAGAATTAGTAAGTGAGTAAACATCTTGTTTATGATATGTAAAATATATTCGAATTCAACCCCAATCAATGAGGTCCTTTAATTATGAAATTCAAAATCTATGAAAATTACTAATGTCCATGTCCATGCTACGCACAGACCTAGACATATGAGTATTGTGCACATATTTTCATATCACATGTAATTAAAAATAAGGAATTAGCATAAAATGAACTATTTCTATGGTTAATTGTTTTCAAATGTCACTCAAACCTCATAACTTGGCTTGCTTGGTCCAAACATACGTTCCTCCATAAAAAAATTAAAATTGACAAATGCACCAATCTAATTTGGTGCGAGGAGGCCTCACTGCAAGCAATGTCGATTTTCTGTTTTTCTTTTTTCACAAAATAAAAAATTATTGAATTCGTGAATTTATTGACTATTAACAGAGAAGAAAATATATAAAATACTGACCATAATGCCAGTGAAGAGCACCAAAATTAATGGATGACAGAGTATTTCAATATTGAGGAAATATTTGTAAAACTTTACGAGTTTACAACTATCATTAACAATTGCATTGTGTGTGTGTCTATATATATATAATATTTTTGGCTATAATTTGATTTTGCTTTATTTCAGGCATTTGGGATCTGGCTGAATAGGGAAAAGAGAAAGACATTCAGAGGAGGCGCTTATTCAATTTTACATGCGAGTTGTTGAAGCAAAAACTCCTTAATAGGAATATCATCAATTTCATTCTACATCTATGGCTTCCAAAAATATTTAAATTTACTGAAATAAAACCAAATCGCTAGGTGCATGAAATTTCTTACCTATGTACTGGCAATCAAGTGTCTAAAGTTTTTTTTTTTTCATTCAATTAATTACCTCGACATTTCGAAAAAGGGTCAACACGAGACCTCCATTGAATTGCGAACAAAAAATGTCTGTATGACACCAACGCTATCAAGTAGTTGTTAACTGTTTATGTTGGCCTTCGATATATTCTTTGTGGTATCAATTTTATCTCTTGCGGGTCAGACATGTGATGATAATCTTATTAATATGATGTCCAACCGAAAGAAAATCAAGTAGAAAGAAGAATTTTTTCTTCAATCAAATGTTTGATAATCCACTACAAATGATCAGATGATTCAAGAAGAAAATCTAAAGGAATTTGACATAGAGAACTTTGTAGTCTCCCAATGTGCTTGACATTTAGCCATTGAAATCTTTTGGCGCGTGAAATTAACAAAACTGTCTCTTATTTTCTTTCCCACAAAAGAATGAATAATCTCACAAAATAAAATTATTAGAGGGAGACCAAGCAATTAATGGAGAGGATGAGTTTGTGGAACAAATACTGTGTAAACAAAAGTATGTTTGAGATTTGAGTCTAGACCAATGATTGTATAATAAACTCGTCGGGACAATGACATCGCAAGTACTTGAATTATTACCCCTTTCGCGATCAGTTCCTAAAGTTTTTTCATTCAATCAATTATCTCAAATTTTCACATGGGTCAACGTGAGGCCTTCGTTAATATTGTGGATGGAAAATGTTTACATGATGCTAACGCTATTAAATAGTTGTTAAATGTCCATATTGGTGTCCAATATAGCACCTTGAGGTGTTGTCAAGTCAGTGGAAACATTGGATGCTAAGATTGCCTAAGCCAACACAAACTCTCTCCACATCACCCAATTCGCAGGGTAAGTGAATCATGTCAATAAAATCATTACCACGTGGCAATTTTTTAACGGACGCCTCAAATTCAGACAAATTTGAAAAACAAATATTAGAAATTAATCCAGACATAAGGCATGGAAGTTTTACTAGTAATGGAAAAAGGGACGTTCTCATGGGGATAGATAAGGAGGGATGAGAAAAGTGAACCAACAAACTTCAATTTGCGTCCGGGAAAGTCTTGGTGAAATCTATTAAAGTTTCTTTCCCGTTAACTCTTTTTCACTTTTGCTTTACTTTCCAGACAAAAAAGCACACGGTATCCAGTAAAGTCTGGGATGTTCTCCGAATATCATGAAAGGAGCACTTGTGGACAAAGTACTTCATTTCCATTGCACCACTGATGTGCATCTGAAAGGCACCCAAAATTGAATGATTGCCAGAGTGCCGTAGCCTTGTCCCCAGATGGCATCATTACTTCAATACATTTGACATATGGACATGACTATACGAAAAATCATTCAAAAATGCATAAACCAATTGTACATTGATTTCTGACCAAAAAAAATAAAAAATAAAAAAATTGTACATTGATTGATTCAACCCTAAACTTTTCTAAACCTTTAGAGGATTTGGCTGGAAATCGCTTAATTGGCAGTAGCCATGTTAAAACTAAATTGGCTAAATTAAAAAAATTAAGATTAAATTGATCAATATATAATAGGTTTATAAATTTTTGGACAATTATCTCCTGGCTTTACAACTATCGTTAATGATCGACTTGTAGTAATCCATGATGAAGAAAATCAGGGAATATTTTTTGGCTCAAAAAAATGTACAAACTATTATTTACAAAAAAGACTAGTTAGGCAAGTTAGCTTTAATTGGTAGAACCGACAGATAAATAAGGAACATATAAATGTGCCAGTTTCTTCAATTGAATAAAAGAAAACTTAGTAAAGTTTTAAATTTTGTGTGCCCGAACGATTGCATGTGATAATAATATTATAGATTAACATAATGTCCATTCGACAGAAAATCAAGTACATAGAAAGAATCTATATTTAATCAAATGTTTGATAATCCACAAAAATATTTCGATGTCATTATCCTCAACTTCTAAACCATGCTAAGAAAAACATCTCAAGAAAAATGTTATCTATGGAGGCCACTATAAGGAGGCGAAGTTGGAAATAGTCATGGTAGTGGCAGTGCTAATGGCAACAACACGGCCATGGCCATGCTTCAATGGTGCTCTATCTGCCCCTTTCCTTCTTTATTTCCTTTTTTAACATTTTTGTTGTCTCTTCTTGTCAGTTTTTCTCTGCTTTCTTCTTTTCTTTTGTTGAACTCAAATTTGAAAAGATATACTAGAGATTAATGAATGAAAAAAAATCCCAAAATGATTAAATCCGAAAAGAGTTGAAGGAAAATTATGGTAATGTTAATTTTAAGCAAGTTTTGTAATACCTGGAAATTCTACTGGTAATGGCAAGAAAGTCATACAAAGTCTTCATCTTCCTGGCATCTATTGAAGTTTCTCTCCCATTAACAAAAAAATGTGCGGAAGTCTTAGTTTTCTTAAAATTTATTAAAGTTTCTTTCTCACCATCAAAAGATGTGCATAATCAAAAGACGTGCAAAGCCTTGGTCTTCCTAGAATCTATTAGTTTCTTTCGCACCATCACTCTTTCACTTTTGCTTCACTTTCCACGAGAAAAATAAGATGATATCTTTAGTAGGTGAAAGTCCTTGTCTGAAAATGATATTTTTAGTAGGTGAAAGTCCTAATCTTCTTGGACTTTATGATTCTCTCCATTTGCTCATTATACTTGGCTTCGCCATAACTTCTACAGTGGACAATTCGCTCTTGGCCATTAAAGAGATCTTTCTTGGTTCCTTCTTTCGGGTTCTGTTCAACAAAATTGAGTTCTCTGGCATTGGACTATGTGTAAAGTGATGGAATCAGCATCACCTTGCTCAATATGTACATCAATAATTTTGTTATATTCTCTCAGGTAATTCGATCTTAAATATTTGATTTTTTTTTTTTATCTTTTAAAGAATTTTACCAAAAAATTCAAATCTTGATATCTTTCTCTCTTTCCATGTAAACGTACGTGGATACAATTTCCTCATATCGTATAAATAACTTTTAAGAATTAATAATTTGAATTTTGCAAAATCTTTTGGATGTTAATCTTTAAACGCAACTAGTATGCACTTTTGCTAGTTTTATTAAATAAAACTATCTTCTAATTCATTTATATGAAAATGGTCAATGCCGTTCTTCCATTAATTCAAGTTTAGGGAAAATTCAATGACTAAATTAAACATGTGCAAAAAATTTAGGGACTAAATTGAATAAATTAAAAGTTCAAAGATGACATTACACATTGGGTTAAAGTTCAATGACTACATTGCATATTTGGCTAAACTTCATGCATCACTTTCTCAAGAAAATATAACTAACATGTCTGCTAATATGACATTCAACATTGTTATGACATCTTCCAGCCTCTTGAGGGAGCACTCGAAGAAAGTGGTAATGACTTTGGATTCAGCCATCAGAAGATTGAATGAACTGCGCTTGGGATTTGCTGATCATCGTTGTTGAAAATTGCCGTATCACTGCAGCATCAAATTTGTTTTGTGAACTGCTCTAGCAAATAAGCAGAAGCAACATCATTACTTGACATATTCGGTATAGCTTCGCTATAAGGAAGATCCTCCTCCATTGGAACAAAAGCTCACAAAATTAGGACAGCATCTGTTATCTTCCTCGTACCATTAGTAATGCGACATTCGTTGTTTCCTTCTACCGAGGTAAGGTACAGGAAATATGTTTCGCCAAGAGGTCCAGCATCGTTTCTTGCTTCATCTCAAAGGAAAGGTAATGTAAATACAACGCTGGCTCGGAAGCATCTACCGCCGACGAACTTTAGCCTTTTTATCTGGTTGGGTTGCCTTTGGTGTGTAGATGGAAAGACTCCTTTCGCAATTCTAATGCAAAAAGGGCGAAATTATTCCAAATTTTGGGTCCCCTTCCTCACCATCTCCATCAAGCTTGCACGCTTCACCTTTATTTTATTTCTTCTTATCTTCTACCAATAATGGCAGACAAGAGGCCGTTTTCTTTTTCTAAATGTTTTAAAGTTGTTCTAGCGACACTAAAGCAAAGTGGGTTGATCGACAAAACCGCGTCTATGGAGTCAAAAGGGAAAAAAGAAAGGCTTGAACCTTGCGGTCGGCACTTGTGCTGCTAAAGGTGAGCCTTTCGCTGAAATTTCCAGTGACGAGCTCGAACGATGTGAAATGCCCGCCGTTGATGCAGCTAACTTTTGCTTTAAATGAGATGGAACTAAGTGAAAAATAGAAAAAATTCAATAAGTTCTGGAAAATTTTAATTATTGCTCGTGAAGTCCTAAAATGAAAGATTTAATTTTAAAAGTACATACACAATGATTATAAGCCCATGCATAAATGGGTATCACTACAAATATAAATAACAAGCCCTATTAATTATTTGTTTTTCCTTTTTCTAAAATTTATGAATGAAAAATAGAAACGCAATTAGCGAGTAAACATATTGTTTATGAAATCTGAAGTATATTTGAATTTGACCCCAATTAATGAGGTCCTTTAATTATGAAATTCAAATTCTGGGATAATTACTCATGTCCATATATTTGTGCTTCGCACAGGCCTAGAAATATGAGTATTGCGCACATATATTCAGATTTCATGTAATTAAAAATAAGGAATTAGCATAAAATGAACTGTTTCTATGGTTGATTTTTTTCAAATGTCACTCAAACCTCATAATCTGGCATGATTGAACCAAATATAACTGCATGCATAAAAAAATAAAATTGACAAATGCACTAATCTAATTTGGTACATGGAGGCCTCAACTGCAAGCAATATCGAATGTCCGTTTTTCTTTTTTCACAAAATAAAAAGTTATTGAATCCGTGAAGTTTTTTTTTTTTTTTTTTTTTTTTTTTTTTTGGTAAGGATGAATCCGTGAAGTTATTGACTATTAAAAGAGAGGAAAACATAGACAATACTGACCATAATGCCAGTGAAGAGCACCAAAATTAAACCGATGGTAGAGCATTTTTATACTGTTGACATATGTGTATAACTTTACAATTATCATTAACAATTGCATTGTATATATATAAAAAAAAATGTCTATAATTTGATTTTTGCCTTAATTCAAGCATTTCGGATCTGGCTGAAAAAGGAAAAGGAAAGACATTCAAGAGGAGGCGCTTATTCGATTTTAGATGCGACTAGTTGAAACAAAAACTCCATAAAAGAAACATCATCAATTTTATTCTATATCTATGGCAAAAATATTCAAATTGACTGAAATAAAACCATATTGCGAGGTGCATGAAATTTCTTACCTATGAACTCTCAATCAAGTATCTAAAGTTTTTTCATTCAATCTATTACCTCAACATTTCGAATGGGGATCAACACGAGACCTCCAATGAATCGCAAACAAAAAATGTCTATATGACATCAATGCTATTAAGTAGCTGTCAACTGTTTACATTGGCGTCCAATATATTCTTTCTGGTATCAATTTTGTGTCTTGCAGGTCAGACCAACCATTCCGGATGATATCAATTAGTCTCTCGAAGAATTGGAACAAATTTTCTACAAAAAAATATTGTTTAGGGAAATTAGTTGCGATAGATAAAGAAATCATAGTAAGGTTTTAAATTATATGTGCTTGCACAGTTACATGTGATGATACTATTATTAATGTGATGTCCAACCGAAAGAAAATCAAGTACAAAGAAGAAGTTTTTTCTTCAATCAAATGTTTGATAATCCACTAAAAATGATCGAATGATTCCAAGAAAAAAATCTAAAGGAAATCGACATTGAAAATATTGTAGTCTCTCAATGTGCTTGACATTTGGCCACTGAAATCTTTTGGCGCCTGAAATTAGCAAAACTATCTCCTGTTTTCTTTTACATGGAAGAATGAAAAATCTTACAAAAGAAAACTATTAAAGAGAGACCGAGTAACGAACCAAGAGGATGAGTTTGTAGAATAGATATCACATAAACGAAAGTATGTTTGAGATTTGAGCCTAGACCAACAATTGTATAATAAACTCATAGGGACAATGACATTGCAAGTACTTGAATTATTACCTTTTCGCAATCAAGTACCTAAATTTTTTTTCGTTCAATCAATTATCTGAATTTTTCATATAGGTCAACGTGAGGCCTTCATTTATATTGTGGATGGAAAATGTTAACATGACGCTAACACTGTTAAATAGTTGTTGAATGTTCATATTGGTGTCTAATATAGCATCTTGAGATGTTGCCACGTTAGCAGAGACATTGGATGCTAAGATTGTCTAAGCTAATACAAACTCTCTCTCCACATCACCCAATCAGTAGAGTAAGCAATTCATGTCAAAAAAATCATTACAACGTGGCAATTTTTTAATGGATGCCTCAAATTGAGACAAATTTGGAAAAAGAAAAAATAATTGAGATTAATCCAGACATAACGCATGGAAGTTCTACTAGCAATGGAAAAAGAGACGTTCTAATGGGGATGCATGAGGAGGGATGTGAAAAGCCAAGCGGCAAACTTCAATATGTGTCCTGCAAAGTCTTGGTCTTCCTGGAATTTATTGAAGTTTATTTACCATTACCTCTTTTTCTCTTTCGCTTCACTTTCCAGACAAAAAAGCACACGGTGTCCATGAAGTCTTTGGATAGATTCTCTGAATATTACCAAACAAGCACTCGTGGATATATAGTATTTTATTTTGATTCCTGACCGAAGAAAGCATCATTAAAACCTCAATATGTGCGTGTGAAAATCACCCAAAATTAAATGGATGACAGTGCTATAGCCTTGTCCGAAGAAAGCATCATTAATACGCCAATTATTTTGACATATGTAAATGACTTTATGAAAAATTATCCGAAAAATCCATAAATATATTGTATGGCGGCTAATTCAATTTTAAAATTTGATATGCTACCATGTCAATCGAGATATATTAGATGATAATATCGTTTAAGTCAACACACTTTCTCTCTCCTTATTACTTAATCTGTAGGGTAAGGAGCCACATCAACTATTATGTTTAACTTTTACGAGTAAGCGAGTCATGTCAACAAAATTACATAACATGACAATTTATTTAACTGATGCCTCAAATTGCACCAAATTTGAAAAATTGAGGTTCTTGATTGAAAAAGAAGAGTTCAGGTACTCGATCATAAGCTAAACAAGAGGTCAGGTACGTTTGATATCATTATTCTTAACTCTTAAACAGCTTTAAGAATAACATCATTATTGCTTCTTCTTCTTTTCTCCCTTTCTTAAGTTCTTGTTTTTTTCTATACATTTTTCTCTTTGCTTTTTTTTTTTTCATTCTTTATTGAACATAAATTTGAAAAGATACATGAAAATGTAGACATTATTCTAATAGACAAGTGCAAAAGAGATTACTGAATGCAAAATCACAGTACAATTAAGCACAAAAAAAAAAAAAAAATTGGATGAAAATTTTAGTAAAAGTCAATTTTAAGCATGGCCTATAACGCATGGGGAAATTCTCCTAGTAATGGAAAAACAAAGGCATTCACATAGGGATGGAAGAGAGGGACGTGAAAAGTGAAGCAACAATGCCAATTTCCATCTTGCAAAGTCTCTGTCTTTCTTCAATTGCTCTCTTTCGCTTCTGCTTCACTTTCTGGACAAAAAAGTAAATGATGTCTAGTGAAGTCTTGGTCTTCCTGAGTTTATGGTTTATCTACATGAATAGAGCACTTGTGGACAGAAAGCATCCTTGAAAGTCTTGGTATGTCACTTTGCTTCACCATAACCCTTGATTGTTCTCTACAGTGACCGATTGAGCCATGACCTTCGGAGAGATCTTTTTGGGTTCCTTCTTAGCTTCCATCTTGTACTAATTTATAGTATGGTTAATTTTAAGCAAGACATGTAACGAGTGATGATTTTACTAGTAATGGAACTAGAGATATTCACGTAGGGATTGAAATAGAGGGATGTGAAAAGTGAAGCAATGAAGCCAATTTGCTTGCTTCCAATAAAGTCTTGGTCTTCCTGATGAAAAGTACTTCATAAGTGTACTATCACGACTAGCAATTTGAGTTAGACCCAAGGGATTATATTTTGATGCACATTGTGTCCTTGAGTTAGAAAAATCAATCGTTCTCCTTTTTGTCCAGATTAAGACTATTGGCTGTCGTTCGAAAGAGAGGACCTTTTCTTGTGGCCATTCAAAGCAAAAGAAAGAGGTGATATTTCTTCACAATATTTTTTCACATGACTAACTTAGAGGGCACGGATGTCTTCTTAAAAAATTTATAATTTACAAATGTTTTGTTGGTTTTTTTCTTAGTATAGGCTTTTACGTGGCAGCTATAGTGCTAAAAATTTGCGGCAAAATGAGCGGCAATGATCTGTTGAAGGGTGCTGAAGTAGTTATTGATGATCGTGAATTGCTTGATAGGAGAATTGTGGTCCTTTGAACATAAAAAGTTAGCTCAAAGCAATTTGCTTGATTGATTAGTTGGTGATTTGTGAATCATTTACTATTTCTAGAGTAAAATTAAAAAAAAAAATTGCTTCATGGATTTGTTGGTGTACCCGACCCTTTTCTTGTTTAGCCCAAGGCACGTGTTTCCGTTCTCCTTATCGAATAGTCAAAGTCAATTGTCTTTGATTGCACATGTATAATGGAAAGTAAGATGCCATTGTTAGGTGGATCATCAACATCTATTTCAAGCGGTGCGAGTTGCAAAAAGATACTTATTTGTTAGTTGTATTAATTATGGTCAGCTTCATTCATTGCTAGACAAGAAAAAGGGTCAGGCATCACCCTTATGAACAGGAAAATCATGCAAAGGACCATGATTCTCCTATCAAGCGATTGTTGATCATCAACTACTACCTCATCGCTCTTAAGTAGATCATTGCTGCCCGTCTTGCTGTGAATCTGTAGCACTATAACTACCACGTAAAAGCCTATAGTGATCACGTATTCACCAATAACGCATAAATGATTTTATGCCAAAATTCGCTAGAAGAACTACTTTAGCAAATCGCTGAATGGTTTAGAACAAAATTAATCAAATTGAAAAGTTTAGGACTAAATTGGCGGTCATACAATAGGTTTACGATATTTAGGAAAATTATCCTATGAGTTGCCTTGTAATAATACATGACGAAGAAAATTAGGGAATATTTATTGGCTTATTGAAAAATATACAAACTCTTATCTACGAAAAAGATTATCAGGCAACCTTACCAAAAAAAAAAAAAAAAGATTATCAGGCAAATTAGTTGTAATTGGTAGACCAAACAGATAAACAAAGAACATACAAATGAATAAAAGAAATCATAGTAAAGTTTTAAATTATGCGTGCGTGAACGGTTTCATGTAATAACATTTTTTATTAACATAATGTCCATCTGACAGAAAATCAAGTACGCAGAAAAAGTCTGTCTTCAATCCAATGTTCGATTTCGACCAAAAAAAAAAAACATGTTTGATAATTCACTAAAATATTTCGAGTGGAAGAAAAGAAGATTCTTAGGCTTAAAGGTATATTTTAAATCTCCAATTAAATGCACGTGTGCACCAAACCATCTGAGGATATACTTTTGTTGATTTGGGTGAGGAGATGAAAGGGAAAGCGATGGAATTGGCCAAAAAAGGGAGCAAGAATAATACGTTATCTTTCAAATTTTATGATTAAAATTATTCGAGAAGATAATCTAAAGAAATTAACATTGAGAATTTTATAGTCTCCAAGTGTGCTTGACATTTAGCCACTAAAATCTTTTTGCAATGGTGTGAAATTAACGAAAGTATTTCCTATTCTCTTTCACATGAAAGAATGAACAATATAAAAAAACAAAACAATTTAAGTGAAACCGAGCAATGAATCCAAAGGATGAGTTTGTAGAACAAATATCGCCTAAAAAGAAGTGTAGGTATTCGATTGTAAGCTGAACAAAAGCTTAGCTTACTATGTCATTATCCCTAACTCCTAAACCGCTCTAAGAAAAGCATTTGACGAAAAATATTGTCTACAAATGTGACTATAAAATGGTACGTTGGAAGTGGACGGCCCAGCGGCGGGGCAATGACCGTGAGACTGGTAGTGCTCTCTCTCTCTCCCCATTCCGGCATTTTTTTTTTCTTGCTGTATTTTTCTTTTTGTTTTTCTCTTTGCTTTTTTTTTTTCTTTTATTGAACTTAAATTTGAAAAGATATATGAAAATTTAGACATAATTCTAATAGACAGGTACAATAGAGATTGATGATGAAATATCACAAAATAAATGAACATGAAAAGGGTTGGATGAAAATTATAGTATTGTAAATTTTAACAGTAATGCATGGAAATTCTACTAGTAATGGAAAACAAGATATTCGCATAGGGATGGAAGACAAGTGACGTGAAAAGTGAAGCAACAAAGGCATTTGTGTCCTGCAAAGTCTTAGTGTTGCTGGATTTTATTGCCTTTCGGTTTGACATTTGCTTCACTTTCTAGACAAAAAAAACTACATGATTTCCACAAAAGCCTTGGTCTTCCTGAGTTTATGCTTAAATTACAAAAACAAGTAAATGATAGTGGAAAGTACGAATATATGGGCCTGACTGAAAAAAGAAAAAATGCAAATGGGAGGTGAAACAAGCACACTTGTGGACAGAAATCGTCCTTAAAAGTCTTCATCTTCGTTCGGTCCTTTTAGGCAGGAAAAAAGCCTTGGTCTTCCTGAACTTTCATAGTTTTCTCTCTCCATTAGCTCACTCTCATTTTGCTTCGCCATTGCCCTTGTTGTTCTCTGCAGTGACTGATTCACCCATGGCCATTGGAGAGATCGTTTTGGGTTCCTTCTTGCAGGTCCTCTTCGACAGGTTGACTTCTCTGGGATTGGAATATGCACAACGCGGAGGAATCAACACTGCTTTACTCAACGAGTGGAAGGGGATGCTGGAAACAATCAACGTGGTGCTGGATGATGCAGAGGACAACCAGTTGGGCGGTAACCGTCTAGTGAAGCTTTGGCTGGATGATGTTAGGGACTTGGCCTTTGACATGGAAGACTTGCTCGATGAGTTCGCGATTGAAGCCACTCAAGTTAAGTCTGGGGCAGAATCCAGCGCAAGCAGAGATCAGAATCTGAACTCGTGGAAATTCTTTTCCTGGGACCAAGATGGATCATCTGGATCGAATCTGAACTCGTGCTCGTTTGAAACTAAGGTACAAGAGATCAGTGGCAGGTTGGAAAATATTGTCACTAGGAAGGCTCGTCTGACCTTGAGAGAGAATGCCGCGGACATATCCAACTACACCAACAAAGGCTCCCTAGCACTTCTTTGCCGGAGACTCGGTTTTTCGGCAGGGAGAAGGAAGAAGCGGAGTTACTGGAACTGTTGATCGGTGAGGTTGGAAATTCCGATGTCGGGCTGAGCATAGTCCCCATAGTTGGGATGGGCGGTGTTGGAAAGACAGCTATGGCTCAACGGTTGTACAATGATCCCAAAATGAATAGCTATTTTGAGAGGAAAGCATGGGCTTGTGTTTCAGATGTTTTTGATGTTCTCGACATAACAAAGACTATTTTACAATCAATAACTGGGTTGCCCTGCAAGGGCAACAATCTTAACGAGCATCAAGTTAACTTGAAAGATCATCTATCAGGAAAGAAGTTTCTTGTGGTCTTAGATGATGTTTGGAATGAGAAGTATGGAGAATGGACTTCCCTCTTAAAGCCATTTGAAGCGGGGGCTAAGGGAAGCAAGATCATCATCACGACGCGCAACCATCCCGTGGTTTCCATAACAGGAGCTTCGCCATATCCTTTGAAGGAGTTGTCTGTTGATAATTGTACCAACTTATTAGCCTATCACGCTTTGGAAGCAAGAAATTTCGAGAGGCACCCGCATCTAGAAATAGTAGGCAAGAAAATAGCCGAAAAATGTAGAGGTTTACCCTTGGCAGCGAAGATATTGGGCGGTCTCCTACGTAATAAAGAGAATCCAGACAAATGGGAAGCTATCTTAAATAATAGAATATGGGATGTAGCATCGGCAAAAAACGATGAGGTTCTTCCAGCTTTGAAATTGAGTTATGTCCATCTCCCTTCTTATTTGAAGAGATGTTTTGCGTATTGCGCTGTATTTCCAAAGGACTACGAATTTGAGAGGGACGAGCTGGCACTCTTATGGATAGCAGAGAGCTTTTTAGGTGAAGAAAAAGAAAAAGAAAAAGGGGGTATCTTGAGATTGGGACGCGATTGCTTTGATGAGTTAGTATCTAGATCCTTTTTCAGCAATCCAGTGTTAACACATCGAAGTTTTTGATGCATGATCTTTTGAATGATCTAGCAAAGTCAATTGCAGATGTAACATGCTTTACCTTTGGGGACTCAAAAGTAGTGAGTACTGAAGAGAAAGTTCGTTATGCATCATTTGTCTCACAGATGGTTACAACAAAAGCTTGGGAGCATATGTTGGAATGAAGGTACTAAGAAGTTTAATGCTGTTGAACATTCAATCTACTCAAAATAGAGGAGGAATTTTTATTTCCGGAAAGGTGCTGCACGACTTGCTAACAAACTCGAAGTACTTGCGGGTGTTATCATTATGCCATTGTGACATCAGAGAGGTACCAAAATGTGTTTGTGACTTAAAACATCTCCGATATCTCAATCTCTCATACACCAATATCGAAAGGCTACCTAAGTCAATTGGTGCCTTGTGCAAATTACTAGCTTTGATCTTAAGAGGTTGTCGAACGCTTTCTATGTTGCCTCCAGGTATCACAAAATTGGTCAGGTTACAATTTCTTGACATTAGAGATACAAGGAGTCTCGAAAAGATGCCATTGAATATCGGTAATTTGAGGAATCTTATTATCTTGCCCAAGTTTGTGGTAGGACCAGAGAAAGGGTCACGATTAAAGGAGTTAAAGAACTTGCCACATCTTCAAGGAGATTTACTCATATCTGAATTGCAGAAGGTGGAAGAATATAGAGATGCAATTGATGCTAATTTGTTTGGAAAGCAAGACCTTAGCAACTTATTCTTGCATTGGAATGGAGGTTCTGGAGATTCTCAAAATACAAAGCGCGAAGCACGGGTTCTTCACTCTCTGCGACCTCACACTAATATTAAAAATCTCACTATCTCATACTATGGTGGTGAATCACTCCCGTCATGGTTAGGTGATCCATCCTATTCTAAGATAGTGTATTTGCGCTTGCTTGGTTGTCCTCATGTTAGTTCGCTACCATCACTTGGACAGCTCCCTTCACTCAAAGAATTATCTCTTGAAGGTCTAAGTGCAGTGTGCATGATAGGCTCTGAATTTTACGGAACTAAAAGCCCTTTTCCATCCTTAACAATTTTGAAGTTTGAAGGGATGTCGGCATGGAAAGATTGGTCTTATTATGCTGGAGGTCGAGAAGAAAAAGTACCATTCTCCTGTCTTCAGCATCTTGTTGTCCGAAGATGTCCAGAGTTGATGGGGACATTGCCTCGTCGATTAGATCATCTCATTAAGCTAGAAATTCATTCATGCTTGCATTTGAATGACTCAACCAATAAGGTTCATCTCCCATCTCTCCGTGAGTTACACATAAGGGATTGTAACAAGGAGATCTTAAAGAAGTTGGAAGACCTAACTTCTTTAACCATTCTCAAAATTGAGAATCTTGCGGAGCTTGTCTGCTTTGATAATGGATTTATGAGCTACTTAGTCAAGCTAAAGGAGCTTCATATAAGAAGATGTGACAAGCTAACATACCTATGGCAAGATGGAGATGGAACGGGGAATCTTACTTGCCTTCAGAGTGTAGTCATTGAATATTGTCCTCAATTCACATCTTTTATGAGGGGACAAGGAGAGATTGAGCTGCTGCGCAACCTTGAAAGGATGGAATTGAGGGGTTGCATGAGCTTAGAAAGGCTTCCAAGCAAGCTGCACGCACTTAGACATTTGATTATTTCATTTTGTCCAAAAATCATGGGACTAACCATTTCTCCAAATGACCCCAGCAATAATAACACAATGTCGCAGCTTGAATATCTGTCGATTAACAATTGTGATTCTTGGATATCATTTCCGTTTGCTAAGGATAGACTTGCTGCTCTTAAGACACTTATTATGAATTGTAAGGGAGTAGAGTCGCTAGCAGAGATCACCGTAGTAAAATCGTTAGAATCTCTAACTATTTACAATTGTATGAATTTGGGAAGCCTACCACAGTGCCTTGACACGCTCATCCATCTTACTCGTTTGGAAATAAGTGATTGTCCAGCACCGGAGGAGCTCCCCCCCCTTCCCCTCACCTTGTCGAGTCTTTCACTTTCTGGGTGTCTGAAGATGAGGTCTATTGCCAACAGTAACATTGATAGTTGTAACAATCTCACTAATTTGGTAATAATGGAGTGTCCAGAATTGGAGATGGAGGACTTCCCTCCCCTTCCAATCTCCCTATTGGACATTCGACTTTCCTCTTGTCCGAAGATAAAGTCATTGGAGTGGCATCGTCTTACGTCCCTTCGATGGCTACGAATTTCGGGATGTGAAAATATCGAATGCTTCCCCGAAGGAGGCTTGCCTCCAAATATGCGGTCGTTTTATATCAGGGGTGCAAGAATATGAAGCAGCCAGTGAGAGAATGGGGCTTGCCCATGCTCACTTCCCTCGAGAGAGTGGAAATGGACGGAAGCAGCATGGGAGGGGAGGGAGACAAGGAGTGCATTCCTTCGGAGGAAGACGACGAGGATTCCTGGAGTCTTCTCTTTCCTTCCTCTCTTAAGTTTGTTTCGATTGATGGTATGAGGAACGTGGAAAGACTATCAAATGGCCTTCGCAACCATCTCTCCTCTCTCCAAGACTTATGGATTGTAGATTGCCCGAAGTTGAGGGACTTGCCAGAGGATGGCTTCCCTCCCTCCCTTCGATGCTTGGAGATACGACGAAGCAAGAATCTGAGAGATCGATGCTCAAAACACACCGGCGACTATTGGCCCCTCATCCAAGAGATCCCTTTCATCTACATTGATGGGGTTCGGATTCACTGAATTGGTTCGGGTAAGTTTATGGTTTCGAAGGCATCGATTTCGCATTCTGCTCTCTCAGCTCGATGCTCGATACAAATCGATACTTTCCCATGAAGAAGCTCCGCATGAATTTCCGGAAATCCAAGAAATCCTCAACATCCGCATCGATTGGGTTCTCAGATCCGATGAAGTGAAATCGATCCACTTTCGCTGTCCTTTGCTAACTGCCGCGATTCAATCCCTTCCATCTACGGGTTCAGGTGAGTCCTTTCGTCTTGAATGCATCGATTTCACGTGTTTCTGTTACTTCAGTTCGATGCTTAATATGGAGTAATTTCTTCCAATGCGCGCAGACGTTTTGCTTCTCGTGGAGTACGACTGAAATTCAGTGCTGAAAAATTGATAATTAGCTGCTTGAATATCCAGCAAGAGCTTCCTTTTGTCTCCGATTGCACTGGCTTGCGAAAGTTGATGATGATGATGATGATGATGATATTCTTGTATGCCACAGCTGCATCCATCTCCACTACTGCCTTGGGCCGGCTTTTCTCTTTAGCCACCACAATGCTCATGGCAAGTAATTCAGCCTCCCCTGTTTCAGTTCTGGCCTCAATTCCGACAATTTTTGTTCATATGTGGATGCGAAGTTGGGGTACTTGCCAGAGGATGGCCCTCTCTCTCTCCCTTCCAGAGATCCCTTTCATCAGCATTGATAGCTTTCAGATCCAATGAAGTAAAATCGATCATGCCCAAGCCACGATGATAGATTTGTCATCGTTGACTTCTTTTTGTTCCTCAGGTAATGCTTCCAACTTCTTTCATATTTCGCTTTCATTTGTTAACTGCCGGGATTCATTCTTTGATGTAATGTAAGTTTTCTTGGGTTCGGGTAAATTTTTGGTTCTCAAGGCATCAATTTTGATTCTGCTCCCTCAATTCAATGCGTAATACAGACTGATTTGGAACTCGAGTCTCTAGCTCATTTTCAAAGCCAGAAAATGAAATTTATTGGATTGTTAATTGACGGGGATTGCACTACTGTCTTCTCTTCTCGATCAGCTCATCCCACATCGAGATTTGACATGTCTTACCCTGTGTGGCAGATTGCTTGCCATTGTCAATGATATCTCCTGCTTGTTCCAAGGACACATAGAGAATGTAGCTCTTCGTAAGCAGCTATATGGATGGAACAAAACCGCTAATGAGGTCATCATCATCATAGAAGCTTATAGAACTCTTGAGGGATTGGAGGCCTTACCCTGCTGATCAAGTTGTGAGAGATATCAGCAGGAAGTTTGGTTTTGTGTTCCAACATCCTATAGGCAGCATTGGGTTTTGCACATAATTAATGTGGAAATTTCTTTGTTTATAAATGTGGACTTTAAGTTCTACTTTAATGACCTATGACTACTAAAGTTTTATCTTTGTAAATTGCTAGTTTCTTGTCTAAGGATTGATGAGTATGATTCTGTGTTTTTCACTATCCCAAACTGCAGGATTTGGATGCGGTTGAGGCGCTCATTCAAGCTCTGGTCTTGTTCCAAGGAAGGTGTCTGATGGTGAGATTGATTTTTTTGCCAGAATACTTCAATTTGACCAATGATGGATTGTCTTTACAGCTAATAGCCATCTTTTCACCTTGATTTGCAGGTTAGTCACAATAAGCATCCAATATCTGGAAGCGTTGGCGAGCTCTGGGTGGTTTCTCAAGGCAAGCTGGCGCCTTTCTGTGGGAATTTCCAGGATCATAAGAAGATACTTCAGTCCTCGTTGAATCAGGTGAGTTTAGTTCTTGTCATCAGCCAAGAGTGGTTCAATGGGATCACATCACATTACCTTATAAAACATAAAATGAGGCTTTGTTACATAGAGAAAGCAAAAAAGGATGAAGAGAGTATTGCTGCTGATATACAGGATGTACTCACAGTAACAGCGGCCCTCATTTGTCATTTTGATTGGGGCTCATGGAAGGATGAGTCTTAAGTTTTTAACATTGAATATGCAGTATCACTTGCCAATAGGTTAAAAAGTTGTACTTTTGACTCTAAGTACAGAATTGCTTTTAGTGATTATATTGTAGGAGCCACAAAATACAATGTGAATTTCTGTATGTGAATTGGTTAGATAATATCCTTTTAACATTCTCAGGTCAATATTCAAAATAAGAAGCTCTCTTTCTTCCCATAACGGTTATTGTATAGATGGAAGGATAAATTGAAAACAGAGGTTTGAATATGTGAATGAAACAGCTAAATTTTGAATGAACTATGTAGGTCGAAACCCATTTAAAAACTGATTACCTGGTCAAAGAATAAAGTTTATGTTTCTTCTATTCAAATTCCCACTCCATCTCTTGATAAAGGTAGCTTTAACCACCAAAAAAGAAAAAATAATCGTGATTTCATTGTTTAGAGAGGCAACGGTTAGATCAAACTGATTTTTGTTGGACTTTACTGTGATACCATGAAAGGTTCCATTTGTCAGCCTAAAGGAGATAGTGGAAACTCGAGTCTCTGGTTCATTTTGAAAGCCAGAAAATGAAATTTATTGGATTGTTAATTGACGGAAATTTCCGTACTGTCTTCTCTTCTCAATCAGCTCATCCCACATCGAGATTTGACATGCCTGACCCTCTGTGACAGAATGTTTGCGGTTGTTGATGATATCTCCTGCTTGTTCCCAGGACACAGACAATGTTGCTCTTCTTAGGCAGAAATATGGATGGAATAAAACCGCTAATGAGGTCATTATCATCGTAGAAGCTTATTGAACTCTGAGGGATTGGAGGCCTACCTGCTGATCAAGTCGTGAGAGACGTCAGCAGGAAGTTTGGTTTTGTGCTCTTCGACAGCTATTCTAAAACCCCCTTTTCTGGCCTGTGTAAGTAATGATAATGTTCATTGGTTTCGTTCTGGGATATCACTTTCAATCTCTCCTTCCACCTGTGATCTATATCTAATCCTTTCTGTTCTCTGAATCATTCAGGATGTTATGGCAGTTTTCCTTCTGGGGAATTGATTATGGAGGCAGTCTTGTTCGCTCAGATGATGCAGAAGTGGTGAAGATGGGCTTTGGGAAGTCTTTCGCACCATTCCCTAAAGGTAATTATTTTTTCGGTTTGTTGATGTGGCTTCACTGGAATTTGGTCCATGCATTGCAATGTGAAAAGTAAGGATGGATGAGCTCTGCTGATATTAAGCAGAGTTCGGAGGAGAATGTTATGTTGTTGGGCAACAGCATTTTGGAAAAATTGGTTTTGAACATAAATTTATAATCTAAGGTTAAAATGGTGTTCTTTACCCGTATGCATGTATTGAAATGTGCCATTTCACCTACAATGTTGCTCTTCCAATGATTTTTGAGTGCCAAATCGTTCACCTGTTAACGTTGCCTTCTTTTCCAACTCAGGATGCTTCTTTACCAACTCTAAATGTTTGAGGAGTTATGAGCATGCACCGAATGAGGTGAAGCCAGTTCCTAGGGTGAATAGCTTGGGCTGAGTGCAAAGCGCTACATTTGAAGTGGTGCAGAGACTAAGGAGTCCAGCATGCCTAGAGTTGGGAGTGCTGCGAACTTGTCCTTGCACTGCCGAGTCATATGCATTGTGGCCCTTTTTTGGCCAGGCCATTAGCTATTGAATGGCCTTCTGTTGCTTATGACCCAGTCACCCTTTCTCATACATTGACAATTTTTTCAGCTCTAATGGTCTGTTGCTCTATGTTGAGAGTTTGAGATGGACATTGTTTTTATGCAGCTGTATATGTACTTATAACACCAAGCCTTTACAGAACCTGATCATGCTTTGTGCAGTAATATCTTTCTGGCATTTCATTTAGCCATCATGCAAAGTTTATCCAATGTGATGTTTTCTGCATAGAATCTCTACTAGTAAATCAGACTGGGACGATATTGTCATATGAGAACAAATGTGAACCAATATAAGTTGGAGCGTGCTGGTTCTCATATGGAAATCAAGTTTACACAACACCTTGTGATCATGTGTAACTTTAGTAACAGGCAATGATAGCATGTTAGATATTGAGGGTAAAGCGGTAACCTCTTATGCAATAAGTGATGGTTTTGATAGATGTGCAGTCTACATAGCACAGGCTGCACAACTAACCTACTTGTCCTGCTTAAAAAATTCTGGATGTCCACTTCTTTTTGTTTAATTACTCTGCACAAAATTTGTATTCAACGTGTTCATGGATCTCCATATTAGCTTCAGCTTTCGGTAGGTTTGGGGCCTTAAACACCTTGCAGACGCGCTGCTCACCTTTGCCTTTCCTAAATGTCAACCTAATTGTGGCTAAATGAGCCGGAACATCCCCACCCGTAGGTTTCTTTGGGTCCAATATGAACACAGCACCGCCTAGATCATCTACGACTGAAACAAATAAATCAAAGACAAAGTAAAAAAAAAAAAATCATATTTTTCCTTAACTCAAGGACTGCAGCTACTGCAATGGTGCGATTTGAATGTCGTATAACATAAACAAAAGCCAGATTGCTCGTGTAAGAAAGTTCAACAAAGTTTTCTTAATTATCAAAAGAAAATTATTGCGAACTCAATGGAGATGATGTTGGGTAATTAGCTTTCAAATATCGTGACTAGATTCTTCTCGGGCTCATAAAAATCATGATATCCACAAACTGTTGACCTTGAACCATCTGCTTTTTTATGTTTTTTTCTTTATGACGAAACACAGTGATTGATAAATTTCATTTCATTTGAGGTTATTTGAAATGACACTGAATAATTTTCTTTTGGTTACATCTCTTATGAAGTCCTATGACCTTTCAATTACATGCCATGCTCAATTAAGTTCCTAAGAGCATATAAGGCTGTATTATTTGCATTCAATTGGCTAAACATAAATAGAAGAAGCAGAAATGATACTTCGGCCATACCCTTATGATATATTTTGCATTTGATACACAAAGGTGACATTGTAGTTGACCAATCTTTTGGGTCACCATCACAGTTAGAGAAAGTATCTCATTTCATTCATGAATGATTTGTTGTCGAGCACATGAAACTTAGGGACAAGCTATGACAAGGGTGACAAAGTGTCCATTGCCGAGAAAGGAAATGAACAAGTGCTTGGGAGCTCATTATATGCCTCTTGCGGTCAATACGATGACTAACATCAAATTGCAGATTAACAAAAAAAAGCACTTCGCCTGCCTTCCTGGTTGGAGAGACTCCTTCAGTCCTTCGCATTGGTGATGCCTCCTGGTGTTATCTGAAAAACATATGTTTGTCAAGTTCAACATATATGGAATATCTCAGTCTCATCTTATTGACAGATGAGCTCTTCCTAAATTTTTTGATTAAATTAAGTGATGGTCTTGATAGATGTGCATCGTCTACGTAACCGCACAGCTAAAAATAACATACCGGTCCTACTAAGGAAAATTCTCAATAGCTACTTCTTTTTGTTTAATTCCTCTGGACAAAATTCGTATTCAACATGTTCATGGATCTCCAGGCAACATCAAGTATACAGTGAGTATCATGCTTAAATCAGGTCTCCACCTATCCCTATGTAGACTAAGTATCGACTTTCTCACAGATTTTGATCTAGACTTCCAGATATTTTACTTGGTCTCTGCAGTATGGTCTGAAAAATTTCAACGAAGTATATAACTAGAGGAAGATCTGCAGTATGGCATCATCAAAGGTTGGGTATTTTGTTTCCATAGCACAGGCGGCGCATGTAAGTATACCACAAGTATACTGCTCAAATTCTGGTCTCCACCTATCCATATATAGACTTAGTATCAACTTTCTCTCCAATTGATATTAGATTTCTAGAAATTTCGTTTAATGTCTGCAGTGTAATCTGGTAAATTTCAATAAAGTGTATAGCTAGACGAAGATCCAGCACAAAAAGGATATAGCTTCAGCTTTAGGCAGGTCTGGGGCTTTGAACACCTTGCAAACCCACTGCTCACCTTTGCCATTCGTAAACATCAACCTAATTGTGGTTGCGTGACCCAGAACATGCCCACCTGCATGTTTCTTTGATGCCGCTGAAACAAAGAAGTCAAAGAAAAAGTCGTCAAAAAAATTATCTATTTTGCTTAACTCATGGACTGCAGCTACCATATGCATCACTAGTTTACACCAAATAGCTGGTTCTTGAGATTTACGAGAACTAGTATGAGCTTAGTGTAGTCCCCAAATTGCTATTTTTCAGCGTGCAACCATCAAAGTGCTAAATTGGATAAGATCCTTTAATGGATGCATGACTAGGTGGGAGAAATGAGATGTGATGCAGTACCTTGATTGGTCATGTACACTGCCACATTAAATTCCTCGGCAAACGTGAGAGCATTTGTGCCAATTTTTGCTGCAATTGGGAATCCATCAGTGTCAAACCAGATGAACTGAAAATTTGCAATTCACATGATTTGATGGTTTCAGAATCAACCTGACGCCCTGCAAGTTCTCCCCTTCCATTATATTCCACTCGAAAGAGATCGATCACTGCATCCACAATCTGAAAGATATTACTCAGCTAAGGTCAACCATCGACACCTTACAAAATGTGTGCGGTTTGATTCTTGAGCACTGTCTTACCAGGAACCTAAATGGTTCTTCAGATATCTTGGCAGCCAAACTGAGAAGCATGTTGTACTGATGCTCAGAAGTAGAGGCACGGGCATAAATGATCTTCAAATTCATGGAAAGACTAGACTACAGCAAGTACATTAGCCAGAAAAGAAGGAAGACTTGCCACTGGTGTAGAAAGCATTGCTTACATTATGTGCGACGGCACCAGGATCCATGCCAAATCTTTCAGCTATTTGTACAATTCGATCATGGCAACTGCAGGTGTACCAAGTTAAGAAAGTGCATATGGACTTACATGGACATAAGCCGAGTATGAAACTAAAGCAGCTTCGTTGAGGTCAAGAAAATGACCAACAGATTATAATAGGATATAAAGGTTTTTCTGTGGCGAGGTATGCTACCTTGCCATTTGCCCCTCCCACGTGAGTTGGCAGCTGGAAAAATTGTTAGGATCGTGGAATCCACAAACCATAAGATATCATCTCATGGAATGGGATCAGCTTTAATGAAGAGTGATGGAAAGAAGGGAAAATAATGTTGTAGGATTTGCATATATAGTAGAGTACTTCAAGCATCCTATTCAACTGAGGATCAACCCAAGTCCAAGTGTGACAATGACTAAGGCTTCTGATTGGTTAGTACGCTCTCCTTTGAACCACTATAGATTGTGTGTTCCAGCATGCTGATTGCAGTTTACAGAAGATGAGAGTGCCAAACTTCCAGAATCACCTAATAAACACGTTCCGATGCCAAGATTAACCACCACATTTTATTCTTTACTAGAAATTCAATCATTATCTTGCTATTTATGTTGTTCATCTAGGAAACATAACATGAAATAGAAGTTAACAACGGAAACCTAACATGCAATTCAGACCAACCTGAGTAGTAACAAACAGGGTATGTGCAAGCTGTGTTTTCCCAGACCTGAAGTGACGTTAGCAGCATTTTCTGAGAAAGCCAACTAACAAAAGCAACTAAAAGTTCATCAAGGTAACGTTATTAGACTGTGCTTGTAACCGAGATACACCAAATGCTTCTGTAATTGCCTGAGTGTCAATACCACCTGTTTAACATTGCAGAACCAGGGAAAGTTGTTTTTGTTGAAACGCATGAAGAATAATATAAGCAATCTACAAAAGAAAGTCTATTACCACCTAAAAGCTCATTTAGGGCTTGGCTTCCAGTTGTGATGCAAATAACCGACTTGCTCTCGAAAAAATGAAGACATTGAAAGTACTTTGTGCTGTGAGATAAGTAGTGTTTAGAGCAAGTGCAGTTTTCTACAGTCGATATGCTAATTTGCAGGCTTTATTTCAAGGGTCAATGACTCATTCAGGTCTTCCGAACCATTTTTAGCTCGAAATTTGCCGAATTAAGGACTTACTCTGAGCATAGCTTCAATTCCCGTAATAAAATGAGAATTCTGATGAAAACAATGAGAAGTTATCGTGAGATGCATATAGAAGTTGCAATTGATTACAGCGCCATCTCAGGATAAGAAGAAATGAAGCTCTAACCACTATCTTTTCAGCTGATTCGCATATCTTATCAACTTTTGCTTCAGATAAACCTTTGGTTCTAGTTAAGTGCAACAAAAAAAAAAAAAAAAGCAAAACAAAGACAGAGGAAATCACCTTAGCCAAATAATACCTCCACTTAATTTTCGGAACTGAATATCAGATATACCTTCTCTGCATGCATCATCAAGACATTTGCAAGTGTCAATCCCTGCATTCTGTATCTTTTTCACATCTCCAGCATGGATTCCCCGAGAAATACCTGCAAACAAAAAAAAACAACCCACCATCGTGTTTAACTCTATATTTTCTGGTGAATGTAGAATGTCAAGTGTTCCAATAGTGATTGTTGACGAATTTAGCTTAGGAGATTCGTTATTAATCCATCTATGCCATAAATACGTGGATAATAGATGGACTGATGGTGCAATTACTATGTGACGTAACATAACAAAGGCCAAATTGCTCTTGTATGATTTAGAAGACATACGTCAAAGAGGTGAATTAGACGTATCATATTCAAGTAGTAGCGGAAATGACTTCTTGTCATTTAAGGAAAGAAAATTAAACTATCATTTGCACAGAAAATCACGACAAGTTCAAGAGAAAGTCGAATGGAAACTCAGAATCATTCTCGGCAATCACATTACGAAAAGGAAAGGAATTGAAATTTGCGGAGCTCATGAACCCACTTGAGAGCTGAAAGAGCTGAAATAAAGGGGTTTCTAGTCTACTGAGTCACTGGCTCCAGCCTTAACATGAACAGCTTTTCCATCATCCTGCATATGCTCTTAGTTGGACATTTCACTTTTTTTCTCCTGAAGATCTACCTTCAAATCTTTCGCCACAATTTTCTCTTACCCCTGGTGCTTCTTGTTCAAAAGAATCAAGAATAGAAGGAATTCCTTTAAATAACATATTCATTCCGTTGTCTGACCCACGTAGCTTTCCATCCTTTCACCTTGAACTTCTTGGCAAGCTTCCTTTCCAATTCCAGATCCTCCTCCACGCTCGAGATACTCTTCGATCTTAGTCTTTGATTATCTCTTCACATTATTCTTCACTTTGCTGGATTTCAGCGAACCAGAATTGTCCTCCAATGAAGACTCAAGCTTAACCGTCGCGTTAAACTAAGTTTTCTGGTGAATGTAGAATGTCAGGACAAAAGCATTTCCTAGATCATCACTGACAATCTAGCGTTCCAACAGATATTATTGATGAATTTAGCTTACGATATTCGTTATTTAATCCAGCTACGTCACGAATACACGGGAAAAAAGACATCCAGTGGATGTCACGTAACATAACGAAGGCTGGAATTGCTCTTGGATGATCAGAAGACAAAAACTAAAAACGCGACAAGTTCGAGAGAAAGGTCGAGATGTAAAAACACCAATGGATTCACGGCGATGTTCCAGGAAAATCGAGCTAAACTGAGCAACCGAAACCGAAATCGAAATCGACCTCATCCACTCAGCAGTATTCAGAGTCACTTAAGAATTCGAAGAGACCAGAAAATCACGATGATCAACTTCGGAATCAAACGACGCACCGGAATATCGACGAGAAAACGAAAGCGATGAGATGAACAGAGAGCAGTTGCCTACGCTCTTGTTTTGCCCCGACTTACGTTCGTCGATCAATTCGAGCAGGTCTTCATCGTCGATCGTGAAACTCAAAAGCATCTTCGACGATGATGGAGTGCGACGATCGGCCATGGAGTTCGGTGCGTCTGCGCAGGAGAGGAGACTTTCAAAAAAAAATTTGTGGATTTTGGAAACGATCGCAAATTGGAGGGAATCTATATATATATTATATAGAGAGGCGGGAAGCGGGGAGGAATGGCTCTTGGCTTATTTTTCTTTTTTAAGAAAAAGAGGTTTGATGGAGTTTTGTTATTATAAATTGAGCTTTAATGGATCTGATAAATTCTTAAAATCTTTTTAAATCCACTCTTAAAGAGGATGAGAGAAAAGTGGGTATGACTTTTTTTTTTTTTTTTTTTCGGATTGAATAATTTAATTCGATTTGGCTTAATTTTATACTCACCTTCGTCTTGCTTGGTTTATAATTTTCTCAAATTGGACCGCATAAAGTTCTTCTTAGAAAGGGAAAATAATCGATCTGCATTGTGGTCAATTCTTGGTTTAATTGCATTGTGCTCAAACTCTACACTTATCGCTCATCAAATCATGAAAATATCAATCAACAATTAAGCTTATTCACAATGACTTGCCAAGCACTTACTTGTGAATGATTTGGTTGTGCTGCACCTAGATCGGCACACGTCCTAAAATTTGTAACTAGGTGATTTAGTAAAGAGTGACGAACATGGAGCGTGTTTAATGTCTAGAATTTGATTAAAATTGAACCATTGTGACTCCAATTTACAAAAATAAGCAAATTAGGCTTAAAAGTTAAAACTATTAGTAATTCAACGAGTTTTTGAACGTATATATAATGAGAAGAGGTCTAGCTATCTACAAATACGAGATGCAATGCTTGGTTTCGATACGATTCAAATTATTTCTTTTACTAAACTTTATCATGATTTTAAATTGGATTTTTCAAGTGATTTTCGAACACCTCCATTTTTATAAAAGCACAAGAATATCACCATTTTATAGCACATGAAACTTAGGGACATCTATGACATGAAGGACAAAGTGTCCATTGTAGAAAAAGGAAATGAACAAATGCTTGAGAGCTCATTATATGCAAAAGGCGATGAAAGAGATGATGATACTCCTGGTTATGGCACTTTTCAGTCGAATAAACTAGAAAGATCCTTTCTCTTCTTTTTTGTGGAGGATAGATTGATTATTAGCATTAAGTTTCCTTATTTGATTTAGCGCATACTTAAATAATTCTAAATTCACCGTTTCTTCGTATAATCTGTTATCTTTGTTGGTGGGACCATTTTTTGGTTTTCCTTTTTCCTTTTTCTTTTTTGTGGTGTTATAGCACTATTTTGTCAGTATTGATTATAAACTAAATGAAGATGTAGATGTTAAAACTTTTTCTTCCCTCTTAACTGAGATTTTTTAGCATGTTAGATTGAAGTTCGTGGGATGCCAAAGCTAAGATTGTTTTAATACCAGAATTTTAAGGAAAATGTCAAAAGTATAAGTCATAGTTCCAACTAGAGCAACGACAGGAGTAATGTACCTCATTATAATGTAGTAAATTTATGAACCTGATTCGAGATCCAATAACAGGTTGACATCAGTAGGCCCTCTTGAACTGGCCTCCATGCATAGCCTGCGAAGTTTGAATCTTCAGGTGCTTAGAAAACCAGTCTTTGATGATTTATTTTGTGCATGTTCATGGAGTTAATGTTCGAAGATGCTCTGTTTCTATATCAGAATTGCACCCAGACCATTTATTACATGCTAGGCTGTGGTATAATAGACATCTGTGCTTTTTGTTCGTCTCTTTGATACTTTTGTAGATGAATTTTCAGCTAGAGAAATTAACATGCATCTTTTCTGTTGGTTTTTTGTTATTATTCAAGCACAATAAGCTCTTCAGTTTTCAAATACCTTCGTCGATATCCTGTGATGTAGACGGGAAGGAGTTGTCTGATGATGATTATGCCTATTCTTTGGCTGAAATGGAACTATATGAATCCACTCCAGACGATGAAAGGACGATCTCTTGTAGCAGAAAGTTTTCTAAAAGATGCAAAATCGCCGATTCATGGAAGGAATGTAACCAAATTTGTCTTTTCCGGTGACGTGGGTGCGATCGCAAAAGTGGAAGAGGGTGAGGGCATTCACAGACAGAGGAGAAACTGAGATTGAGAGAATGCGCACAAAGGGAAAATCGGCCATAAAGGAGCAGAGAGCGTTCGAGAAACAGAGAGGGGAGAGAAGGAACAGAGACGAGAGAGAACGATCAAGGGAGACCCCTCTAGAAATTGGTTGCCTCTCCCTCGTCGGCCGTCTGCCATTCGCTACCCGTCCTTCCCCATATCCGGCCACAAGAGTTCCCTTTGATTACCGACGAGGGAGCTCAGCCGAAAAACACAACCTGGTTTTGGTTCGTGCCGTGGCCGTTCCTCATCGCTACACCGCCCAGTTGAAAAACCTGTTTGCCCCTGCGTGAATTGGTCCTTCTCTTGCTGCAAGACTCCATCACTGGCGTTCATCCTCACGGGCGATACTAATCAGAGCTTCCTCGTGCAAGCTTGGCCAGTAATCACGATCGAATTTCCTCCTCGTTAAGGTAGGATTCGAAAATGTCCACCTCGGTTCATCTGTAATTGAAAATAAAACTAGTGTCGTAGTGACGCTCGCGTGACAACTGAATAATGTAAAAGTAGTTGACGATTTCGTCTGGATTTCTACTGATGTGATGCCATGGAATCGAAAAACTGCTTTGGTTTTGTACATAGGACCCTCACCCCAGGTGCTCACAGTATGTTCCACCGAAGGAATGCCTCTGAGAGTTGATTTAATATAGTTCAGGTCAAATGGATTGAGTTTGCTATGTTTTGGTGGTTTATTATTAGCGAAAAAGCCACAAAAAAGAAGAAGAAAAAACCCCAACCATTCCTTGAAGTAATATATTTACCTTAAACTAATTTTTGTGACACAAAAACCTCAAACTTTACTTACGGTTACACATTTATCCCAAACGTTTTTCTTTTTTCAATGACGCCAAAAATCTCAAACTTTTGCCTTTGGGGATAAATGTATCACATATGCAAGTTTAGGATTTTTTTGTGTCACTTAAAAAAGTTTTGGGTGGATGTGTGACACTGTATAAGTTTTGGGTAAATATGTCACATGGTATAAGTTTGGATCTTTTGTTTCAAAAATTAAAAAAATTGGATAAATATGTCACAATGGAGAAAGTTTGGAAATTTTTGTAGCCTTTATCCTTATTATTAATATTAATATTTATAATATTATTATTATTATATTCTTCGCAGTGGTTGGTCTCCTCATGATGAATATTGGCGAGGAGAACGAGTCACGGTCACTGTTATGCATATTATCAAATCTCCAGTAATGCAAAGTGCCTAAATTGCCTTGGTGGTGCTTTGCACTTTGTGTGCATTCCGCATTGTTGATGCTCTGTCGTTGGGAGGCTAATGAGCGGAGATGTTAATATGGTGGTATTCGTTGGTGAGAAAATAGATTGGAGTCTCTGACGCATGCACAAATCACAAATGATGTTGGTGTCGAGTTCTTGTTACGCTCCCTTCTCCATGTCCATGTTCTAGGCAATTCTATGAAGCGATGGGTGTGAGGGTCGAATCGATGGACCGTGGTGTGCTGATGATGGTTGACGTCGGTAGCTGGGTAAATGCCCGGGGAGGCTTTATTCGTGTCTTGGATGTTTTGATATAGATGTAGATGTGTTGTCGATTTTCTTTTAGTTTTTCATTTCTTGAGTCTGGTTGAAAGAGGGATATGGGAAAGGGAGGAGAAGCGCAGGCGTCCATGGAAAAAGGAAAAAAAATTAATAATTGAAGGAAGCGTAGGAGGATAGTTACAAAACCAGAAAGTTAGGCAAGGGAAATTGTGCTTAATTAGGGAGGTTAAAGAGAAAAGTGGGCCTAAGTGTTAATATGTTCAAAATGGGTCTAATAGAGTTGGGCTGAATCTATTTTTAGTAAATATAGGTTAGCTTCCGCTTTAGAGAATTTGGGCTTGTTTGGATCTGGGCTGAGATTGACTTAGATGAGTTCTAGGTTTAATCCCGTTTTGACAAATTGGGCTTCATTTGGTCTTGTTTTGAAAAGGGTTGAGAAATAGAGCCTAATTGTGTCCGTGGCCCAGGCCCTCAATGATTAGTTTCGGTTACCATTTGGAGCAGGCCTAAGGGCCCAGCTCGGGTTCTCATTTTCGAAAAACAATTAATTTAAAAAAATATATTTGAAAAATTTTGAAAAAAAATGTAATATTCAGAAAATAGTTTAGAGATCGATGTTGACCTAGTTGTTATACTTCAGCATTAGATTTAGTTCAGTTTCTTTTTCAGCTCACATATAGTTGGTTATTTTAGTGAGCGTCTTAGTATATTAATATTTTAGGTAAGAAATTCAACTTGATTTGAATTTAACTCATGAAAATCATGTTTTGGGGCTTATAACATGCCCATATATGTTCTTTGCTCAACAAATATCCAGTTTCCATTTCCATACTTTTACTTTGAGCTTTTAAATACTTGAGTGTTTAATCTTCATACTTTTAATACATTGGTTGTTCTTTACCTTTTTAGCATGGTTAAGGTAAGCCTTAGGATCATAATAAGCTCATTAAAAACCAAATCATCAAACCTTGTTAACCTTTGGTTGTATAGGAAGTAAGACAAACTCTCATATCTCACACATTTTCTAACCAATCCCAAAAAACTAGTGGTGACTCTTGTCTCACATAGAATCCTTAGGAATTAATCTAAACTTAAAATGAATCAAACGTCACATGAAGTAAGGGTTTGGGAAAGTCCATGCCTAATCGTTGGTTGTAGGCCTGCCTTTTTGGGCATTACCACTATAGTTTTTCTCTTTTTCCCTTATTGAAAAGTGAAGGTCGCAACAACTTAACAACTCCACTAGAGAAATTTGCTACATAGAATGCATATGCACATCTAACGGAATGTGTGAGACATTGGTTACATAAGTTTATCATGGTGATGAGTTTTTTATATTTTGGGCCAAGTCAAGCCCGTCTGTCCATGATGGGCCAAAACCCGGCTCATAAGAAAAAGGCCCATAAGAGAGAGTGTAGTTATTTTTTAAGTAAAAATGTATAAATATGAAAAAGGGGGAACGTTGAAGATAGAATGAAATCGTACGTTTTTTTTTTCTCCCTTTGACAATAGTGTATTCCCTCTTAAAGAGCAGAACTCTAAGGCTTTGATTAATTCCTTTGAGACTACAATAAGTAATTAATCTATGGCAAACAAGGTATGTCTGTCTTTATGACATGTCTTTCGATCTGTGTTACGTGTATCCTCAGGCTCGTTTCTGCATTTGTTTTCAGTATTCAATCGTTCGAGTATTGATTCGTTTTTTAGGAATCCATTTTCCTTCACATGGCAAAAAATATGTTAATATGACACCGATGCCGTTAAATAGCAGTTAAATGTTGACATTGGCATTTGACGTGATATCTTGAGATGTTACCACGATAGCAAAGACATATTGGATGTAAGATCGTCTAAGTCAACACACATGCTCTTTCCTCATCATCCAATTTGCGAAATAAGTAAGCCACGTTAGTTATCATGCTTAACTTCAAAGTAACATCATGTGGCAATTCACTTAATGGAATACTCAAATTGAGCCAAATTTTGAAAATTGAGGATTGAACAAAAAATAAAATAAAATTAGGTACTCAATTGTAAAATGAACAAAATTTTAGAATCTTACATGTCATTATTCTTTCCTAAACAGCAATAAGAAAAATATCTCCAGAAAAAATGAAGGTGACTAGAAGGTGGGTACGTCGACAATAGTCGTCCCAGTACCCGCGCCGGCTGTGGTACGATGGTGATCTCTCGCCCCATTCCTCCTTTATTTCTTTTCTAAATATTCTTTTGGTGATTTTCCTTTTTAGTTTTTCTCTTTTTCTGTTTTTATATTATTAAACTTAAATTTGAAAAGACACGAGAAAATCATGACACAACTCTACTGGTAATGGGAAAGAAAAAAAGGAAGTCGTTCGCATTGGGATAAAAGAGAAGATATGTGAAAATTGAAGCAACAGAGCTAGTTTCCGTCCTCACAAGTCTTGGTCATCCTAGCATCTGTTGATGTTTCTTTACCGATAGCTCTTGGACATCCAGTGAAGTCTTGGTCTTCCTGGGTTAATTTACGTGCACAAATATACAAATGTCTGGGGATGATCTCTAAATATTACGAAACTAGCACTTGTGACAAAATTCTGCAGCAAGATGGACGACATGATCTGTTGAAAGGTGTTTAGGTAGGAGTCGATGATCAGGAATCGCTTGATAGGAGCATTTTGGTCCTCTGAACACGACTTTGTTGTTCATTAGTTCGATGCATAGAGAGTAATTTCTTGTACTTTATGTAGTGTTAGTTGGTGATTTGGACTCATTTAGTATTGCCAGAGTCAAATAAAGCAAGTTGCTTAATTGACTACTTGGTGTGCCTGACCCCTTTTGTTGTTTAGCCCTAAGTAATTGTTTTTCTTTTCCTCGTCAAACTGACAAAGTTAAGCCATCCTTGATGACTTGTAGATGCATAATAAAAACTAAGCTGTCATTGCTGGGTGTATCTTTCAAGACGATTATCTCCAAATTCAGTTGGAAGTTGCATAAAGATACTTATTTTCCCGTCCCAATAATTGTGGTCAGTTTCATTCATCAATAAAATATGTGCTAATCTGTTGGCAAGAACTTTACATGTTTCTAAGTGTGGAGGACTCCAACACCTTCTTAAGTATCCTAAATATTAACCATCAGGGTTTGCCTTAATGGCCACCTTTTCAACATGGAAAGGGGAGGTGGGGGGTTTGAATCCCCACCTTCTTAGGGGGTTGGGTTGGGGAGAACTTAGTTTCAAGTGTAGATTTCGATTTCCACGCCTTGTAAGGAGGCATGACAAAAGTCTGAGAGTGAGAGTTAGAGTAGGAATAGAGTAGGACTAAAAATAAAAAAGTATCCTTAATATTTATTTTCTTAAATATTTGGATATTTTTAGCACTATAATTGCCACGAAAAAGCCTACATTGATCACATATTCAACAATATGCAGAAATCATTAGGATAACGAAAATTTACGGATGCACACAAAGTCAAAAAGCCAACAAAACACTCCTCTGTCTAGATGCCCCAAAGAAAAGGTCCATCGTATCAAACAATAGGCAAAAGTCTTGACATGAAGAAAAATGAGAACTAATAATAAGAGGTGTCAAAATGGTCCATGAACTCATTTTTGAACTCATATTTTATCTGTATGGGTTGTATATGGATTAGAGACTTTTAAAGACTAAACTAAAACGTGGGGGATCCAAAAGGTGACTATAATTTAAATGGGTTGGGAGGAGTCGAACCCATTTCCGATTAATTAAAAATATCAAGTGGGGTGGACCCATTTCCAAGTTTCCAACCCAAGCCTCACACTCTCTTTCCCTCTTTAACTTTATAAAAATGCCACCCATGAGTGGCCAGCACGTCGACCAGGTGTCAAGCAAGGCTAGAGGAGGCCACGAACGTCTTGCACCTAGCCTTCTCTAGTGAGACTCGAGCTCGAGGCTACTAGCGAGGCCAAGGGATGTATGGATCGAGGATGGCCTTGCCGACCAAGATGGGGGCGCCGAGCAAGCTCGATCTCATCGAGGCCGAGACCTCGCCAAGACTAGCGAGGCGAGCTTGCCTACGTCGCTCGGATGGATCGGCGGAGGTGAGATCGTGAAGCAAGCTCGAGCTCACCTATGACCGGTCACTAGTAGTGTCGTGACTGGCCATTGGCCAAAGAAGAAGAAAAAAGAAGGAAAAAAAAAAAAAAAAATTAAAATTAATTTAAAAAATAAAAATAATAAAATTTTGTTTTTTAAAAAAATTATAAGGCCCATTAAATTTGTATCTCATGAAAGTTTTTAGCAATACCATTTTTTTTTTAAATATCATAAGAAATAAGCGGTTTATTAAAAGGTTTTTCACATGTTTACTAATTTTTTATTTACATTTTAAATTTGATGTGAAGTTTTTATTCAAGAAACATATATGTGAAGAGCTTAAAATAAATTAAGTGGGTGGGACCGGATTAGCCTAAATTAAGTTAAATATTAATGTGTTTTCAACAATATGAGTTGGGTCGGGTATGGGTCCAAATCAAGTATGGATTTTCAAATTTACATTGAATTAAAATGGGCCGAAAACGGATTAAGTGGGTCAATATGAGTTGACCACTTTCGGTTGCAACCCACTCATTTGACAGCCCTAGTAATCACAAAACAAGCACTTGTGGATAGAAAATATTTTATTATGATTTGTCTAACCCTTACATACATGCATCTTCGAAAGTCTAGGTCTTTGTTTAATTTTTTTGGTAGGTAAAAGTCTTGGTCTTTGTTTCAAAGATATTTGATTTCTATGCAAATGATCATGAAACGAATCTTTTTTTTTTTTTATGCTTTTTATGGAAAGAAATCAAACTCATATTGTTTGCTTGAGTGGATTATTGGAAGGTCATTCCAAATAAATAAAGCAAACATATAAATATTCAATCTAGATAAAATATACACAATAGTACGTGTGCCCTACTAAAATGATTCAAATATCGAAAAAAAAATTATTTATCTAATTTATAAAAAAAAAAAGACAATCGTGTGCACAAGTATAAAACTTCAAAATCCAAATTTAAAGTCCTAAAGTGTCAAGGCCCACATGGAAAGTTTAATGCTGTGTGATTTTTCTTTTTGCACAATTATTCTATTGAACCTATAGTCTCAATAATGCTATGGGTTGTGTCTATCGATTTTTACCATATCTATTAATTTGTATATGATTGCGGCTAATGTGATGAGATATGTATGTATCACCATACTATTATTTGTTGACCATTTTATCAATAAGATTGTACGTATATATAATATTGTATCATTTAATTAATGCAACGTATATTTGATTCTCGGAATTGTTCCTGAGAACAAGAAGCTAATACCCGAAAATCTGGAGCGGCGCTACTTTTTCTACTTCTTATTTCTTTTACAAATCTATTCCCCGAAACAAAACAAAAATTTTACCAAACACGTTTATATTCTTTTTTCATTCCTCGGAACAAAAGAACAAAATTTTTGTTTTGGGGAACATAAACAATTTTTAACAAACATACCCTAATTTACTGTGAGAATAATAATATATTCTAGATTACAAAAAATCAAATAAAAAATAATTATAAATTATTGTTGGGTCTACTTGTTTCAGAATTTGTTACTTACAATAAACTGTTATTCTCATTAGCCTAAAGATCGTAATGCTAGCAAAACCCAATTTTCTTTCCTTTAATTAAGCTAAACATAGATACATACTTGATTTGTAGCTGATGTTATGAGGCAATTCTTTTCCCAAACTAGCAAAGAAGAAAAGGAAAAGGTATTATGGTTGTGGCAAGCTAGCGATGTCCATATCCTCCATTCTTCGTCCATAAATAGTTGAATGATGTTGATGTTGGAGCAATCATAGGCCATAATGATGAATTCATCAGCTAAGCTCTTGTTTTTCTGTTCTTTACTGCTAACTGGTTGTATAGGATATGTTTGGGGGCAAGACTCATGTTGTGATCCAAAACAAATTACCAGTTATTCATTGCAAATCAAAGGATGACGATCTTGGAATTCATGATATAAAGAGCAATTGGGAATTCTTATTTAAACCCAATTTATTTGAGACGACATTTTTCTTTTGCATGGCGGGTCAATTTCATTAGAACAAACAGACAATATTTAAGATCCATTTTAACTTATAGAAAAATTTTAAGAATTTATAAGATCTATTTTTATAAGAGGAAGAGACTAAATTCGTCTTGTCTTTTTTTTTTCCTTGTCGAATAGCCCAATTTGCTCTTGTTTGTTTCATATTCGTTTCGATACCGCTTGATTTATAATTTCCTCAAACAGAACCGAGTAAAGTTAAAACTGATGTTATGATCGGCACCCTTCCTCACACTTGCAATTTGATCATTCAACGAGGGTTGACGGATGTGGAGCACATATTAGTTGGGGTTTACAAAGTAAATGTACAGTTTTAACTTTTAATGTTTGAAATTTTTTATTTATATTTAATATTAAAACATTCCGGCTAAAATTTACAGAATGAGCAAAATCAGTCTTAAAAGTTAAAACAATAAATAATCGCTTGCATAAATTTTCCTAAAAATTAATCTTTTCACATAATTTCTTGGATTATATATAAGGAGAAAGAATATGTTTTTAACTATCTATGAATTACAAAATACAATGTTTGGTTTCGATATGTTTCAATTTGTTTCTTTTACGAAACTTCATTATGAGTTTAAATCAGATTTTTCATGTAATATCACCATTTAAATGACCCTCGAGCGCTTTTAATTATTTGAATTAAAATATCATATTTTCTATCACGACCAGAAATGCAAATGCCAATGGAACAAAACGACAAGCGGGTTGTTTCCGTCTAGACCGAACGTTCGCTCTTCTTCGCACCTTGCTTGTTCTTCTTACCGGCTTCTGCTGAAGTCAAAACTAATGCTGGTAATGGCGCCTTTACGGCGATCTTACCGTACATTTTCGTTTCGGAGTCTTGTTTTTTCCTCGTTCCGTTGCACGTGAGCTGGTCGGCGTCTGTCCTGAGTGAGGCATTTGCTTTTCTCGGGCTTGTTTCTCGAATCTGTAGCGAGGCATTAGCATCTTGAGATGACCCGTCTTCTCAATTCGTTGTCAGAAACGTAGCTTAACCAAATGAATGGAGTGCGGCAAGAGAGTTTGGATGCATTGTCACCTTGCTGGGGCGTTCGCCTACCCGGAGAAGAAACTCGAGTTTTGGTGAGGTTTTATGTAACTGGTCGCAGCTCAGATTCATGACCACCAGCAAGAGAGTGCAAAATAAGAGCAAGAACAAGAGGGTGCATGATCTCGAAATCGCCGCCGAGAAGCATAAATTGATGTCTAAGGCGTTGGTTCTGATGGAAATGTTTAAGAAGGAACCAAGCTTATAATCCTGTGAGGTTGGTAGATTGATACCGGAAATCAATTGATTTGCTCAAGCCACACAGTACAGTGGATTTTATTCGGAACTCACTGAAACTGTTTGAGTTATATAAGGATCAGAAGGGTGTATTGACTATAGAAAGAAGAGGAGAGATTGATTAATGAACACCCTGGCAGCTGCTCAATACGTGACCAGGATGTTGATGATCTTGGTCGATAAACAGCTTCCACTGGACAAAATTGCTCATTTCAGGAGAGAGTTTGGTTTGCCAGCTGATTTTAGGAGCAAATGGGTACACAAGTATCCGCAGCACTTCAAAGTGGTTAAATCTCCAGATGAAGTTGATTATCTCGAGCTCGTAGAGTGGAATCCTGCTTAGGCTATCACAGAGTTGGAGAAAGCCGTATTGTGGGTATCAGATTCTGCCCCTCATACTCCAGGGTTGCTTTCCCTGTCTTTCCCTTGAAGTTTCCTGCAAGTTACAAGAAGGCGTATAGATATGGGGGGAAGATTGATCACTTTCAGAAAAGGTCTTACTTATCTCCTTATGCTGAGGCACGTGGCTTCCAAGCTGGGTCGAAAGAATTCGATAAGAGGGCCATTGCAGTGATACATGATTTACTTAGCTTCACAATGCAAAAGAGGTTGGTAACCGATCACCTCACCCACTTTCGACGAGAATTCATGATGCCTCAGAAGCTGATGAGACTCCTGTTGAAACATTTTGGTATTTTCTCTGTCTCTAAGAGGGGGAAGAGGTTTAGCGTCTTCTCTAGAGGAGCTTATGAAGGTGCGGAGCTGATTCAGAAATGTCTGCTGGTTATTTGGAACGAAAAGGTCCTAAGCGTTATTGGTTATAGAGGGAGGAAGAAAAAGATAGAAACTTTCGTGGAGTCATTGGATATGGAAGATAATGATTTTCTAGAGGGTTGCTCTGTGGATGGAGCCATTGCTATGCAACTTGACCAAGATGAAGCCATTAGTGAATTGGAGGATATTGCAGGTAGAGACCGCTCCTTCATGGATATTAGTGAAATTGACAATACATACAAGCCTCATGATTCAATTTAAGGTCAAATGTTCTTGTTTGAGCTGTCAAGATAAATTGCTTTTTCAGTCTTTTTCTTCACAAGTTTGAAGTTTTGAATACTTGCTGTATAGGTTTAATTAGATAAGCTCTGCTTACATCTATAAACCAAGTCAACCAATAGCAGACTGATCCATCTCATTCCTCGTTAGTCCTAAAGATTGCCACCGGAACACCTGAAATTAATGATTCAGAAAGAATGTGCGGATAATGCTTTTGGCAATTGTTAGCTTGCCTTGGTGCCAGCAAAGACATCTGAAGCGGTCTATGTACGGTGACCAGTTCATTCTCAATTATTGGTTCGACTTAATGAGTGCTGCCATACTAATCTTCTATTTTGAAGATGAACTTGCCACCTTGCATTTGAATCTCAATTGTTAGGTCAAAGAGATGATTATTTAATAGCTATCATGGACATACCCTCTGCCCTATGATGATTGACATTCTCTCTCTTGTTGTCACAAAGTAGATGCCGAGCCCACCCTGCAGTAGTGCCTTGTTCATCACTGTGCATGGATATTCAGGACCACAATATGTGAGACTACCTTTTGCAACATGCTTTCGTTTGCTTTCTAGCCGATTGCCTGTTCCATAGGTCTTGTAATTTTTGTTCAAAATCTCCATCAAACTATTGCAAACAAAACTAGAGAACTTTTTGTTGGATCTTAGAACCCAACATCAAACAGTAAGTAGTTTTTGTTACTCCTTGTTTATGTTGAGCTGTGTTTAAGGTTGATTCATTTTAGTAGCTTACTATTTCGTTTTGAAGAAAGAAATAGGAGAGGCTCTGAAAATAGCAAAACGGTTTTTTAATTTAAATGATAGATGGCTTTCCACGGCTTTTGGTTGTGTGAAATGACATTACAAATGTGCATTCTTTCTTATATCTCATAGCTTGAATTGCGTTTATGATTTGTTACATGGGCTAGCATCTGCTTGATGCCATTGTGCAGTAAATTTCTTTTGCTTATCAAAAGAAAATTCTTAGCAAACTCACTGGAGATGATGTCGAGTAATTTGCTTCCAAATGTTGGGACTAGATTTTTTCTTGTGCTCATAAAAACCATGATATCCAAAACTGTATGTGACAAATCAAACTACCACTCTGTAGCTAAATATATTGCACTGCATCATTTTCTGGTTTTTGCTTTATAACAAAATCCAATGGTTGATATATTTCATTTCTTTTAATTGCGGCGATCAGATCCCTACTTAAGCCTGACAAAGTCCTAAGACCTCTCGAAAGCATGCCATGCTTTTCTTAAGACTTACCGTTGAATATGAAAATTTAAAGGGAAAGGTCAAGCATCTATCATAGCTCCAACCAGAGCAACGACAGGAGTAATGTACCGTGGAGGTTGAGCATAAACCCCATTTGGAGCACCACGAAGGTTTTCTAGATCTCATTAGATCGAGGAGCATAAATGTTTATCGGTTATAATCACTTTGCTATCATCTTCCATCACGTGGCAAAAGTATGGCGTGCATTTCATATAATCATATCTACTTGTTTTAAGAAGGTATTGGAGCTTTGCATCAATGTTTTCAAACTTGGGCCGGTCAGAGAAATAGTTAGGTTGCCAGTTTGGTATCCAAGAGATTGGACTAGGGGTGAACTGGTGATGATGTCATGAGCAAATGATTATGGGTATGTAATGTTGTTGATTGAACCCATGAGTCATTCGGCCTAGGTGAAATGCCAATGATCCGCGGAGTTGAGTGATCGAGTTCCTCCACGTGCAACACAACAACCAAAAGCCCAGTTCTGTACTCGTGAGACTCTAAACCTGGGTGGATCCAATTTTGAAGATCGATTTGTTTTGCTGGTTTAGGGAGTGAACTAGTGTTCAGACTAGTTCGATCTGATTTTTGGCAAACTGCCCGCACATACTTTTTAAGTTTTGGGTGAATAGATCAAAGGGAAAAATAATGGAATTGGCCAAGAAAAGGGGCAAAAGCAACTCTCTATGATCAGAGCAACGCTTTATGATCAAGTGAATGCAGAAAGTCCAAAGGAAATCAACATTGAGGACTTTATAGTTTCCGAATGGGCCTGACATATAGCCATTGCAATCCTTTTGACATATAGCATCTAAATATATTTGGCTGAGGTATATTAGACACTACAATTGTCTAAGTCAACACTTTTTCTTTCTGCATCACCCAATCTATAAGGTGAGCGAATCATATTGGCAAAATTATATGACATGACAATTCATTTAACGAATGCCTCAAATTGAGTCAAATTTGAAAAAAAAATGAGGTACTTAATTAAAAAAGAAAAGTTTAGGTACTAGATTGTAAACTGAACAAATGTTTTGATAATTTCAATGTCATTATCCTCAACTTCTAAAAGAAAAATGTTGTCGGCAAAGTTGGAAATAGTCGCCGTAATGGCAGTGCTAACGGCAACGACACGGACGTGGCCATGCTTTGATGATGCTCTATCTCGCCCCTTTCCTTTTTTATTTTCCTTTTTAATTTTTTGCTGTTTCTTCTTTTTAATTTTTCTCTTTGCTTTATTTTTTCCTCTTTTGTTGACCTCAAATTTGAAAAGATACAATAGAGGTTAATGAATGAAAAAAAACCCAAAATGTTTAAAACCCAAAAGTTGAGGAAAATTATGGTATTGATAATTTTAAGCGAGACTTGTAACGCTTAGAAATTCTACTAGCAATGACAAGAAGGACGTACAATTCGTCTTCCTAGCATTCTGTTAAAGTTTCTTTCCCACCAATAAAAGACGTGTGCAAAAGTCTCGGTCTTCTTGGAATCTATTATAATTTTTTCCACCATCAAAAGACGTGCATCATCAAAAGACGTGCAAAGTCTCGATCTTCTTGGAATTTATTAGTTTCCTCCTCACCATCACTCTCACTTTTGCCTCACTTTCCAAAAGAAAGGAAAATGATATCTTCAGCCGGTGAAAGTCCTTCTCTAAAGATGATATCTTTAGTAGGTGAAAGTCTTATCTTCTTGGACTTTATGGTTCTCTCTCTCCATTTGCTCGTCATCAATTTGCTTCGCCATAACTTCTAAAGTGGACTGATTCGCTCATGGCCGCTGGAGATCTTTCTCGGTTCCTTCTTTCGTGTTCTGTTCGACAAAGTGGAGTTCTGTGGCATTGGACTCTATGCAAAGTGATAGAATTAGCATCGCCTTGCTTCGTATATGTATATCAATAATTTTGTTATATTCTCTCATGTATTTCAATCTTAAATATTTGCATTTTTTTTTTGTCTTATAAAAAAAATTTTACCAAAAAATTCAAACCTTGATATGTTTCTCTCTTTCTACATAAACGTACATGGTTACAATTTCCTCATATTGTATAAATAACTTTCTATTAATTAATAATTTGAATTTTGCAAAATCTTTTGGATGTTAATATTTACAAGCAACTAGTACGCACTTTTGCTTGTTTTATTAAATAAAGCTATCTTCTAATCCATCTTTATGAAAAATGATCAATGTTCTTCTTCTAATAATTTAAGTTTAGGGACAATTCAATGACTAAATTGAACATGTACAAAAAGTTTAGAGACCAAATTGAACAAATTAAAAGTTCAAGGACGAAATTACATATTGGGCTAAAATTCAAGAAACATGTTGCATATTGAGCTAAACTTCATGAACCATCTGCATAATTTTCCTAAGAAAATAGAGCTAACACCTCTAATAAAGTGACATTCAACATTGTTATGACATGTTCCAGCCTCTTGAGAGAGCACTCCAACAAAGTGGTAATGATTTGAATTCGGCCATCAATAAGGATCTGCTGATCATTGTTTCTGAAAGTTGCCATACTATTGCAACATCACATTTATTTCGTGAACTGTTCTAGCAAATAAGGAGAAGCAACATCATTACTTGACATATTTGGTATAGCTTCGCTATAAGGAAGATCCTCCTCCATTGGAGCAAAAGGTAACAGAATTAGGACATCATCTATTATCTTCCTCGTACCATCAGTAATGCGACATTTGTTGTTTCTTCCTACCGAGGTAAGGTACAGGAAATGTGTTTTGCCAGAGGTCTAGCATCGTTTCTTGCTCTATCTCTAAGGAAAGGTATGTAAATAGAATGCTGGTTCGGAAGCATCTACCGTCGAGGAACTTTAGCCTTTTTATCTGGTTTGGGTTGCCTTTGGTGTGTAGATGGAAAGACCCCTTTCCCAATTCTAATGCAAAAAGGGCGAAATTATTCCGAATTTCGGGTCCTCTTCCTCACCATCTCCATCTCCATCTCCATCTCCATCAAGCTTGCGCGCTTCACCTTTATTTTGTTTTCTTCTTATCTCCTTCTACTAATAATGGCAGACAAGGGGCCCAGTCCTTTTTCTAAAAGTTGTTCTAGCGACATTAAAGCAAAGTGGGTTGATCAACAAAACTGTGTTTGTGGAGCCAAAGGGAAAAAAAGGAAGGCTTCAACTTTGCGGTCGTCGCTTAAAGTTGAGCCCTCGCTGAAATTTCCAATGACAAGTCGTTGATGAAGCTAACTCTTGTTCTAAATAAGATGGAACTAAGCAAAAAGATAGAAAAAATTCAATACTTTCTGGAAATTTTCAATTATTGCTTACGAATTCCTAAAATGAAAGATTCATGATGATTATATACCCATGCATAAATGGGTATCAATACATTCATATATATATATATATATATATATATATATATATATGTACTCATTAACGAGCCCTATTAATTATTTTTTATTTTCCTTTTTCAAAAATTTATGAATAAAAAACAGAAAAAGAATTAGCAAGTTAGTAAACATCTTGTTTATGATATCTAAAATATATTTGAATTCGACCACAATTAATGAGGTCCTTTAATGATGAAATTCAAAATCTATGAAAATTACTAATGTCCTTGTGCGTGCTACGCACAGACCTAGACATATGAGTATTGTGCACATATTTTCATATCACATGTAATTAAAAATAAGGAATTAGCATAAAATGAACTGTTTCTATGGTTAATTGTTTTCAAATGTCACTCAAACCTCGTAACTTGGTATGCTTGGACCAAACATAAGTGCCTACATAAAAAAATTAAAATTGACAGATGCACTAATCTAATTTGGTATGTGGAGGCCTCAATTGCAAGCAATATTGATTTTCCGTTTTTCTTTTTTCACAAAATAAAAAAAATTATTGAATTCGTGAACTTAATGACTATTAAAAGAGAAGAAAATATATAAAATACTGATCATAATGCTAGTGAAGAGCACCAAAATTAATGGATGACAGAGTATTTCAATACTGTGGAAATATTTGTAAAACTTTACGAGTTTACAACTATCATTAACAATTGCGTTGTATATATATAAAAGATATTTTTGGCTGTAATTTGATTTTGCTTTATTTCAGGCATTTGGGATCTGACTGAATAGGGAAAAGAGAAAGACATTCAGAGGAGGCGCTTATTCAATTTTACATGCGAGTGGTTGAAGCAAAAACTCCTTAATAGGAACATCATCAATTTCATTCTACATCTATGGCTTCCAAAAATATTTAAATTTACTGAAATAAAACCAAATCGCCAGGTGCATGAAATTTCTTACCTATGTGCTGGCAATCAAGTGTCTAAAGTTTTTTTTTTTTCATTCAATCAATTACCTTGACATTTCGAATATGGGTCAACACGAGACCTCCATTGAATTGCGAACAAAAAATGTCTGTATGACACCAACGCTATCAAGTAGTTGTTAACTGTTTATGTTGGCCTTCGATATATTCTTTGTGGTATCAATTTTATCTCTTGCGGGTCAGACATGTGATGATAATCTTATTAATATGATGTCCAACCGAAAGAAAATCAAGTAGAAAGAAGAAATTTTTCTTCAATCAAATGTTTGATAATCCACTACAAATGATCAGATGATTCAAGAAGAAAATCTAAAGGAATTTGACATAGAGAACTTTGTAGCCTCCCAATGTGCTTGACATTTAGCCATTGAAATCTTTTGGCGCGTGAAATTAACAAAACTATCTCTTATTTTCTTTCTCACAAAAGAATGAATAATCTCACAAAATAAAATTATTAGACGGAGACCAAGCAATTAATGGAGAGGATGAGTTTGTGGAACAAATACCGTGTAAACAAAAGTATGTTTGAGATTTGAGTCTAGACCAATGATTGTATAATAAACTCGTTGGGACAATGACATCGCAAGTACTTAAATTATTACCCCTTTCGCGATCAGTTCCTGAAGTTTTTTCATTCAATCAATTATCTCAATTTTTCACGTGGGTCAACGTGAGGCCTTCGTTAATATTGTGGATGGAAAATGTTTACATGACGCTAACGCTATTAAATAGTTGTTAAATGTCTATAGCACCTTGAGGTGTTGTCAAGTTAGTGGAAACATTGGATGCTAAGATTGTCTAAGCCAACACAAACTCTCTCCACATCACCCAATTCGCAGGGTAAGTGAATCATGTCAATAAAATCATTACCACGTGGCAATTTTTTAATGGACGCCTCAAATTGAGACAAATTTGAAAAAAGAAAAAATATTAGAAATTAATCCAGACATAACGCATGGAAATTTTACTAGTAATGGAAAAAAGGGACGTTCTCATGGGGATAGGTAAGGAGGGATGAGAAAAGTGAACCAACAAACTTCAATTTGCGTCGGGAAAAGTCTTGGTGAAATCTATTAAAGTTTCTTTCCCGTTAACTCTTTTTCACTTTTGCTTTACTTTCCAGACTAAAAAGCACACGGTATCCAGTAAAGTCTAGGATAGTGGGATGTTCTCCGAATATCATGAAAGGAGCACTTGTGGACAAAAAGTACTGATGTGCATCTGAAAGGCACCCAAAATTGAATGATTGCCATAGTGCTGTATAGGGGTGTGCAAAATACCCGAGAACCGCCCGGACCGCCCGGAACCGCCCGGAACCGGCGGTTCTTGAGAACCGGTCCGGTTCCCAGTTCAATTTTTCGGAACCGGTGGGTACCGGTCCGGTTCCCGGTTCCATGGGCGGATCCATCCACCCGGACCGACCGAACCTTTTTAATATTAAAAAAAAAATTACTAAAAGAAACCTTAGATTAGATCTCATCTCCTCACTCCCTTCGTCTTCGGTTCTCTCTCTTTTGTCTCTTCCTCGGTTCCTCCTAATCCTATCGCCATTTCGATTCCTCCCCGAGCGTCGACGCCGTCGCCGCTGCTCCTCCGCCGCTACTATTTGCCCCCTCGCGTCGGCCACCACCCGCCACAACCGCGGAAAATTGTTTTGCGACCGTTCTATGTTGAAAACCCGACCATAGACCTCCTCCCCTCCTTCCCAACTCATAGACCCGACCGTTTTATGTTGAAAACCAAAATTGTTTCTCGTCAAGATCGGTTCCATGGATCCACCCGGGAACCGGGTGGATCCATGCAACAAACGGGTGGATCCCGGTTCCAATTTTTCAGAACCGGTCCTTAGCGGGCGGTTCCTAGTTCTAGGTCGAGAACCGCCCGCCCGGACCGTGCACACCCCTAGTGCTGTAGCCTTATCCCCAGATAGCATCATTACTTTAATACTTTTGACATATGGACATGACTATACGAAAAATCATTCAAAAATGCATAAATCTATTGTACGATTCAACCCTGAACTTTTCTAAACCTTTAGAGGATTTGGTTGGAAATCGCTTAATTGGCGGCCATCCATGTTAAAACTAAATTGGCTAAATTAAAAAATTTAAGATTAAATTGATCGATATATAATAGGTTTATAAATTTTTGGACAATTATCTCCTGGCTTTACAACTATCGTTAATGATCGACTTGTAGTAATCCATGATGAAGAAAATCAGGGAATATGTTTTGGCTCAAAAAAATGTACAAACTATTATTTACAAAAAAGACTAGTTAGGCAAGTTAGCTTTAATTGGTAGAACCGACAGATAAATAAGGAACATATAAATGTGCCAGTTTCTTCAATTAAATAAAAGAAAACATAGTAAAGTTTTAAATTATGTGTGCCCAAACGATTGCATGTGATAATAATATTATAGGATTAACATAATGTCCATCCGACAGAAAATCAAGTACATAGAAAGAATCTATATTGCCCCTTTCCTTCTTTATTTCCTTGTTTAATATTTTTGCTATTTCTTCTTGTCAGTTTTTCTCTGCTTTCTTCTTTTCTTTTGTTGAACTCAAATTTGAAAAGATATACTAGAGATTAATGAATGAAAAAAAAAATCCCAAAATGATTAAATCCGAAAAGAGTTGAAGGAAAATTATGGTATTGTTAATTTTAAGCAAGTTTTGTAATGCCTGGAAATTCTACCGATAATGGTAAGAAAGTTATACAAAGTGTTGATCTTTCTGGCATCTATTGAAGTTTCTCTCCCGTTAACATAAAAATGTGCAAAAGTCTTGATTTTCTGAAATCTATTAAAGTTTCTTTCCCATCATCAAAAGATGAGCACAATCAAATAACGTGCAAAGTCTTGGTCTTCTTATTAGTTTCTTTCCCACGATCACTCTCACTTTTGCTTCACTTTCCACAAGAAAAAGAAGATGACATCTTTAGTAGGTGAAAGTCATTGTCTGAAAATTATATTTTTAGTAGGTGAAGGTCCTAATCTTCTTGGACTTTATGATTCTCTCTCCATTTGCTCATCATCACTTTGTTTCGCCATAACTTCTACAGTGGACAATTCGCTCTTGGCCATTGAAGAGATCTTTCTTGGTTCCTTCTTTCGGGTTCTGTTCAACAAAATTGAGTTCTCTGGCATTGGACTATGTGTAAAGTGATGGAATCAGCATCGCCTTGCTCAATATGTACATCAATAATTTTGTTATATTCTCTCATGTAATTCAATCTTAAATATTTGATTTTTTTTTTCTATCTTTTAAAGAATTTTACCAAAAAATTCAAATCTTGATATGTTTCTCTCTTTCCATGTAAACGTGCATGGATACAATTTCCTCATATCGTATAAGTAACTTTTTATGAATTAATAATTTGAATTTTGCAAAATCTTTTGGATGTTAATCTTAAACGCAACTAGTATGCACTTTTGCTAGTTTTATTAAATAAAACTATGTTCTAATTCATTTATATGAAAATGGTCAATGCCGTTCTTCCATTAATTCAAGGTTAGGGACAATCCAATGACTAAATTAAACATGTGCAAAAAATTTAGGGACTAAATTGAATAAATTAAAAGTTCAAATATGACATTGCACATTGGGTTAAAGTTTGGGAACTACATTGCACGTTAGGCTAAACTTCATGCATCAATTTCTCAAGAAAATATAACTAACATGTTTGCTAATATGACATTCAACATTGTTATGACATCTTCCAGCCTCTTGAGGGAGCACTCGAAGAAAGTGGTAATGACTTTGGATTCGGCCATCAGAAGATTGAATGAACAGCGCTTGGGATATGCTAATCATCGTTGCTGAAAATTGCCCTATCACTGCAGCGTCACATTTGTTTTGTGAACTGCTCTAGCAAATAAGCAAAAGCAACATCATTACTTGACATATCTGGTATAGCTTCGCTATAAGGAAGATCCTCCTCCATCGGAACAAAAGCTCACAGAATCAGGACAGCATCTATTATCTTCCTCGTACCATTAGTAATGCGACATTCGTTGTTTCCTTCTACCGAGGTAAGGTACAGGAAATATGTTTCGCCGAGAGGTCCAGCATCGTTTCTTGCTTCATCTCAAAGGAAAGGTAATGTAAATACAATGCTGGCTCGGAAGCATCTACCGCCGAGGAGCTTTAGCCTTTTTATCTGGTTGGGTTGCCTTTGGTGTGTAGATGGAAAGACTCCTTTCGCAATTCTAATGCAAAAAGGGCGAAATTATTCCAAATTTTGGGTCCCCTTCCTCACCATCTCCATCAAGCTTGCACGCTTCACCTTTATTTTGTTTCTTCTTATCTTCTTCATAATGGCAGACAAGAGGCCCCTTTCTTTTTCTAAATGTTTTAAAGTTGTTCTAGCGACACTAAAGCAAAGTGGGTTGATCGACAAAACTGCGTCTATGGAGTCAAAAGGGAAAAAAGAAAGGCTTGAACCGTGCAGTCGGCGCTTGTGCTGCTAAATTGAGCCTTTCGCTGAAATTTCCAGTGACGAGCTCGAACGTTGTGAAATGCCCGCCGTTGATGAAGCTAACTTTTGCTTTAAATGAGATGGAACTAAGTGAAAAATAGAAAAAATTCAATAAATTCTGGAAAATTTTAATTATTGCTCGTGAAGTCCTAAAATGAAAGATTTAATTTTAAAAGTACATACACAATGATTATAAGCCCATGCATAAATGGGTATCACTACAAATATAAATAACAAGCCCTATTAATTATTTCTTTTTCCTTTTTCTAAAATTTATGAATAAAAAATAGAAACGCAATTAGCGAGTAAACATATTGTTTATGAAATCTGAAGTATATTTGAATTTGACCCCAATTAATGAGGTCCTTTAATTATGAAATTCAAATTCTGGGTAATTACTCATGTCCATATATCCGTGCTTCGCACAGACCTAGAAATATGAGTATTGCGCACATATATTCAGATTTCATGTAATTAAAAATAAGGAATTAGCATAAAATGAACTGTTTCTATGGTTGATTTTTTCAAATGTCACTCAAACCTCATAATCTTGGCACGATTGAACCAAATATAACTGCCTGCATAAAAAAATAAAATTGACAAATGCACTAATCTAATTTGATACATGGAGGCCTCAATTGCAAGTAATATCGATTTTCCGTTTTTCTTTTTTCACAAAATAAAAAATTATTGAATCCGTGAAGTTTTTTTTTGGTAAGGATGAATCCGTGAAGTTATTGACTATTAAAAGAGAGGAAAACATATACAATACTGACCATAATGCCAGTGAAGAGCACCAAAATTAAACCGATGGTAGAGCATTTAATACTGTTGACATATGTGTATAACTTTACAATTATCATTAACAATTGCATTGTATATATAAAAAAAAATGTCTATAATTTGATTTTTGCCTTAATTCAAGCATTTCGGATCTGGCTGAAAAAGGAAAAGCGAAAGACATTCAAGAGGAGGCGCTTATTCGATTTTAGATGCGACTAGTTGAAACAAAAACTCCATAAAAGAAACATCATCAATTTCATTCTATATCTATGGCAAAAATATTCAAATTGACTGAAATAAAACCATATTGCGAGGTGCATGAAATTTCTTACCTATGAACTCTCAATCAAGTATCTAAAGTTTTTTCATTCAATCTATTACCTCAACATTTCGAATGTGGATCAACGCGAGACCTCCAATGAATCGCAAAAAAAAAAAAAATGTCTATATGACATCAATGCTATTAAGTAGCCGTCAACTGTTTACATTGGCGTCCAATATATTCTTTCTGGTATCAATTTTGTGTCTTGCAGGTCAGACCAACCATTCCGGATGATATCAATTAGTCTCTCGAAGAATTGGAACAAATTTTCTACAAAAAAATATTGTTTAGGGAAATTAGTTGCGATTGATAAAGAAATCATAGTAAGGTTTTAAATTATATGTGCCTGCACAGTTACATGTGGTGATACTATTATTAATGTGATGTCCAACCGAAAGAAAATCAAGTACAAAGAAGAAGTTTTTTCTTCAATCAAATGTTTGATAATCCACTAAAAATGATCGAATGATTCCAAGAAAAAATCTAAAGGAAATCGACATTGAGAATATTGTAGTCTCTCAATGTGCTTGACATTTAGCCACGGAAATCTTTTAGCGCCTGAAGTTAGCAAAACTATCTCCTGTTTTCTTTTACGTGGAAGAATGAATAATCTTACAAAAGAAAACTATTAAAGAGAGACCGAGTAACGAACCAAGAGGATGAGTTTGTAGAATAGATATCACGTAAACGAAAGTATGTTTGAGATTTGAGCCTAGACCAACAATTGTATAATAAACTCATAGGGACAATGACATTGCAAGTACTTGAATTGTTACCCTTTCGCAATCAAGTACCTAAATTTTTTTTCGTTCAATCAATTATCTGAATTTTTCATATAGGTCAACGTGAGGCCTTCATTTATATTGTGGATGGAAAATGTTAACATGACGCTAACACTGTTAAATAGTTGTTGAATGTCCATATTGGTGTCTAATATAGCATCTTGAGATGTTGCCACGTTAGCAGAGACATAGGATGCTAAGATTGTCTAAGCTAATACAAACTCTCTCTCCACATCACCCAATCAATAGAGTAAGCAATTCATGTAAAAAAAAATCATTACAACGTGGCAATTTTTTAATGGATGCCTCAAATTGAGACAAATTTGGAAAATGAAAAAATAATTGAGATTAATCCAGACATAACGCATGGAAGTTCTACTAGCAATGGAAAAAGAGACGTTCTAATGGGGATGCATGAGGAGGGATGTGAAAAGCCAAGCGGCAAACTTCAATATGTGTCCTGCAAAGTCTTGGTCTTCCTGGAATTTATTGAAGTTTGTTTACCATTACCTCTTTTTCTCTTTCGCTTCACTTTCCAGACAAAAAAGCACACGGTGTCCACGAAGTCTTTGGATAGATTCTCTGAATATTACCAAACAAGCACTCGTGGATATATAGTATTTTATTTTGATTCCTCTGACCGAAGAAAGCATCATTAATACCTCAATATGTGCGTGTGAAAATCACCCAAAATTAAATGGATGACAGTGCTATAGCCTTGTCCGAAGAAAGCATCATTAATACGTCAATTATTTTGACATATGTAAATGACTTTATGAAAAATTATCCAAAAAATCCATAAATATATTATATGGCGGCTAATTCAATTTTAAAATTTGATATGCTACCATGTCAACCGAGATATATTAGATGATAATATCGTCTAAGTCAACACACTTTCTCTCTCCTTATTACTCAATCTGTAGGGTAAGGAGCCACATCAACTATTATGTTTAACTTTTACTGAGTAAGCGAGTCATGTCAACAAAATTACATAACATGACAATTTATTTAAGTGATGCCTCAAATTGCGCCAAATTTGAAAAATTGAGGTTCTTGATTGAAAAAGAAGAGTTCAGGTACTCGATCATAAGCGAAACAAGAGGTCAGGTACGTTTGATATCATTATTCTTAACTCTTAAACAGCTTTAAGAATAACATCATTCTTGCTTCTTCTTCTTTTCTCCCTTTCTTAAGTTCTTGTTTTTTTCTATACATTTTTCTCTTTGCTTTTTTTTTTCCTTTCTTTATTGAACATAAATTTGAAAAGATACATGAAAATGTAGACATTATTCTAATAGACAAGTGCAAAAGAGATTACTGAATGCAAAATCACAGTACAATTAAGCACAAAAAAAAAAAAGAGTTGGATGAAAATTTTAGTAAAAGTCAATTTTAAGCATGGCCTATAACGCATGGGGAAATTCTCCTAGTAGTGGAAAAACAAAGGCATTCACATAGGGATGGAAGAGAGGGACGTGAAAAGTGAAGCAACAATGCCAATTTCCATCTTGCAAAGTCTCTGTCTTTTTTCAATTGCTCTCTTTCGCTTCTGCTTCACTTTCTGGACAAAAAAGTAAATGATGTCTAGTGAAGTCTTGGTCTTCCTGAGTTTATGGTTTATCTACATGAATAGAGCACTTGTGGACAGAAAGCATCCTTGAAAGTCTTGGTATGTCACTTTGCTTCACCATAACCCTTGGTTGTTCTCTACAATGACCGATTGAGCCATGACCTTCGGAGCGATCTTTTTGGGTTCCTTCTTAGCTTCCATCTTGTACTAATTTATAGTATGGTTAATTTTAAGCAAGACATGTAACGAGTGATGATTTTACTAGTAATGGAAATAGAGATATTCACGTAGGGATTGAAATAGAGGGATGTGAAAAGTGAAGCAATGAAGCTAATTTGCTTGCTTCCAATAAAGTCTTGGTCTTCCTGATGAAAAGTACTTCATGAGTGTACGATCACGACTAGCAATTTGAGTTAGACCGAAGGAACTATATTTTGATGCACATTGTTTCCTTGAGTTAGAAAAATCAATTGTTCTCCTTTCTGTCCAGATTAAGACTATTGGCTGTCGTTTGAAAGAGAGGACCTTTTCTTGTGGCCATTCAAAGCAGAAGAAAGAGGTGATATTTCTTCACGATATTTCTTCACATGACTAACTTAGAGGGTACGGATATCTTCGTAAAAAATTTATAACATACACAAGTTTTGTTGGTTTTTTTTTTTTTTTTTTTAGTATAGGCTTTTACGTGGCAGCAATAGTGCTAAACGTTTGTGACAAAATGGGCGGCAATGATCTGTTGAAGGGTGCTGAAGTAGTTGTTGATGATCGTGAATTGCTTGATAGGAGAATTGTGGTCCTTTGAACATAAAAAGTTAGCTCAAAGCAATTTGCTTGATTGATTAGCTGGTGATTTGTGAATGGTTAACTATTTCTAGAGTAAAATTTAAAAAAAAAAATTGCTTCATGGATTTGTTGGTGTACCCGACCCTTTTCTTGTTTAGCCCAAGGCACGTGTTTCCGTTATCGAATAATCAAAGTCAATTGTCTTTGATTGCACATGTGTAACATAAAGTAAGATGCCATTGTTAGGTGGATCATCAACGTTTATTTCAAGTGGTGCAAGTTGCACAAAGATACTTATTTGTTAGTTGTATTAATTGTGGTCAGCTTCATTCATTGCTAGACAAGAAAAAGGGTCGGGTATCACCCTTATGAACAGGAAAATCATGCAAAGGACCACGATTCTCCTATCAAGCGGTTCTTGATCATCAACTACTACCTCATCGCTCTTAAGTAGATCATTGCTGCCTGTCTTGCTGTGAATCTTTAGCACTATAACTACCACGTAAAAGCCTACAGTGATCACATATTCACCAATAACGCATCAAACGAAGACATTGAAATTATAAGGTTACTAAGAATGCACGGATGACCCCAAAAAAAAAAAAAGTCTTGGTCTTGGTCTTTGTTTAATGTTTTTGGTAGGTGAATAACTTGGTCTTCCTGGACTAAATAGTTTTTTTTCTCTCCATTAACTCACTTCAGCTTTACATAAGAGAGAACTAAGCAAAAAGATAGGAAAAATTCGATAAGTTGCGAATAAATACAACTGTCGCTCATGAGTTCCTAAGTTGAAAGATTCAATTTGAAAAATACATACACACTGATCATAAGCCAATGCGTAGCATGGGTACTCTACAAGTATATATATATATATATAAAGTTGGTCAGTCATCCTTGATGAGCCCCATCAATTATTTACTTTCCCCTTCCTAAAAGTTATTAATTTAAAAAACAGATGATTTAATCTAAAATCTATTTAGATATGAACCTGATTAATGAGGTCAATTAATTATAAAATATGAAATTATATTAGATTACTAATGTTCATACACACACAGAGACGAATACATTTCGCTCATATTTTCAGATTACATGTAATTAAAAGTTAGGAATTAGAATAAAATGAACTGTTTCTGTGGTTGACATTTAGCCCTTGAAATCTTTTGGCGCATGAAATTAACAAAAATATCTCCTGTTGTCTTTCACGTGAGAGAATGAATAATCTTTCAAAAGAAAATTATTAAAGGGAGACCAAGCAATGAATTGAGAAGATAAAATTGTAGAACAAATATAGCGTAAACAAAAGTGGGTGAGATTTGAACCTAGAGCGATGATTGTATGATAAACCCTTTGGGACAATGACGTCATGAGTATTTGAACTATCGTCCCTTTGGCAATAAAGTACCTGAACTTTTTATTGTTCAATCAATTACCTCAATTTTTCAAATGTGAAAAAATGTGAGATCTTTGTTAAAATTACAGATGGAAAAGGTCGACACAGTGACTAGCGTTGTTAAATAGCTGTTAAATGTCCATATTGACGTTCGATATGATACATTGAGAAGTTGTCACGTCAACAAAAGCAATCGAAGCTAAGATTATCTAAGCCAACACACGCTGTTTCTCGTCTCACCCAACTTACAGGGTAAGCGAATCATGTCAACAAAATCATTACGGCATAGCAATATATTTGTCGGACACCTCAAATTGAACAAAATTTGAAGAAAAAAACAGAGATTAATCCTGATCTAACGCATAAAAGTGTTACTAGTAATGATAACCAAGACATTCACATGGTCCAAGTCCTGGTCTTCCCGAAATCTATTAATGTTTCTGTCCCGTTAGCTCTTTTCCACTTTTGCTTCACCCTCCAGACAAAAAAGCACATGGTGTCCGTTAAAGTCTGATGATGTTCTCTGAATATTACGAAACAAGCACTTGTGGACAAAAAGTACTTCATTTTCATTCCTTCAGCCACTGCTGTGCATGTGAAGAGCACCCAAAATTGAACGGATGACAGGGTGCTCTGTCAAAAAGACAGAGTACTGCTCTAGACAAAGAAGGCATATTATATCCAGTAAAGTCGCTGGTGATATTCCTTATGTGAAACGAGCACTTATAGACAAAAGCATTTTACTTTGATTTATCTAACCTTTGATATGCATCCTTGAAGGTCTTGATCTTCCTCGACTTCAAAGTTTTCTTTCTCCATTAGCTCACTCTCACTTTGCTTCCTCACAACCCTTGTTATTCTCTACAAACTATAGTGCCTAATTTCACCATGGCCATTGGAGAGATCTTTTGGGGATCCTTCTTTCAGGTCCTGCTTGACAAGTTGGCTTCTATGGGATTGGAATATGCGCAACAGGAAGGAATCAGCACCACCCTGCTCCAATGTAAGATGATGCTAGAAACAATCAATGCAGTGCTTGATGATGCAGAGGACAAGCAACTCAACGGTGACCGTCTAGTGAAGCTATGGCTAGATGATGTTAGGGACTTGGCCTATGACTTGGAAGACTTGCTCGATGAGTTTGAGATCGAAACCACTCAAGCCAAGTTGGAGCCAGAATCCAGCACAAGCAGAGGTCAGGTGAAAAGGAAGTTCCCTTTCTTTAGCCGACCGCGCTCGCTCGTGTCTGAAACCATGTTACGAGAGATCAAAGGCAGGTTTGAAGATATTGTCAACAGGAAGGCTCACTTAAGCTTGAGAGAGAAGGTTGTGGACAGATCCCACTACACCAACAAAAGGCTCCCTAGCACTTCTCTGCCGGAGCCAAAGTTTTTCGGTAGGGAGAAGGAAGAAGTGGAGATACTCAAACTACTAATTAATGAAGCCAAAAATGCCGATAGTGCATTGAGCATAGTCCCCATAGTTGGGATGGGAGGTGTTGGAAAGACGGCCATGGCTCAACGGCTGTACAATGATCCCAAAATTAATAGCTATTTTGAGAGGAAAGCATGGGTTTGTGTTTCAGATGTTTTTGATGTTCTCGACGTAACGAAGACTATTTTACAATCGATCACTAGGTTGTCTTGCGAGGGCAAAGATCTTAACTGGCTGCAAGTTAAGTTGAAAGATGATCTATCCGGAAAGAAGTTCCTTGTGGTCTTAGATGATGTCTGGAATGAGAAGTATGGAGAATGGACTTCCCTCTTAAAGCCATTTGAAGCGGGGGCTAAGGGAAGCAAGATCATCATCACAACGCGCAACCATCCTGTGGTTTCCATAACGGGAGCTTCGCCATATCCTTTGAAGGAGTTGTCTGTTGATAATTGTACCAGCTTATTAGCCTATCACGCTTTGGAAGCAAGAAATTTCGAGAGGCACCCGCATCTGGAAATAGTAGGCAAGAAAATAGCTGAAAAATGTAGAGGTTTACCTTTGGCAGCAAAGATATTGGGCAGTCTCCTACGTAATAAAGAGAATCCAGACGAATGGGAAGCTATCTTAAATAATAGAATATGGGATGTAGCATTGGCAAAAAACGATGAGGTTCTTCCAGCTTTGAAATTGAGTTATGTCCATCTCCCTTCTTATTTGAAGAGATGTTTTGCGTATTGTGCTGTATTTCCAAAGGACTACGAATTTGAGAGGGACGACCTGGCACTCTTATGGATAGCAGAGGGCTTTTTAGGTGAAGAAAAAGAAAAAGAAAAAGGGGGTATCTTGAGATTGGGACGTGATTGCTTTGATGAGTTAGTATCTAGATCCTTTTTTCAGCAATCCAGTGTTAACACATCGAAGTTTTTGATGCATGATCTTTTGAATGATCTAGCAAAGTCAATTGCGAATACGACATGCTTTACCTTTGGGGACTCAAAAGTAGTGAGTACTGAAGAGAAAGTTCGTTATGCATCATTTGTCTCACAGATGGTTACAACAGAAAGCTCGAGAGCATATGCTCGAATGAAGGTACTAAGAAGTTTAATGCTGTTGAATGTTCAATCTACTCAAAATAGAAAAGTAATTTTTATTTCCGGAAAGGTGCTGCACGACTTGCTAACAAACTCGAAGTACTTGCGCGTGTTATCATTATGCCATTGTGACATCATAGAGGTACCGAATTGTGTCGGTGATCTAAAATATCTCCGATATCTCAATCTCTCATACACCAAAATCAAAAGGCTACCTGAGTCAATTGGCACCTTGTGCAAATTACAAGTTTTGATCTTAAGAAATTGTTGGCTTCTTTCTATGTTGCCTCCAGGCATCACAAAATTGGTCAGGTTACAATTTCTTGACATTAGAGATACAACGAGTCTCAAAAAGATGCCATTGAATATCGGTAATTTGAGGAATCTTATTATCTTGCCCAAGTTTGTGGTAGGACCAGAGAAAGGGTCACGATTAAAGGAGTTAAAGAACTTGCCACATCTTCAAGGAGATTTACTCATATCTGAATTGCAGAAGGTGGAAGAATATAGAGATGCAATTGATGCTAATTTGTTTGGAAAGCAAGACCTTAGCAACTTATTCTTGCATTGGAATGGAGGTTCTGGAGATTCTCAAAATACAAAGCGCGAAGCACAGGTTCTTCACTCTCTGCGACCTCACACTAATATTAAAAATCTCACTATCTCATACTATGATGGTGAATCACTCCCGTCATGGTTAGGTGATCCATCCTATTCTAAGATAGTGTATTTGCGCTTGCTTGGTTGTCCTCATGTTAGTTCGCTACCATCACTTGGACAGCTCCCTTCACTCAAAGAATTATCTCTTGAAGGTCTAAGTGCAGTGTGCATGATAGGCTCTGAATTTTACGGAACTAAAAGCCCTTTTCCATCCTTAACAATTTTGAAGTTTAAAGGGTTGTCGGCATGGAAAGATTGGTCTTGTTATGCTGGAGGTCGAGAAGAAAAAGTACCATTCCCCTGTCTTCAGCATCTTGTTGTCCGAAGCTGTCCAAAGTTGATGGGGACATTGCCTCGTCGATTAGATCATCTCATAAAGCTAGAAATTTGTTCATGCTCGCATTTGAATGACTCAACCAATAAGGTTCATCTTCCCTCTCTCCGTGAGTTACACATAGGGGATTGTAACAAGGAGATCTTAAAGAAGTTGGAAGACCTAACTTCTTTAACCATTCTCAAAATTGAGAATCTTGCGGAGCTTGTTTGCTTTGATAATGGATTTATGAGCTACTTGGTCAAGTTAAAGGAGCTTCATATAGAAAGCTGTGAGATGCTGACATACCTATGGCAAGATCGAGATGGAACGCGGAATCTTACTTGCCTCCAGAGTGTAGTCATCGAATCGTGTCCTCAATTCACATCTTTTATGAGGGGACAAGGAGAGATTGAGCTGCCGCGTGACCTTGAAAGGATACAATTAGGGAATTGCCCGAGTTTAGAAAGGCTTCCAAGCAAGCTACAAACACTTAGAAGTTTGAGTATTCGGAGTTGTCCAAAAATCATGGGACTAACCATTTCTCCAAATGACCCCAGCAACGATAACACAATGTCGCAGCTTGAATATCTATCGATTGACGGTTGTGATTCTTGGATATCTTTTCCGTTTGCGAAGGATAGACTTGCTGCTCTTAAGACACTTTGTATTATGAATTGTAAGGGAGTAGAGTCGCTAGCAGAGATCACCGTAGTAGAATCGCTAGAATCTCTAGCTATTTACAATTGTATGAATTTGGGAAGCCTACCACAGTGCCTTGACACTCTCATCCATCTCACTCGTTTGGAAATAAGGGGTTGTTCAGCACTGGAGATGGAGGACCTCCCTCCCCTTCCCCTCACCTTGTCGAGTCTTTCACTTTCTGGGTGTCTGAAGATGAGGTCTATTGCCAACAGTAACATTGATAGTTGTAACAATCTCACTAATTTGGAAATAAGTTCCTGTCCAGAATTGGAGATGGAGGACTTCCCTCCCCTTCCAATCACCCTATTGCACCTTCGACTTTCCTCTTGTCCGAAGATAAAGTCATTGGAGTGGCATCGTCTTACGTCCCTTCAGGAGCTACGAATTTGGGATTGTGAAAATATCGATTGCTTCCGCGAAGGAGGCTTGCCTCCAAATTTGCGGTTGTTTTCTATTTCGAGGTGCAAGAATATGAAGCAGCCAGTGAGAGAATGGGGCTTGCCCATGCTCACTTCCCTCGAGAGAGTGGCAATGGACGGAAGCAGCATGGGAGGGGAGGGAGACAAGGAGTGCTTTCCTTCGGAGGAAGACGACGAGGATTCCTGGAGTCTTCTCTTTCCTTCCTCTCTTACCTCTCTTTGGATTGGCTATATGAGGAACGTGGAAAGACTATCAAGCGGTCTTCGCCACCATCTCTCCTCTCTCCAATGGTTAACGATTGTAGATTGCCCGAAGTTGAGGGACTTGCCAGAGGATGGCCTCCCTCCCTCCCTCCAACACTTGTATATATTTAAATGCGAGAATCTGAAAGATCGATGCTCAAAAGACACCGGCGACTATTGGCCCCTCATCCAAGAGATCCCTCTCGTCGAAATTGATTGGGTTCGGATTCACTGAATTGGTTCGGGTAAGTTTATGGTTTCGAAGGCATCGATTTCGCATTCTGCTCTCTCAGCTCGATGCTCGATACAAATCGATACTTTCCCATGAAGAAGCTCCGCATGAATTTCCGGAAATCCAAGAAATCCTCAACATCCGCATCGATTGGGTTCTCAGATCCGATGAAGTGAAATCGATCCACTTTCGCTGTCCTTTGCTAACTGCCGCGATTCAATCCCTTCCATCTACGGGTTCAGGTGAGTCCTTTCGTCTTGAATGCATCGATTTCGTGTCTCTGTTCTTCAGTTCGACGCTTAATTACGAAGTAATTTCTTCCAATGCGCGCAGACGTTTGCTTTTCGTGGAGTACGACTGAAATTCAGAGCTGAAAATTGATAATTAGCCGCTTGAATATCCAGCAAGAGCTTCCTTTGGTCTCCGATTGCACTGGCTTGCGAAAGTTGATGATGATGATGATGATGATATTCTTGTGTGCCACAGCTGAAAGCATCTCCACTACTGCCTTGGGCCGGCTTTTCTCTTTAGCCACCACCATGACCTCGGTAGATGCATTGCAATGTGAGAAGTAAGGATGGATGATCTCTGCTGATATTAAGCAGACGTCAGAGGAGAATGTTGTGTTGTTGGGTGACATCATATTAGAAAAATTGGTTCCAAACCTAAATTTATAATTTATGGTTAAAATGGCGGTCTTTACCTGTATGCATGTTTTGATTTTGCATTTTCAATTACAATGTTGCTCTTCCAATGGTTTTCGAGTGCCAAATCATTCACCTTAAAACATTGTCTTCTTTCCCAACTCAGGATGCTGCTTCACCTGCTCTGGAGGTTTGAGGAGTTATGAGCACCCACCGAATGAGGTGATGCCAGTTCCTCAATTCGATGCTTGATACAAACTGATTTTCCTTGTTCAGATTTTTCACATAAATTTTCGAAAACCAGCAGCTGAAGGTGAAAGATTGACATATGCAGAATGAAATGTTCACAAAGCTGCATCTTGCTATATTGATGACATATCTTGAACTCTTCTTCATGCCCAAAAACTGTGCTTATTTTTGCACTTGAGTGACCCACCAAGCAAATTGTGAATCAAAATGCACTATGCCTTGCGTGAGAATCATCAAGAATCGTAGCATTCGACAATCATATTCCTCTGCATTTTCAGCATTTGTTGTATGTTCTCTTCCCAACGTCTTTTTCTTGTGCCCTTAAGCTCATTCACTGTGGTTGTTTTGCAGATACCACTGTGATCTGTATTGGCAAAAGCTCTTAGAAGGATCACTTGCGAATGCTGTTGAGGTGGGGCTAACGCTGTCAATGTTAAGTGTCACTTTTTGCAATTTAATAAAAGAAAAGAAGAAGCATTTAATTTTATTTGGTGGACTGAGATGTCCTAAATTTTCTTCTAGTGAATACGATCTAAATAAGAATAATCTTTTCTAAAATCTAAAAGAAGTGATTGGCTATGTGGATGCTGTGATATGATTACGAAGAAAAGGGATGCACTTCCTTTCTCTTTTTTTTTTTTTTTTCAATGGTTTCCTTTATCATTGAGAACCTTCTTTTTGTTGATGATGATCCTTCGTAGTATTAATCAGTCAATCTGGGATAAAATTCTGCGGCACCTCATGGCTCCAACCTTTCAATGCCACACCAATTCATGACGGCATTGATATTCCATAAATCAACTTCTGCTTGGGTCTTGATCTCTGGTGGGTTAGGAACTATTATTAAAAGCTTGCAAAAAAATGTTTAGCCAATTTACTCATGCTTGTTTGGTTGAGATTGAAATGATATGCTACCTGCTTCTGTGAGTGTGTTGTCAGCAGTGACCTCTGGGGCAAATCTATTTAGTTCTTTATAGTATCAGTCGTGTGCGTTTACTCTGGAATATTATTTTGTCTTACATTATGTTATTTTATTTGAAAATACCTTCTTATGTGGCATTCTTCCTATAGGGAGTTCCTGACCAAAAGTTTCAAGCTCACGTGTGTTTGTTTGGTGTAACTGGAAATCTTGCACTTTGACGAATGCAAACCTTGTCTGATACATCTCCTCCCTCTATGCTACTGTTGCATATGTAAATTTTTGGTTGAAGCAATTTTCGTGTGAGATTGTGAATCTTTGTTAGAGGCTAGTTAATTTGTGATCTAAATTGCGGCTCACTGTGTACTTTCTCTGAGGCTTTTTGGATGTTATTGCACATATAACATGGTGCTTTGCCCATATAAATAGGTGGTCAGAAAAGCAGTGTTGCATTTGCCAAGATAAATTTCGAGAAACCATACATAGTTTTGCTTGCGACCCATCCGATCATCTGGTAAGTTTTACTCATTTTTCTCCATCTTGTGACTTCGATGACTTTTTCAGTTAGCTTGTTATATTGTTCTTGCACTAATTGAACTTACAGGAATGTGGTCTTTACATTGAAAATACAATGGGACCAATTAGTGATCACAACAGGGAGCCTCTGCCATCTCACATCTAACTTATAATGGAACAGAACCAATCTAATTGTTCCAACTGGCAAAATATCGAACATGTATGCTAGCATGATCAGTGTTTTTTGTATTGCAGTAATCTTTAATACCAAGTAGTTCCAACATCCTATAGGCAGCATTGGGTTTTGCACATAATTAATGTGGAAATTTCTTTGTTTATAAATGTGGACTTTAAGTTCTACTTTAATGACCTATGACTACTAAAGTTCTATCTTTGTAAATTGCTAGTTTCTTGTCTAAGGATTGATGAGTATGATTCTGTGTTTTTCACTATCCCAAACTGCAGGATTTGGATGCGGTTGAGGCGCTCATTCAAGCTCTGGTCTTGTTCCAAGGAAGGTGTCTGATGGTGAGATTGATTTTTTTGCCAGAATACTTCAATTTGACCAATGATGGATTGTCTTTACAGCTAATAGCCATCTTTTCACCTTGATTTCAGGTTAGTCACAATAAGCATCCAATATCTGGAAGCGTTGGCCAGCTCTGGGTGGTTTCTCAAGGCAAGCTGGCGCCTTTCTGTGGGAATTTCCAGGATCATAAGAAGATACTTCAGTCCTCGTCGAATCAGTTGAGTTTAGTTCTTGTCATCAGCCAAGAGTGGTTCAATGGGATCACATCACATTACCTTATAGAACATAAAATGAGGCTTTGTTAGATAGAGAAAGCAAAAAAGGATGAAGAGAGTATTGCTGCTGATATACGGGATGTACTCACAGTAACAGCGGCCCTCATTTGTCATTTTGATTGGGGCTCATGGAAGGATGAGTCTTAAGTTTTTAACATTGAATATGCAGTATCACTTGCCAATAGGTTAAAAAGTTGTACTTTTGACTCTAAGTACAGAATTGCTTTTAGTGATTATATTGTAGGAGCCACAAAATACAATGTGAATTTCTGTATGTGAATTGGTTAGATAATATCCTTTTAACATTCTCAGGTCAATATTCAAAATAAGAAGCTCTCTTTCTTCCCATAACGGTTATTGTATAGATGGAAGGATAAATTGAAAACAGAGGTTTGAATATGTGAATGAAACAGCTAAATTTTGAATGAACTATGTAGGTCGAAACCCATTTAAAAACTGATTACCTGGTCAAAGAATAAAGTTTATGTTTCTTCTATTCAAATTCCCACTCCATCTCTTGATAAAGGTAGCTTTAAACACCAAAAAAGAAAAAATAATCATGATTTCATTGTTTAGAGAGGCAACGGTTAGATCAAACTGATTTTTGTTGGACTTTACTGTGATACCATGAAAGGTTCCATTTGTCAGCCTAAAGGAGATAGTGGAACTCGAGTCTCTGGTTCATTTTGAAAGCCAGAAAATGAAATTTATTGGATTGTTAATTGACGGAAATTTCCCTACTGTCTTCTCTTCTCAATCAGCTCATCCCACATCGAGATTTGACATGCCTGACCCTCTGTGACAGAATGTTTGCGGTTGTTGATGATATCTCCTGCTTGTTCCCAGGACACAGACAATGTTGCTCTTCTTAGGCAGAAATATGGATGGAATAAAACCGCTAATGAGGTCATTATCATCGTAGAAGCTTATTGAACTCTGAGGGATTGGAGGCCTACCTGCTGATCAAGTCGTGAGAGACGTCAGCAGGAAGTTTGGTTTTGTGCTCTTCGACAGCTCTTCTAAAACCCCCTTTTCTGGCCTGTGTAAGTAACAATAATGTTCATTGGTTTCGTTCTGGGATATCGCTTTCAATCTCTCCTTCCACCTGTGATCTATATCTAATCCTTTCTGTTCTCTGAATCATTCAGGATGTTATGGCAGTTTTCCTTCTGGGGAATTGATTCTGGAGGCAGTCTTGTTCGCTCAGATGATGCAGAAGTGGTGAAGATGGGCTTTGGGAAGTCTTTCGCACCATTCCCTAAAGGTAATTATTTTTTCGGTTTGTTGATGCGGCTCCACTGGAATTTGGTCCATGCATTGCAATGTGAAAAGTAAGGGTGGATGAGCTCTGCTGATATTAAGCAGAGTTCGGAGGAGAATGTTATGTTGTTGGGCAACAGCATTTTGGAAAAATTGGCTTTGAACATAAATTTATAATCTAAGGTTAAAATAGTGTTCTTTACCCGTATGCATGTATTGAAATGTGCCATTTCACCTACAATGTTGCTCTTCCAATGATTTTTGAGTGCCAAATCGTTCACCTGTTAACGTTGCCTTCTTTTCCAACTCAGGATGCTTCTTTACCAACTCTAAATGTTTGAGGAGTTATGAGCATGCACCGAATGAGGTGAAGCCAGTTCCTAGGGTGAATAGCTTGGGCTGAGTGCAAAGCGCTACATTTGAAGTGGTGCAGAGACTAAGGAGTCCAGCATGCCTAGAGTTGGGAGTGCTGCGAACTTGTCCTTGCACTGCCGAGTCAATATGCATTGTGGCCCTTTTTGGGCCAGGCCATTAGCTATTGAATAGCCTTCTGTTGCTTATGACCCAGTCACCCTTTCTCATACATTGACAATTTTTTCAGCTCTAATGGTCTGTTGCTCTATGTTGAGAGTTTGAGATGGACATTGTTTTTATGCAGCTGTATATGTACTTATAAAACCAAGCCTTTACAGAACCTGATCATGCTTTGTGCAGTAATATCTTTCTGGCATTTCATTTAGCCATCATGCAAAGTTGATCCAATGTGATGTTTTCTGCATAGAATCTCTACCAGTAAATCAGACTGGGACGATATTGTCATATGAGAACAAATGTGAACCAATATAAGTTGGAGCGTGCTGGTTCTCATATGGAAATCAAGTTTACACAACACCTTGTGATCATGTGTAACTTTAGTAACAGACAATGATAGCATGTTAGAAATTGAGGGTAAAGCGGTAACCTCTTATGCAATAAGTGATGGTTTTGATAGATGTGCAGTCTACATAGCACAGGCTGCACAACTAACCTACTTGTCCTGCTTAAAAAATTCTGGATGTCCACTTCTTTTTGTTTAATTACTCTGCACAAGATTTGTATTCAACGTGTTCATGGATCTCCATATTAGCTTCAGCTTTTGGTAGGTTTGGGGCCTTAAACACCTTGCAGACGCGCTGCTCACCTTTGCCTTTCCTAAATGTCAACCTAATTGTGGCTAAATGAGCCGGAACATCCCCACCCGCAGGTTTCTTTGGGTCCGATATGAACACAGCACCGCCTAGATCATCTACGACTGAAACAAATAAATCAAAGACAAAGTAAAAAAAAAAAAAATCATATTTTTCCTTAACTCAAGGACTGCAGCTACTGCAATGGTGCGATTTGAATGTCGTGTAACATAAACAAAAGCCAGATTGCTCGTGCAAGAAAGTTCAACAAAGTTTTCTTAATTATCAAAAGAAAATTATTGTGAACTCAATGGAGATGATGTTGGGTAATTAGCTTTCAAATATCGTGACTAGATTCTTCTCGGGCTCATAAAAATCATGATATCCACAAACTGTTGACTTTGAATCCATCTGCTTTTTATGTTTTTTTCTTTATGACGAAACACAGTGATTGATAAATTTCATTTCATTTGAGGTTATTTGAAATGACACTGAATAATTTTCTTTTGGTTACATCTCTTATGAAGTCCTATGACCTTTCAATTACATGCCATGCTCGATTAAGTTCCTAAGAGCATATAAGGCTGTATTATTTGCATTCAATTGGCTAAACATAAATAGAAGAAGCAGAAATGATACTTCGGCCTTACCCTTATGATATATTTTGCATTTGATACACAAAGGTGACATTGTAGTTGGCCAATCTTTTGGGTCACCATCACAGTTAGAGAAAGTATCTCATGTCATTCATGAATGGTTTGTTGTCGAGCACATGAAACTTAGGGACAAGCTATGACAAGGGTGACAAAGTGTCCATTGCCGAGAAAGGAAATGAACAAGTGCTTGGGAGCTCATTATATGCCTCTTGCGGTCAATACGATGACTAGCATCAAATTGCAGATTAACAAAAAAAAAGCACTTCGCCTGCCTTCCTGGTTGGAGAGACTCCTTCAGTCCTTCGCATTGGTGATGCCTCCTGGTGTTATCTGAAAAACATATGTTTGTCAAGTTCAACATATATGGAATATCTCAGTCTCATCTTATTGACAGATGAGCTCTTCCTAAATTTTTTTATTAAATTAAGTGATGGTCTTGATAGATGTGCATCGTCTACGTAACCGCACAGCTAAAAATAACATACCGGTCCTACTAAGGAAAATTCTCAATAGCTACTTCTTTTTGTTTAATTCCTCTGGACAAAATTCGTATTCAACATGTTCATTGATCTCCGGGCAACATCAAGTATACAGTGAGTATCATGCTTAAATCAGGTCTCCACCTATCCCTATGTAGACTAAGTATCGACTTTCTCACAGATTTTGATCTAGACTTCCAGATATTTTACTTGGTCTCTGCAGTATGGTCTGAAAAATTTCAACGAAGTATATAACTAGAGGAAGATCTGCAGTATGGCATCATCAAAGGTTGGGTATTTTGTTTCCATAGCACAGGCGGCGCATGTCAGTATACTACAAGTATACTGCTCAAATTCTGGTCTCCACCTATCCATATATAGACTTAGTATCAACTTTCTCTCCAATTGATATTAGATTTCTAGAAATTTCGTTTAATGTCTGCAGTGTAATCTGGTAAATTTCAATAAAGTGTATAGCTAGACGAAGATCCAGCACAAAAAGGATATAGCTTCAGCTTTAGGTAGGTCTGGGGCTTTGAACACCTTGCAAACCCACTGCTCACCTTTGCCATTCGTAAACATCAACCTAATTGTGGTTGCATGACCCAGAACATGCCCACCTGCATGTTTCTTTGATGCCACTGAAACAAAGAAATCAAAGAAAAAGTCGTCAAAAAAATTATCTATTTTGCTTAACTCATGGACTGCAGCTACCATATGCATCACTAGTTTACACCAAATAGCTGGTTCTTGAGATTTACGAGAACTAGTATGAGCTTAGTGTAGTCCCCAAATTGCTATTTTTCAGCGTGCAACCATCAAAGTGCTAAATTGGATAAGATCCTTTAATGGATGCATGACTAGGTGGGAGAAATGAGATGTGATGCAGTACCTTGATTGGTCATGTACACTGCCACATTAAATTCCTCGGCTATCTTAAGTAAGTGTGAGAGCATTTGCGCCAATTTTTGCTGCAATTGGGAATCTATTAGTGTCAAACCAGATGAGCTGAAAATTTGCAACTCGCATGATTTGATGGTTTCAGAATCGACCTGACACCCTGCAAGTTCTCCCCTTCCATTATATTCCACTCGAAAGAGAGCGATCACTGCATCCACAATCTGAAAGATATTACTCAGCTAAGGTCAACCATCGACACCTTACAAAATGTGTGCGGTTTGATTCTTGAGCACTGTCTTACCAGGAACCTAAATGGTTCTTCAGATATCTTGGCAGCCAAACTGAGAAGCATGATGTACTGATGCTCAGAAGTAGAGGCACGGGCATAAATGATCTTCAAATTCATGGAAAGACTAGACTACAGCAAGTACATTAGCCAGAAAAGAAGGAAGACTTGCCACTGGTGTAGAAAACATTGCTTACATTATGTGCGACGGCACCAGGATCCATGCCAAATCTTTCAGCTATTTGTACAATTCGATCATGGCAACTGCAGGTGTACCAAGTTAAGAAAGTGCATATGGACTTACATGGACATAAGCCGAGTATGAAACTAAAGCAGCTTCGTTGAGGTCAAGAAAATGACCAACAGATTATAATAGGATATAAAGTTTTTTCTGTGGCGAGGTATGCTACCTTGCCATTTGCCCCTCCCACGTGAGTTGGCAGCTGGAAAAATTGTTAGGATCGTGGAATCCACAAACCATAAGATATCATCTCATGGAATGGGATCAGCTTTAATGAAGAGTGATGGAAAGAAGGGAAAATAATGTTGTAGGATTTGCATATATAGTAGAGTACTTCAAGCATCCTATTCAACTGATGATCAACCCAAGTCCAAGTCTGACAATGACTAAGGCTTCTGATTGGTTATGACCTAGTACGCTCTCCTTTGAACCACTATAGATTGTGTGTTCCAGTATGCTGATTGCAGTTTACAGAAGACGAGAGTGCCAAACTTCCAGAATCACCTAATAAACACGTTCCGATGCCAAGATTAACCACATTTTATTCTTTACTAGAAATTCAATCATTATCTTGCTATTTATGTCGCTCATCTAGGAAACATAACATGAAATAGAAGTTAACGACAGAATCCTAACATGCAATTCAGACCAACCTGAGTAGTAACGAACAGGGTATGTGCAAGCTGTGTTTTCCCAGACCTGAAGTGACGTTAGCAGCATTTTCTGAGAAAGCCAACTAACAAAAGCAACTAAAAGTTCATCAAGGTAACGTTATTAGACTGTGCTTGTAACCGAGATACACCAAATGCTTCTGTAATTGCCTGAGTTTCAGTACCACCTGTTTAACATTACAGAACCAGGGAAAGTTGTTTTTGTTGAAACGCATGAAGAATAATATAAGCAATCTACAAAAGGAAGTCTATTACCACCTAAAAGCTCATTTAAGGCTTGGCTTCCAGTTGTGATGCAAATAACCGACTTGCTCTGGAAAAAATGAAGACATTGAAAGTACTTTGTGCTGTGAGATAAGTAGTGTTTAGAGCAAGTGCAGTTTTCTACAGTCGATATGCTAATTTGCAGGCTTTATTTCAAGGGTCAATGACTCATTCAGGTCTTCGAACCATTTTTAGCTCGAAATTTGCCGAATTAAGGACTTACTCTGAGCATAGCTTCAATTCCCGTAATAAAATGAGAATTCTGATGAAAACAAAGAGAAGTTATCGTGAGATGCATATAGAAGTTGCAATTGATTACAGCGCCATCTCAGGATAAGAAGAAATTAAGCTCTAACCACTATCTTTTCAGCTGATTCGCATATCTTATCAACTTTTGCTTCAGATAAACCTTTGGTTCTAGTTAAGTGCTACAAAAAAACAGAAAAAAGACAGAGGAAATCACCTTAGCCAAATAATACCTTCACTTAATTTTCGGAACTGAATATCAGATATACCTTCTCTGTATGCATCATCAAGACATTTGCAAGTGTCGATCCCTGCATCCTGTATCTTTTTCACATCTCCAGCATGGATTCCCTGAGAAATACCTGCAAACAAAAAAAACAACCCACCATCGTGTTTAACTCTATATTTTCTGGTGAATGTAGAATGTCAAGTGTTCCAATAGTGATTGTTGACGAATTTAGCTTAGGAGATTCGTTATTAATCCATCTATGCCATAAATACGTGGATAATAGATGGACTGATGGTGCAATTACTATGTGACGTAACATAACAAAGGCCAAATTGCTCTTGTATGATTTACAAGACATACGTCCAAGAGGTGAATTAGACGTATCGTATTCAAGTAGTAGCGGAAATGACTTCTTGTCATTTAAGGAAAGAAAATTAAACTATCATTTGCACAGAAAATCACGACAAGTTCAAGAGGAAGTCGAATGGAAACTCAGAATCATTCTCGGCAATCACATTACGAAAAGGAAAGGAATTGAAATTTGCGGAGCTCATGAACCCACTTGAGAGCTGAAATGAAGGGGTTTCTAGTCTACTGAGTCACAGGCTCCAGCCTTAACATGAACAGCTTTTCCATCATCCTGCATATGCTCTTAGTTGGACATTTCACTTTTTTCTCCTGAAGATCTACCTTCAAATCTTTCGCTACAATTTTCTCTTACCCCTGGTGCTTCTTGTTCAAAAGCATCAAGAATAGAAGGAATTCCTTTAAATAACATATTCATTCCGTTGTCTGACCCACGTAGCTTTCCATCCTTTCACCTTGAGCTTCTTGGCAAGCTTCCTTTCCAATTCCAGATCCTCCTCAGCAGATATATCAGCTTTAAACTAAGTTTTCTGGTGAATGTAGAATGTCAGGACAAAAGCATTTCCTAGATCATCACTGACAATCTAGCGTTCCAACAGATATTATTGATGAATTTAGCTTACGATATTCGTTATTTAATCCAGCTACGTCACGAATACACGGGAAAAAAGACATCCAGTGGATGTCACGTAACATAACGAAGGCTGGAATTGCTCTTGGATGATCAGAAGACAAAAACTAAAAACTATGGTGCGTGCAGAAAATCGCGACAAGTTCGAGAGAAAGGCCGAGATGTAAAAACACCAATGGATTCACGGCGATGTTCCAGGAAAATCGAGCTAAACTGAGCAACCGAAACCGAAATCGAAATCGACCTCATCCACTCAGCAGTATTCAGAGTCACTTAACATCGACATTCGAAGAGATATACAGTTAACTTGAGAACAGAGACCAGAAAATCACGATGATCAACTTCAGAATCAAACGACGCACCGGAACATCGACGAGAAAACGAAAGCGATGAGATGAACAGAGAGCAGTTGCCTACGCTCTTGTTTTGCCCCGACTTACGTTCGTCGATCGATTCGAGCAGGTCTTCATCGTCGATCGTGAAACTCACAAGCATCTTCGACGATGATGGAGTGCGACGATCGGCCATGGAGTTCCGTGCGTCTGCGCAGGAGAGGAGACTTTCAAAAAAAATTTGTGGATTTTGGAAACGATCGCAAATTGGAGGGAATCTATATATATATTATATATAGGCGGGAAGCGGGGAGGAATGGCTCTTGGCTTATTTTTCTTTTTTAAGAAAAAGACGTTTGATGGAGTTTTGTTATTATAAATTGAGCTTTAATGGATCTGATAAATTCTTAAAATCTTTTTAAATCCACTCTTAAAGAGGATGAGAGAAAAGTGGGTATGACTTTTTTTATTTTTTTTTTCGGACTGAATAATTTAATTCGATTTGGCTTAATTTTATACTCACCTTCATCTTGCTTGGTTTATAATTTTCTCAAATTGGACAGCATAAAGTTCTTCTTAGAAAAGAGAAATAATCGATCTGCATTGTGGTCAATTCTTGGTTTAATTGCATTGTGCTCAAACTCTACACTTATCGCTCATCAAATCATGAAGATATCAATCAACAAGTAAGCTTATTCACAATGACTTGCCAAGCACTTACTTGTGAATGATTTGGTTGTGCTGCACCTAGATCGGCACACGTCCTAAAATTTGTAACTAGGTGATTTAGTAAAGAGTGACGAACATGGAGCGTGTTTAATGTCTAGAATTTGATTAAAATTGAACCATTGCGACTCCAATTTACAAAAATAAGCAAATTAGGCTTAAAAGTTAAAACTATTAGTAATTCAACGAGTTTTTGAACGTATATATAATGAGAAGAGGTCTAGCTGTCTACAAATACGAGATGCAATCCTTGGTTTCGATACAATTCAAATTATTTCTTTTACTAAACTTTATCATTATTTTAAATTGGATTTTTCAAGTGATTTTCGAACACCTCCATTTTTATAAAAGCACAAGAATATCACCATTTTATAGCACATGAAACTTAGGGACATCTATGACATGAAGGACAAAGTGTCCATTGTAGAAAAAGGAAATGAACAAATGCTTGAGAGCTCATTATATGCAAAAGGCGATGAAAGAGATGATGATACTCGTGGGTATGGCACTTTTCAGTCGAATAAACTAGAAAGATCCTTTCTCTTCTCTTTGTGGAGGATAGATTGATTATTAGCATTAAGTTTCCTTATTTGATTTAGCGCATACTTAAATAATTCTAAATTCACCGTTTCTTCGTATAATCTGTTATCTTTGTTGGTGGGACCATTTTTTGGTTTTCCTTTTTCCTTTTTCTTTTTTGTGGTGTTATAGCACTATTTTGTCAGTATTGATTATAAACTAAATGAAGATGTAGATGTTAAAACTTTTTCTTCCCTCTTAACTGAGATTTTTTAGCATGTTAGATTGAAGTTCGTGGGATGCCAAAGCTAAGATTGTTTTAATACCAGAATTTTAAGGAAAATGTCAAAAGTATAAGTCATAGTTCCAACTAGAGCAACGACAGGAGTAATGTACCTCATTATAATGTAGTAAATTTATGAACCTGATTCGAGATCCAATAACAGGTTGACATCAGTAGGCCCTTTTGAAGTTTGAATCTTCAGGTGCTTAGAAAACCAGTCTTCTGATGATTTATTTTGTGCATGTTCATGGAGTTAATGTTCGAAGATGCTCTGTTTCTATATCAGAATTGCACCCAGACCATTTATTACATGCTAGGCTGTGGTATAATACACATCTGTGCTTTTTGTTCGTCTCTTTGATACTTTTGTAGATGAATTTTCAGCTAGAGAAATTAACATGTATCTTTTCTGTTGGTTTTTTGTTATTATTCAAGCACAATAAGCTCTTCAGTTTTCAAATACCTTCGTCGATATCCTGTGATGTAGACGGGAAGGAGTTGTCTGATGATGATTATGCCTATTCTTTGGCTGAAATGGAACTATATGAATCCACTCCAGACGATGAAAGGACGATCTCTTGTAGCAGAAAGTTTTCTAAAAGATGCAAAATCGCCGATTCATGGAAGGAATGTAACCAAATTTGTCTTTTCCGGTGACGTGGGTGCGATCGCAAAAGTGGAAGAGGGTGAGGGCATTCACAGACAGAGGAGAAACTGAGATTGAGAGAATGCGCACAAAGGGAAAATCGGCCATAAAGGAGCAGAGAGCGTTCGAGAAACAGAGAGGGGAGAGAAGGAACAGAGACGAGAGAGAACGATCAAGGGAGACCCCTCTAGAAATTGGTTGCCTCTCCCTCGTCGGCCGTCTGCCATTCGCTACCCGTCCTTCCCCATATCCGGCCACAAGAGTTCCCTTTGATTACCGACGAGGGAGCTCAGCCGAAAAACACAACCTGGTTTTGGTTCGTGCCGTGGCCGTTCCTCATCGCTACACCGCCCAGTTGAAAAACCTGTTTGCCCCTGCGTGAATTGGTCCTTCTCTTGCTGCAAGACTCCATCACTGGCGTTCATCCTCACGGGCGATACTAATCAGAGCTTCCTCGTGCAAGCTTGGCCAGTAATCACGATCGAATTTCCTCCTCGTTAAGGTAGGATTCGAAAATGTCCACCTCGGTTCATCTGTAATTGAAAATAAAACTAGTGTCGTAGTGACGCTCGCGTGACAACTGAATAATGTAAAAGTAGTTGACGATTTCGTCTGGATTTCTACTGATGTGATGCCATGGAATCGAAAAACTGCTTTGGTTTTGTACATAGGACCCTCACCCCAGGTGCTCACAGTATGTTCCACCGAAGGAATGCCTCTGAGAGTTGATTTAATATAGTTCAGGTCAAATGGATTGAGTTTGCTATGTTTTGGTGGTTTATTATTAGCGAAAAAGCCACAAAAAAGAAGAAGAAAAAACCCCAACCATTCCTTGAAGTAATATATTTACCTTAAACTAATTTTTGTGACACAAAAAACCTCAAACTTTACTTACGGTTACACATTTATCCCAAACGTTTTTCTTTTTTCAGTGACGCCAAAAATCTCAAACTTTTGCCTTTGGGGATAAATGTATCACATATGCAAGTTTAGGATTTTTTTGTGTCACTTAAAAAAGTTTTGGGTGGATGTGTGACACTGTATAAGTTTTGGGTAAATATGTCACATGGTATAAGTTTGGATCTTTTGTTTCAAAAATTAAAAAAAATTGGATAAATATGTCACAATGGAGAAAGTTTGGAAATTTTTGTAGCCTTTATCCTTATTATTAATATTAATATTTATAATATTATTATTATTATATTCTTCGCAGTGGTTGGTCTCCTCATGATGAATATTGGCGAGGAGAACGAGTCACGGTCACTGTTATGCATATTATCAAATCTCCAGTAATGCAAAGTGCCTAAATTTGCCTTGGTGGTGCTTTGCACTTTGTGTGCATTCCGCATTGTTGATGCCCTGTCGTTGGGAGGCTAATGAGCGGAGATGTTGATATGGTGGTGCTCGTGGGTAAGAAAATAGATTGGAGTCTCTGACGCGTGCACAAATCACAAATGATGTTGGTGTCGAGTTCTTGTTACGCTCCCTTCTCCATGTCCATGTTCTAGGCAATTCTATGAAGCGATGGGTGTGAGGGTCGAATCGATGGACCGTGGTGTTCTGATGATGGTTGACGCCGGTAGCTAGGTAAATGCCCGGGGAGGCTTTATTCGTGTCTTGGATGTTTTGATATAGATGTAGATGTGTTGTCGATTTTCTTTTAGTTTTTCATTTCTTGAGTCGGTTGAAAGAGGGATATGGGAAAGAGAGGAGAAGCGCAGGCGTCCATGGAAAAAGGAAAAATAATAATAATAATAATTGAAGGAAGCGTAGGAGGATAGTTACAAAACCAGAAAGTTAGGCAAGGGAAATTGTGCTTAATTAGGGAGGTTAAAGAGAAAAGTGGGCCTAAGTGTTAATATGTTCAAAATGGGTCTAATAGAGTTGGGCTGAATCTATTTTTAGTAAATATAGGTTAGCTTCCGCTTTAGAGAATTTGGGCTTGTTTGGATCTGGGCTGAGATTGACTTAGATGAGTTCTAGGTTTAATCCCGTTTTGACAAATTGGGCTTCATTTGGTCTTGTTTTGAAAAGGGTTGAGAAATAGAGCCTAATTGTGTCCGTGGCCCAGGCCCTCAAGGATTAGTTTCGGTTACCATTTGGAGCAGGCCTAAGGGCCCAGCTCGGGTTCTCATTTTCGAAAAATAATTAATTTAAAAAAATATATTTGAAAAATTTTGAAAAAAAAAATGTAATATTCAGAAAATAGTTTAGAGATCGGTGTTGACCTAGTTGTTATACTTCAGCATTAGATTTAGTTCAGTTTCTTTTTCAGCTCACATATAGTTGGTTATTTTAGTGAGCGTCTTAGTATATTAATCTTTTAGGTAAGAAATTCAACTTGATTTGAATTTAACTCATGAAAATCATGTTTTGGGGCTTATAACATGCCCATATATATTCTTTTCTCAACAAATATCCAGTTTTCATTTCCGTACTTTTACTTTGAGCTTTTAAATACTTGAGTGTTTAATTTTCATACTTTTAATACATTGGTTGTTCTTTACCTTTTTAGCATGGTTAAGGTAGGCCTTAGGATCATAATAAGCTCACTGAAAACCAAATCATCAAACCTTGTTAACCTTTGGTTGCATAGGAAGTAAGACAAACTCTCATATCTCACACATTTTCTAACCAATCCCAAAAAATTAGTGGTGACTCTTGTCTCACATAGAATCCTTGGGAATTAATCTAAACTTAAAATGAATCAAACGTCACATGAAGTAAGGGTTTGGGAAAGTCCATGCCTAATCGTTGGTTGTAGGCCTGCCTTTTTGGGCATTACCACTATAGTTTTCTCTTTTTCCCTTATTGGAAAAGTGAAGGTCGCAACAACTTAACAACTCCACTAGAGAAATTTGCTACATAGAATGCATATGCACATCTAACGGAATGTGTGAGACATTGGTTACATAAGTTTATCATGGTGATGAGTTTTTTATATTTTGGGCCAAGTCAGGCCCGTCTGTCCATGATGGGCCAAAACTCGGCTCATAAGAAAAAGGCCCCTAAGAGAGAGTGTAGTTATTTTTTAAGTAAAAATGTATAAATATGAAAAAGGGGGAACGTTGAAGATAGAATGAAATCGTATGTTTTTTTTTTCTCCCTTTGACAATAGTGTATTCCCTCTTAAAGAGCAGAACTCTAAGGCTTTGATTAATTCCTTTGAGACTGCAATAGGTAATTAATCTATGGCAAACAAGGTATGTCTGTCTTTATGACATGTCTTTCGATTTGTGTTACATGTATCCTCAGGCTCGTTTCCGCATTTGTTTTTAGTATTCAATCGTTCGAGTATTGGTTCGTTTTTTAGGAATCCATTTTCCTTCACATGGCAAAAAATATGTTGATATGATACCGATGCTGTTAAATAGCAGTTAAATGTTGACATTGGCATCTGACGTGATATCTTGAGATGTTACCACGATAGCAAAGACATATTGGATGTAAGATCGTCTAAGTCAACACACACGCTCTTTCCTCATCATCCAATTTGCGAAATAAGTAAGCCGCGTTAGTTATCATGCTTAACTTCAAAGTAACATCATGTGGCAATTCACTTAATGGAATACTCAAATTGAGCCAAATTTTGAAAATTGAGGATTGAACAAAAAATAAAATAAAATTAGGTACTCAATTGTAAAATGAACAAAATTTTAGAATCTTACATGTCATTATTCTTTCCTAAACAGCAATAAGAAAAATATCTCCAGAAAAATGAAGGTGACTAGAAGGTGGGTACGTCGGCAATAGTCGTCCCAGTACCCGCCCGGCTGTGGTACGATGGTGATCTCTCGCCCCATTCCTCCTTTATTTCTTTTCTAAATATTCTTTTGGTGATTTTCCTTTTTAGTTTTTCTCTTTTTCTGTTTTTATATTATTAAACTTAAATTTGAAAAGACACGAGAAAATCATGACACAACTCTACTGGTAATGGGAAAGAAAAAAAGGAAGTCGTTCGCATTGGGATAAAAGAGAAGATATGTGAAAATTGAAGCAACAGAGCTAGTTTCCGTCCTCACAAGTCTTGGTCATCCTAGCATCTGTTGATGTTTCTTTACCGATAGCTCTTGGACATCCAGTGAAGTCTTGGTCTTCCTGGGTTAATTTACGTGCACAAATATACAAATGTCTGGGGATGATCTCTAAATATTACGAAACTAGCACTTGTGACAAAATTCTGCAGCAAGATGGACGACGATGATCTGTTGAAAGGTGTTTAGGTAGGAGTCGATGATCAGGAATCGCTTGATAGGAGCATTTTGGTCCTCTGAACACGACTTTGTTGTTCATTAGTTCGATGCATAGAGAGTAATTTCTTGTACTTTATGTAGTGTTAGTTGGTGATTTGGACTCATTTAGTATTGCCAGAGTAAAATAAAGCAAGTTGCTTAATTGACTACTTGGTGTGCCTGACCCCTTTTGTTGTTTAGCCCTAAGTAATTGTTTTTGTTTTCCTCGTCAAACTGACAAAGTTAAGCCATCCTTGATGACTTGTAGATGCATAATAAAAACTAAGCTGTCATTGCTGGGTGTATCTTTCAAGACGATTATCTCCAAATTCAGTTGGAAGTTGCATAAAGATACTTATTTTCCCGTCCCAATAATTGTGGTCAGTTTCATTCATCAATAAAATATGTGCTAATCTGTTGGCAAGAACTTTAAATGTTTCTAAATGTGGCGGACTCCAACACCTTCTTAAGTATCCTAAATATTAACCATCAGGGTTTGCCTTAATGGACACCCTTTCAACATGGAAAGGGGAGGTGGGGGGGGGGTTCGAATCCCCACCTTCTCAGGGGGTTGGGCTGGGGACAACTTAGTTTCAAGTGTGGATTTCGATTTCCACGCCTTGTAAGGAGGCATGACAAAAGTCTGAGAGTGAGATTAGAGTAGGAATAGAGTATGACCAACAAAAAAAAGTATCCTTAATATTTATTTTCTTAAATATTTGGATATTTTTAGCACTATAATTGCCACGAAAAAGCCTACATTGATCACATATTCAACAATATGCAAAAGTCATTAGGATAACGAAAATTTACGGATGCACACAGAGCCAAAAAGCCAACAAAACACTCCTCTGTCTAGATGCCCCAAAGAAAAGGTCCATCGTATCAAACAATAGGCAAAAGTCTTGACATGAAGAAAAATGAAAACTAATCATAAGAGGTGTCAAAATGGTCCATGAACTCATTTTTGAACTCATATTTTATCTGTATGGGTTGTATATGGATTAGAGACTTTTAAAGACTAAACTAAAACTGGATCCAAAAGGTGACTATAATTTAAATGGGTTGAAAATGGGTCAGAACCCATTTCCGATTAATTAAAAATATCAAGTGGGTTGGAACCCATTTCCAAGTTTCCAACCCAAGCCTCACACTCTCTTTCCCTCTTTAACTTTATAAAAATGTTTTTTATTTTTATAAAAATAAAAATAAAAATTATTTATTATATTTCTCTTTTCTTTTTTTCCTTTCTTCCTCCTCCTTCCTTAGTTAGTGGCCAGCACGTCGACCAGCCAAGCAAGGCTAGAGGCAAGGTCACCAACGATTGGCGAGGCTCGAGCCTTGCCGAATCTAGTGAGACTCGAGCTCGCCGGCTACTAGCGAGGCCAAGCTTGCCGATGTATGGATCGGCGAGACTCGAGCCTTGCCGATCTGGAGAGACTCGAGCTTACCGGCGTCGAGCAAGCTCGATCTCATCGAGGCCGAGACCTCGCCAATGACTAGCGAGGCTTGAGCTTGCCTACGTCAGGTGAGCTCGATCTTCGTTGATTTGGCAAGCCTCAAGCTCATTGGCATCAAGCAAGCTCGAGCTCACCTATGACCGGTCACTAGTAGTCGTCGTGGCTGGCCATTGGCCAAAGAAGAAGAAAAAAGAAGGAAAAAAAAAAAAGAAAAAATAAAATTAAAATTATATTTAAAAAATAAAAATAATTAAAATTTCGATTTTTTAAAAAAATTATAAGAATTGTCCATTAAATTTGTATCTCATGAAAGTGTTTTAGCAATACCATTTTTTTTTAAATATCATAAGAAATAAGCTTTCTTAGGTTTATTAAAAGGTTTTTCACATTTTTTATTTTATTTACTAATTTTTTATTTACATTTTAAATTTGATGTGAAGTTTTTATTCAAGAAACATATATGTGAAGAGCTTAAAATAAATTAAGTGGGTGGGAGTGGATTAGCCTAAATTAAGTTAAATATTAATGTGTTTTCAACAATATGAGTTGGGTCGGGTATGGGTCGAGTATGAGTCAAATCAAGTATGGATTGTCAAATTTACATTGAATTAAAATGGGTTAAAACGGATTAAGTGGGTCAATATGAGTTGGACCACTTTCGACCCGACCCAACCCACTCATTTGACAGCCCTAGTAATCACAAAACAAGCACTTGTGGATAGAAAATATTTTATTATGATTTGTCTAACCTCTTACATACATGCATCTTCGAAAGTCTAGGTCTTTGTTTAATTTTTTTGGTAGGTAAAAGTCTTGGTCTTTGTTTCAAAGATATTTGATTTCTATGCAAATGATCATGAAACGAATCTATTTTTTTTATGCTTTTTATGGAAAGAAATCAAACTCATATTGTTTGCTTGAGTGGATTATTGGAAGGTCATTCCAAATAAATAAAGCAAACATATAAATATTCAATCTAGATAAAATATACACAATAGTACGTGTGCCCTACTAAAATGATTCAAATATCGAAAAAAAAAATTATTTATCTAATTTATAAAAAAAGACAATCGTGTGCACAAGTATAAAACTTCAAAATCCAAATTTAAAGTCCTAAAGTGTCAAGGCCCACATGGAAAGTTTAATGCTGTGTGATTTTTCTTTTTGCACAATTATTCTATTGAACCTATAGTCTCAATAATGCTATGGGTTGTGTCTATCGATTTTTACCATATCTATTAATTTGTATATGATTTCGGCTAATGTGATGAGATATGTATGTATCATCATACTATTATTTGTTGGCCATTTTATCAATAAGATTGTACATATATATAATCTTGTATCATTTAATTAATGCAGCGTATATTTGATTCTCGGAATTGTTCCCGAGAACAAGAAGCTACTTTTTTCTACTTCTTATTTCTTTTACAAATCTATTCCCGGGAACAAAACAAAAATTTTACCAAACACGTTTATATTCTTTTTTCATTCCCCGGAACAAAAGAACAAAAATTTTTGTTTTGGGGAACATAAACAATTTTTAACAAACATACCCTAATTTACTGTGAGAATAATAATATATTCTAGATTACAAAAAATCAAATAAAAATAATTATAAATTATTGTTGGGTCTACTTGTTTCAGAATTTGTTACTTACAATAAACTGTTATTCTCATTAGCCTAAAGATCGTAATGCTAGCAAAACCCAATTTTCTTTCCTTTAATTAAGCTAAACATAGATACATACTTGATTTGTAGCTGATGTTATGAGGCAATTCTTTTCCCAAACTAGCAAAGAAGAAAAGGAAAAGGTAATATGGTTGTGGCAAGCTAGCGATGTCCATATCCTCCATTCTTCGTCCATAAATAGTTGAATGATGTTGATGTTGGAGCAATCATAGGCCATAATGATGAATTCATCAGCTAAGCTCTTGTTTTTCTGTTCTTTGCCGCTAACTGGTTGTATAGGATATGTTTGGGGGCAAGACTCATGTTGTGATCCAAAACAAATTACCAGTTATTCATTGCAAATCAAAGGATGACGATCTTGGAATTCATGATATAAAGAGCAATTGGGAATTCTTATTTAAACCCAATTTATTTGAGACGACATTTTTCTTTTGCATGGCAGGTCAATTTCATTAGAACAAACAGACAATATTTAAGATCCATTTTAACTTATAGAAAAATTTTAAGAATTTATAAGATCTATTTTTATAAGAGGAAGAGACTAAATTCGTCTTGTCTTTTTTTTCCTTGTCGAATAGCCCAATTTGCTCTGGTTTGTTTCATATTCGTTTCGATACCGCTTGATTTATAATTTCCTCAAACAGAACCGAGTAAAGTTAAAATTGATGTTATGATCGGCACCCTTCCTCACACTTGCAATTTGATCATTCAACGAGGGTTGACGGATGTGGAGCACATATTAGTGGGGGTTTACAAAGTAAATGTACAGTTTTAACTTTTAATGTTTGAAATTTTTTATTTATATTTAATATTAAAACATTCCGGCTAAAATTTACAGAATGAGCAAAATCAGTCTTAAAAGTTAAAACAATAAATAATCGCTTGCATAAATTTTCCTAAAAAATTAATCTTTTCACATAATTTCTTGGATTATATATAAGGAGAAAGAATATGTTTTTAACTATCTATGAATTACAAAATACAATGTTTGGTTTCGATATGTTTCAATTTGTTTCTTTTACGAAACTTCATTATGAGTTTAAATCAGATTTTTCATGTAATATCACCATTTAAAAGACCCTCGAGCGCTTTTAATTATTTGAATTAAAATATCATTTTTTCTATCACGACCAGAAATGCAAATGCCAATGGAACAAAACGACAAGCGGGTTGTTTCCGTCTAGACCGCACGTTCGCTCTTCTTCGCACCTTGCTTGTTCTTCTTACCGGCTTCTGCTGAAGTCAAAACTAATGCTGGTAATGGCGCCTTTACGGCGATCTTACCGTACATTTTCGTTTCGGAGTCTTGTTTTTTCCTCGTTCCGTTGCACGTGAGCTGGTCGGCGTCTGTCCTGAGTGAGGCATTTGCTTTTCTCGGGCTTGTTTCTCGAATCTGTAGCGAGGCATTAGCATCTTGAGATGACCCGTCTTCTCAATTCGTTGTCAGAAACGTAGCTTAACCAAATGAATGGAGTGCGGCAAGAGAGTTTGGATGCATTGTCACCTTGCTGGGGCGTTCGCCTACCCGGAGAAGAAACTCGAGTTTTGGTGAGGTTTTATGTAACTGGTCGCAGCTCAGATTCATGACCACCAGCAAGAGAGTGCAAAATAAGAGCAAGAACAAGAGGGTGCATGATCTCGAAATCGCCGCCGAGAAGCATAAATTGATGTCTAAGGCGTTGGTTCTGATGGAAATGTTTAAGAAGGAACCAAGCTTATAATCCTGTGAGGTTGGTAGATTGATACCGGAAATCAATTGATTTGCTCAAGCCACACAGTACAGTGGATTTTATTCGGAAGTCACTGAAACTGTTTGAGTTATATAAGGATCAGAAGGGTGTATTGACTATAGAAAGAAGAGGAGAGATTGATTAATGAACACCCTGGCAGCTGCTCAATACGTGACCAGGATGTTGATGATCTTGGTCGATAAACAGCTTCCACTGGACAAAATTGCTCATTTCAGGAGAGAGTTTGGTTTGCCAGCTGATTTTAGGAGCAAATGGGTACACAAGTATCCGCAGCACTTCAAAGTGGTTAAATCTCCAGATGAAGTTGATTATCTCGAGCTCGTAGAGTGGAATCCTGCTTAGGCTATCACAGAGTTGGAGAAAGCCGTATTGTGGGTATCAGATTCTGCCCCTCATACTCCAGGGTTGCTTTCCCTGTCTTTCCCTTGAAGTTTCCTGCAAGTTACAAGAAGGCGTATAGATATGGGGGGAAGATTGATCACTTTCAGAAAAGGTCTTACTTATCTCCTTATGCTGAGGCACGTGGCTTCCAAGCTGGGTCGAAAGAATTCGATAAGAGGGCCATTGCAGTGATACATGATTTACTTAGCTTCACAATGAAAAAGAGGTTGGTAACCGATCACCTCACCCACTTTCGACGAGAATTCATGATGCCTCAGAAGCTGATGAGACTCCTGTTGAAACATTTTGGTATTTTCTCTGTCTCTAAGAGGGGGAAGAGGTTTAGCGTCTTCTCTAGAGGAGCTTATGAAGGTGCGGAGCTGATTCAGAAATGTCTGCTGGTTATTTGGAACGAAAAGGTCCTAAGCGTTATTGGTTATAGAGGGAGGAAGAAAAAGATAGAAACTTTCGTGGAGTCATTGGATATGGAAGATAATGATTTTCTAGAGGGTTGCTCTGTGGATGGAGCCATTGCTATGCAACTTGACCAAGATGAAGCCATTAGTGAATTGGAGGATATTGCAGGTAGAGATCGCTCCTTCATGGATATTAGTGAAATTGACAATACATACAAGCCTCATGATTCAATTTAAGGTCAAATGTTCTTGTTTGAGCTGTCAAGATAAATTGCTTTTTCAGTCTTTTTCTTCACAAGTTTGAAGTTTTGAATACTTGCTGTATAGGTTTAATTAGATAAGCTCTGCTTACATCTATAAACCAAGTCAACCAATAGCAGACTGATCCATCTCATTCCTCGTTAGTCCTAAAGATTGCCACCGGAACACCTGAAATTAATGATTCAGAAAGAATGTGCGGATAATGCTTTTGGCAATTGTTAGCTTGCCTTGGTGCCAGCAAAGACATCTGAAGCGGTCTATGTACGGTGACCAGTTCATTCTCAATTATTGGTTCGACTTAATGAGTGCTGCCATACTAATCTTCTATTTTGAAGATGAACTTGCCACCTTGCATTTGAATCTCAATTGTTAGGTCAAAGAGATGATTATTTAATAGCTATCATGGAGAACATACCCTCTGCCCTATGATGATTGACATTCTCTCTCTTGTTGTCACAAAGTAGATGCCGAGCCCACCCTGCAGTAGTGCCTTGTTCATCACTGTGCATGGATATTCAGGACCACAATATGTGAGACTACCTTTTGCAACATGCTTTCGTTTGCTTTCTAGCCGATTGCCTGTTCCATAGGTCTTGTAATTTTTGTTCAAAATCTCCATCAAACTATTGCAAACAAAACTAGAGAACTTTTTGTTGGATCTTAGAACCCAACATCAAACAGTAAGTAGTTTTTGTTACTCCTCGTTTATGTTGAGCTGTGTTTAAGGTTGATTCATTTCAGTAGCTTACTGTTTCGTTTTGAAGAAAGAAATAGGAGAGGCTCTGAAAATAGCAAAACGGTTTTTTAATTTAAATGATAGATGGCTTTCCACGGCTTTTGGTTGTGTGAAATGACATTACGAATGTGCATTCTTTCTTATACCTCATAGCTTGAATTGCGTTTATGATTTGTTACATGGGCTAGCATCTGCTTGATGCCATTGTGCAGTAAATTTCTTTTGCTTATCAAAAGAAAATTCTTAGCAAACTCACTGGAGATGATGTCAAGTAATTTGCTTCCAAATGTTGGGACTAGATTTTTTCTTGTGCTCATAAAAACCATGATATCCAAAACTGTATGTGACAAATCAAACTACCACTCTGTAGCTAAATATATTGCAGTGCATCATTTTCTGGTTTTTGCTTTATAACAAAATCCAATGGTTGATATATTTCATTTCTTTTAATTGCGGCGATCGAGATCCCTACTTAAGCCCGACAAAGTCCTAAGACCTCTTGAAAGCATGCCATGCTTTTCTTAAGACTTACCCTTGAATATGAAAATTTAAAGGGAAAGGTCAAGCATCTGTCATAGCTCCAACCAGAGCAACGACAGGAGTAATGTACCGTGGAGGTTGAGCATCAACCCCATTTGGAGCACCACGAAGGTTTTCTAGATCTCATTAGATCGAGGAGCATCAATGTTTATCGGTTATAATCACTTTGCTATCATCTTCCATCACGTGGCAAAAGTATGGCGTGCATTTCATATAATCATATCTACTTGTTTTAAGAAGGTATTGGAGCTTTGCATCAATGTTTTCAAACTTGGGCCGGTCAGAGAAATAGTTAGGTTGCCAGTTTGGTATCCAAGAGGTTGGACTAGGGGTGAACTGGTGATGATGTCATGAGCAAATGATTATGGGTATGTAATGTTGTTGATTGAACCCATGAGTCATTCGGCCTAGGTGAAATGCCAATGATCCGCGGAGTTGAGTGCTCGAGTTCCTCCATGTGCAACACAACAACCAAAAGCCCAGTTCTGTACTCGTGAGACTCTAAACCTGGGTGGATCCAATTTTGAAGATCGATTTGTTTTGCTGGTTTAGGGAGTGAACTACTGTTCAGACTAGTTCGATCTGATTTTTGCCAAACTGCCCGCACATACTTTTTAAGTTTTGGGTGAATAGATCAAAGGGAAAAATAATGGAATTGGCCAAGAAAAGGGGCAAAAGCAACTCTCTATGATCAGAGCAACGCTTTATGATCAAGTGAATGCAGAAAGTCCAAAGGAAATCAACATTGAGGACTTTATAGTTTCCGAATGGGCCTGACATATAGCCATTGCAATCCTTTTGACATATAGCATCTAAATATATTTGGCTGAGGTATATTAGACACTACAATCGTCTAAGTCAACACTTTTTCTTTCTGCATCACCCAATCTATAAGGTGAGCGAATCATATTGGCAAAATTATATGACATGACAATTCATTTAACGAATGCCTCAAATTGAGTCAAATTTGAAAAAAAAAATGAGGTACTTAATTAAAAAAGAAAAGTTTAGGTACTAGATTGTAAACTGAACAAATGTTTTGATAATTTCAATGTCATTATCCTCAACTTCTAAAAGAAAAATGTTGTCGGCAAAGTTGGAAATAGTCGCCGTAATGGCAGTGCTAACGGCAACGACACGGACGTGGCCATGCTTTGATGGTGCTCTATCTCTCCCCTTTCCTTTTTTATTTTCCTTTTTAATTTTTTGCTGTTTCTTCTTTTTAATTTTTCTCTTTGCTTTTTTTTTTTCCTCTTTTGTTGACCTCAAATTTGAAAAGATACAATAGAGGTTAATGAATGAAAAAAAAAACCCAAAATGTTTAAAACCCAAAAGTTGGAGGAAAATTATGGTATTTATAATTATGGTATTGAAAATTATGGTATTGTTTAAAAAACTTTAGCCTTTTTATCTGGTTTGGGTTGCCTTTGGTGTGTAGATGGAAAGACCCCTTTCCCAATTCTAACGCAAAAAGGGCGAAATTATTCCGAATTTCGGGTCCTCTTCCTCACCATCTCCATCTCCATCTCCATCTCCATCAAGCTTGCGCGCTTCACCTTTATTTTGTGTTCTTCTTATCTCCTTCTACTAATAATGGCAGACAAGGGGCCCATTCCTTTTTCTAAAAGTTGTTCTAGCGACATTAAAGCAAAGTGGGTTGATCAACAAAACTGTGTTTGTGGAGCCAAAGGGCAAAAAAGGAAGGCTTGAACTTTGCGGTCGTCGCTTAAAGTTGAGCCCTCGCTGAAATTTCCAATGACAAGTCGTTGATGAAGCTAACTCTTGTTCTAAATAAGATGGAACTAAGCAAAAAGATAGAAAAAATTCAATACTTTCTGGAAATTTTCAATTATTGCTTACGAATTCCTAAAATGAAAGATTCATGATGATTATATACCCATGCATAAATGGGTATCAATACATTCATATATATATATATATACATATATATATATATGTACTCATTAACGAGCCGTATTAATTATTTTTTATTTTCCTTTTTCCAAAATTTATGAATAAAAAACAGAAAAAGAATTAGCAAGTTAGTAAACATCTTGTTTATGATATCTAAAATATATTTGAATTCGACCCCAATTAATGAGGTCCTTTAATTATGAAATTCAAAATCTATGAAAATTACTAATGTCCTTGTGCGTGCTACGCACAGACCTAGACATATGAGTATTGTGCACATATTTTCATATCACATGTAATTAAAAATAAGGAATTAGCATAAAATGAACTGTTTCTATGGTTAATTGTTTTCAAATGTCACTCAAACCTCGTAACTTGGCATGCTTGGACCAAACATAAGTGCCTACATAAAAAAATTGACAGATGCACTAATCTAATTTGGTATGTGGAGGCCTCAATTGCAAGCAATATTGATTTTCCATTTTTCTTTTTTCACAAAATAAAAAAATTATTGAATTCGTGAACTTAATGACTATTAAAAGAGAAGAAAATATATAAAATACTGATCATAATGCCAGTGAAGAGCACCAAAATTAATGGATGACAGAGTATTTCAATACTGTGGAAATATTTGTAAAACTTTACGAGTTTACAACTATCATTAACAATTGCGTTGTATATATATAAAAGATATTTTTGGCTGTAATTTGATTTTGCTTTATTTCAGGCATTTGGGATCTGACTGAATAGGGAAAAGAGAAAGACATTCAGAGGAGGCGCTTATTCAATTTTACATGCGAGTGGTTGAAGCAAAAACTCCTTAATAGGAACATCATCAATTTCATTCTACATCTATGGCTTCCAAAAATATTTAAATTTACTGAAATAAAACCAAATCGCCAGGTGCATGAAATTTCTTACCTATGTGCTGGCAATCAAGTGTCTAAAGTTTTTTTTTTCATTCAATCAATTACCTTGACATTTCGAATATGGGTCAACACGAGACCTCCATTGAATTGCGAACAAAAAATGTCTGTATGACACCAACGCTATCAAGTAGTTGTTAACTGTTTAGGTTGGCCTTCGATATATTCTTTGTGGTATCAATTTTATCTCTTGCGGGTCAGACATGTGATGATAATCTTATTAATATGATGTCCAACCGAAAGAAAATCAAATAGAAAGAAGAATTTTTTCTTCAATCAAATGTTTGATAATCCACTACAAATGATCAGATGATTCAAGAAGAAAATCTAAAGTAATTTGACATAGAAAACTTTGTAGTCTCCCAATGTGCTTGACATTTAGCCATTGAAATCTTTTGGCGCGTGAAATTAACAAAACTATCTCTTATTTTCTTTCTCACAAAAGAATGAATAATCTCACAAAATAAAATTATTAGAGGGAGACCAAGCAATTAATGGAGAGGATGAGTTTGTGGAACAAATACCGTGTAAACAAAAGTATGTTTGAGATTTGAGTCTAGACCAATGATTGTATAATAAACTCGTTGGGACAATGACATCGCAAGTACTTAAATTATTACCCCTTTCACTATCAGTTCCTGAAGTTTTTTCATTCAATCAATTATCTCAATTTTTCACGTGGGTCAACGTGAGGCCTTCGTTAATATTGTGGATGGAAAATGTTTACATGACGCTAACGCTATTAAATAGTTGTTAAATGTCCATATTGGTGTCCAATATAGCACCTTGAGGTGTTGTCAAGTCAGTGGAAACATTGGATGCTAAGATTGTCTAAGCCAACACAAACTCTCTCCACATCACCCAATTCGCAGGGTAAGTGAATCATGTCAATAAAATCATTACCACGTGGCAATTTTTTAATGGACGCCTCAAATTGAGACAAATTTGAAAAAAGAAAAATATTAGAAATTAATCCAGACATAACGCATGGAAATTTTACTAGTAATGGAAAAAAGGGACGTTCTCATGGGGATAGGTAAGGAGGGATGAGAAAAGTGAACCAACAAACTTCAATTTGCGTCGGGAAAAGTCTTGGTGAAATCTATTAAAGTTTCTTTCCCGTTAACTCTTTTTCGCTTTTGCTTTACTTTCCAGACTAAAAAGCACACGGTATCCAGTAAAGTCTAGGATAGTGGGATGTTCTCCGAATATCATGAAAGGAGCACTTGTGGACAAAAAGTACTGATGTGCATATGAAAGGCACCCAAAATTGAATGATTGCCATAGTGCTGTATAGGGGTGTGCAAAATACCCGGGAACCGCCCGGAACCGGACCGGAACCGCCCGGAACCGGCGGTTCTTGAGGGAACCGGTCCGGTTCCCGCCCAATTTTTCGGAACCGGTGGGTACCGGTCCGGTTCCCGGTTCCATGGGCGGATCCATCCACCCGGACCGGACCGGAACCTTTTTAATATTAAAAAAAAAATTACTAAAAGAAACCTTAGATTAGATCTCATCTCCTCACTCCCTTCGTCTTCGGTTCTCTCTCTCTTTGTCTCTTCCTCGGTTCCTCCTAATCCTATCGCCATTTCGATTCCTCCCCAAGCGTCGACGCCGTCGCCGCTGCTCCTCCGCCGCTACTATTTGCCCCCTCGCGTCGGCCACCACCCGCCACAACCGCGGAAAATTGTTTTGCGACCGTTCTATGTTGAAAACCCGACCATAGACCTCCTCCCCTCCTTCCCAACTCATAGACTCGACCGTTTTATGTTGAAAACCAAAATTGTTTCTCGTCAAGATCGGTTCCATGGATCCACCTAGGAACCGGGTGGATCCATGCAACAAACGGGTGGATCCTGGTTCCAATTTTTCAGAACGGGAACCGCCCGCCCGGACCATGCACACCCCTAGTGATGTAGCCTTATCCCCAGATAGCATCATTACTTTAATACTTTTGACATATGGACATGACTATATGAAAAATCATTCAAAAATGCATAAATCTATTGTACGATTCAACCCTGAACTTTTCTAAACCTTTAGAGGATTTGGTTGGAAATCGCTTAATTGGCGGCCATCCATGTTAAAACTAAATTGGCTAAATTAAAAAATTTAAGATTAAATTGATCGATATATAATAGGTTTATAAATTTTTGGACAATTATCTCCTGGCTTTACAACTATCGTTAATGATCGACTTGTAGTAATCCATGATGAAGAAAATCAGGGAATATGTTTTGGCTCAAAAAAATGTACAAACTATTATTTACAAAAAAGACTAGTTAGGCAAGTTAGCTTTAATTGGTAGAACCGACAGATAAATAAGGAACATATAAATGTGCCAGTTTCTTCAATTAAATAAAAGAAAACATAGTAAAGTTTTAAATTATGTGTGCCCAAACGATTGCATGTGATAATAATATTATAGGATTAACATAATGTCCATCCGACAGAAAATCAAGTACATAGAAAGAATCTATATTGCCCCTTTCCTTCTTTATTTCCTTGTTTAATATTTTTGCTATTTCTTCTTGTCAGTTTTTCTCTGCTTTCTTCTTTTCTTTTGTTGAACTCAAATTTGAAAAGATATACTAGAGATTAATGAATGAAAAAAAAATCCCAAAATGATTAAATCCGAAAAGAGTTGAAGGAAAATTATGGTATTGTTAATTTTAAGCAAGTTTTGTAATGCCTGGAAATTCTACCGATAATGGTAAGAAAGTTATACAAAGTGTTGATCTTTCTGGCATCTATTGAAGTTTCTCTCCCGTTAACATAAAAATGTGCAAAAGTCTTGATTTTCTGAAATCTATTAAAGTTTCTTTCCCATCATCAAAAGATGAGCACAATCAAATAACGTGCAAAGTCTTGGTCTTCTTATTAGTTTCTTTCCCACAATCACTCTCACTTTTGCTTCACTTTCCACAAGAAAAAGAAGATGACATCTTTAGTAGGTGAAAGTCATTGTCTGAAAATGATATTTTTAGTAGGTGAAGGTCCTAATCTTCTTGGACTTTATGATTCTCTCTCCATTTGCTCATCATCACTTTGTTTCGCCATAACTTCTACAGTGGACAATTCGCTCTTGGCCATTGAAGAGATCTTTCTTGGTTCCTTCTTTCGGGTTCTGTTCAACAAAATTGAGTTCTCTGGCATTGGACTATGTGTAAAGTGATGGAATCAGCATCGCCTTGCTCAATATGTACATCAATAATTTTGTTATATTCTCTCATGTAATTCAATCTTAAATATTTGATTTTTTTTTTCTATCTTTTAAAGAATTTTACCAAAAAATTCAAATCTTGATATGTTTCTCTCTTTCCATGTAAACGTGCATGGATACAATTTCCTCATATCGTATAAGTAACTTTTTATGAATTAATAATTTGAATTTTGCAAAATCTTTTGGATGTTAATCTTAAACGCAACTAGTATGCACTTTTGCTAGTTTTATTAAATAAAACTATGTTCTAATTCATTTATATGAAAATGGTCAATGCCGTTCTTCCATTAATTCAAGTTTAGGGACAATCCAATGACTAAATTAAATATGTGCAAAAAATTTAGGGACTAAATTGAATAAATTAAAAGTTCAAATATGACATTGCACATTGGGTTAAAGTTTGGGAACTACATTGCACGTTAGGCTAAACTTCATGCATCAATTTCTCAAGAAAATATAACTAACATGTTTGCTAATATGACATTCAACATTGTTATGACATCTTCCAGCCTCTTGAGGAAGAACTCGAAGAAAGTGGTAATGACTTTGGATTCGGCCATCAGAAGATTGAATGAACAGCGCTTGGGATCTGCTAATCATCGTTGCTGAAAATTGCCCTATCACTGCAGCGTCACATTTGTTTTGTGAACTGCTCTAGCAAATAAGCAAAAGCAACATCATTACTTGACATATCCGGTATAGCTTCGCTATAAGGAAGATCCTCCTCCATCGGAACAAAAGCTCACAGAATCAGGACAGCATCTGTTATCTTCCTCGTACCATTAGTAATGCGACATTCGTTGTTTCCTTCTACCGAGGTAAGCTACAGGAAATATGTTTCGCCAAGAGGTCCAGCATCGTTTCTTGCTTCATCTCAAAGGAAAGGTAATGTAAATACAATGCTGGCTCGGAAGCATCTACCCCCGAGGAACTTTAGCCTTTTTATCTGGTTGGGTCGCCTTTGGTGGGTAGATGGAAAGACCCCTTTCGCAATTCTAATGCAAAAAGGGCGAAATTATTCCAAATTTCGGGTCCCCTTCCTCACCATCTCCATCAAGCTTGCACGCTTCACCTTTATTTTATTTCTTCTTATCTTCTACCAATAATGGCAGACAAGAGGCCCTTTTCTTTTTCTAAATGTTTTAAAGTTGTTCTAGCGACACTAAAGCAAAGTGGGTTGATCGACAAAACTGCGTCTATGAAGTCAAAGGGAAAAAAGAAGGGCTTGAACTTTGCGGTCGGCACTTGTGCTGCTAAAGTTGAGCCCCTCGCTGAAATTTCCAGTGACGAGCTCGAACGTTGTGATATGCCCGCCGTTGATGAAACTAACTTTTGCTTTAAATGAGATGGAACTAAGCGAAAAATAGAAAAAAATTCAGTAAGTTCTGGAAAATTTCAATTATTGCTCATGAATTCCTAAAATGAAAGATTTAATTTTACAAGTAAACACACGATGATTATATGCCCATGCATAAGTGGGTATCAATGCGTACATATATATGTGTGTACTCATTAACCAGTCCTATTAATTATTTCTATTTCCTTTTTCCAAAATTTATGACTACAAAACAGAAAAAGAATTAGTAAGTGAGCAAACATCTTGTTTATGAAATCTAAAATATATTTGAATTTGACCCCAATTAGTGAGGTCCTTTAATTATGAAATTCAAAAACTATGAAAATTACTACTGTCCCTATCCGTGCTACGCACAGACCTAGACATATGAGTATTGCGCACATATTTCCAGATCACATGAATTAAAAATAAGCAATTAGCATAAAATGAACTGTTTCTATGGTTAATTGTTTTCAAATGTCACTCAAACCTCGTAACTTGGCATGCTTGAACCAAATATAAGTGCCTACATAAAAAAATTAAAATTGACAAATGCACTAATTTGGTACATGGAGGCCTCAACTGCAAGCAATATCGATTTTCCATTTTTATTTTTTCACAAAATAAAAAATTATTGAATTCGTGAAGTTATTGACTATTAAAAGAGAAGAACATATATAAAATACCGACTATAATGCCAGTGAAGAGCATCAAAATTTAATGGATGACAGTATTTCAATACTGTTGAAATATTTGTATAACTTTGCAAGTTTACAACTATCATTAACAATATTTTTTGCTATAATTTGATTTTGCCTTATTTCAAGCATTTGGGATCTGGCTAAATAGGGAAAAGAGAGAGACATTCAGGGGAGGCACTTACTCAATTTTACACGCGAGTGGTTGAAGCAAAAACTCCATAAGGGGAACATCATCAATTTCATTCTATATCTATGGCTTCCCAAAATATACAAATTGACTGAAATAAAACCATATCGCGAGGTGCATGAAATTTCTTACCTATGTGCTGGCAATCAACTATCTAATTTTTTTTTTTTTTTTCATTCAATCAATCACTTTGACATTTTGAACGTGGGTCAACGGGAGACCTCCATTTATCGCAAACGAAAAATGTCTACATGACACCAACGCTTAAGTAGCCGTTGACTGTTTACGTTGGCCTCCGATATATTCTTTGTTGTATCAATTTTATCTCTTGCGGGTCAGGCATGTGATGATAATCTTATTAGTATGATGTCCAACCGAAAGAAAATCAAGCTTCAATCAAATGTTTGATGATCCACTAAAAATGATAGGATGATTCAAGAAGAAAATCTAAAGGAAATCGACATCGAGAACTTTGTAGTCTCTCAATGTGCTTGACATTTAGCCACTAAAATCTTTTGCCATGTGAAATTAACAAAACTATCTCATGTTTTCTTTCACACGAAAGAATGAATAATCTCGCAAAAGAACCCACCCCATTGGTGGTCGTGTGGTTTGCGTTCAATCCCTCTTCCGGGAGGGAGCGAGTTCGAATCTTGCGTTTGCTTGTGCGACTAAAGTGGGGTGCCGTGGGTGGTGGGTCCCCGCACTAGTGCTTCCTGGGTTTATGTCGCCGACTGCTGGCTATACGGCGGTTCCCGGGTCAAAAAAAAATCTCGCAAAAGAAAATTATTAAAGGGAGACCAAGCAATGAATGGAGAGAATGAGTTTGTGGAACAAATACTGTGAAAACAAAAGTATGTTCGAGATTTGAGCCTAGACCAATGATTGTATAACAAACTTTTTGAGATGATAACATCGCAAGTACTTGAATTATTACCCATTTTGCGATTAGGTACCTAAAGTTTTTTTCATTCAACCAATTATCTCAAATTTTTCATGTGGATCAACATGAGGCCTTCATTCATATTACAGAAGGAAAATATTAACATGATGCTAATGCTGTTAAATAGTTGTTAAATGTTCCTATTGGTGTCTAATATAGCATCTTAAGGTGTTGCCACGTCAATAGAGACAGGGGATACTAAGATTATCTAAGCCAACACAAACTCTCTCCACATCACCCAATTTGTAGGGTAAGCAAATCACATCAATAAAATCATTATAACATGGCAATTTTTAAACGGACGCCAATAATTGAGACAAATTTGAAAAAAGAAAAAAAATTAGAATTTAATTCAGACATAGCACATGGAAGTTCTTCTAGTAATGGAAAAAGAGACGTTCTCATGGGCATAGATAAAGGAGGGATGTGAAAAGCGAAGCGACGCCTGGAAAGTCTTGGTCTTCATGGAATCTATTAAAGTTTCTTTCCCGTTAACTCTTTTTCACTTTTGTTTTACTTTCCAGATAAAAAAGCACACGGTCCAGTAAAGTCTCTGGGGATGTTCTCTGAATATTACAAAAGAAGCGCTTGTGGACAAAAAGTACTTCATTTTCATTCCTTTAACCACTGATGCGCATGTGAATTGCACCCAAAATTGAATGATTAGTGCTGTAGGCTTGTCCCAAGAAAGACTACTTCAATACTTTTGACTTATGTACGTGACTTCACAAAAAAAATCTAAAAATTTATAAATTTATTGTACTGCAATTCATTCAGCCATAAATTTTTCTAAACCTTTAGATGATTTGGCTGGAAATTGCTTAATCGACGATCATGCCATATTAAAACTAACTTGGCCAAATTAAAAAATTTAATATTGAATTGACCGCTATACAATGAATCTAGAATGTTTTGGACAATTATCCAGACTTAAAAACTATCATTAATGATCGACTTTTAGTAATCCATGATGAAGAAAATCAAGGAATATTTTTTTGGCTAAAAAAAAAATGTACAAACTATTATCTACAGAAAAGACTATTTAGGCAAGTTAATTTCAATTTGTAGAACAGACAGATAAATAAAGAACATAAAAATGTGCCAGTTTCTTCAATTAAATAAAAGAAAACATGATAAAGTTTTAAATTATGAGTGCCCAAAGGATTACATGTGATAATAATATTATTGATTAACATTATGTCCATTCAACAGAAAATCAAATACATAGAAAGAATCTATATTCAATCAAATGTTTGATAATCCACTAAAATATTTCAACTGGGAGAAAAAGAAAGATTCTTAGACTTACAAATATATTAAGATTCCGTTTGTTGTACGAAAAATGAATGATTTAGAAAATATTTTTCTATAGATGATCAATCAAAATAATTAGTCAATTAAAAATGCTTTTACTATTTACAATAACCTATATCTAAAAAATTTCATGAATGATAAATATATTTTTGGTTTGTTCATTTTTATAAAAGATACAAGTAATCATTTTTAGGAAAATGGTTTACCAATCATCATTTTTCTCGAAACAAATGGAATCTAAATCTCCAATTACATGCACGTGTGTACAAAGCTATCTAAGCATATACTCTTGTTGATTTAGGCGAGGAGATCAAAGGGAAAGCAGTGGAATTGGCCAAAAAAGGGTGCAAGAATATTACGTTATTTTTCGAATTTTATGATCAAAATTATGCGAGAAGAAAATCTAAAGAACTTAACATTGAGCACTTTATAGTCTCCAACTGCGCTTGACATTTAGCCGCTAAAATCTTTTTGCAATAGCATGAAATTAACGAAACTATTTTCTATTCTCTTTTACATCAAATCATGAAAAATATAAAAAGCAAAAACTATTGAAGTGAGACCAAGCAATGAATCGAAAGGATGAGTTTGTAGAACAAATATCGCTTAAAAGTCTTCGTCTTTGTTCGATCTTTTAGGTAGGCAAACAATCTAGGTCTTCTTGGACTTCATAGCTTTCTCTCTCCATTAGCTCACTGTCATTTAGCTTCTTCATTGCCCTTGTTTTTCTCTTTAGTGACTGATTCACCCATGGCCATTGGAGAGATCTTTTTGGGTTCCCTCTTTCAGGTCCTCTTCGACAAGTTGGCTTCTTTGGGATTGGACTATGCCCAACGAGAAGGAATCAGCATCACCCCACTCGATGAGTGGAAGGGGATGCTGGAAACAATCAATATAGTGCTGGATGATGCAGAGGACAAGAAATTAGGCGATAACCGTCTAGTGAAGCAGTGGCTGGACGATGTTAGGGACTTGGCCTATGACATGGAAGACTTGCTTGATGAGTTCATGATTGAAGCCGCTCAGGTTAAGTCTAGGGCAGAATCCTGCACAAGCAAAGGTCAAAAGAAAAGGTTGTTCCCTTTCTTTGGCCAAGATGGATCCTCCGGATCGAACTCGAACTTGTGCTCGCTCCTGTTTGAAACTAAGGTACAAGATATCAATGGTAGGCTGAAAAAGATTATCACCAGGAAGGCTCATCTAAGCTTAAGAGAGAATGCTGTGGACATATCCAACCACACCAACAAAAGGCTCCACAGCACTTCTTTGCCCGAGACTCGATTTTTCGGCAGGGAGAAAGAAGAAGCAGAGATACTGGAACTATTGATCAATGACGTCGAAAATTCCGATGCTAGGCTAAGCATAGTCCCGATAGTTGGGATGGGCGGTGTTGGAAAGACGGCCATGGCTCAACGGCTGTACAATGATCCCAAAATGAGTAGCTATTTTGAGAGGAAAGCATGGGTATGTGTTTCACATGTTTTTGATGTTCTCGACATAACAAAGACTATTTTACAATCGATCACTGGGTTGTCTTGCGAGGGCAAAGATCTTAACTGGCTGCAAGTTAAGTTGAAAGATTATCTATCCGAAAAGAAGTTCCTTGTGGTCTTAGATGATGTCTGGAATGAGAAGTATGGAGAATGGACTTCCCTCTTAAAGCCATTTGAAGCGGGGGCTAAGGGAAGCAAGATCATCATCACGACGCGCAACCATTCTGTGGTTTCCATAACAGGAGCTTCGCCATATTCTTTGAAGGAGTTGTCCGTTGATAATTGTACCAACTTATTAGCCTATCATGCTTTGGAAGCAAGAAATTTCGAGAGGCACCCACATCTGGAAATAGTAGGCAAGAAAATAGCTGAAAAATGTAGAGGTTTACCTTTGGCAGCGAAGATATTGGGTGGTCTCCTACGTAATAAAGAGAATCTAGATGAATGGAAAGATATCTTAAATAACAGAATATGGGATGTAGCATCGGCAAAAAACGATGAGGTTCTTCCAGCTTTGAAATTGAGTTATGTCCATCTCCCTTCTTATTTGAAAAGATGTTTTACTTATTGCGCAGTATTTCCAAAGGACTACGAATTTGAGAGGGACGAGCTGGTGCTCTTATGGATAGCGGAGGGCTTTTTAGATGGACGAAAAGCAAAAGAGAATATCTTGAGATCAGGACGGAAATACTTCGATGAGTTAGTATCTAGATCCTTTCTTCAACAATCTAGTGTTGACACATCGAAGTTTTTGATGCACGATCTTTTGAATGATCTAGCAAAGTCAATTGCAGATGTAACATGCTTTACCTTTGAGGAGTCTCAGGTAGTGAGTGATGAAGATGATGCCTCTTTTAAAGAGAAAGCTCGTTATGCATCATTTGTCTCAAAATATTTTACATCAAAAAGCTTGAGAGTATATGTTGGAATGAAGGCACTAAGAAGTTTAATGTTGTTGAATGTTCGATTTAATCGTAAGGACCAAAGAAGTTTTATTTCTGGAAAGGTGCTGCACGGCTTGCTAACAAACTTGAAGTACTTGCGGGTGTTATCATTATGCCATTGTGACATCATAGAGGTACCGAATTGTGTTTGTGATTTAAAACATCTCCGATATCTCAATCTCTCATACACCGATATCAAAAGGCTACCTGAGTCAATTGGCGCCTTGTGCAAATTACAAGCTTTGATCTTAAGAGGTTGTCAAATACTTTCTATGTTGCCTCCAGGCATCACAAAATTGGTCAAGTTACAATTTCTTGACATTAGAGATACAAGGAGTCTCAAAAAGATGCCATTGGGTATTAGTAATTTGAGGAATCTTATTATCTTGCCCAAGTTTGTGGTAGGACCAGAGAGAGGGTCACAATTAAATGAGTTAAAGAACTTGCCACATCTTCAAGGAGAGTTACTCATATCTGAATTGCAGGAGGTGGAAGAAGTTAGAGATGCAATTGATGCTAATTTGTTTGGAAAGCAAGACCTTAGCGACTTATTCTTGCATTGGAATGAAGGTTTTGGAGATTTCCGGAATACAGAGCGCGAAGCACGGGTTCTTCACTCTCTGCGACCTCACACTAACATTAAAAATCTCACTATCTCATACTATGGTGGTGAATCACTCCCGTCATGGTTAGGTGATCCATCCTATTCTAAGATAGTGTATTTGCGCTTGCTTGGTTGTCCTCATGTTAGTTCGCTACCATCACTTGGACAGCTCCCTTCACTCAAAGAATTATCTCTTGAAGGTTTAAATGCAGTACGCATGATAGGCTCTGAATTTTACGGAACTAAAAGCCCTTTTCCATCCTTAACAATTTTGAAGTTTGAAGGGATGTCGGCATGGAAAGATTGGTCTTGTTATGCTGGAGGTCAAGAAGAAAAAGAATCATTCTCCCATCTTCAGCATCTTGTTGTCCGAAGATGTCCAGAGTTGATGGGGACATTGCCTCGTCGATTAGATCATCTCATTAAGCTAGAAATTCATTCATGCTTGCATTTGAATGACTCGACCAATGAGGTTCATCTTCCCTCTCTCCATGAGTTACACATAGGGGATTGTAACAAGGAGATCTTAAAGAAGTTGGAAGACCTAACTTCTTTAACCATTCTCAAAATTGAGAATCTTGCAGAGCTTGTCTGCTTTGATAATGGATTTATGAGCTACTTGGTCAAGCTAAAGACTCTTCATATAAAAAGATGTGAGATGCTGACATACCTATGGCAAGATGGAGATGGAACGCGGAATCTTACTTGCCTCCAGAGTGTATTCATCGAATCATGTCCTCAATCCACATCTTTTATGAGGGGACAAGGAGAGATTGAGCTGCCGTGCGACCGTGAAAGGATGGAATTGACGGGTTGCACGAGCTTAGAAAGGCTTCCGAGCAAGCTGCACACACTTAGAAGTTTGATTATTCGGTATTGTCCAAAAATCATGGGACTAACCATTTCTCCAAATGACCCCAGCAACAATAACATAATGTCGCAGCTTGAATATCTGTCGATTAACGGTTGTGATTCTTGGATATCTTTTCCGTTTGCTAAGGATAGACTTGTTGCTCTTAAGACACTTCGTATTATGAATTGTAAGGGAGTAGAGTCGCTAGCAGAGATCAACGTAGTAGAATCGCTAGAATCTCTAGATATTAGGTATTGTATGAATTTGGGAAGCCTACCACAGTGCCTTCACATGCTCGTCCATCTCACTCGTTTGGAAATAAGGGGTTGTTCAGCATTGGAGGACCTCCCTCCCCTTCCCCTCACCTTGTCGAGTCTTTCACTTTCTGGGTGTCTGAAGATGAAGTCTATTGCCAACAGTAATATTGATAGTTGTAACAATCTCACTAATTTGGAAATAAGTTACTGTCCAGAATTGGAGATGGAGGACTTCCCTCCCCTTCCAATCACCCTATTGCACCTCCGACTTTCCTCTTGTCCGAAGATAAAGTCATTGGAGTGGCATCGTCTTACGTCCCTTCAGGAGCTACGAATTGGGAATTGTGAAAATATCGAATGCTTCCCCGAAGGAGGCTTGCCTCCAAATATGCGGTCGTTTTATATTTCGGGGTGCAAGAATATGAAGCAGCCAGTGAGAGAATGGGGCTTGCCCATGCTCACTTCCCTCGTGCATCTGGTAATGGACGGAAGCAGCATGGGAGGGAAGGGAGACAAGGAGTGCTTTCCTTCGAAGGAAGACGACGAGGATTCCTGGAGTCTTCTCTTTCCTTCCTCTCTTAAGGTTGTTTTGATTGGCGGTATGAGGAACGTGGAAAGACTATCAAATGGCCTTCGCAACCATCTCTCCTCTCTCAAAATGTTAACTATTGTAGATTGCCCGAAGTTGAGGGACTTGCCAGAGGATGGCTTCCCTCCCTCCCTTCGATGCTTGGAGATACGACGAAGCAAGAATCTGAGAGATCGATGCTCAAAACACACCGGCGACTATTGGCCCCTCATCCAAGAGAATCTTGCAGAGCTTGTCTGCTTTGATAATGGATTTATGAGCTACTTGGTCAAGCTAAAGACTCTTCATATAAAAAGATGTGAGATGCTGACATACCTATGGCAAGATGGAGATGGAACGCGGAATCTTACTTGCCTCCAGAGTGTATTCATCGAATCATGTCCTCAATCCACATCTTTTATGAGGGGACAAGGAGAGATTGAGCTGCCGTGCGACCGTGAAAGGATGGAATTGACGGGTTGCACGAGCTTAGAAAGGCTTCCGAGCAAGCTGCACACACTTAGAAGTTTGATTATTCGGTATTGTCCAAAAATCATGGGACTAACCATTTCTCCAAATGACCTCAGCAGCAATAACACGATGTCGCAGCTTGAATATCTGTTGATTAACGGTTGTGATTCTTGGATATCTTTTCCGTTTGCTAAGGATAGACTTGCTGCTCTTAAGACACTTTGTATTATGAATTGTAAGGGAGTAGAGTCGCTAGCAGATATCAACGTAGTAGAATCGCTAGAATCTCTAGATATTAGCTCTTGTATGAATTTGAGAAGCCTACCACAGTGCCTTGACACGCTCATTCATCTTACTCGTTTGGAAATAAGTGATTGTCCAGCACTGGAGGACCTCCCTCCCCTTCCCCTCACCTTGTCGAGTCTTTCACTTTCTGGGTGTCTGAAGATGAAGTCTATTGCCAACAGTAATATTGATAGTTGTAACAATCTCACTAATTTGGAAATAAGTTACTGTCCAGCATTGGAGATGGAGGACTTCCCTCCCCTTCCAATCACCCTATTGCACCTCCGACTTTTATAAATGTCCGAAGATAAAGTCATTGGAGTGGCATCGTCTTACGTCCCTTCAGGAGCTACAAATTTGGAATTGTGAAAATGCCAAATGCTTCCCCAAAGGAGGCTTGCCTCCAAATTTGCGGTTGTTTGATATTAGGGGGTGCAAGAATATGAAGCAGCCAGTGAGAGAATGGGGCTTGCCCATGCTCACTTCCCTCGAGAGAGTGGCAATGGACGGAAGCAGCATGGGAGGGGAGGGAGACAAGGAGTGCTTTCCTTCGGAGGAAGACAACGGGGATTCCTGGAGTCTTCTCTTGTCTCTCTTAGCTTGGGAAATATGATGAACGTGGAAAGACTATCAAGTGGCCTTCGCAACCATCTCTCCTCTCTCGAAACATTAAGTATTGTAGATTGCCCGAAGTTGAGGGACTTGCCAGAGGATGGCCTCCCTCCATCCCTCCAACACTTGGCTATATTTAAATGCGAGAATTTGAAAGATCGATGCTCAAAAGACACCGGCGACTATTGGCCCCTCATCCAAGAGATCCCTTTCATCTACATTGATGTGGTTCGGATTCGCTGAATTGGTTCGGGTAAGTTTATGATACAAACTGATTTCCCTTGTTCAGATTTTTCACATAAATTTTCGAAAACCAGCAGCTGAAGGTGAAAGATTGACATATGCAGGATGAAATGTTCACAAAGCTGCATCTTGCTATATTGATGACATATCTTGAACTCTTCTTCATGCCCAAAAACTGTGCTTATTTTTGCACTTGAGTGACCCACCAAACAAATTGTGAATCAAAATGCACTATGCCTTGCATGAGAATCATCAAGAATCGTAGCATTCAACAATCATATTCCTCTGCATCTTCAGCATTTTTTGTATGTTCTCTTCCCAACATCTTTTTTCTTGTGCCCTTAAGCTCATTCACTGTGGTTGTTTTGCAGATACCACTGTGATCTGTATTGGCAAAAGCACTTGGAAGGATCACTTGCGAATGCTGTTGAGGTGGGGCTAACGCTGTCAATGTTAAGTGTCACTTTTTGCAATTTAATAAAAGAAAAGAAGAAGCATTTAATTTTATTTGGTGGACTGAGATGTCCTAAATTTTCTTCTAGTGAATACGATCTAAATAAGAATAATCTTTTCTAAAATCTAAAAGAAGTGATTGGCTATGTGGATGCTGTGATATGATTACAAAGAAAAGGGATGCACTTCCTTTCTCTTTTTTTTTTTTTTCAATGGTTTCCTTTATCATTGAGAACCTTCTTTTTGTTGATGATGATCCTTCGTAGTATTAATCAGTCAATCTGGGATAAAATTCTGGGGCACCTCATGGCTCCAACCTTTCAATGCCACACCAATTCATGACGGCATTGATATTCCATAAATCAACTTCTGCTTGGGTCTTGATCTCTGGTGGGTTAGGAACTATTATTAAAAGCTTGCAAAAATATTTTTAGCCAATTTACTCATGCTTGTTTGGTTGAGATTGAAATGATATGCTACCTGCTTCTGTGAGTGTGTTGTCAGCAGTGACCTCTGGGGCAAATCTATTTAGTTCTTTAAAGTATCAGTCGTGCGCGTTTACTCTGGAATATTATTTTGTCTTACATTATGTTATTTTATTTGAAAATACCTTCTTATGTGGCATTCTTCCTATAGGGAGTTCCTGAACAAAAGTTTCAAGCTCACGTGTGTTTGTTTGGTGTAACTGGAAATCTTGCACTTTGACGAATGCAAACCTTGTCTGATACATCTCCTCCCTCTATGCTACTGTTGCATATGTAAATTTTTGGTTGAAGCAATTTTCGTGTGAGATTGTGAATCTTTGTTAGAGGCTAGTTAATTTGTGATCTAAATTGCGGCTCACTGTGTACTTTCTCTGAGGCTTTTTGGATGTTATTGCACATATAACATGGTGCTTTGCCCATATAAATAGGTGGTCAAAAAAGCAGTGTTGCATTTGCCAAGATAAATTTCGAGAAACCATACATAGTTTTGCTTGCGACCCATCCGATCATCTGGTAAGTTTTACTCATTTTTCTCCATCTTGTGACTTCGATGACTTTTTCAGTTAGCTTGTTATATTGTTCTTGCACTAATTGAACTTACAGGAATGTGGTCTTTACATTGAAAATACAATGGGACCAATTAGTGATCACAACAGGGAGCCTCTGCCATCTCACATCTAACTTATAATGGAACAGAACCAATCTAATTGTTCCAACTGGCAAAATATCGAACATGTATGCTAGCATGATCAGTGTTTTTTGTATTGCAGTAATCTTTAATACCAAGTAGTTCCAACATCCTATAGGCAGCATTGGGTTTTGCACATAATTAATGTGGAAATTTCTTTGTTTATAAATGTGGACTTTAAGTTCTACTTTAATGACCTATGACTACTAAAGTTTTATCTTTGTAAATTGCTAGTTTCTTGTCTAAGGATTGATGAGTATGATTCTGTGTTTTTCACTATCCCAAACTGCAGGATTTGGATGCGGTTGAGGTGCTCATTCAAGCTCTGGTCTTGTTCCAAGGAAGGTGTCTGATGGTGAGATTGATTTTTTTGCCAGAATACTTCAATTTGACCAATGATGGATTGTCTTTACAGCTAATAGCCATCTTTTCACCTTGATTTGCAGGTTAGTCACAATAAGCATCCAATATCTGGAAGCGTTGGCGAGCTCTGGGTGGTTTCTCAAGGCAAGCCGGCGCCTTTCTGTGGGAATTTCCAGGATCATAAGAAGATACTTCAGTCCTCGTCGAATCAGGTGAGTTTAGTTCTTGTCATCAGCCAAGAGTTGTTCAATGGGATCACATCACATTACCTTATAAAACATAAAATGAGGCTTTGTTACATAGAGAAAGCAAAAAAGGATGAAGAGAGTATTGCTGCTGATATACAGGATGTACTCACAGTAACAGCGGCCCTCATTTGTCATTTTGATTGGGGCTCATGGAAGGATGAGTCTTAAGTTTTTAACATTGAATATGCAGTATCACTTGCCAATAGGTTAAAAAGTTGTACTTTTGACTCTAAGTACAGAATTGCTTTTAGTGATTATATTGTAGGAGCCACAAAATACAATGTGAATTTCTGTATGTGAATTGGTTAGATAATATCCTTTTAACATTCTCAGGTCAATATTCAAAATAAGAAGCTCTCTTTCTTCCCATAACGGTTATTGTATAGATGGAAGGATAAATTGAAAACAGAGGTTTGAATATGTGAATGAAACAGCTAAATTTTGAATGAACTATGTAGGTCGAAACCCATTTAAAAACTGATTACCTGGTCAAAGAATAAAGTTTATGTTTCTTCTATTCAAATTCCCACTCCATCTCTTGATAAAGGTAGCTTTAACCACCAAAAAAGAAAAAATAATCGTGATTTCATTGTTTAGAGAGGCAACGGTTAGATCAAACTGATTTTTGTTGGACTTTACTGTGATACCATGAAAGGTTCCATTTGTCAGCCTAAAGGAGATAGTGGAACTCGAGTCTCTGGTTCATTTTGAAAGCCAGAAAATGAAATTTATTGGATTGTTAATCGACGGAAATTTCCGTAATGTCTTCTCTTCTCAATCAGCTCATCCCACATCGAGATTTGACATGCCTGACCCTCTGTGACAGAATGTTTGCGGTTGTTGATGATATCTCCTGCTTGTTCCCAGGACACAGACAATGTTGCTCTTCTTAGGCAGAAATATGGATGGAATAAAACCGCTAATGAGGTCATTATCATCGTAGAAGCTTATTGAACTCTGAGGGATTGGAGGCCTACCTGCTGATCAAGTCGTGAGAGACGTCAGCAGGAAGTTTGGTTTTGTGCTCTTCGACAGCTCTTCTAAAACCCCTTTTCTGGCCTGTGTAAGTAACGATAATGTTCATTGGTTTCGTTCTGGGATATCGCTTTCAATCTCTCCTTCCACCTGTGATCTATATCTAATCCTTTCTGTTCTCTGAATCATTCAGGATGTTATGGCAGTTTTCCTTCTGGGGAATTGATTCTGGAGGCAGTCTTGTTCGCTCAGATGATGCAGAAGTGGTGAAGATGGGCTTTGGGAAGTCTTTCGCACCATTCCCTAAAGGTAATTATTTTTTCGGTTTGTTGATGCGGCTCCACTGGAATTTGGTCCATGCATTGCAATGTGAAAAGTAAGGATGGATGAGCTCTGCTGATATTAAGCAGAGTTCGGAGGAGAATGTTATGTTGTTGGGCAACAGCATTTTGGAAAAATTGGTTTTGAACATAAATTTATAATCTAAGGTTAAAATGGTGTTCTTTACCCGTATGCATGTATTGAAATGTGCCATTTCACCTACAATGTTGCTCTTCCAATGATTTTTGAGTGCCAAATCGTTCACCTGTTAACGTTGCCTTCTTTTCCAACTCAGGATGCTTCTTTACCAACTCTAAATGTTTGAGAGTTATGAGCATGCACCGAATGAGGTGAAGCCAGTTCCTAGGGTGAATAGCTTGGGCTGAGTGCAAAGCGCTACATTTGAAGTGGTGCAGAGACTAAGGAGTCCAGCATGCCTAGAGTTGGGAGTGCTGCGAACTTGTCCTTGCACTGCCGAGTCATATGCATTGTGGCCCTTTTTTGGCCAGGCATTTAGCTATTGAATGGCCTTCTGTTGCTTATGACCCAGTCACCCTTTCTCATACATTGACAACTTTTTCAGCTCTAATGGTCTGTTGCTCTATGTTGAGAGTTTGAGATGGACATTGTTTTTATGCAGCTGTATATGTACTTATAACACCAAGCCTTTACAGAACCTGATCATGCTTTGTGCAGTAATATCTTTCTGGCATTTCATTTAGCCATCATGCAAAGTTTATCCAATGTGATGTTTTCTGCATAGAATCTCTACTAGTAAATCAGACTGGGACGATATTGTCATATGAGAACAAATGTGAACCAATATAAGTTGGAGCGTGCTGGTTCTCATATGGAAATCAAGTTTACACAACACCTTGTGATCATGTGTAACTTTAGTAACAGGCAATGATAGCATGTTAGATATTGAGGGTAAAGCGGTAACCTCTTATGCAATAAGTGATGGTTTTGATAGATGTGCAGTCTACATAGCACAGGCTGCACAACTAACCTACTTGTCCTGCTTAAAAAATTCTGGATGTCCACTTCTTTTTGTTTAATTACTCTGCACAAAATTTGTATTCAACGTGTTCATGGATCTCCATATTAGCTTCAGCTTTCGGTAGGTTTGGGGCCTTAAACACCTTGCAGACGCGCTGCTCACCTTTGCCTTTCCTAAATGTCAACCTAATTGTGGCTAAATGAGCCGGAACATCCCCACCCGCAGGTTTCTTTGGGTCCAATATGAACACAGCACCGCCTAGATCATCTACGACTGAAACAAATAAATCAAAGACAAAGTAAAAAAAAAAAAAATCATATTTTTCCTTAACTCAAGGACTGCAGCTACTGCAATGGTGCGATTTGAATGTCGTGTAACATAAACAAAAGCCAGATTGCTCGTGTAAGAAAGTTCAACAAAGTTTTCTTAATTATCAAAAGAAAATTATTGTGAACTCAATGGAGATGATGTTGGGTAATTAGCTTTCAAATATCGTGACTAGATTCTTCTCGGGCTCATAAAAATCATGATATCCACAAACTGTTGACCTTGAACCCATATGCTTTTTTATGTTTTTTTCTTTATGACGAAACACAGTGATTGATAAATTTCATTTCATTTGAGGTTATTTGAAATGACACTGAATAATTTTCTTTTGGTTACATCTGTTATGAAGTCCTATGACCTTTCAATTACATGCCATGCTCGATTAAGTTCCTAAGAGCATATAAGGCTGTATTATTTGCATTCAATTGGCTAAACATAAATAGAAGAAGCAGAAATGATACTTCGGCCTTACCCTTATGATATATTTTGCATTTGATACACAAAGGTGACATTGTAGTTGACCAGTCTTTTGGGTCACCATCACAGTTAGAGAAAGTATCTCATGTCATTCATGAATGGTTTGTTGTCGAGCACATGAAACTTAGGGACAAGCTATGACAAGGGTGACAAAGTGTCCATTGCCGAGAAAGGAAATGAACAAGTGTTTGGGAGCTCATTATATGCCTCTTGCGGTCAATACGATGACTAACATCAAATTGCAGATTAACAAAAAAAGCACTTCGCCTGCCTTCCTGGTTGGAGAGACTCCTTCAGTCCTTCGCATTGGTGATGCCTCCTGGTGTTATCTGAAAAACATATGTTTGTCAAGTTCAACATATGTGGAATATCTCAGTCTCATCTTCTTGACAGATGAGCTCTTCCAAAATTTTTTGATTAAATTAAGTGATGGTCTTGATAGATGTGCATCGACTACGTAACCGCACAGCTAAAAATAACATACCGGTCCTACTAAGGAAAATTCTCAATAGCTACTTCTTTTTGTTTAACTCCTCTGGACAAAATTCGTATTCAACATGTTCATGGATCTCCGGGCAACATCAAGTATACGGTGAGTATCATGCTTAAATCAGGTCTCCACCTATCCCTATGTAGACTAAGTATCGACTTTCTCACAGATTTTGATCTAGACTTCCAGATATTTTACTTGGTCTCTGCAGTATGGTCTGAAAAATTTCAACGAAGTATATAACTAGAGGAAGATCTGCAGTATGGCATCATCAAAGGTTGGGTATTTTGTTTCCATAGCACAGGCGGCGCATGTAAGTATACGACAAGTATACTGCTCAAATTCTGGTCTCCACCTATCCATATATAGACTTAGTATCAACTTTCTCTCCAATTGATATTAGATTTCTAGAAATTTCGTTTAATGTCTGCAGTGTAATCTGGTAAATTTCAATAAAGTGTATAGCTAGACGAAGATCCAGCACAAAAAGGATATAGCTTCAGCTTTAGGTAGGTCTGGGGCTTTGAACACCTTGCAAACCCACTACTCACCTTTGCCATTCGTAAACATCAACCTAATTGTGGTTGCATGACCCAGAACATGCCCACCTGCATGTTTCTTTGATGCCACTGAAACAAAGAAATCAAAGAAAAAGTCGTCAAAAAAATTATCTATTTTGCTTAACTCATGGACTGCAGCTACCATATGCATCACTAGTTTACACCAAATAGCTGGTTCTTGAGATTTACGAGAACTAGTATGAGCTTAGTGTAGTCCGCAAATTGCTATTTTTCAGCGTGCAACCATCAAAGTGCTAAATTGGATAAGATCCTTTAATGGATGCATGACTACGTGGGAGAAATGAGATGTGATGCAGCACCTTGATTGGTCATGTACACTGCCACATTAAATTCCTTGGCTATCTTAAGTAAGCGTGAGAGCATTTGCGCCAATTTTTGCTGCAATTGGGAATCTATTAGTGTCAAACCAGATGAGCTGAAAATTTGCAACTCGCATGATTTGATGGTTTCAGAATCGACCTGACACCCTGCAAGTTCTCACCTTCCATTATATTCCACTCGAAAGAGAGTGATCACTGCATCCACAATCTGAAAGATATTACTCAGCTAAGGTCAACCATCGACGCCTTACAAAATGTGTGCGGTTTGATTCTTGAGCACTGTCTTACCAGGAACCTAAATGGTTCTTCAGATATCTTGGCAGCCAAACTGAGAAGCATGTTGTACTGATGCTCAGAAGTAGAGGCACCGGCATAAATGATCTTCAAATTCATGGAAAGACTAGACTACAGCAAGTACATTAGCCAGAAAAGAAGGAAGACTTGCCACTGGTGTAGAAAGCATTGCATACATTATGTGCGACGGCACCAGGATCCATGCCAAATCTTTCAGCTATTTGTACAATTCGATCATGGCAACTGCAGGTGTACCAAGTTAAGAAAGTGCATATGGACTTACATGGACATAAGCCGAGTATGAAACTAAAGCAGCTTCGTTGAGGTCAAGAAAATGACCAACAGATTATAATAGGATATAAAGTTTTTTCTGTGGCGAGGTATGCTACCTTGCCATTTGCCCCTCCCACGTGAGTTGGCAGCTGGAAAAATTGTTAGGATCGTGGAATCCACAAACCATAAGATATCATCTCATGGAATGGGATCAGCTTTAATGAAGAGTGATGGAAAGAAGGGAAAATAATGTTGTAGGATTTGCATATATAGTAGAGTACTTCAAGCATCCTATTCAACTGATGATCAACCCAAGTCCAAGTCTGACAATGACTAAGGCTTCTGATTGGTTATGACCTAGTACGCTCTCCTTTGAACCACTATAGATTGTGTGTTCCAGCATGCTGATTGCAGTTTACAGAAGATGAGAGTGCCAAACTTCCAGAATCACCTAATAAACACGTTCCGATGCCAAGATTAACCACATTTTATTCTTTACTAGAAATTCAATCATTATCTTGCTATTTATGTTGTTCATCTAGGAAACATAACATGAAATAGAAGTTAACGACGGAAACCTAACATGCAATTCAGACCAACCTGAGTAGTAACAAACAGGGTATGTGCAAGCTGTGTTTTCCCAGACCTGAAGTGACGTTAGCAGCATTTTCTGAGAAAGCCAACTAACAAAAGCAACTAAAAGTTCATCAAGGTAACGTTATTAGACTGTGCTTGTAACCGAGATACACCAAATGCTTCTGTAATTGCCTGAGTTTCAGTACCACCTGTTTAACATTGCAGAACCAGGGAAAGTTGTTTTTGTTGAAACGCATGAAGAATAATATAAGCAATCTACAAAAGAAAGTCTATTACCACCTAAAAGCTCATTTAGGGCTTGGCTTCCAGTTGTGATGCAAATAACCGACTTGCTCTGGAAAAAATGAAGACATTGAAAGTACTTTGTGCTGTGAGATAAGTAGTGTTTAGAGCAAGTGCAGTTTTCTACAGTCGATATGCTAATTTGCAGGCTTTATTTCAAGGGTCAATGACTCATTCAGGTCTTCCGAACCATTTTTAGCTCGAAATATGCCGAATTAGGACTTACTGTGAGCATAACTTACTCTGAGCATAGCTTCAATTCCCGTAATAAAATGAGAATTCTGATGAAAACAATGAGAAGTTATCGTGAGATGCATATAGAAGTTGCAATTGATTACAGCGCCATCTCGGGATAAGAAGAAATTAAGCTCTAACCACTATCTTTTCAGCTGATTCGCATATCTTATCAACTTTTGCTTCAGATAAACCTTTGGTTCTAGTTAAGTGCTAAAAAAAAAAAAAAAAAAAATCAAAGATGGAGGAAATCACCTTAGCCAAATAATACCTCCACTTAATTTTCGGAACTGAATATCAGATATACCTTCTCTGCATGCATCATCAAGACATTTGCAAGTGTCAATCCCTGCATCCTGTATCTTTTTCACATCTCCAGCATGGATTCCCTGAGAAATACCTGCAAACAAAAAAAACAACCCACCATCGTGTTTAACTCTATATTTTCCGGTGAATGTAGAATGTCAAGTGTTCCAATAGTGATTGTTGACGAATTTAGCTTAGGAGATTCGTTATTAATCCATCTATGCCATAAATACGTGGATAATAGATGGACTGATGGTGCAATTACTATGTGACGTAACATAACAAAGACCAAATTGCTCTTGTATGATTTAGAAGACATACGTCAAAGAGGTGAATTAGACGTATCATATTCAAGTAGTAGCGGAAATGACTTCTTGTCATTTAAGGAAAGAAAATTAAACTATCATTTGCACAGAAAATCACGACAAGTTCAAGAGGAAGTCGAATGGAAACTCAGAATCATTCTCGGCAATCACATTACGAAAAGGAAAGGAATTGAAATTTGCGGAGCTCATGAACCCACTTGAGAGCTGAAATGAAGGGGTTTCTAGTCTACTGAGTCACAGGCTCCAGCCTTAACACGAACAGCTTTTCCATCATCCTGCATATGCTCTTAATTGGACATTTCACTTTTTTCCCCTGAAGATCTACCTTCAAATCTTTCACTACGATTTTCTCTTACCCCTGGTGCTTCTTGTTCAAAAGAATCAAGAATAGAAGGAATTCCTTTAAATAACATATTCATTCCGTCGTCTGACCCACGTAGCTTTCCATCCTTCACCTTGAGCTTCTTGGCAAGCTTCCTTTCCAATTCCAGATCCTCCTCAGCAGATATATCAGCTTTCCGCATTACACGCTCAAGATACTCTTCGATCTTAGTCTTTGATTTTCTCTTCACATTATTCTTCACTTTGCTGGATTTCAGCGAACTAGAAACGTCCTCCAATTAAGACTCAAGCGTAACCATCGCGTCAAACTAAGTTTTCTGGTGAATGTAGAATATCAGGATAAAAGCATTTCCTAGATGATCACTGACAATCTAGCGTTCCAACAGATATTATTGATGAATTTAGCTTACGATATTCGTTATTTAATCCAGCTACGTCACGAATACACGGGAAAAAAGACATCCAGTGGATGTCACGTAACATAACGAAGGCTGGAATTGCTCTTGGACGATCAGAAGACAAAAACTAAAAACTATCACACGCGCAGAAAATCGCGACAAGTTCGAGAGAAAGGCCGAGATGTAAAAACACCAATGGATTCACGGCGATGTTCCAGGAAAATCGAGCTAAACTGAGCAACCGAAACCGAAATCGAAATCGAGCTCATCCACTCAGCAGTATTCAGAGTCACTTAACATCGACATTCGAAGAGATATGCAGTCGACTTGAGAACGGAGACCAGAAAATCACGATGATCAACTTCGGAATCAAACGACGCACCGGAACATCGACGAGAAAACGAAAGCGATGAGATGAACAGAGAGCAGTTGCCTACGCTCTTGTTTTGCCCCGACTTACGTTCGTCGATCGCTTCGAGCAGGTCTTCTTCGTCGATCGTGAAACTCAAAAGCATCTTCGACGATGATGGAGTGCGACGATCCGCCATGGAGTTCGGTGCGTCTGCGCAGGAGAAGAGACTTTCAAAATTTTTGTGGATTTTGGAAACGATCGCAAATGGGAGGGAATCTTATATATATTATATAGAGAGGCGGGAAGCGGGGAGGAATGGCTCTTGGCTTATTTTTATTTTTTAAGAAAAAGAGGTTTGATGGAGTTTTGTTATTGTAAATTGAGCTTTAGTGGATCTGATAAATTCTTAAAATCTTTTTAAATCCACTCTTAAAGAGGATGAGAGAAAAGTGGGTATGACTTTTTTTTTTTTTTTTTTTTTTTTTCGGACTGAATAATTTAGTTCGATTTGGCTTAATTTTATACTCACCTTCATCTTGCTTGGTTTATAATTTTCTCAAATTGGACCGCATAAAGTTCTTCTTAGAAAAGGGAAATAATCGATCTGCATTGTGGTCAATTCTTGGTTTAATTGCATTGTGCTCAAACTCTACACTTATCGCTCATCAAATCATGAAAATATCAATCAACAATTAAGCTTATTCACAATGACTTTCCAAGCACTTACTTGTGAATGATTTGGTTGTGCTGCACCTAGATCGGCACACGTCCTAAAATTTGTAACTAGGTGATTTAGTAAAGAGTGACGAACATGGAGCGTGTTTAATGTCTAGAATTTGATTAAAATTGAACCATTGCGACTCCAATTTACAAAAATAAGCAAATTAGGCTTAAAAGTTAAAACTATTAGTAATTCAACGAGTTTTTGAACGTATATATAATGAGAAGAGGTCTAGCTGTCTACAAATACGAGATGCAATCCTTGGTTTCGATACGATTCAAATTATTTCTTTTACTAAACTTTATCATTATTTTAAATTGGATTTTTCAAGTGATTTTCGAACACCTCCATTTTTATAAAAGCACAAGAATATCACCATTTTATAGCACATGAAACTTAGGGACATCTATGACATGAAGGACAAAGTGTCCATTGTAGAAAAAGGAAATGAACAAATGCTTGAGAGCTCATTATATGCAAAAGGCGATGAAAGAGATGATGATACTCCTGGTTATGGCACTTTTCAGTCGAATAAACTAGAAAGATCCTTTCTCTTCTTTTTTGTGGAGGATAGATTGATTATTAGCATTAAGTTTCCTTATTTGATTTAGCGCATACTTAAATAATTCTAAATTCACCGTTTCTTCGTATAATCTGTTATCTTTGTTGGTGGGACCATTTTTTGGTTTTCCTTTTTCCTTTTTCTTTTTTGTGGTGTTATAGCACTATTTTGTCAGTATTGATTATAAACTAAATGAAGATGTAGATGTTAAAACTTTTTCTTCCCTCTTAACTGAGATTTTTTAGCATGTTAGATTGAAGTTCGTGGGATGCCAAAGCTAAGATTGTTTTAATACCAGAATTTTAAGGAAAATGTCAAAAGTATAAGTCATAGTTCCAACTAGAGCAACGACAGGAGTAATGTACCTCATTATAATGTAGTAAATTTATGAACCTGATTCGAGATCCAATAACAGGTTGACATCAGTAGGCCCTCTTGAACTGGCCTCCATGCATAGCCTGCGAAGTTTGAATCTTCAGGTGCTTAGAAAACCAGTCTTTGATGATTTATTTTGTGCATGTTCATGGAGTTAATGTTCGAAGATGCTCTGTTTCTATATCAGAATTGCACCCAGACCATTTATTACATGCTAGGCTGTGGTATAATAGACATCTGTGCTTTTTGTTCGTCTCTTTGATACTTTTGTAGATGAATTTTCAGCTAGAGAAATTAACATGTATCTTTTCTGTTGGTTTTTTGTTATTATTCAAGCACAATAAGCTCTTCAGTTTTCAAATACCTTCGTCGATATCCTGTGATGTAGACGGGAAGGAGTTGTCTGATGATGATTATGCCTATTCTTTGGCTGAAATGGAACTATATGAATCCACTCCAGACGATGAAAGGACGATCTCTTGTAGCAGAAAGTTTTCTAAAAGATGCAAAATCGCCGATTCATGGAAGGAATGTAACCAAATTTGTCTTTTCCGGTGACGTGGGTGCGATCGCAAAAGTGGAAGAGGGTGAGGGCATTCACAGACAGAGGAGAAACTGAGATTGAGAGAATGCGCACAAAGGGAAAATCGGCCATAAAGGAGCAGAGAGCGTTCGAGAAACAGAGAGGGGAGAGAAGGAACAGAGACGAGAGAGAACGATCAAGGGAGACCCCTCTAGAAATTGGTTGCCTCTCCCTCGTCGGCCGTCTGCCATTCGCTACCCGTCCTTCCCCATATCCGGCCACAAGAGTTCCCTTTGATTACCGACGAGGGAGCTCAGCCGAAAAACACAACCTGGTTTTGGTTCGTGCCGTGGCCGTTCCTCATCGCTACACCGCCCAGTTGAAAAACCTGTTTGCCCCTGCGTGAATTGGTCCTTCTCTTGCTGCAAGACTCCATCACTGGCGTTCATCCTCACGGGCGATACTAATCAGAGCTTCCTCGTGCAAGCTTGGCCAGTAATCACGATCGAATTTCCTCCTCGTTAAGGTAGGATTCGAAAATGTCCACCTCGGTTCATCTGTAATTGAAAATAAAACTAGTGTCGTAGTGACGCTCGCGTGACAACTGAATAATGTAAAAGTAGTTGACGATTTCGTCTGGATTTCTACTGATGTGATGCCATGGAATCGAAAAACTGCTTTGGTTTTGTACATAGGACCCTCACCCCAGGTGCTCACAGTATGTTCCACCGAAGGAATGCCTCTGAGAGTTGATTTAATATAGTTCAGGTCAAATGGATTGAGTTTGCTATGTTTTGGTGGTTTATTATTAGCGAAAAAGCCACAAAAAAGAAGAAGAAAAAACCCCAACCATTCCTTGAAGTAATATATTTACCTTAAACTAATTTTTGTGACACAAAAAACCTCAAACTTTACTTACGGTTACACATTTATCCCAAACGTTTTTCTTTTTTTTCAGTGACGCCAAAAATCTCAAACTTTTGCCTTTGGGGATAAATGTATCACATATGCAAGTTTAGGATTTTTTTGTGTCACTTAAAAAAGTTTTGGGTGGATGTGTGACACTGTATAAGTTTTGGGTAAATATGTCACATGGTATAAGTTTGGATCTTTTGTTTCAAAAATTAAAAAAATTTGGATAAATATGTCACAATGGAGAAAGTTTGGAAATTTTTGTAGCCTTTATCCTTATTATTAATATTAATATTTATAATATTATTATTATTATATTCTTCGCAGTGGATGGTCTCCTCATGATGAATATTGGCGAGGAGAACGAGTCACGGTCACTGTTATGCATATTATCAAATCTCCAGTAATGCAAAGTGCCTAAATTTGCCTTGGTGGTGCTTTGCACTTTGTGTGCATTCCGCATTGTTGATGCCCTGTCGTTGGGAGGCTAATGAGCGGAGATGTTGATATGGTGGTGCTCGTGGGTAAGAAAATAGATTGGAGTCTCTGACGCGTGCACAAATCACAAATGATGTTGGTGTCGAGTTCTTGTTACGCTCCCTTCTCCATGTCCATGTTCTAGGCAATTCTATGAAGCGATGGGTGTGAGGGTCGAATCGATGGACCGTGGTGTTCTGATGATGGTTGACGCCGGTAGCTAGGTAAATGCCCGGGAGGCTTTATTCGTGTCTTGGATGTTTTGATATAGATGTAGATGTGTTGTCGATTTTCTTTTAGTTTTTCATTTCTTGAGTCTGGTTGAAAGAGGGATATGGGAAAGAGAGGAGAAGCGCAGGCGTCCATGGAAAAAGGAAAAATAATAATAATAATAATTGAAGGAAGCGTAGGAGGATAGTTACAAAACCAGAAAGTTAGGCAAGGGAAATTGTGCTTAATTAGGGAGGTTAAAGAGAAAAGTGGGCCTAAGTGTTAATATGTTCAAAATGGGTCTAATAGAGTTGGGCTGAATCTATTTTTAGTAAATATAGGTTAGCTTCCGCTTTAGAGAATTTGGGCTTGTTTGGATCTGGGCTGAGATTGACTTAGATGAGTTCTAGGTTTAATCCCGTTTTGACAAATTGGGCTTCATTTGGTCTTGTTTTGAAAAGGGTTGAGAAATAGAGCCTAATTGTGTCCGTGGCCCAGGCCCTCAAGGATTAGTTTCGGTTACCATTTGGAGCAGGCCTAAGGGCCCAGCTCGGGTTCTCATTTTCGAAAAAATAATTAATTTAAAAAAATATATTTGAAAAATTTTGAAAAAAAATGTAATATTCAGAAAATAGTTTAGAGATCGGTGTTGACCTAGTTGTTATACTTCAGCATTAGATTTAGTTCAGTTTCTTTTTCAGCTCACATATAGTTGGTTATTTTAGTGAGCGTCTTAGTATATTAATCTTTTAGGTAAGAAATTCAACTTGATTTGAATTTAACTCATGAAAATCATGTTTTGGGGCTTATAACATGCCCATATATATTCTTTTCTCAACAAATATCCAGTTTTCATTTCCGTACTTTTACTTTGAGCTTTTAAATACTTGAGTGTTTAATTTTCATACTTTTAATACATTGGTTGTTCTTTACCTTTTTAGCATGGTTAAGGTAGGCCTTAGGATCATAATAAGCTCGCTGAAAACCAAATCATCAAACCTTGTTAACCTTTGGTTGCATAGGAAGTAAGACAAACTCTCATATCTCACACATTTTCTAACCAATCCCAAAAAATTAGTGGTGACTCTTGTCTCACATAGAATCCTTGGGAATTAATCTAAACTTAAAATGAATCAAACGTCACATGAAGTAAGGGTTTGGGAAAGTCCATGCCTAATCGTTGGTTGTAGGCCTGCCTTTTTGGGCATTACCACTATAGTTTTTCTCTTTTTCCCTTATTGGAAAAGTGAAGGTCGCAACAACTTAACAACTCCACTAGAGAAATTTGCTACATAGAATGCATATGCACATCTAACGGAATGTGTGAGACATTGGTTACATAAGTTTATCATGGTGATGAGTTTTTTATATTTTGGGCCAAGTCAGGCCCGTCTGTCCATGATGGGCCAAAACTCGGCTCATAAGAAAAAGGCCCCTAAGAGAGAGTGTAGTTATTTTTTAAGTAAAAATGTATAAATATGAAAAAGGGGGAACGTTGAAGATAGAATGAAATCGTATGTTTTTTTTTTTCTCCCTTTGACAATAGTGTATTCCCTCTTAAAGAGCAGAACTCTAAGGCTTTGATTAATTCCTTTGAGACTGCAATAGGTAATTAATCTATGGCAAACAAGGTATGTCTATCTTTATGACATGTCTTTCGATTTGTGTTACATGTATCCTCAGGCTCGTTTCCGCATTTGTTTTTAGTATTCAATCGTTCGAGTATTGGTTCGTTTTTTAGGAATCCATTTTCCTTCACATGGCAAAAAATATGTTGATATGATACCGATGCTTTGTTAAATAGCGCTTAAATGTTGACATTGGCATCTGACGTGATATCTTGAGATGTTACCACGATAGCAAAGACATATTGGATGTAAGATCGTCTAAGTCAACACACACGCTCTTTCCTCATCATCCAATTTGCGAAATAAGTAAGCCGCGTTAGTTATCATGCTTAACTTCAAAGTAACATCATGTGGCAATTCACTTAATGGAATACTCAAATTGAGCCAAATTTTGAAAATTGAGGATTGAACAAAAAATAAAATAAAATTAGGTACTCAATTGTAAAATGAACAAAATTTTAGAATCTTACATGTCATTATTCTTTCCTAAACAGCAATAAGAAAAATATCTCCAGAAAAATGAAGGTGACTAGAAGGTGGGTACGTCGGCAATAGTCGTCCCAGTACCCGCGCCGGCTGTGGTACGATGGTGATCTCTCGCCCCATTCCTCCTTTATTTCTTTTCTAAATATTCTTTTGGTGATTTTCCTTTTTAGTTTTTCTCTTTTTCTGTTTTTATATTATTAAACTTAAATTTGAAAAGACACGAGAAAATCATGACACAACTCTACTGGTAATGGGAAAGAAAAAAAGGAAGTCGTTCGCATTGGGATAAAAGAGAAGATATGTGAAAATTGAAGCAACAGAGCTAGTTTCCGTCCTCACAAGTCTTGGTCATCCTAGCATCTGTTGATGTTTCTTTACCGATAGCTCTTGGACATCCAGTGAAGTCTTGGTCTTCCTGGGTTAATTTACGTGCACAAATATACAAATGTCTGGGGATGATCTCTAAATATTACGAAACTAGCACTTGTGACAAAATTCTGCAGCAAGATGGACGACAATGATCTGTTGAAAGGTGTTTAGGTAGGAGTTGATGATCAGGAATCGCTTGATACGAGCATTTTGGTCCTCTGAACACGACTTTGTTGTTCATTAGTTCGATGCATAGAGAGTAATTTCTTGTACTTTATGTAGTGTTAGTTGGTGATTTGGACTCATTTAGTATTGCCAGAGTAAAAATAAAGCAAGTTGCTTAATTGACTACTTGGTGTGCCTGACCCCTTTTGTTGTTTAGCCCTAAGTAATTGTTTTTGTTTTCCTCGTCAAACTGACAAAGTTAAGCCATCCTTGATGACTTGTAGATGCATAATAAAAACTAAGCTGTCATTGCCGGGTGTATCTTTCAAGACGATTATCTCCAAATTCAGTTGGAAGTTGCATAAAGATACTATTTTCCCGTCCCAATAATTCTGGTCAGTTTCATTCATCAATAAAATATGTGCTAATCTGTTGGCAAGAACTTTACATGTTTCTAAGTGTGGAGGACTCCAACACCTTCTTAAGTATCCTAAATATTAACCATCAGGGTTTGCCTTAATGGCCACCCTTTAAACATGGAAAGGGGAGGTGGGGGGTTCGAATCCCCACCTTCTCAGGGGGTTGGGCTGGGGATAACTTAGTTTCAAGTGTGGATTTCGATTTCCACGCCTTGTAAGGAGGCATGACAAAAGTCTGAGAGTGAGAGTTAGAGTAGGAATAGAGTAGGACCGACAAAAAAAAAGTATCCTTAATATTTATTTTCTTAAATATTTGGATATTTTTAGCACTATAATTGCCACGAAAAAGCCTACATTGATCACATATTCAACAATATGCAAAAGTCATTAGGATAACGAAAATTTACGGATGCACACATAGCCAAAAAGCCAACAAAACACTCCTCTGTCTAGATGCCCCAAAGAAAAGGTCCATCGTATCAAACAATAGGCAAAAGTCTTGACATGAAGAAAAATGAGAACTAATCATAAGAGGTGTCAAAATGGTCCATGAACTCATTTTTGAACTCATATTTTATCTGTATGGGTTGTATATGGATTAGAGACTTTTAAAGACTAAACTAAAATTGGATCCAAAAGGTGACTATAATTTAAATGGGTTGAAAATGGGTCAGAACCCATTTCCGATTAATTAAAAATATCAAGTGGGTTGGAACCCATTTCCAAGTTTCCAACCCAAGCCTCACACTCTCTTTCCCTCTTTAACTTTATAAAAATGTTTTTTTTAATAAAAATAAAAATTATAATTATTTATTATATTTCTCTTTTCTTTTTTCCTTTCTTCCTCCTCCTTCCTTAGTCAGTGGCCAACACGGCGACCAGCCAAGCAAGGCTAGAGGCAAGATCACCAACGATTGGCGAGGCTCGAAACTCGCCGAATCTAGTGAGACTCGAGCTCGCTGGCTACTGGCGAGGCCAAGTTTGCCCGATGTATGGATCATCGAGACTCGAACCTTGCCGATCTGAAGAGACTCGAGCTTACTGGCGTCGAGCGAGCTCGATCTCATCGAGGCCGAGACCTCGCCAATGACTAGCGAGGCTTGAGCTTGCCTACGTCAGGTAAGCTCGATCTTCGTTGATTTGGCGAGCCTCAAGCTCATTGGCATCAAGCAAGCTCGAGCTCACCTATGGCCGGTCACTAGTAGTCATCGTGGCTGGCTGTTGGCCAAAGAAGAAGAAAAAAGAAGGAAAAAAAAATTAAAAATTATATTTTAAAAATAAAAATAATTAAAATTTCGATTTTTTAAAATAATTTTAAAAAAAATTATAAGAATTGTCCATTAAATTTGTATCTCATGAAAATGTTTTAGCAATACCATTTTTTTTTAAATATCATAAGAAATAAGCTTTCTTAGGTTTAGTAAAAGGTTTTTCACATTTTTTATTTTATTTACTAATTTTTTATTTACATTTTAAATTTGATGTGAAGTTTTTATTCAAGAAACATATATGTGAAGAGCTTAAAATAAATTAAGTGGGTGGGAGTGGATTAGCCTAAATTAAGTTAAATATTAATGTGTTTTCAACAATATGAGTTGGGTCGGGTATGGGTCGAGTATGAGTCAAATCAAGTATGGATCGTCAAATTTACATTGAATTAAAATGGGTTAAAACGGATTAAATGGGTCAATATGAGTTGGACCATTTTCGATCCGACCCAACCCACTCATTTGACGGCCCTAGTAATCACAAAACAAGCACTTGTGGATAGAAAATATTTTATTATGATTTGTCTAACCTCTTACATACATGCATCTTCGAAAGTCTAGGTCTTTGTTTAATTTTTTTGGTAGGTAAAAGTCTTGGTCTTTGTTTCAAAGATATTTGATTTCTATGCAAATGATCATGAAACGAATCTATTTTTTTTTTATGCTTTTTATGGAAAGAAATCAAACTCATATTGTTTGCTTGAGTGGATTATTGAAAGGTCATTCCAAATAAATAAAGCAAACATATAAATATTCAATCTAGATAAAATATACACAATAGTACGTGTGCCCTACTAAAATGATTCAAATATCGAAAAAAAAATATTTATCTAATTTATAAAAAAAGACAATCGTGTGCACAAGTATAAAACTTCAAAATCCAAATTTAAAGTCCTAAAGTGTCAAGGCCCACATGGAAAGTTTAATGCTGTGTGATTTTTCTTTTTGCACAATTATTCTATTGAACCTATAGTCTCAATAATGCTATGGGTTGTGTCTATCGATTTTTACCATATCTATTAATTTGTATATGATTTCGGCTAATGTGATGAGATATGTATGTATCATCATACTATTATTTGTTGGCCATTTTATCAATAAGATTGTACGTATATATAATATTGTATCATTTAATTAATGCAGCGTATATTTGATTCTCGGAATTGTTCCCGGGAACAAGAAGCTATTTTTTTCTACTTCTTATTTTTGTTCCAAATCTATTCCCGGGAACAAAACAAAAATTTTACCAAACACGTTTATATTCTTTTTTTCATTCCCCGGAACAAAAGAACAAAAATTTTTGTTTTGGGGAACATAAACAATTTTTAACAAACAGACCCTAATTTACTGTGAGAATAATAATATATTCTAGATCACAAAAAATCAAATAAAAAATAATTATAAATTATTGTTGGGTCTACTTGTTTCAGAATTTGTTACTTACAATAAACTGTTATTCTCATTAGCCTAAAGATCGTAATGCTAGCAAAACCCAATTTTCTTTCCTTTAATTAAGCTGAACATAGATACATACTTGATTTGTAGCTGATGTTATGAGGCAATTCTTTTCCCAAACTAGCAAAGAAGAAAAGGAAAAGGTAATATGGTTGTGGCAAGCTAGCGATGTCCATATCCTCCATTCTTCGTCCATAAATAGTTGAATGATGTTGATGTTGGAGCAATCATAGGCCATAATGATGAATTCATCAGCTAAGCTCTTGTTTTTCTGTTCTTTGCCGCTAACTGGTTGTATAGGATATGTTTGGGGGCAAGACTCATGTTGTGATCCAAAACAAATTACCAGTTATTCATTGCAAATCAAAGGACGACGATCTTGGAATTCATGATATAAAGAGCAATTGGGAATTCTTATTTAAACCCAATTTATTTGAGACGACATTTTTCTTTTGCATGGCAGTCAATTTCATTAGAACAAACAGACAATATTTAAGATCCATTTTAACTTATAGAAAAATTTTAAGAATTTATAAGATCTATTTTTATAAGAGGAAGAGACTAAATTCGTCTTGTCTTTTTTTTTTCCTTGTCGAATAGCCCAATTTGCTCTGGTTTGTTTCATATTCGTTTCGATACCGCTTGATTTATAATTCCTCAAACAGAACCGAGTAAAGTTAAAATTGATGTTATGATCGGCACCCTTCCTCACACTTGCAATTTGATCATTCAACGAGGGTTGACGGATGTGGAGCACATATTAGTGGGGGTTTACAAAGTAACTGTACAGCTTTTAACTTTTAATGTTTGAAATTTTTTATTTATATTTAATATTAAAACATTCCGGCTAAAATTTACAGAATGAGCAAAATCAGTCTTAAAAGTTAAAACAATAAATAATCGCTTGCATAAATTTTCCTAAAAAATTAATCTTTTCACATAATTTCTTGGATTATATATAAGGAGAAAGAATATGTTTTTAACTATCTATGAATTACAAAATACAATGTTTGGTTTCGATATGTTTCAATTTGTTTCTTTTACGAAACTTCATTATGAGTTTAAATCAGATTTTTCATGTAATATCACCATTTAAAAGACCCTCGAGCGCTTTTAATTATTTGAATTAAAATATCATTTTTTCTATCACGACCAGAAATGCAAATGCCAATGGAACAAAACGACAAGCGGGTTGTTTCCGTCTAGACCGCACGTTCGCTCTTCTTCGCACCTTGCTTGTTCTTCTTACCGGCTTCTGCTGAAGTCAAAACTAATGCTGGTAATGGCGCCTTTACGGCGATCTTACCGTACATTTTCGTTTCGGAGTCTTGTTTTTTCCTCGTTCCGTTGCACGTGAGCTGGTCGGCGTCTGTCCTGAGTGAGGCATTTGCTTTTCTCGGGCTTGTTTCTCGAATCTGTAGCGAGGCATTAGCATCTTGAGATGACCCGTCTTCTCAATTCGTTGTCAGAAACGTAGCTTAACCAAATGAATGGAGTGCGGCAAGAGAGTTTGGATGCATTGTCACCTTGCTGGGGCGTTCGCCTACCCGGAGAAGAAACTCGAGTTTTGGGGAGGTTTTATGTAACTGGTCGCAGCTCAGATTCATGACCACCAGCAAGAGAGTGCAAAATAAGAGCAAGAACAAGAGGGTGCATGATCTCGAAATCGCCGCCGAGAAGCATAAATTGATGTCTAAGGCGTTGGTTCTGATGGAAATGTTTAAGAAGGAACCAAGCTTATAATCCTGTGAGGTTGGTAGATTGATACCGGAAATCAATTGATTTGCTCAAGCCACACAGTACAGTGGATTTTATTCGGAAGTCACTGAAACTGTTTGAGTTATATAAGGATCAGAAGGGTGTATTGACTATAGAAAGAAGAGGAGAGATTGATTAATGAACACCCTGGCAGCTGCTCAATACGTGACCAGGATGTTGATGATCTTGGTCGATAAACAGCTTCCACTGGACAAAATTGCTCATTTCAGGAGAGAGTTTGGTTTGCCAGCTGATTTTAGGAGCAAATGGGTACACAAGTATCCGCAGCACTTCAAAGTGGTTAAATCTCCAGATGAAGTTGATTATCTCGAGCTCGTAGAGTGGAATCCTGCTTAGGCTATCACAGAGTTGGAGAAAGCCGTATTGTGGGTATCAGATTCTGCCTCTCATACTCCAGGGTTGCTTTCCCTGTCTTTCCCTTGAAGTTTCCTGCAAGTTACAAGAAGGCGTATAGATATGGGGGGAAGATTGATCACTTTCAGAAAAGGTCTTACTTATCTCCTTATGCTGAGGCACGTGGCTTCCAAGCTGGGTCGAAAGAATTCGATAAGAGGGCCATTGCAGTGATACATGATTTACTTAGCTTCACAATGCAAAAGAGGTTGGTAACCGATCACCTCACCCACTTTCGACGAGAATTCATGATGCCTCAGAAGCTGATGAGACTCCTGTTGAAACATTTTGGTATTTTCTCTGTCTCTAAGAGGGGGAAGAGGTTTAGCGTCTTCTCTAGAGGAGCTTATGAAGGTGCGGAGCTGATGCAGAAATGTCTGCTGGTTATTTGGAACGAAAAGGTCCTAAGCGTTATTGGTTATAGAGGGAGGAAGAAAAAGATAGAAACTTTCGTGGAGTCATTGGATATGGAAGATAATGATTTTCTAGAGGGTTGCTCTGTGGATGGAGCCATTGCTATGCAACTTGACCAAGATGAAGCCATTAGTGAATTGGAGGATATTGCAGGTAGAGACCGCTCCTTCATGGATATTAGTGAAATTGACAATACATACAAGCCTCATGATTCAATTTAAGGTCAAATGTTCTTGTTTGAGCTGTCAAGATAAATTGCTTTTTCAGTCTTTTTCTTCACAAGTTTGAAGTTTTGAATACTTGCTGTATAGGTTTAATTAGATAAGCTCTGCTTACATCTATAAACCAAGTCAACCAATAGCAGACTGATCCATCTCATTCCTCGTTAGTCCTAAAGATTGCCACCGGAACACCTGAAATTAATGATTCAGAAAGAATGTGCGGATAATGCTTTTGGCAATTGTTAGCTTGCCTTGGTGCCAGCAAAGACATCTGAAGCGGTCTATGTACGGTGACCAGTTCATTCTCAATTATTGGTTCGACTTAATGAGTGCTGCCATGCTAATCTTCTATTTTGAAGATGAACTTGCCACCTTGCATTTGAATCTCAATTGTTAGGTCAAAGAGATGATTATTTAATAGCTATCATGGAGAACATACCCTCTGCCCTATGATGATTGACATTCTCTCTCTTGTTGTCACAAAGTAGATGCCGAGCCCACCCTGTAGTAGTGCCTTGTTCATCACTGTGCATGGATATTCAGGACCACAATATGTGAGACTACCTTTTGCAACATGCTTTCGTTTGCTTTCTAGCCGATTGCCTGTTCCATAGGTCTTGTAATTTTTGTTCAAAATCTCCATCAAACTATTGCAAACAAAACTAGAGAACTTTTTGTTGGATCTTAGAACCCAACATCAAACAGTAAGTAGTTTTTGTTACTCCTTGTTTATGTTGAGCTGTGTTTAAGGTTGATTCATTTCAGTAGCTTACTGTTTCGTTTTGAAGAAAGCAATAGGAGAGGCTCTGAAAATAGCAAAACGGTTTTTTAATTTAAATGATAGATGGCTTTCCACGGCTTTTGGTTGTGTGAAATGACATTACGAATGTGCATTCTTTCTTATACCTCATAGCTTGAATTGCGTTTATGATTTGTTACATGGGCTAGCATCTGCTTGATGCCATTGTGCAGTAAATTTCTTTTGCTTATCAAAAGAAAATTCTTAGCAAACTCACTGGAGATGATGTCGAGTAATTTGCTTCCAAATGTTGGGACTAGATTTTTTCTTGTGCTCATAAAAACCATGATATCCAAAACTGTATGTGACAAATCAAACTACCACTCTGTAGCTAAATATATTGCACTGCATCATTTTCTGGTTTTTGCTTTATAACAAAATCCAATGGTTGATATATTTCATTTCTTTTAATTGCGGCGATCAGATCCCTACTTAAGCCTGACAAAGTCCTAAGACCTCTCGAAAGCATGCCATGCTTTTCTTAAGACTTACCCTTGAATATGAAAATTTAAAGGGAAAGGTCAAGCATCTGTCATAGCTCCAACCAGAGCAACGACAGGAGTAATGTACCGTGGAGGTTGAGCATCAACCCCATTTGGAGCACCACGGGTTTTCTAGATCTCATTAGATCGAGGAGCATCAATGTTTATCGGTTATAATCACTTTGCTATCATCTTCCATCACGTGGCAAAAGTATGGCGTGCATTTCATATAATCATATCTACTTGTTTTAAGAAGGTATTGGAGCTTTGCATCAATGTTTTCAAACTTGGGCCGGTCAGAGAAATAGTTAGGTTGCCAGTTTGGTATCCAAGAGGTTGGACTAGGGGTGAACTGGTGATGATGTCATGAGCAAATGATTATGGGTATGTAATGTTGTTGATTGAACCCATGAGTCATTCGGCCTAGGTGAAATGCCAATGATCCGCGGAGTTGAGTGCTCGAGTTCCTCCATGTGCAACACAACAACCAAAAGCCCAGTTCTGTACTCGTGAGACTCTAAACCTGGGTGGATCCAATTTTGAAGATCGATATGTTTTGCTGGTTTAGGGAGTGAACTAGTGTTCAGACTAGTTCGATCTGATTTTTGCCAAACTGCCCGCACATACTTTTTAAGTTTTGGGTGAATAGATCAAAGGGAAAAATAATGGAATTGGCCAAGAAAAGGGGCAAAAGCAACTCTCTATGATCAGAGCAACGCTTTATGATCAAGTGAATGCAGAAAGTCCAAAGGAAATCAACATTGAGGACTTTATAGTTTCCGAATGGGCCTGACATATAGCCATTGCAATCCTTTTGACATATAGCATCTAAATATATTTGGCTGAGGTATATTAGACACTACAATCGTCTAAGTAAACACTTTTTCTTTCTGCATCACCCAATCTATAAGGTGAGCGAATCATATTGGCAAAATGATATGACATGACAATTCATTTAACGAATGCCTCAAATTGAGTCAAATTTGAAAAAAAAAATGAGGTACTTAATTAAAAAAGAAAAGTTTAGGTACTAGATTGTAAACTGAACAAATGTTTTGATAATTTCAATGTCATTATCCTCAACTTCTAAAAGAAAAATGTTGTCGGCAAAGTTGGAAATAGTCGCCGTAATGGCAGTGCTAACGGCAACGACACGGACGTGGCCATGCTTTGATGGTGCTCTATCTCTCCCCTTTCCTTTTTTATTTTCCTTTTTAATTTTTTGCTGTTTCTTCTTTTTAATTTTTCTCTTTGCTTTTTTTTCCTCTTTTGTTGACCTCAAATTTGAAAAGATACAATAGAGGTTAATGAATGAAAAAAAAAACCCAAAATGTTTAAAACCCAAAAGTTGGAGGAAAATTATGGTATTGATAATTTTAAGCGAGACTTGTAACGCTTAGAAATTCTACTAGCAATGACAAGAAGGACGTACAATTCGTCTTCCTAGCATTCTGTTAAAGTTTCTTTCCCACCAATAAAAGACATGTGCAAAAGTCTTGGTCTTCTTGGAATCTATTATAATTTTTTCCACCATAAAAAGACGTGCATCATAAAAAGACGTGCAAAGTCTCGGTCTTCTTGGAATTTATTAGTTTCCTCCTCACCATCACTCACTTTTGCCTCACTTTCCAAAAGAAAGGAAAATGATATCTTCAGCCGGTGAAAGTCCTTCTCTAAAGATGAAATCTTTAGTAGGTGAAAGTCTTATCTTCTTGGACTTTATGGTTCTCTCTCTCCATTTGCTCGTCATCAATTTGCTTCGCCATAACTTCTAAAGTGGACTGATTCGCTCATGGCCGCTGGAGATCTTTCTCGGTTCCTTCTTTCGTGTTCTGTTCGACAAAGTGGAGTTCTCTGGCATTGGACTCTGTGCAAAGTGATGGAATTAGCATCGCCTTGCTTCGTATATGTATATCAATAATTTTGTTATATTCTCTCATGTATTTCAATCTTAAATATTTGCATTTTTTTTTGTCTTATAAAAAAATTTTACCAAAAAAATTCAAACCTTGATATGTTTCTCTCTTTCTACATAAACGTACATGGTTACAATTTCCTCATATTGTATAAATAACTTTCTATTAATTAATAATTTGAATTTTGCAAAATCTTTTGGATGTTAATATTTACAAGCAACTAGTACGCACTTTTGCTAGTTTTATTAAATAAAGCTATCTTCTAATCCATTTATATGAAAAATGATCAATGTTCTTCTTCCAATAATTTAAGTTTAGGGACAATTCAATGACTAAATTGAACATGTGCAAAAAGTTTAGAGACCAAATTGAACAAATTAAAAGTTCAAGGAAGAAATTACACATTGGGCTAAAATTCAAGAAACATGTTGCATATTGAGCTAAACTTCATGAACCATCTGCATAATTTTCCTAAGAAAATAGAGCTAACACCTCTAATAAAGTGACATTCAACATTGTTATGACATGTTCCAGCCTCTTGAGAGAGCACTCCAACAAAGTGGTAATGATTTGAATTCGGCCATCAATAAGGATCTGCTGATCATTGTTTCTGAAAGTTGCCATACCATTGCAACATCACATTTATTTCGTGAACTGTTCTAGCAAATAAGGAGAAGCAACATCATTACTTGACATATTTGGTATATCATCCAAAGAGTAAAATATATTGAAAGTCCGTTATACAACTAATTGCCTATCTTTCAAGAAAAATTATAATGCTCAATTGAATTTATTATACAAAATTACAAACTTATACACCCATAATTTGGCATTTCTGAATAGCATATTTCATTTATAGTTGTGTTACAATGATCAACTTTGGCTTATCCAAGTTAAACATAGACTGAGCTCATATTAGTAACACATTTTCGGAAGCTTCTTCACGTCAATTTTGAGGTGCTGCAGTTTTTCAATATTCTTACACACAATTACGGCACTCAGTGGCAGTATGTAGTTAAATAGACTATAAATTATCTCAACTAGTTTTAACAAATATCTAGTCTAAGGATTAGTGGGAAAATAAAATAAAAAAAACAATGCTTGTTTATGACAAGAAATGTCAAGCAAAAGAAGTAAATAGTAGATGGATAAATAGATTTATTTTTTGTGGGGCACATGTTTTTATCATAGTTAAGATTAAGTAACAATGTTATGAAGCCATAAATGTGAAATGAAGAAATCCCGCATCGGGTGAAGTAGTAGATAAATATGTGTATTTTATAGACTACTTGAATTTACTTAAAGGAAAGGCCAACCATATTTTTCAATATGTTGAAAATGAAAATTACGTCACACATATGAGAATTGACATGCTTAATATTTGCATGTGGGGAGGTTTTAGTTGGTTTTTTCTAAATAAAAATAAAATCATGGTAGATGCAAGATTTAAGAAAAGACAACACAATCAAGAAAATTCATTCGAGATAGAGACTTTACTTTAATTTATTATTATTATATATAGGTCGTGAGATCACATCGTATCATTATATTCGTATGCTTATTTGTGTCGTTATAGAAACATTTTCAAGGCAATTATAAAGTTCTCATTTGATCGAAAATGACTGAAAACAAGGTGAATTTGTAGTAGCAATTAGAGTATTTCACGAGTCACGTGGGATGAGATATGAGAGGGCAAAGCCCACCGTTCATTTCTCTGATCGAGCGGTCATTATTCACCGAAGAGCCCATAAACGCTAGGTCATTCGGTGAAAGGGTCAACGAGCCTCACTTTCTAGGTGAGCTCGCCATATGACGTCACGACTAGCGACGTCGCATTTGGTGGGCCTGCCATAGACTCGAGGATCACATGAACCCTCTCGGTCCCTATGGTTTTTGGTATCTCATGTCACGTCCAGTCAATTTCCCACTTACTTAGTTTTGTACGATGTCACGCGTCCCTCAAATTATTGCGCCTCAAATTATTATGCCAAATGAGTAGTGTTTCACTTACCAGTCCTCTCTCGAATAGTTCTATTTTTCCTCCAACCTACTCACACACACAAAAAAGAAAGAAGGAAAACTCAAACGCCGACATGAATCAAACCACAAAAGTTGACAAATCACTCTTGATAAATAATTGAAAATTTGAATCATTCCGCACTTGCTAGGAAAAATTAGCATTACCCCAATTGTGTTAGCTGGTTTGCATACATCTCCTTGAAATCACTTTAAAAACACGAAACAACTAAAGCAAACATAATTTTTCATTTTTTTTAACCATCGAAAGTTGGCTTGGTTGGTTAGAAGGTCGAAAGATTTCTAACTCAAGAATTGAAGACGACTTGTTCAATTCTCATCAATTGCGTACAAGCTGCTCTTGGTGAAGGCAACCTGCATAGGCCAAACGCACTGCAAGATCAATAGTAATTTATTTTTTCTTTTAGAGTACTTTAAGTTTGTAATTTTTAGGCTGGGAATAGACTACTTTTGTCATATATTGTATGGATCGTTTTATATTGATTTTGTCGTAATATTGCGACCATTTAGGATGCAAACTTTGAAGTACACTTACATAGAAGGATCCTCCTCCTAAAATTTGGTGGGCTCGAGCACCCCCTTCATGGTGAGCTCGCCATAGACTCGAGCACATTAAGCGCTCGGACTCAATGATTTTAGGGGATCTTGGTCAATGAGTCAATGAGTGCCACTCCCGGTCATTGACCTTTCCTGTTTAAGTCTTCTTGTTTTTTCAAGACATTTACTCGCGTCAAGAAGTGGGAGAGGGAAATATTGACAATTGCCTCATTACACCGGCTGTCACGTCCCGATCATCCGAGCGCAAGCCCATCCTTCTGTGGTCGATTAAATAGCGACGTCCCAGGACGCATCGCCGACCCATTCATTTTAATGCAGACGCGGAAGCAAATAAATAATCCCCAGACAACAACGGGATGAAATAGAAAGAGCAAGCAACAAGTCACAACCGAAACAAGCCTTTTATAAACACTTCAAGTTTATACACAATACTAGGCTGTTTACAAAATATCTGCTCAATAAAAAGGGAACTGTCCTATGACCCACTAGTCAGACACGTTCGCCAATTCTTTGATCTCCTCCCCATCAATCTTCGGAGCTTCGGGTCCTCCTCAACTGCCATTTAAGGACCTGAAAATATTATCCCACAACGGGGTGAGACGACGTCTCAGCAAGTTCGCCCCCTAAGCTCCGACTAGGAAGGTAATACGCCATAAGGGCTGCCTAAACACAAGCACAAGTCAGAGGACTTACCTTTTAACTCAGTCCCTTCCTGCAAGTCAGTAAAATTTATGTATCCATCCAATCGTTTCAACCAATCAGATCGAACCATCGATCAACCGACCCAGTCGATTCCATGTCATTAAAACCATATGTCGGTCCATTCATTCAATACTATCTATAAAGTCCGAGTATATCATTGACTGCTCACTCTAAGCTGATAATAGATAGTATAGCTCACTCTAAGCTGATAAACAGTATACTGCTCGCGCTAAGCTGACATATCAAAGCCCTCAGGCTGATATACTATACCGGTATACTGCTCACTCTAAGATGATATATCAAAGCCTACAGGCTGATATAGTATACCATCTTGATCAATCGACCATTTTACCATTTTTATAATACCCGATAAAAATAATCGTGTGTGCGTACACGGTTGGCTTTAGCCAAAATACAATATTTCCCCTTTTTAAGATCCCACTAATTTCAATAGTCCACAAACACATTTTTGGCGCTGCAAACCGTCGCCCGGTATTTTCTAATTAAAAACAGAAAATACTCAATTTTGGGATAAATTCCAAAAATTAGAATTCACACTCAAATTGCACAAATCAGCACTCAATTAAATACACCAACCATACCATTGCACTCAGCACGAAATTCCGGTCACCGGCTATCCCGGTCTAATTTCCAGAAAATAATAATTAATTAAATAATTATGAAAATTAATTTATAAATACCAATAAATAGCAAAAATGCACACTTAGGCCGGAAAAGCCTTATTAAAAGTCGAGATGGGCCCGGAAAATTTCCGAACCTGTCTAAATAAATACTTCGGCCTATCTACTTGCTAATTGCACTAATCTAGCCACCTAACATGCAATATCGAACGATTAAATTACTAATCTATTATAACTATCCACCTAATCCATACTTAACTTAAACTAATCAACCCTTAAGAATAATTAACTCCCTAAGCGGAGATTAGTGAGTAAATTCACTTGATTAACGATCCAACGGGACCACGACGACGGCGATGCGAAGACGATTGATAAACTCCAAAGCGGGGACACCCTTCGACGTTCGGAAGGGCTCTAAAGCGGGTCAAACAGTGCAAGGGAGACCCAGGAGGTCTCGGTTCTGTTCTTGGCTGAGAAAGGTTGAACCAGTGGCCGGTTGGGCTGGAAACAACCTAGGCGAGATGGTTGGGCTGCAGCGGCTCAGGCAGGTGACTCTGGCAGTTGGCGGTGGCTGAACGGCGACCCAGGGGCTCCTGTGACATCCCGATTTTACAATTCTGGTTTCAATTGAATAAGTCGGGCCTTTCATCTGCGCGCCTATAGCTCTCTTCTCTGAGTTGGCTACTCGCGAGATAACTAGTCTATCAGGTGAAGCCGTTAATGAATCTACACGCAATAGACTTGAGAATTCGACCGAGAAACCGATCGCCGACCGTGCTAATCTGCAAGGGTCATTACAAAGACAGACCGATTAGAGACCGGAGATAGGTCGACTCGACAAAAGCATGTGATTAAGTGTGGGTGATTCCACCTGATTGCACAAATCTTGTCGATCGTCACTAGACCGATTTCTCTATCGTTTTGGTACCCTGTGTCCGTATTTAAAACCATGAGATTTCTACGACAACCGAGAGTCGCCAATGTGTCGAAGATGCATTTTGTGGCTTGAAAATAATCAACCACAGGTCAATTGCGCAGAAAATTCCTAAAAGCTACCCGGTAGGTTAGGACGCGCTAAAGTCGCGCCGATTGAAATTAACCGAGAAATTGAACTCGATTTCAAAAATTGAAGGTTCTATTATGTCACAATTCATTTTAGGAACGTCGACTCATCCTCGAAGATTTTTCTACAAGCCGAGATTTTTAGCGAAAAGCAAAGTAAGGTCGTTTTTGATCGGGAAAGTCGAGGATCGCTTTTGATTGCATCTTTGGGATGCAAGTTGGATCATATGATGGGGAAAAATCATAAGAGGGACAAGGACACCATGGCTGATTTATTTGAGCTTCAATTTGGATTGATTGGTTTAGGAATTGAATGAAATTGATTGAATTTGATGTACAAATGTACCAAATTCGTATGCCAAGGGGTACACCACATTTTGCACCTATTAACAAGCTTGTGGAGGAAGCTTGAGGAGAGAGAATGGCTGATGTCATGGGTGGTCATGGTGGGGGCAAGAGAGAGGAGGTTTGGCCAAGTGTTGAAGGCTTGTGAGCCCAAGGGGAGCCCTCTTCAGCAGACCTTCTTCTCCCTCATTTCATGGCTTTCTCCATTGTTGAGAGAGTTTAGAAGCTCATGAGAACCAGAGGAAACTAGCTGAGCCAGCCCCACCGTCGCACACCCACCGGACCAGCCAAGCCCGTCGTTTTTCTCCTCTCGTTTTCCCCTCGTTCCAGTTTACGCTCCGATGACCTTTTGCCAAAGATCCGTATAAAAAGCTAACTTCCCTGTTGAACCAGTGAACGAGCCACCCATCGCTATGAAGAGGACATCCAGACCGTTCCAACAAGCCCAACCTTGCCCTGAACAGATCCGCCGTCCTTCCGGTGCGCTGTCATGAAATTACCGGTCGCCGGTCCGTCGGTCCGCCTGGCAGTTTGCCCGGTTTCGCCATTTCAGCGTTTTCTTCCGTTTTTCTTCCATTCCAACCCTACCTCCACCCATACCAACCACTAGCAGGTCCCCCTCAACCCCCGAGTGCTTTGCCGATTGCCGCCCAACCCCTCGCCGGAGCTCCGGCCAAGCCCGTCCCGCCCAAATCCGCTCTCTCTCCTCCAAGCAGTCCGGTTTTCAAAGTTGCAGAGGGAGTCCGAGATTGTGGTTGCTGTTCCAGCCCCGGATCCGCCCCAACCAGCAGCGAACAGAGAGTGTAGAAATGGGTATGACAGCAGCGTTTTGGCCCGTTTTGGCCCCCTTCCCGAGCCCGGATGCTCGGCCCGCTTTGAGGAAAGTCGATCCTCGCGTCGACCTCGTCGTTTTGAGTGAGTTTTGCTCACTAATGCCTTCTTAGTTTGCTAATTATACTTAAAGGTTGATTAGTGTTAATTAAGTGTAATTAGGTTGTTAGATTAGAATTGATTAGCGATTATTAGTTAATTGCATTGCATATTAGTTAGGTGGTTAGTGTACTTAGATAGAGAATTGCCTATAGTATTTATTGAATGCTTCTTGGGATTTTTCCCGACCCTTATCGGGTGTTAATTAGGCAATTCGGGTCTAAATGGAATTTTTAGGAATTAAATATTAATTTTCGAAATTAATTAATTATTTATTTATTTTCCGGAAATTCAACTAGGATGGCCATGACCGGAATTTCGTGCTTGATTGTCGTGGTGCAAATCCGTTTATTTAATTGAGTTCTACGTTGTGCTTGAATTAATTTAATTGTGGATTTTAGGATTTATTCCTAAATAGAATAATCTTTGGTAATTAATTGGAAAATAACCGGGGTCGGTTGACAGCGCCAAAAATATTTTGGTGAACCATTAAATAGTGGGATTTTCTAAAAAGAAAAATATTGTATTTTGGCTAAGGCCGACCGTGTACCCACACACGAGTATCTTTATCGGGAATGATAAGAATGGTGATTTGATTATTTTTAGCATACTATGAAAGTATGGCTAACAGCTTACGCGAGCTGTTATATCATCTATCGCCTACATGCCTTTCCGGTGAGCTAAGATCGTTTTATCGGCTTGTGCGAGCACGATCTATACATATATCAGCTTGTGCGAGCTAAGATCGTTTTATCAGCTTGTGCGAGCACGATCTATATATATTACAGCTTGTGCGAGCTATTATATTATCTATCAGTTAGAGCTTTGGTGAGCTATTATATCAGTTACATCTTTGGTGAGCTATCTATCTATACAGCTTGAACGAGCTACCGTCTATATATTACAGCTTTGGAGAGCATATGTCGTATTAACGACTGGATTGATAGACGGTAATGAATGATAGATAGTATGAAAGGATAGATAGTATGAATTGATAGATGGTACCAATCGTATGGTATCAATTGGATTGTAATGACCGTGAGTGGTCTTGTTGGTATGTAATCGACTAGGTCGATTTGATCGATGCCTCGATCGGTGATGTGATTGCTTGGATGTCTATTTGATATGTGCTAATATGCGGTGGAATCGAGGCCAAGGTAAGTCCTTTGACTCATGTTGTGCATAGGCAACCCTAAGGTGTATTAGTTTACTAATCGGGTCTTAGGAGGTAGAACTTGCTGAGACATAGTCTCATCCCGGTTTGGGGACAACATTTCAGGACCCTGATGAAGAACCCGAGGAGAAAGGACCCGAAGAGGAATACCTGAAGGAGAACCCAAGGATGATCCAGAGTAGGATCCTGATGATTTTGGCTATGGAATTTATTTGAGTAGAAACCAACCTTTTTAGCATGGCTTGTATATGTATATAAGGGTGTTGGTTTTAAGGTCCAATTTTCTAGTCCTACTTGTATATCCCATTGCTTTATTGTCTAGGGATTTTTATAACTGCTTCCGCATGTGCGTATGAAAATGAAAGGGTCGGCGATATGTAGTCCTGGGATATCGCATTTTAAAATCGACCAAAATTGAAGGATGGTCACGTGACCGAGGGTCGGGGCGTGACATCCCCTTTTTGTGGTATCAGAGCGGGTCTGTGTTTGGAGTGATAAGGTGCGATGATCTTTGGGATAGTAGTAGGATGACCTTTAAATTTATGCTGGTGCATGTCTTTGATAGCTGATTGGTAGAATTGTTTGTCGTGTGTGAATCGCTCGCTTTTATTCAATGTGGATTCGGAAGGCAGAGTGTCGACTCTGGCCAGCTTGAGCATAAGAGTGCCACAGCAGGTTGGTACTAGTGTAGCAGCGTCGCATGATCCTAAGTCCGATAAGATCGATCTGATGCAAGTGTTCCTTGAAGAGGGGGCTCCCCTTGGGCTCACAAGCCTTCAACACTTGTCCAAACCTCCTCTCTCTTGCCCCCACCATGACCACCCATGACATCAGCCATTCTCTCTCCTCAAGCTTCCTCCACAAGCTTGTTAATAGGTGCAAAATGTGGTGTACCCCTTGGCATACGAATTTGGTACATTTGTACATCAAATTCAATTAATTTCATTCAATTCCTAAACCAATCAATCCAAATTGAAGCTCAAATAAATCAGCCATGGTGTCCTTGTCCCTCTTATGATTTTTTCCCATCATATGATCCAACTTGCATCCCAAAGATGCAATCAAAAGCAGTCCTCTGACTTTCCCGATCAAAAACGACCTTACTTTGCTTTTCTGCTAAAAATCTCGGCTTGTAGAAAAATCTTTTGAGGATGAGTCGACGTTCCTAAAATGAATTGTGACATAACAGAACCTTCAATTTTTGAAATCGAGTTCAATTTCTCGGTTAATTTCAATCTGGCGCGACTTTAGCGCGTCCTAACCTACCGGGTAGCTTTTAGGAATTTTCTGCGCAATTGACTGTGGTTGATTATTTTCAAGCCACAAAGTGCATCTTCGACACATTGGCGACTCTCGGTTGTCGTAGAAATCTCAAGGTTTCAAATACGGACACAGGGTACCAAAACGATAGAGAAATCGGTCTAGTGTCGATCGACAAGATTTGTGCAATCAGGTGGAATCACCCACACTTAATCCCATGCTTTTGTCGAGTCGACCTATCTCCGGTCTCTAATCGGTCTGTGCTGTAATGACCCTTGCAGATTAGCACGGTCGAGCAGTCGGTTCCTGGTCGAATTCTCAAGTCTATTGTGTTTAGATTCCTTAACGGCTTCACCTGATAGACTAGTTATCTCGCGAGTGGCCAACTCAGAGAAGAGAGCTATAGGCGCGCAGATGAAAGGCCCGACTTATTCAATTGAAACTAGAATTGTAAAATCGGGATGTCACAGCTCCGGCGTCGACCTAGGGACTTCGTGGGACAGTGAGCAGGCGAGAAGGAGGCGAGACGGTGCATGGGACTGCGCAATTCACGCGGGGACTCGTGGTGGCGCTGGACGGTGGCAGCGGCTCGGACGGGCAAGGGGCTTGGTCGGACGGTTGCTGGCTGCTCTCCTTAGCAGTTTTTGAAGCTCTTTCAGCTCTGGAACAAGGAGGGGTCGACGGAAATGGAGAGGGGGGGGGGAGGAGAAGGGAACCGGTTGGCTTTGGAGGGGGCCACCTTGGTCTCCTCTCTATCTTCTAGTCTCCTTTGGCTTGGTCCCACCGGTGGGCTGGCTTCCTCAACCCTCTTGCAGCAGCCAAAGCTTCCATAGGAAGCCATTGAGAGGGTCCAAAGGTGTAGGGCATGGGGGGCTACGAATTTTGATGTATATTCCCTCAATTCCACTTCAATCCTCTCTTGAATCAATGCAATCCGGCCTCTATAAATTCCACCATCGCATCCTTGATCAAATTGGCCATTTTCCTAGCCAACAGAACCTACTTGTATCCCAAAAATGAAATAAAGAACGATCCCCTGATTTTTCCGGTCGAAAACGGCCCTATGTCGACTTTCGCCAAAAATCTTGGTTTGCAGAAAAATCTTCGGAGGATGAATCGACGTTCCTAAAATGACTCGTGACATGACAAAACTTTCAATTTCTAAAATCGGATTCAATTTCGTGGTTAATTTCAATCTGGCGCGATTTTAGCGTGACCTAAGCTACCTAGTAGCTTTTAGAAATCTTTAGTGCAAATGATCTGTGGTCGATTTTCTTCGAGCGTGTCTACTATTCGAATCCTTATCTCTATTTTATTAAGATTAATGGGTTAGGAATTCGTAGTGTTACCCGGCCATCTTTCTTGGGCACCGGTACAACATTAGAGAGCCACAATGAACCTCTTCGACACATTGGCCACTCTCGGTGGTCGTAAAAATCTCGAGGTTTCAAATACGGACACAGGGTACTAAAACGATAGAAAAATCAGTCTAGTACCAGTTGACGAGAATTTCGTAATTTGGTGGAATCACCCACGTTTAGCCACACATCTCTGTCGAACCGACCTATCTCTGATTTCTAATCGACTTTTAACTGTGCCGTAATGATCTCTGCAGATGAGTAAGGTCGAATAGTCGATTCCTGGTCGAATTCCCAATTCTATCGCATCAAAATCCCCTAATGACTTCCCTAGATAGTCTAGTTATCCCTAGAGTGATCAGCTCTGAAAATAGCATTATAGGCGCATCGATGAAATGCCCGATTTATTTAAGTGAAAACAGAATCGAAAGTCCAGGATGTCAATTCAATTTTAAACTTATAGTTATTATAATTATGTCAATTCAATTTTAAAATTATTTTTTTGGCCAATTGAGTCCAAATTCTTTTGAAATTGTGTCAATTCAGTCTCTCCGGCCAAAATTGCTTGCCGGCGATAATTTTTTAATAATATTTTATTTTTTGAATTATTTTATTAATTTTTTTTTGTTTTATCTTTTTTCTCCTCCTCCCTCCTTCTTTATTTGGCTCCGGTGACTAGCTAGAGGGGAGGGCTGGCTGGTCGTCGAATTGAGGCGCCAAGCGAGCTCGCCTTGCTGTCGTTGGGCGAGGGCGAGCTCGCCCAACCACTAGCGGGGCGAGCCCCTGCCTGATCTGACGAGGGCTCGACTCACCGTTGTTGGGTTTGATGAGGCAAGCCCCTACTAGATCTGGTGTGGGCTTGCCTCGCTAGTGGCTGGGCGAGCTTTCCCTCGTCCAGTGACAGCGAGGCAAGCTCGCTCGGGCACCTTAGTCCAGGGACCAGCCAGCCCTCCCCTTTGGTTGATTGCTAGAGCCAAATGAAGAAGGAGTGAGGAGGAGGGAGGAGGAAAAAAAAAAAGGATAAAAATTTTAAATAATTTGAAAAAAATAAAATATTATTAAAAAAATTGCTGTTGGTGTCGGCCAACGGCCACACCAACACCAGCTAGCCAATTTTGGCCGAAGAGACTGAACTGACATGATTTCAAAAGGTTGATGACTTAATTAGCCAAAAAAATAAGTTTATGACTGAATTGGCACAATTGTAATAGGTTTAGAACTTTTTTGGTAATTTTTCCAAAGTTTGGGAAACTAATCTCTTATTGTTTGGATGGACTCTATATAATCCCCATTATGGCTAGGGTTGATGAGCAAAGTCTTCGATCAGTTTGAGAGAGAGAGAGAGAGAGAGAGAGAGAGAGAGGAGAGAGCGAATTAGGAAGCAACAAAGAGCTAAGATCAAGCTAAGAGATCACGCTTTCTAAATTGGAGATGGCAATGAGTTGCTTTGCCACGGCCAGAGGTACTTCACTTCATCTCGTCTCTGCGCTCTATTTCCATTTTTTTGTTAACCTAAGTCCATGTTGTTATTCTTAATGATTTCTACCTTTTGTTTCAAACGTTTACGAATTTCATTGGGCTATAATGCTAGGATAGAAAATGGATCAAATATGACCTTTCTTCATTCGTGACCACTCATGAATTTATACATATGCAGATACAAATCTTCTAGTTAATAGTGCTCATGAAAAATGAAGATATCTAACTTGATTGAACTTCCTCACCCAGCCACGGCGAGGCTCGAGCCGGTGAGGTCGCTGGCCCTCGTCGGCTGGTCGTTGATCATGGCCGAGGCCGGCGACCGGTCAAAAGGAAGAAGAAGAAAATGAAAGACAAGAAAAAAAAAAAAGAGAAAATGAAAAATTAGACTTGATTCCATAAATTGTTTCTAGAAACAAGAAGTAAATTTTTTTTTTTTTTTACTTCTTGATTGTATTACAAATCTATTTTTGGGAATAAAAAAAAAGCATTTTTGTTCGCGGGAACAAAGGAATATAAGCAACTGTTTCCGGGCGCGTTATCAAATGCGCCCTTAGCATCTTAAAGAACAAGTAAGACAGTGAGTGAGAGTGATCCTGAATTTCGGAAGATCCCTCTATAACATCAAAGCCAAAACCTCTTTCTAAACTCACTTTTTTACATTATTCCAAAGTGCCGCTGCACTATTATGTTATTGGCTCCCTATAAGTTGCGATTACACATCGGCAAATTTGTCATCGCTCAAAAAGTGCAACTCCATGGCTAACAAATTTCGCAATAAAACTCGTAATTTCTTAGATTCAGATAAAAAATAAAATATTTAAGAAAATTATGAAGAGTTGATGAAACATAGAAAACATCATGCTGATTCCAATGTTGGAAACAACATCAAAATCCAATTTGAGAGTGGACGGTACGAGCTGCCAGGAGTTACTGCATTTTAATGGTCGGGAGGGTCTATTTCAATTTGTTCAAATACGTCCAAAACAAAAGTAGAAGTAGCTATGTGTGAACCTGTACTTCACTTATTTGTTAATCTTAGTAATTCATGTCTTTTGCTTTTAAACTTTTTGAAATTTTATTTATTATAAAGATTCCGATTGAGAACGTGTTTCATAAGCTAATATAGCAATTTGTTGGCATAGTCCACTATTTGAAAGAAATCCTCTAAATATTTTGCCCACTGCGAAAGCTTTTGAAGAAAGATTCACCTTCGTGGGGAACGGTTAACACTAAATGTACGGTACACGTGCAGGCAGGTGTGCATATAAGTTTAACATTATTATAAAATTAGTCTCCAAGTGAGATGTCTACTCTTCAAAATTCCATAATACTTTTAAATATGTATCTATCATCAATTTTTAGTAATATTATCTAATATCCTCCTAATAGCAAAGAACGATAAAATGCCAAATTTTTAATTTTGTAGAAAGATCCAATTCTGTTGGGCCATTTTTAATAAGTATATAGATTCGGTAGTCGCTAAGTCGCTCATTCGAATCGTAACTCACGTCCAGAATCAATTCTCTTTCATTTCAAACATATGGGTGCTTAAGTGATTGTGCATTATTTACCAAAAAATTTATTTGCACAAGAACATTGGGCACAACGCCTAATTGAGCTCGGATTCATTCAAAATGAAAATAACCTCATCCAAAGAGTAAAAATTATTGAGATTCCATTATATTCCTAGTTAAGATTAAGAAGCAATATTATATGGCCATACACGTGAAAAGAAGAAATCCCGCAGCGGGTGAATTAGGAGATACATATGTGCTTCTTTATAGACTATATGAATTTACTTAAAGAAAAGGCAAACTCTTTTTTTCAAAATGTTGAAAATGAAAATCATGTCACATGTATGTGAATTTACATGTTAATAATTTGCATGTGGGGGAGGTTTTAGTTGTTTCTTTCTAAATAAAAGTAAAATTACGTAGATGCAAGTTTCAAGAAGAAGCGGCACAATCATAAAAATTCTTACGAGATAGCAGCGTTATTTTAATTTATTATTCTTATATATAGGTCGTGAATTCGCATAATATCACTATATTCGTATGCCTATTTGTGTCGGTATAGAAACATTTCAACGCAATTATAAAGTTCTCATTTGATCGAAAATTGCTGAGAGCAATGTGAATTTGTAGCAGCAATTAGAGTATTTCACGAGTCACGGGGACAAGATATGAAAGGCAAGGTCTACCGCCCATTTCTATGATCGAGAGGTCATTATTCGGTCAATAACACACAAACGTTGGGTCGCTTGGTCAAACGGTCAACGAGCGCTACTCTCTGGGTGAGCTCGCATTATGACGTCACAACCAGTGACGTCACATTCGGTGGGCCCGCCTTAGACTCAAGGATCACGTGAACCCTCGGTGTCTATCATTCTTGGGAATCTCGGTCAACCAGTCAACGAGTGCCGTCCGGTCAATTTCCCATCTAACTTTCTTCGGTACGCGGTCACGCGCCCCCTCGAATTATTACGCCAAATGAGTACTGTTTTCCTCCAAGCTACTCCCACACACACAAAAGAAAGAGAAAACTCAAACGCCAACCTGGATCAAACAATAAAAGTTGGCAAATCACTTCTGAAAAATGATTGAAAATTTGAATATTCCACACTTTGCCAGGAAAAATAAGCATTACCTCAATTGTGTAGACGATATGCATGTCCTTGAAATCACTTTAGAAACATAAAACAGCTAAAGCAAACATACTTGTTTATTTATTTTAACCCTCAAAGATTGACGTGGTTGGTTAGGAGGTCAGAAGATTTCTAACTCAAGAACCGAAGGTGACTTGTTCAAGTTTCATCATTGTGTGCAAGCTACTTTTGGTGAAGGCAGCTTGCACAAGCTAAACGCATTCTAAGATCGATAGCGATTTTTTTTTTCTTTTTAGAATACTTCGAGTTTTTAACTTTTAATTTGGAAATAGACTACCTTTCTCATATACTATATTCATAGTCTCATACTGATTTTGTCATAAGATTGTGGCAATTTAGGATGCGAACTTTAAAGTGCACTTACATAAAAGGATCCTCCTCTTAAAATTTGGTGGGCTTGAGACCAATGACATCAAAGGAGTCCATGAGCACCCCCTTCGTGGTGAGCTGCCATAGGCTCAAGATCCCAATAAACGCTTGGTCTCTATGAATTTTGGGGATCTTGGTCAATGAGTCAACGAGTGCCACTCCCAGTCATTGACTCTTCCTGTTTAAGTCTTTTTCTTTTTCAAGACAATTTTTTCACGCGTCCAGAAGTGGGAGGGCGAAATATTGACAATTGCCTCATTACACCGGCCGCCCAGGTGTCTTTTTGGCTCGCTTCAGGTGTGAACATAAGAATTTTTCATGTTATGGGGTTGGTTACTAGGAAAGAGGCCACAAGAGGACGTTCGAAGCACGGGAAACTCTTCTTTCAACTTTTATTCGGAGAAAAGTCGGGGATACTTCTTAAAAGGTTCAAGAAACTACTCTATTATTGTCCCGACGGACTCTATATAAACTCCATCATGGCTGGGATTGACGAGCAAAGTCTCCGACCAGCTTGAGAGAGAGAGAGAAGCAAATTAGGAAGCAACGAAGAGCTAAGAGCAAGCTAAGAGACATGGAACCTGGTACTTCTCTTCTTTTTTTGTGTTTGCGCTCTACTTTCATTTTTTTCTTAACCTTAAGTCTTTGTTGTTATTCTTGATAAGTCATGCTTTTGCTTTTGAACTTTTCAACAAAACTTTGTTTGGCTGTAGTGCCATTTTAGAAGATTCAGGTAAGACCTTTCTACATCCATGACTGGTCATGATTGTTAAGTTAGATCTTACCTTGCCATGAACTTAGTCCCGTTTGCTTCAATCGGATATCTCAAGAAATAGGATACGGATTCCCACTATTTTCATGTGAGGGATACGGATTTCTCAAGAAAGAGGATTTCAATTCTCAAGTCTTTCGGGATTCAATACTTCACCTTTAAATTTTGTCTAAAAGACCTAAAGTGGAAGGGCCAATTTATGCCCATTGGGATGAGCCATTGAATAACCTTCTATCTCCTATAATACAATCAGTTATGCTTAGATGTTTTTTTTTTTTTTTTTGGGCAGAACGTGTTGTCGAATTGCCCGGTAGATTTCTTCCACCAGTTCATTATGAAGTGGAGATAAATCCAGTTACCGAATTATTAAATTTGGACACGTATAAATCCGGTGTTTTTGAAGCTGGGGGCTACGAATGGTAAGTTCTCGAATTTCCCTTTTGCTTCATATAACTCGACGCTTGTATCATTTAGAGCCCCAATGAACTCAATTAAGAGATAAAACGGTCAATCGATTCATAGCTAAATTAAACGTCTAATCCATCCTTTTTAGGAGCCTATGTCTTTGCCCCCAGGGAGACCCGGACCATAAGGGATATATGTCCTTATATCTGTCAATGGAGGAGCCAAATAAGCTTGGAGACGGTGAGAGGATCGTGGTTGACTACAAGTTTTTCGCATTCGACTACGATAGTTGGACCTACGTCATCTTCAAAGGTCGATCATTGTGTAATTCATACTCCCGGTAATGTCATCATAGTTTAGAATTGACAACCAAGTTTATATCAACTTGTGGAAATGTGTGTGCAGAGAAAGGGAAGGAACTGAGGGCATTCAGTAAAGCAACGACCAAATTGGGGCTTCCTAAGTTCCTTTCCTTGGAAAGTTTCAACAATCCTAAAAATGGATACTGCAAGGACGACCATTGCATATTTGGGGCTGAGGTTATGGTCAGCAAAAGTCACAGGAAAATGGAGACCCTCACCATCGTCAAGGATCCGCCTCAAAACACAATCACTTGCGAGATCCGACAGTTCTCCACATCGAAAAAGCACCCTCAGTATTCCAAGGCCTTTAACGTCGGAGGGTGGGATTGGTACATTCCCAGAACAAAAAAGTTGGCGAGGAAATGGAATTAGCTACTCGCCTTTTGCCTCTTTTTAAATTTCAGGAATAAATACACGAGAAGTTCTAAAATTTGTCACAAAAATATAATTAAGCCATAAAACTTTGAAAAAGTGGGATCAAGTCCTTGAACCTGCCAAGTTGGTGCAATCACATTTTCCCATCAACTTCGTTAAACTTGATAAATGGAAAATGTTAACAAGTTTTAGAAAATGCAAACAAGTTTTGAAATTTGATTGCACTGATTTAACAAGTTTTATGATTTGAACGCACTTCTGAAATTTTTAGGACTCAATTATACTTTTATCATAAGTTTTAGGATTTTATTGCACTTTTCTTTTTGAAAATTTTAGGATTCAGCTATACTCTTGTGAAGAGTTTTAGAATTAGTTATAACTCGTCTTTGTTTTAACTATGATTATCGTGTGTAGGAAGTTAAAGGTGTTTCGCCAGCGCAATGGGGCGCAGCAGGGGAAGTCACTGTCCGTTTACTTACAAGCGCAGGGCCTTCGTCCGAGGATTAAAATGTATGTAAAAGCCAAATTGCGGGTGTTGAACAAAAACCGTACAAACAATAAGGAAAAAACAGGTACTTTTTTCTTTTCTTTTTCTCTGTGACAACTGTGTCTAGATTGAGTTTTACTTTCCTTTTTCTTTTTGGTTTTTACAAAATCATTTTTTTACGATGCACACACTTTTACTTATTGTTAATCAAACTTTACAACATGCAAATGTTTGCTGGTAATTTTGCACATAACTTTCGCACGACTTTTTAGAATTTGAATGATATATATTTTTCTTTCAGTTTGCTTAATCCAAAACAAACGGGCTAACGAATATATATGTAAGTATTACCATATATAAATCCCGCACAAATAAAAAAGAAAACCATGCAGATTTTTTCCAAGATCTTTTATAAATGGATGTCATTCTTATTTAAAGGAAAATTTCCGAGTGGCTTCCTGGAAAGGGCTCAAAGCCCAGTCTATTTGACTTCCCAAACTTTGAGTATCATAACAACAATCCAGATAAGCACATGAATATCTCCTTTTGAAAGAATAATGCTATGTCTCTTCATCGTTCCACATTGAGTATGAGTATGTTAATTAGATATAGCTAAGTCTATAATTTAACCAAAAAAAAAAAAAGCGGTTAACACCTTGAAAATTTTCAAACTGATATACCCGTGACAAATTTTCTTCAAACTAAATTTTCTTTTATCAAAACCTCTAAACCGGTACATTAGCGATAAATTATCCCAAAAACTCCAAATTGGTCACTTGTTAACCTCTGTTAAATTTTATTATGAAATTATTGAGTTGGATGACACATGGCAACTCCGCACAAAAATTCATATAAATTTGCAGTAAATTAGCCACATATGTATTAATTTGGGATTTTTGGTGATCCAAAAATAAGTTTCGGGCTAAATTTGTCACTTGTGTATGAATTTGAAGTTTTTTGTGATATTAATTTTTTTTTAAAAAGAATTAATAAGCATTTCTTTTGGGGCATGGCAGTTAGCGGTTGGCTCTCTGACAAAAATTACAACTGCGGTCACCCAGAGTTTATGCCGTGGGAAGATCTCAAGAAATCGAATGCATGGTTCGGTAACAATAAAGAACTGGTATTTGAAGTCGAAATCCTCATCATATCAAATGTTGAGCGGTGTGATGAATTGGTTTGATGACTTTAACTTCAATACTTATTGGGTCAGAATTCACTCCTCGAGAGCAAGTGTGTGGACCAAATTGGCATTGACATCGGTTCCCCGAAACCATGCGAATGTCGTCTTCATGATTTGGTTTCTTATCTTATTACTAGATGGAGCGTTTGATCCACCCAAAACTCCAGATTTGAGTATGGAAGATACCTAGTATGTCCACAACCTTGTGGAATCGTAATTTCTTTGGGGCTTGCTTAGTGTATTCTATGTTTCCGAACTGTGTGTAATCGTAGCTATGCTTATAATAAAATCCTCGTGAGCCATTTTATAGTTTGTCGCGATCTTTCCTTGTGTTGTAGTAGAGCCAGGATGTTTGCATGCATGCTATCTAACATGTCCACTCGTAGCTCTCTCTGTGAGTATCCTTTGGAAGGGCGGTACGGTTCCAACGGTGAGGATCCCCAGGAAAGGGTGGTATAGGTCGTTCCTTATTGCCACTGACCGTGTTCCCAAGTAGCGCAGTGTTGTGGCGTTAGGTGTAAAACAAATCAATGAGAACTACGAAGAATTTTTGCGGAATATAACAAGTTAAATTTCAGCATCAGCAGAAACAGTTTAAGTTATCAGAAGTGGTGCTGATGAACAGTTACTAATAATCAGCAAGTGATGCTAATAATAAAGAGATAGAAGATAACATACTAAGATTTATAGTAGTTCGGTTTTATCCCAAAGCATATGTCCATTCTCCAGACTAATAGTTGCAACAAGATTGAAATCCACTAGTAAACATTAAAGCAAATTAAAATCATCAATGTTGCTCCTATCAACCGATGGATCACACTATCATGACACAATCATTACCCTTACACTTGTACACTTGACTATTTACTATTACAACTTAGTAGCACTATGCAAAGATATGATTAGCAACACAGCTACTATCAATAAAAATAAAGCAAAGAAGAAAACTCAAAAGTTATAGACTAACTTGGTCATTTTCACCCATTCTTCCCACTTCTCTTGGATTGAATATATAAATTCATCGAATCTTAGATGGTCGTTTCCCACTCGACTCTTGGTTTTACCATCATCAGCGTCGGAGCAGCTTCTCTCACTTACCAGTGTTAGAACGGCTCTTGACAGTGGCAAATTTCCCAAACCAGTCAAGAGTCTATCTTCAATTTGATTTCCCAGTTGATTTAGTGCTATCACACTTATTTTGATAGTTTTCTCCAATTTTCAAAGATGCGGTTGTCTTCCCAGAACATGCATCTATTGACTCGTTGCCCATGTTTCGTTGCTAAATGCTTGGAAATGTGGCTGTTATCTGGTCCACACTTACATTTTTGCTCCTCTTCCGGATTATCCATCCTTCTCTTCTTCGGAATCGGAGTGGTCCTTTTGTTAAACAACCGGGTTTCCCCACTCGATTCTTGAACCGGTTGTAGTTCGGATAATGAAAATACCCACTTGTATGAATTTGGAGGATTGAACTTGGACGATTCTTTGTTGGCTCTAGTACAATTCAACAACGAATGCATCAATTGGTGGAATTGCACTCCATCAAATTGAGTGAGAAACCATATTAGGGGCAAAAAGTCCACTGACAAATTGGTGGATAGACATTGTTCTCAAGGAACTCATGTCACCATTAAAGGGAATGATATGAAGTTAATGCTGTCAAACTCCTACGACCTTAACAACCGACAGCATGAGGATTTTTTTTTTTTAGAACACAGACACCATGAGGATTCCCACTTCGATAATAAGAACATCATTATAAATTACTGGAATCAGGATTAATATAAAGAACACCAATGTCACCGTATTTGCAAAAGAAAGTTTAATGGAAAATCTTGAGTGAAGAATCAAATTTATTACTTGCGTACAGTTAGTGTTTATCCAAATAATGTCACATGACTCGTATCTTATTTCCGCTTAGTTAGGATTTTTGGCTTTTTTCTTCTGGAAACATTCGCCTTTCGTTCTTCCACCTGAATTCAAGCAATTCAAAGTTAAACTTTTAAGAAAATGGTTGTCTAAAGAAGATTAGAAACATGAAGGCACTAAACGCCTCGCTGGCGTTTAGTGCCTTAAAGAACAAGTAAAACAGTGAGTGAGAGTGATCTTGAATTATGGAAGATCCCTCTATAACATTAAAGCCGGAACCTCTTTTTTGACTCAATTTTTTACATTATTCCAAAGTGCAGCTGCACCATACTGTTATTGGCTCCATATAAGTTGCGATTACCCATCGGAAAATTTGTCATCGCTCAAAAAGTGCAACTCCATGGCTAACAAATTTGAAATAAAACTTGTAATTTCTTAGATTCAGATACAAAATAAAATATTTAAGAAACTTATGAAGAGTTAATGAACATAGAAAACATTATGACGATTCCAATGTTGAAAACAACATTGAAATCCAATTTGAGAGTGGACAATATGACCCGCCGGGAGTTATCCACTTAGGGCACGCATGACAACATTTCTGTTCCAGAATTCAATTTATATTCCCTGGATGAGTTTCTAAGCAAAGAAATGCGTTCGATACCAACTCAAAAATTATGTTTCTAGAATAGAAATTCGTTTAATAACAAAATAAAAATTCTATTTCTAGAGGGGTGGCGGCCGCGTCTGGCGGCGGGCATCCGACATTCTAAAGAGAGTGAACAATGAGAATAGTTTTCATTTCTTACTTTTGTTTTACAAATAGAAAAACTAAAAATTTTAACTTCTGATTCTACTCCTAATTTATTTCTGAAATAGAAATCGGCTCCAGAAATAGAAAAATGAAATTGCGTTACCAAACGGATTTCTATTCCAAACCCGTTCGTCACTCTCGTCATGACTTACTACCCACCCGCTGCCCGTGAGACGCCGGCCGTCGTCGACGCTAGCCGCCTCTCCTAGAAATAGCAATTTTGTTATGTTGTCAAACGAATTTTTGTTCCGTAAATGTAAATTTTGAGTCGTTATCAAACACGTTTTTCAACTAAACTCGTCGAGGAATTGAAATTGAGAAATCAATTTCAAGTCAAAAGTTGATTTCTATTCCAAAAATTTCGTCATGCACGTCCTTGTCAGGAAGGTCTTTTTCAACTTGTTCAAGTACTTCCAAAACAAGAGTAGGTATAGCTATGTGGAAACCGGAACTTCACTTTATTTGTTAGTCTTAATAATTCATGTCTATTGCTTTTAAAATTTTTAAAATTTTATTTGATTATAAAGTTTCCAAATGAGAATATGCTTCATAAGCTAATATAGCAATTTTTGGCATTGTCCACTATTTGAATGAAATTCTCAAAATATTTTGCCCATTGCGAAAGCTTCCAAAGAAAGATCTCGCTTCGTATGGAACAGTTAAAACTAAGAGCATGCATGATAAAATTTATGTTTCCCTATTTCTTTGTTTTTCTATTCTCCGGAACAAATTTGAAATAGTAATTTTTTTGATAACGTAATTTCATTTTTTTTATTTCTAGAACAGATTTCTATTTCAGAAATAGATTTGGAGCAAAAATCAGAAGCTAAAAAGCTTTTCTATTTCTGGAACGAAAGTGAGAAATCAAAATTCTTCTTATCATTCACTCTCGTCACCGCTCGTTGCCCATCCGCCACTTGTGGGATGCCGGACACCCGCTGTCAACCGTCAAACGTCCGCTGCTAGCCGCTGGCTACCTGCCATTGGCCGTCGGCCTCCAGACTCCATCTGCCCGCCACCGGACGGCGGACAGGGGACATCGAACGTCGACCGCCAAACTCTGTCCACCCGCATCTGGACTCCAGCCGTCCCCCTCGCTGGTCATTAGCAAATGGCCCCCGGACACCGGCCCCCGACGCCAACCTTAGCCACCCCTTGAAAATAAAAAATTATTCGGTTATTAAATGAATTTTTATTCCAAAAACATAAATTTTGAATCGTTATCAAACACGTTTTTTGATTCATAAACTCGTCCAAGAAATAGAAATTAAGAAATCAATTTCTAACCAAAAATTTATTTCTCTTCCAGAAATTTTGTCATGCGCGCCTTAAATGTATGTATGTATGTTTGCCGGCAGGTGTGCAAATAAATTTACCATTATTATAATGTTAGTTTCCAAATGAGATGTCTACTCTTCAAAATTCCAGATTACTTTTTTAATAAAAATCTATCATCAATTTTTAGTAATATTATCTACTATCCTCCTAATAGCAAAGAAGGATAAAATGCTAAATCTTTACTGTTGTAGAGAGATCAAATTCTGTTGGGCCTTTTTAATTAGTATTTGAAGTCAGTGGTCACTTAAGTTGCTCATTCGAATTGTAGCTCATGTCCAAAATCAATTATCTTTCATTTCAAACATATGAGTTTTTAAGTGACTGTGCACTGTTTGCCAAAAATTTTATTTGCACAAAAACATTAGGACATCAGGTAACGCATGATTGAGCTCAGATTTATTCAAAACGAAAATAAAGAGTAAAATATATTGAAAGTCCATTATACAACTAATTGCCTATTTTTCAAGAAAAATTATAATGCTCAATTGAATTTATTATACACAATTACAAACTTATACACCCATAATTTGGCGTTTATGAATAGCAGATTACATTTATAGTTGTGTTACAATGATCAACTTTGGCTTATCCAAGTTAAACATAGACTGAGCTCATATTAGTAACACATTTTCGAAAGCTTCTTCACGTCAATTTTGAGGTGCTGCAGTTTTTCAATGTTCTTACACACAATTACGGCACTCAGTGGCAGTATGTAGTTAAATAGACTATAAATTATCTCAACTAGTTTTAACAAATATCTAGTCTAAGGATTAGTGGGAAAAAAAAAATAATGCGTGTTTATGACAAGAAATGTCAAGCAAAAAAAGTAATTAGTAGATAGATAAATAGATTTATATTTTGTGGGGCACATGTTTTATCATAGTTAAGATTAAGTAACAATGTTATGAAGCCATAAATGTGAAATGAAGAAATCCCGCATCGGGTGAAGTAGTAGATAAATATGTGTATTTTATAGACTACTTGAATTTACTTAAAGGAAAGGCCAACCATATTTTTCAATATGTTGAAAATGAAAATTACGTCACACATATGAGAATTGACATGCTTAATATTTGCATGTGGGGAGGTTTTAGTTGTTTTTTTCTAACTAAAAATAAAATCATGGTAGATGCAAGATTTAAGAAAAAACAACACAATCAAGAAAATTCGTTCGAGATAGAGACTTTGCTTTAATTTATTATTATTATATATAGGTCGTGAGATCACATCGTATCATTATATTCGTATGCTTATTTGTGTCGTTATAGAAACATTTTCAAGGTAATTATAAAGTTCTCATTTGATCGAAAATGACTGAAAACAAGGTGAATTTGTAGTAGCAATTAGAGTATTTCACAAGTCACTTGAGTTGAGATATGAGAGGGCAAAACCCACCGTTCATTTCTTTGATCGAGCGGTCATTATTCACCGAAGAGCCCATAAACGCTAAGTCATTCGGTCAAAGGGTCAACGAGCCTCACTTTCTGGGTGAGCTCGCCATATGATGTCACAACTAGCGACGTCACATTCGGTGGGCCCGCCATAGACTCGAGGATCACGTGAACCCTCTCGGTCCTTGTGGTTTTTGGTATCTCATGTCACGTCCAGTCAATTTCCCACTGACTTTGTTTTGTACGATGTCATGCGTCCCCTCAAATTATTGCGCCTCAAATTATTATGCCAAATGAGTACTGTTTCACTTACCAGTCCTCTCTCGAATAGTTCTATTTTTCCTCCAACCTACTCACACACACAAAAAAGAAAGAAAGAAAACTCAAACGCGGACATGAATCAAACCACAAAAGTTGACAAATCACTCTTGATAAATAATTGAAAATTTGAATCATTCCAGACTTGCTAGGAAAAATTAGCATTACCCCAATTGTGTTAGCTGGATGACATACATCTCCTTGAAATCACTTTAAAAACACGAAACAACTAAAGCAAACATAGTTGTTCATTTTTTTTAACCATCAAAAGTTGGCTTGGTTGGTTAGAAGGTCAAAAGATTTCTAACTCAAGAATTGAAGATGACTTGTTCAATTCTCATCAATTGCGTACAAGCTGCTCTTGGTGAAGGCAACCTGCATAGGCCAAACGCACTGCAAGATCAATAGTAATTTATTTTTTCTTTTAGAGTACTTTAAGTTTGTAATTTTTAGGCTGGGAATAGACTACTTTTGTCATATATTATATCGATCGTTTTATATTGATTTTGTCGTAATATTGTGACGATTTAGGATGCAAACTTTGAAGTACACTTACATAGAAGGATCCTCATCCTAAAATTTGGTGGGCTCGAGCACCCCCTTCGTGGTGAGCTCGCCATAGACTCCAGCACATTAAGCGCTCGGACTCAATGATTTTAGGGGATCTTGGTCAATGAGTCAACGAGTGCCACTCTCGTGGTGAGCTCGCCATAGACTCGATCACATTAAGCGCTCTTCTTCTTTTTTCAAGACATTTACACGTGTCAAGAAGTGGGAGAGGGAAATATTGACAATTGCCTCATTACACCGGCTGTCACGTCCCGATCCTCCGAGGGCATGCCCATCCCTCTGTGGTCGATTAAATAGCGACGTCCCAAGACGCATTGCCGACCCATTCATTTTAATGCACATGCGGAAGCAAATAAATAATCCCCAGACAACAACGGGATGTGATAGAAAAAGCAGGCAACAAGTCACAACCAAAACAAGCCTTTTATAAACACTTCAAGTTTATACACAATACTAGGCTGTTTATAAAAGATCGGCTCAATAAAAAGGGAACTGTCCTATGACCCACTAGTCAGACACGTTCGCTAATTCTTCGATCTCCTCCTCATCAATCTTCGAAGCTTCGGGTCCTCCTCAACTGTCATCTAAGGACTTGAAAATATTATCTCACAACGGGGTGAGACAACGTCTCAGCAAGTTCGCCCCCTAAGCTCCGACTAGGAAGGTAATACGCCCTATGGGCTGCCTAAACACAAGCACAAGTCAGAGGACTTACCTTTGCCTCAGTCCCTTCTTGCAAGTCAGTATTTTAATAGACAAGTACAAGAGAGATTACTGAATGAAAAATCACAGTAAGATTAAGGATGAAAAGAGTTCGACGAAAATTATAGTAATAGTCAATTTTAAGCATGACTCTTAACACCTGGGGAAATTCTACTAGTAATGGAAAAACAAAGGCATTCACGTAGGGATGGAAGAGGAGGGATGTGAGAAGTGAAGGAACAATGCCAATTTGCATCCTGCAAAGTCTAAGGCAAAAGTTTGAAAGTGAATTGAGAATTAGAGTAGGAAAAAAAAAAGGTCTATCTTTTTCATTTGCTCTCTTTCGCTTCTGCTTCACTATCTAGAAGAAAAGGTACATGATATCTAGTAAAGTCTTGGTCTTTTTGAGTTTATGGCTTTTTCACATGAGCAGAGCACTTTTGGACATGAAGCATCCTTGAAAGTCTTGGTCTTTGTTTAAACTTTTTGGCAGATGAAAGTCTTGGTCTTTGTTTAAACTTTTTGGTAGGTGAAAGTCTTGATATTCGAGGACTTTAAAGTTGTCTCTCTCCATTAGCTCATTATCACTTTGCTTCAATAATACGGTGATTGATTCACCCACGGCCACTGGAAGTTCTTGGTTCCTTCTTAGCTTCCTTCTCATACTAATTTATAGTATTGTTAATTTTAAGCAAGCCATATAACGTGTGGAAAGTCTACTTGAAATAGAAAAAGAGACATTGACATTGGGACGTGAGAGAAGGGATGTGAAAAGTGAAGCAATGAAACCAATTTGCACCTTGGAAAGTCTAGGTCTTTCCGGAATTGATTAAAGTTTCTTCCCCATTAGCTCTTTTTCATTGTTGCTTCACTTTCTAGACAAAAAGAAAAAGTACATGATATCCGGTAAAGTCTAGTCTTCCTAATGAAAAGTCCTTATGAGTATACTATCACGACAAGCAATTTCAGTTAGACCGAAGAGACCATGTTTTAATGTTCATTGTTTCCTTGAGTTAGATAAATCAATTGTTCTCCTTTTTCTCCAGGTCAAGACATTCGGCTGTCATTTGAAAGAGAGGACCTTTTTCTTGTGGCCATCCAAAACAGCGGATAGGAGGTGATATTTCTTCACATGAGCAACTTAGAGGGCATGCATATCTTCATAAAAAATTTATCACTTACAAATGTTTTGTTAGTTTTTCTTTTAGTATAAGCTTTTATGTGGCAACTTGCAGCAAGATGGCTGGCAATGATCTGCTGAAGGGTGTTCAAGTCGTTGTTGATGATCGTGAATCACTTGAGGGGAGAATCGTGGTCCTTTGAACATAAAAAGTTAGCCCAAACCAACTTGCATGATGGATTAGTTGGTGATCTGTGAGTCGTTTACTATTTCCATAGTAAAATTAAGCAACTTGCTTCAATTGGTCTACCTGACTTTTTTCTTGTTGTCCCAAAGGACATGTTTCTGTTCTCTTATTGAACAATCAAAGTTAGCTGTATTTGATGACTTGTTAATGTAGAAAAGAAAGATAAATGCCATTGTTAGTTGGATCTTCAATGTTTATTTCAGTCGGTGTGAGTTTCACAAGGATTCTTATTCATCGCTAAACAAGAAAAATGGTCAGGCATCAACAACTAACGATGTACAATCTAATAGAAATTATGCTCTAGGCATCACACTTATGAACAGGAAAACCATGCAAAGGACCACGATTCTCCTATCAAATGATTCGTGATCATCAACTACTACTTCAGCACCTTCCGCAAATCATTGTTGTGCATGTTGCTATGAATTTTCACCACATAACTGCCATATGAAAGCCTACACTGATTTCATATTCACCAATAACGCGTAAAACAAAGATATTGAAATCATAAGGAATGTATGGATGTAAAAAATGCTAACAAAACACTGGTAAGTAATAGATTATTTAATGCGTGCACTCTAAGTTGGTCATATGACGAAAAATCACCTTTTGCCCTCTTTTTAAGATTGAGACTTTTGGCTTGTGCATGCAAGAGAGGACCTTTTATTATGGCCGTCCAAAACAGAGGTTAAGAGGTGATTTTTCTTCAATGATCAAGTCTGAGTGCATGCATATTTTCTCCATATATTCTTAATACCCTAGTGATTTCAATGTCTTTGTTTTCTGCTTTATTGGTAAATATGCAATCAATATAAGCTTTCACTTGGCAATTATAGGAGTAAAGATTCGCATATGTTTAAGAAAATTTTTAACCGAAATAATTTGACTATATTACGGAAATATAAGAAGTTCCTCAATTCCTCCTTCAATGTGGATGAACAGACAAAGTTAGCTTTTTCCTTATTGAACAAACTAAATAGGAATAAGTGCACTAGAAATCCTAAAACTTATCTTGGTAGTGCAATTGAGTCCTAAAACTTACAAAAAGTGCAATCAAATCTTAAAACTCCTCAAATTGGTGCAATCGAGCTCTTCCATTAACTTTATCCAACTTGGCTAACGGAAAATGCTGAAGTGGCTTTTTTTAGATATATTTTCTCTCTCCTACGTGGCTAAATCATGGAACATAAGGCTAACGGAAAATGCTTCCGTTAGTCAAATTGAATGAAGTTAATGGAAGAGCTTGATTGAATCAATTTGACAAATTTTAGAACTATATTTCAATTTTTGCAAGTTTTAGAATTAATTTGCACTTTGGTGACAAGTTTTCGGATTTCTAGTGCACTTATCCTAAGAAAGTAAGCCATCACTGATGACTTGTAGTTGTATAATGAAAAGTCTTGGTCTTCTTGAGTTTATGGTTTATATACATGAACAAATATATGATTGTGGAAACTACAAATATCTGAGGTAAATCTTTAAATATTTACAAGACGACGGTGCTCTCTCTTGCCCCCATCTTTGCATTTTTTCTTTTTTAGTTTTTTGCTTTATTTTCTTATTAGTTTTTCTCTTTGCTTTTTTTTTTTCCTTTTATAGAACTTAATTTTGAAAAGATACATGAAAATCTCTGACATAATTCTAGATTAAAGAATGAAAAATCACAATATAAATGAACTGGAAAAGAATTGGACGAAAATTATAGTATTGTCAATTTGACATGTAACGCGTGGAAATTCTACTAGTAGAGAAACAAGAGACATTCACATTGTGATAGAAGACGCGGGATGTGAAAAAGTGAATCAACAAACTCCAATCTGTGTCCCGCAAAGTCTTGGCCTTCCTAGATTTTATTGAAGTTTCTTTCCCATTAGCTCTTTCACTTTTGCTTCACTCTCCAAACAAAGAAGGTACATGATATCTAGAAAGGTCTCTGAATATTCTCTAAATAATACAAAACAAGCACTTGTGGACAAAAAGTATTTTACTTTGATTTGTCTAATCTCTGATGCATATCCTTGAAAGTCTCGGTCTATGTTGCATATTTTTGGTAGGTGAAAGTCTCGATTTCCTAGACTTTATAGTTTTCTCTCTCGATTAACTCACTATCACTTTGCTTCTCCATAACTCTTGTTCTCTGCAGACTATAGTGACTGATTCACCCATGGCCTTTGGAGAAATTTTTTTGTGTTCCTTCTGTCAGGTCCTACTCGACAAGTTGACTTCTTTAGGAATGGACTATGTGCTATAGGAAAGAATCAACACCACCTTGCTCCATAAGTGGAAGGGGATGCTGGAAACAATCAATGCAATGCTAGATGATGCAATGCTGGATGATGCAGAGGACAAGCAACTGGGCGACGACCGTCTAGCAAAGCTATGGTTGGTTGATGTTAGGGACTTGGCCTATGACATAGAAGACTTGCTTCATGAGTTCGAGATCGAGGTTGGTTAGGCCAAGCCGGAAGCAGAATCCAGCACAAGTGGAGGTCAGTTGAAAAGGAAGTTCTCTTTGTTTAGCCGATCGTGCTCGCTCATGTCTCAAACAAAGTCACAAGAGATGAAGGGTAGGTTTGAAGAGATTATTACCAGGAAGGCTCTCCTAAGCTTGAGAGAGAATGCTGTGCACAGATCCTGCTACACCAACTAAACGCTCCCCAGCACTTCTCTACCAGAACTTCAATTTTTTGGCAGGGAGGAGGAAGAAGCACAAGTACTTGAACTATTGATTGGTGACGTCCAAAATTCTGATGCCACTTTGAGCATATTCCCCATAGTTGGGATGGGTGGTGTTGGAAAGACGGCCTTGGTTCAACAACTATATAATCATGTCAGGGTGAAAAGCTATTTCGAGAGGAGAGTATGGGTTTGTGTTTCAGATTTTTTTGATGTCCTCAACATAACAAAAACTATTTTGCGGTCAGTCACTGGGTTACCCTATGAGGGTGAAGATCTTAACGGGCTTCAAGATAAGTTGAAGGACAATTTATCTGAAAAGAAGTTTCTTGTGATTTTAGACGATGTTTGAAATGAGAAGTATGAAGAATGGACTGCCCTCCTAAAGCCATTTGAAGTGGGGGCTAAGGGAAGCAAGATCATTGTCATGACGCACAACCATTTTGTTGTTTCCATAACAGGTGCTTCACCGTATCCTTTGAAGGAGTTGCCCCTTGATAATTGTACAAGCTTATTAGCCCATCATGCTGTGACAGCCTGATTTTTTAGAATTTGTTTTCGATTAAATAGATCGAGCATTTCATCGACACGCCGATAGTGCTATTCTCTGAGCTGATCACTCACGAGATAACTGGACTATCTGGGGAAGCAATTAAGGAATCTAAACGTAATAGAGTTGAGAATTCGACCAGGAATCGACTGCTTGACCGTGTTGATCTGCAAGGGTCATTACGGCACCGTAAAAAATCGATCAGAGACTGGAGATAGGTCGATTCAATTGAGATATGTGGTTAGTGCATGGGTGATTCCACCTAATTGCAAAATTCTTGTCGAACGGCACTAGATCGATTTTTCTGTCATTTCTGTACCCGGTGTCCGTAATTGAAACCTCAAGATTTTCACGATAACCGAGGGTCGCCAATGTGTCGAAGATGTACATTGTGACTTGAGATAAATCGATCATGGGTCAATTGCACTAAAAATTCCTAAAAGCTACCTGATAGACTAGGTCACACAAAAATCGCATCGTAGTGAAATTAACCGCGAATTTGAACCCGATTATAGAAATTGAAATTTGTGTCGTGTCACGATTTATTTTTGGAACGTCGACTCATCCTCCGAAGATTTTTCGGAGATTCCGAGATTTTTACGGAAAATCGTTCGGACGTTGCGGAAAAATTAGCGGAAATTCGGATGGGTTCAATTGAAGGGAATTTGAACTTCCAAGCTGAGCCTTTGGGTATTGAGCACTTGCAGAAAATGGTACGGGATTTTTCTTCATCGAAATTGGACCTCAATTGAAGAAATTGAGTGAAGAATTGAAGTTAAATTGGTGAAATTCGGAGCTATGGGAGGGCTGCATATTCTTGGCTTCAAATTGGAATTTTGGTGGATAATTTGCAAGATTTAATTAAGGGACATAAGAGGATAATTATGAAAACTTTAGGGGACAAGGTTTGAATGCAATTGGATAATATCTTTGACTTCAAGCCCTCCAAGCTTGCTGAGCACACCACTAGCTACTTCCCATCTCCACGACCCCTCTCCATTTGCTTTCGTTTTCATTTTCCCTACCCGCTTGCTTCTGTTCTCATTTTCCTCTGTATCTTCATCCACCGAACCAGCCTCCTTGCTGCCATTTGTCCAACGTCCAACCTCCATGGGTCAAAGTTCTTCAAGCAAAATTGTGGCGTTGACTCCTTGAAGCCCACAAACCACCGAAGAAATCCACCGAAGACACCAGCAACTTCGGTCTTCACGTTTGTAGCTCGTGCTCGTGCTTCTCCACGTCTTCTCCATCGAACCGAATTTCCCTGCAGCCTTCCTCCACGCGGCCACGAATTTCAGCTGCCGCGTCCAGTCGATCCAACAACAAACCGAAGCCCCGCGTTGACGCTAGCTTCTTCGACTCCTTCGCTGCTCCCTCGTCCAGCATCAATTCGACCGAAGCAGCTCAGCCACACGTGCGTTCAACTAGTTCAGCCCATCTGCAGAGGCATTCCAGCCCAATTCGGTCTTTCCTTCGGCCCAGCAAAGTCCATCAACAGCCCTTCTCAGCCTGTGAATTTCAGTCCAGAAAGTTCATAGCAGCCTAGCCCAGATTTACAGCCCATCCTCAGCCCATTCCCAGCTCACTTGAAGCCCAAGAAGCAGGCCCAAGGCCAGACTAAGCCCAGCATTTTGTTGTGGGATTGCAAGGCCTATTGGGCCCGGCCCAAGTGTCCGTTGACGCCGTCGAAAATTCAAGTTTCGGTCGCCGTCGCGGTGAACCGGTTTCCGCAATAAACTAGTGAGTTTATGCACTAAACTCTTCTTAGTAGGCTAATGACGTCTAAGGGGTGTTTAAATTTATTTAAGTGTAATTAGTTTAATTATTAGTTTATTTAGTTAAATTAGGTTAGTTAGATTAGTTAATTAGGTGGTTAGAGATTTTAGTTAGTTAGATTAGTATGTTGTTATGTAGCTAGGATGTTTAGAATAATTTATTTAGCTCAATAGGTGGTTAGATTAGAATTATTTAGCCTAAGTTAGCATTTTTAATATTTAATGTATTTATTTAATTAATTTTAGAAATTATTTAATTACTAAATATTTTCCGGAAACTAGACCGGAATAGTCGGTGACCGAAATTTTGTGCTGGTTGCAATGGTGTGGTTAATTTCTGCAATTGGATGTTAAATTGTGAAAATTGAGTGCTGATTGGATTTTTGGACATTTATTCAAAAAATTTATAAAATTTGTTATTTATTCATAAAATCACGGGTGTCGGGTTTTAACACCGAAAATGGATTTTAAGTACTATATCAAATAGTGGGGTTTGAAAAAGATAGGTATCAATCTTCTAGTTCGAATTGACCGTGTACTCACACACGACTATTTTCGGGATGTTTTTTCATATGAAGAAAACAGGCCAGGATCACCAATTTAATGGAGGCATTTGAATGCAATACACAGTGCCTTAGGCCGAAATTGAATGGTCATGTGCTGATTAAGAGAACCCGTCCCCGAATTGTATCGGATCGACGTTACCCTATATGGGATACCCACTTAGTGGGATTTGGGTCGCAGTAGATTCTGGACCTATACTCCTTCAGGAAAGTCGTCTGAGAGACGTAAACGTGCTCAATGGGGTGAGGCGATGCATGGCTACGCTAGTAGACTGCTAAACTTCTAGTAGGCCGTACCTTAGAACGGGCGTAATTATCAATTGGAACGCGTTTTGAGTGAATTAAATGTGCCGGATTATGGGAGAAAATTGTGTGATGTAGTATGGAACGTGTCATAACGATTTGGCCTTATAATCAGGACCCCTGTGAATTATTGAGTTAAGTAATGCATTTGAATTGTTGTGTGCATCAATTTTATGCATATTGTGTACGAACTGTACTGACCTACAGGGTGGAACTGAGGCGAGGTAAGTCCTCTATGCCAAATGCGTGATTGTGTGGTTAGGACGCCTCTAGGCGTCTTACCCTCCTAATCGGGGTTTAGAGCGTGAACTTGCTGAGATATTGTCTCACTAGTTATTGTATAACCATTCTCAGGTCCCTAGATGGTGGTCGTGGAAGATTGAGGCCTCGAAGTTTGAGGAAGTGGTGTGACATCCTGAAATTCGAGCCCTATAAGGGATGAATGAATGTGAATTTCGTCAATGCATCGTTGGTTAATCTCACTCGGAATTGATCACTCCCGAGATACGACCTTGAGGGAAAGGCTAATGAGGACAGAACTCGTGCGACTAAAGGACTCGACCTGGGAAAACGACTTGATCGTGAGACTTACGTGAGGACGATCCTGTAGATAGACAGGCCGATTTCAAGGACGACTAGAAGTTGATTCGTGGATAGAACATAATGGAACAACGGGTGATTCCGTTTACCGTTATCGAACCCGCGAACGACCCTATGTCGATCCTCAGTGATCGTGTACTTTGAAATAAGAATCTATCCTCCGTAATATCATGCAGTCAAGGACGTCCATGCGTCGAGATGTCTTGAACGTGGTTTGGCACGAGTCGGTTACGCGTGAATCCTCGGAGCCACCTGTCAGTTTGAGTTGTGACCGAAATGGCATTAGGCGAAATTGACATGGCTTGAGGACTAAAGATTGAGCTTTGAATTATTGGGAATGTCCGGGACAAACATTAGATGAAGGCTTCAACAATGCGATCGACGAGCCGGTGAAGCCGAGCAATTGAAAAAGGGATTTTCGGATCGAGGAAGCAAGCCCGTGAGGAAGTGGGCCGAGCCAAGCCGGTGTGGGCCTTAGGCCCAAGATGGGACAGCCACCATAATGGGCTTAAGTCAAGCAAATGAGCTCATTGGGCTAAACCAACTATTCCTTCTTCTAAGCCCTTTAATAAACCTTAAGCCCATTTGAGCCCAATCAAGCCCAACCAATTCCCGAGCCCGTTCCTATTCATTTCTAAGCCCATTTCTTGGGCCCAGCCTTCATTTTCAGCCCAAGGACAGAATGGTAATTGTGCAATGTGAAATGACCAAAATACCCCTAGTTGTAGGGAGAAAAAGGCTAGAGAAGAGAGAGAATGTGATGTCATCTTGCATGGGAACTTGAAGCAGCCATTTAATGGCTTTAATGAGGAGTGCAACAGCTCTCCCATCACCCTCTCTCTCCCTCATTCGGTCTCCATCTCGAACGGAGCTCTCTCTCTCCTCGTTTTCCCTCTCCTTCAGTTTCTGCTCCAGCTGACCCTTCAGTGAAGAATCGAGTCAAAAGTGGTCTTCCCGGATGAATCAGAGAACGAGCCACCTATCACCGTGACCGGGAGAGACAGAGCGTTCCAAAGACCCTGATTTCGTCCCGAACGGAGCCGTCGTCCGTCCTGTACGGCCGTCTCAAGCCGCCGGTCGCCGGTCCGTCGGTCCGCCTGCAGCCTGGACTGTTTCGACTTTGCAGCCCGTTTTCTTCCATTCCAGCCATTCCTCCGCCCATCCTAACCTCCAGCAAGACCCCCAAGACCCCCGGGAGCCTCCGGTTGTCGAGCAACCCCCTCGCCGGAGCTCCGGCCAAGCCGTTCAACTCAGTTTCTCCTCCGGCAGGGCTGTTTTTCAGTGTTTTCAGTGGGAGTCTGAGCTGTGGTTGCTGTGTTGAGCTTGGGACTCCCTTGGATCGTCGTGGTAGAGGTTCTGGTGCGTAGCCACCATCGTCGCCGCCGCGTCCGTGTCGCCGGCCCGCTTAACGGGTGAGTTTAGCTCCTAATCCCTATTTAGTGCCTAAACTTGCTTAGGGTTGGTTAGTTAGTGTTAATCTTGGTTTAAGGGGTTTAATTAAGTTGTATTAGCCCTAAGATAGGTGGTTAGATAGATGGTTAAGATTAGCTTAGCTTAATCTTGCTTAATTAGCTTAATGATGCTTATGTGGTTAATTAAGCATGTTTATCTTAATTGATTGATTTCCTTAATTTGATTGTTGTTTTAATGATTTCTGAGTTTAATTTATCATTTATTAAATTCTGAAAATTTACTGTTCACTCGACACTATTCACGAGCTACTGTTCACGAGTTACTGTTCACGAGCACTGTTCACAAACCACTGTTCACCCGAGATTGAAATGTGTTTAATTTCATGTGTGTTTAATTCTATGAAGTGATTGGATGTGTTATTGCATAAACATCCGCATGAATTGAGTGACGATCTGTGCAATTATGTGATGATTGTGAAGTTTTGGTATTTAACTTGAAAATACCCAGTGTTAGCTTCTAGCACCGTGATTGGTTTGTATGGCCAGTTTGAATTGATTGGATTGATTGATTGATTTAATTGAAGTATGGATTAGTTTATTATTGAATTATTAGCTTTTGAGAGCTATTATATCGATTCTGACTTTGGTGAGTTACTATATCGATTCTGACTTTGGTGAGCTATTATATCGATTCTGACTTTGGTGAGCTATCTATCTGCTACAGCTTTGGTGAGCTATCTATCTGCTACAGCTTTGGCGAGCTACTATCTATCTATACAGCTTGTGCGAGCTATTATCTATCTATACAGCTTGTGCGAGCTACTATCTATCTATACAAACTTTGGCGAGCTACCGTCTAATTATAGTGCGGCTTTGGAGAGCATATGTCATATTGACGAATGAATTGATAGACGGTAATGAATGATATATAGTACTTGAATGATAGATAGTATGAAAGGATAGATAGTATGAATTGATAGATGGTGTCAATCGTATGGTATCAATTGGATTGATTGAATTGATGGACTCGTGTGATCGATTGATATGTGATGAGTGGCGCACTATGGTGCAAGAACGCATGAGAATCATTGCATTGTTGATTCCGGTCATGCATGAGTGAATCACATCGTTTATGGCACACACGCATGAATCAATAACGTGCAGAGTGTGACAATGGCCAGGTGAGATCGCTTGTGATGCGACTCGTATGTGATTGATGTTTATCATATTTTATCCATAGATTGGGAAAAAAATTCTTACGAATAGGTTTTTTGAATGATTAACAAATATGTATGCATTCGTTCATAGAAAATGGGATCAACCCCCATAGCCGAGCCAGAAAAAAAAATAGATTAGATAGAAATAAAAAGAAAGGAAAAGGAATACTTTTTATTTGAAGTATGACCCCATCCTACCAATATGTAGGGTAGTGGAATCAAATTGATTCGACTTCAAACATTGGACTCTGTTTCAATTAAGGGGGTCATGGAAAGAACAGGTTCAAAATCACGATCAATTCCCTTTTCAAATCCTGCTGCGTGAAATGTATCATCTAATGGCCATGTGCATTGCGTGTATCGTGCTGAATTATAACGTGCAGGGTATGGCATACCAGGTAAGGTTGTATGCGAATCGATTGTTGGTTGTTGCTTGTGGTGGGGTAGTTACGGATAGATACCCTGGGTTGAGTTGGTGTACTAACCGGGGCTTAGGGGTGTAACTCGCTGAGATTTATATCTCACTTTGGTTATTGAATAACCACTTTCGGTCCCTAGTGTGAAGAACCCGGAGCTTGAAGCGAAAGGGTCGGGGAGCATGGGTGGCTCGATAGTTCTTTATGAGACAGACCTTTTGTATAAGCTTGAGGTGTTTATGAAAGCGTATTTGATTTGAATTTGGTTGTCCCGCTTTTCTATCCCATATATGTTGTTGTCGGGGATTAGTTAATTCGCTTCCGCATGTGCAATAAAATGAAAAGGGTCGGCGACGAGTCCTGGGAACGTCGCAAAATTCTATCGACCACCGAGGGATGTGCGCGTGCTCGAGGTTCGGGGCGTGACAAGTGGAGTGGGAGGGATCGGCGGATGTGTCCTATTAGTATGTCGTAGGACAACCTCTTTTGAGAGTCAACCTTTTTGTAGGCTGTCGACTAGAATCGTTTTGTAACTGAACCTTGTTGTTTAGAAAAGTGATGTTGTGAACTTGTTGTCATGCTTTTCTATCCCGAGATGGTTATTGTCAGGGGATTTATTATTCGCTTCCGCATGTGCAATAAAAAGAAAGGGTCGGCGACTCGTCCTAGGAAGTCGCAAAATTTTATCAACCAGAGAGGGATGGGCACACGCTCGGGGTTCGGGGTGTGACATCCCCATTTAGTGGTATTAGAGCAAAGTTTGTGTTTGGAGTGATAAGGTGCAATGGGTTCATGGGATAGTTAGTAGGAATGACCTCTATTTTATGCCGGTGCATGTGATTGATAGCTGATTGGTAAATTGTTTGTGGGATCACTCAGTTTCTAATTCTGTATGGAATTGGGAACAAATTTTGTAAAAAGTCTGCATTATGAGTGATCAGGAGCGGAGGACTCCTAGAAGGCATACCACCGAACCTGTTGCTCCAGGTAGAATGCTGATATGGGTCGGTGCCCAAGGAGGTCGTGGTCGAGGTAGAGCGCAGGTTTAGGCTAGCGCAAGTGAGAGAGTACCGCCACAGGTCGGTATTAGTGTAGCAGCACCAAGCGATCCTAGGTTTGACGGGATCGTTCAGGCGCTAGTGACTCTTGGGAACCTACTAGGCCAGCAAGCACAGGATCGAGCAGCCGCTGTTGCCGCCGTCACTACCGCTGCCAGTGCAATAACCAATGTTGATGTCACCCCTACTGAGGCCCAATCTGGAGTGGTAATAGGGGAGCAAGCTACCGCATCTAAGTCAAGATTCAGTTCCAGCAGAGGAGATAACCGACTGGAGAAGAGACCAATGTCAGAAGAAAGGTATCCTATTCCGCCCAGCAAGAAGGGTGGGATTGGAAAGTCAGTGCGGAGCCAGAATGTCGTGTGTCACTTCTGCGGAAGACAACATGGACCAGCCCCGTGTCATTTTCGGACGGGTGCTTGTTTTGTGTGTGACCAGCAGGGTCACCTGTCCAAAAATTGTCCGCTCAGGCAGATGGGACCACAACTGCCGCCGCCGCCACCGATGGAACAGAACAGAAAGGATGCGCCAAAAGACACACAGTGGGGTACTTGGATTATGTCTCCGGTACAAGAAAGGGTGCGTACTGTCACCCGACATGAGGCGGAGGACTCACTAGATTGGTGCCGAAGTTGTAAAAGGGAGCATGACCAACCCAGTGTCCAAGAATAATGGGAGCGTGCTATGGATATGGCCAGCCCGGCCATCAGGTGAGGAATTGTCCGCGTAGATCCAAGAGAGCATAAGCATTGTTACTGCAGATGGACGCCGCTAGGATGACGAAAAGGACAGGAATGAACTGAAGGATGCACCGATCATAGGAAGAATGTTTTTGGGGTGATTTTATCAGAGTGGCGCAGCAGAATGTTGGTTAAGTTTGGAGGACTTCAGTTGTTGTAATAAAGTCGTAGAAAGGAGAATCACGGACTAAAGTTGTACTTGATTAGCTTGCTTATGTATAACCTTGTTGTCATATATGAAAAGGTTGGGCTCGAGGAGTTTTTTGTTGTAATGACTTCTTGTCATAATATAATATAGTTTGACCCGTTAACGGATAAAAGTTTGAATTTATCGAAAGTCGAGGAGGACCTTCGATCCCTTTTAATTTTGTCGATTGAGGCAACCCGTTTGTTAGACGGGGGTTGCCAAGGCTGCTTGGCAATGGTCGTGGATACGACAGTTGAAGAATAGAGGATCGAGGACATTGTAGTAGTGCAAAAGTTTCCATACGTATTTCTAAAGGAATTGTCAAGTCTGCCGCCAAAGAGAGAGATTGAATTCGTGATTGAGTTAGCCTCCGGGACAGAGCCAATCTCTAAGGCTCCTTACTGGATGGCTTTGTCAGAGCTGAAAGAACTGAAGGTGCAGATGCAGGAATTGTTGGATGAGGGATTCATACGTCCCAGTGCATCACCTTGGGGAGCACTAGTTTTATTCGTGAAAAAGAAAGATGGTTCGTTGCGTCTATGCATCCACTATCGCCAACTCAATCAGGTGACGATCAAGAACAAGTATCCATTGCTGAGGATTGACGACTTGTTTGATCAGTTGCAAGGAGTGTCGGTATTTTCTAAAATCGGCCTGAGGATGGGATATAATCAGCTGAGGATCAGGAAGGAAGACATTCCAAAGTCGGCGTTTCGTACCCGATATGGTCATTATGAATTCACGGTCATGCCGTTTGGTCTGACGAATGCCCCGGCTGCTTTTATGGACCTAATGAACCGAGTTTTCAAGGAATATTTGGATCAGTTCGTGATCGTGTTCATCGACGATATCCTAGTATACTCAAGAAGTCCAGAAGAGCATGAGAGTAATTTGAGATTGGTACTGCAGACTCTAAGGACTCATGAGTTGTATGCTAAGTTTAGCAAGTGCGAGTTTTGGTTGACTCGTGTTGCTTTCTTAGGTCACGTGATTTCGGGAGAAGGAATCTCTGTGGACCCTGCCAAGATCGAAGTAGTTATCAGTTGGCCAAGACCGACTACAGTGACAGAAATCAGAAGTTTTTTGAGTTTAGCAGGGTATTACAGATGGTTCATGGAAGGGTTTTCAGCGTTAGCTTCGCCTTTGACTCGCCTGCTGAAGAAGGAAGAGAAATTTGTGTGGACAGATAAGTGCGAGTGTAGTTTCCAAGAGCTTAAAGAAAAGCTTACTACCGCACATGTGCTGACCATACCATCTGGTCCTGGAGGATACGAGATCTACAGTGATGCGTCATTCAGAGGACTGGGTTGCATGTTGATGCAGCATGGCAAGGTTGTTGCATACGCATCCTGTCAGTTGAGACCTCACGAGTTGAACTACCCGACGCATGACTTAGAACTCGCCGCGATCATTTTCGCTTTGAAGATTTGGAGACATTATTTGTGTGGAGAAAGATTCCAGATCTTCACTGACCATCAAAGTCTCAAGTATTTATTCTCTCAGAAGGAGTTGAATATGAGGCAGCGTCGCTGGATAGAACTCTTGAAGGACTATGATTGTGATATCTTGTATCACCCCGGAAAAGCAAACAAAGTCGTAGATGCACTGAGTCGAAAGTCCTCAGTTGCTCAGATGGTACTCAAGGAATGGACTTTGATCGAGAAGGCTAGAGATTCGGTTTTCAAATTTGAGGTAGGCCACCTTTCAAATCCTATGGCCACCCTCAGAATTGAGCCGGAAGTTCAGATCAAGATCAAGACGCTTCAATCGACAGATCCGGATGTATAGAAGATCCTGCAAGAGGATACCGATAAGAGAAAAGCTGGCTTTCAGATTTCTAAGGACGGAACACTGAGGTTCCGAGGACGATTGTGTGTACCTGACGATGCAGAGCTTAGAGAAGAAATCTTATCAGAAGCTCATCGTAGTAGTTACAACATTCATCCTGACAGTACAAAAATGTATCAGAATCTGCATCAACACTATCGGTGGTCCAGTATGAAGGCTGATATCGCCAAGCATGTCACCAAGTGTCTGACATGTTAGCAAGTAAAGGCACAGCATTGTAAGCCGGGAGGATTTCTACAACCTCTTGAGATTCCCAAATGGAAATGGGAACATATCACAATGGATTTTGTGATAGGATTACCGAGGAGTCAGAGAGGTAATGACTCTATTTGGGTAGTGGTCGACAGACTGATGAAGTCGGCTCACTTCATTGTAGTTCGGAAGGACTTTGATTTGGATAAGCACGCAGAGCTGTACGTGCGACAAATTGTTCGTCTCCATGGAGTGCCGGTGACGATTACATTAGACCGAGACCCGAGGTTTACAGCTGCCTTTTGGAAAAGTCTACAGAGTGCATTAGGAACGAAGCTACAGTATAGTACGGCATATCATCCTCAGATAGATGGCTAGTCTGAGAGGACGATTCAAACCCTCGAAGACATGCTGCGAGCTTGCGTGTTGGATTTTAAGGGAAGCTGGGAGGAACAGCTTCACCTTGTCGAGTTTGCCTACAACAACAGCTACCAGTAGAGCATTCAGATGGCTCATTTTGAAACGTTGTATGGCAAAGCATGCAGAACTCCAGTATGTTGGGATGAAGTCAGGGAAAGAAAAATCATAGGCCCAGAGTTGGTTTAGCAGTCAATGGATGCAGTTGCCGTTATCAGAGACAGATTAAAGACCCCTCAAAGCTGCCAGAAAAGCTACGCAGATAAGTGCCAAAGACCATTGAAATTTCAAGTTGGTGATCACGTTTTTCTAAAAGTGTCACTAATGAGGGATACTTCGCACTTTGGTAAGAAAGGAAAACTGAGTCCGAGGTACGTAGGTCCATTTGAGATTCTTGAAAGAATCGGAATCCTAGCATATCGTCTACATGACGTCTTTCACGTGTTGATGTTGAGGAAGTATGAGCCTGACCTGACCCACGTACTCAATTTTGAGGAATTGGACGTGGACAACAGAGTGTTGTACGTTGAAAGCCCGATTCAGATTGTGGATCGCAAGGAGCAGGTCCTGCGCACCAAGACCATCCTATTGGTCAAAGTGGTCTGGCAACACCACAGCACAAAATGAGCAACCTGGGAAACTGAAGAATCGATGAGACGACTGTATCCCCACCTTTTTGTTTAAAGATTTGTATGGTTTAAATTTCGAGGATGAAATTTTTATAAGAGGGGAAGAGTTGTGACAGCCTGAATTTTCAGAATTTGTTTTCAATTAAATAGATCGGGCATTTCATCGACGCGCCGATAGTGCTATTCTCTGAGCTGATCACTCACGAGTTGAGAATCTATACACAATAGAGTTGAGAATTCGACCAGTAATCGACTGCTCGACCGTGTTGATCTGCAAGGGTCATTACGGCACCGTCAAAAATCGATCAGAGACCAGAGATATGATGATTTGATTGAGATATGTGGTTAGTGCGTCGGTGATTCCACCTAATTGCAAAATTCTTGTCGAACGGCACTAAACCGATTTTTCTATCATTTTTGTACCCGGTGTCCGTAATTGAAACCTCGAGATTTTCACGACAACCGAGGGTCGCCAATGTGTCGAAGATGTACATTGTGACTCGAGATAAATCGATCACGAGTCAATTGCACTAAAAATTCCTAAAAGCTACCCGGTAGATTAGGTCACACAAAAATCGAATCGGAGTGAAATTAACCGCGAATTTGAATCCGATTTTAGAAATTGAAAGTTCTATCGTGTCACGATTTATTTTTGGAACGTCGACTCATCCTCCGAAGATTTTTCGGAGATTCCGAGATTTTTACGGAAAATCATTTGAACGTTGCGGAAAAATTCGCGGAAATTCGGATGGGCTCAATTAAAGGGAATTTGGACTTCCAAGCCGGCCTTTGGGTATTGAGCACTTGCAGAAAATGGTACGGGATTTTTCTTCGTCGAAATTGGATCTCAATTGAAGAAATTGAGTGAAGACTTGAAGTTGAATTGGTGAAATTCGGAGCTATGGGAGGGCTTCATATTCTTGGCTTCAAATTGGAATTTTGGTGGATAATTTGCAAGATTTAATTAAGGGACATAAGAAGATAATTATGAAAACTTTAGAGGACAAGGTTTTAATGCAATTGGATAATATCTTTGACTTGAAGCCCTCCAAGCTTGCTGAGCACACCACCAGCTGCTTCCCATCTCCTCGACCCCTCTCCGTTTGCTTTCGTTTTCGTTTTCGCTGCCCGCTTGCTTCTGTTCTCATTTTCCTCTGTATCTTCATCCACCGAACCACCCTCCTTGCTGTCATTTGTCCAACGTCCAGCCTCCATGGGTCAAAGTTCTTCAAGAAAAATTGTGGCGTTGACTCCTTGAAGCCCATAAACCACCGAAGACACCAGCAGCTTCGGTCTTCACGTCTGCAGCTCGTGCTCGTGCTTCTCCACGTCTTCTCCATCGAACCAAATTTCCCTGCAGCCTTCCTCCACACGGTCACGAATTTCATCTGCCGCGTCCAGTCAATCCAACAACAAACCGAAGCCCCGCGTTGACGCTAGCTTCTTCGACTCCTTCGCTGCTCCCTCGTCCAGCATCAATTCAACCGAAGCAGCTCAGCCACACGTGCGTTCAACTAGTTCAGCCCATCTGCAGAGGCATTCCAGCCCAGTTCGGTCTTTCCTTCGGCCTAGCAAAGTCCATCAACAACCCCTCTCAGCCCGTGAATTTCAGTACAGAATGTTCGCAGCAGCCCAGCCTAGATTTACAGCCCATCCTAAGCCCATTCCCAGCTCACTTGAAGCCCAAGAAGCAGGCCCAAGCCCAGACCAAGCCCAGCATTTTGCTGTAGGCTTGCAAGGCCTATTGGGCCCAGCCCAAGTGTCCGTCGACGCTGTTGAAAATATTTCCAAAGGACTATGAAATTGAGAGGCATGAACTAGTACTCTTATGGATAGTAGAGGGATTTTTAGATGGACGAAAAGCAAAGGAGAATATCTTGAGCTTAGGATGGAATTACTTTGATGAGTTAGTATCCAGATCCTTTTTGCAACAATCCAATGTTAACACATCGAAGTTTTTGATGCATGATCTTTTGAATGACCTAGCAAAATCGATTGCGGGTGGAATGTGCTTTACTTCTAGGGAGCCTCAACTGGTGGTTGATGAAGATGACGCCTCTCTTGATAAGAAAGCTCTTTATGCATCATTCATCTCATCATGGTATGTTACATCAAGATGCTTGAGAGCATATGATGGAATGAAGGTACTAAGAAGTTTAATGGTATTGCGTGATGGAATTGGTGGGGGCTCAAGAAAATTCTCTATCTCCAACAAGGTGCTGTATGACTTGCAAACAAAATTGAAGTACTTGAAGGTCTCATTATGCTATTGTTCCATCATAGAGGTACTGGAATGTGTTAGTGATTTAAATCATCTTCGATATCTCAATTTCTCTTATATTGATATTGAAAGGCTACCTAAGTCAATTGATGCCTTGTGCAAATTACAAGTTTTGATCTTGAGAGGTTGTCAAAAGCTTTCTATGTTGCCTCCAGGTATCACAAAATTGGTCAGTTTACAATTTCTTGACCTTAGAGATACATCGAGTCTAAAAAAGATGCCATTGGGTATTGGTAATTTGAAAAATATAATTATCTTGTCTAAGTTTCTGGTAGAACCAGAGAAAGGGTCAAAGTTAAAGGAGTTAAAGAACTTGCAACATCTTCAAGAAGAATTATTCATATCTGAATTGCAGAAGGTGGAAGAAGTTAGAGATGCAATTGATGCTAATTTGTTTAGAAAGCAAGGCCTTAGCAACTTATTCTTGTCTTGGAATAAAAATTTTGAAAATTTCCGGAATATAGAGCACGAAGCACGGGTTCTTCACTCCCTGCGACCTCATACTAATCTTGAAAGTCTCACTCTCTCATATTATGGTGGTGGAATATTTCCATTGTGGTTAGATGGTCCATCCTATTCTAAGATAGTGTCTTTGTGCTTGCATGGTTGTCCTAATGTTAGATCGCTGCCATCACTTGGATAGCTCCCTTCACTCAAAGAATTATCTATTGAAGGTCTGCGTGTAGTAAGCATGATAGGCTTTGAATTTTGCAGGACTAAAAGGCCTTTCCCATCCTTAACAACCTTGAAGTTTGAAGAGATGTTGGCATGGAAAAATTGGTCTCTTTATGTGAGAAGAAGAAGTACCATTCTCCTGTCTTCAGCATCTTGTTGTCCGAAGATGTCTAGAGTTGAGGGGGACATTGCCTTGTCAACTTGATCATCTCATAAAGCTAGAAATTCATTCATGCTCGCATTTGAATAACTCAACCAGTGTCGTTCATCTTCCATCTCTTTGTGATTTACACCTTGGGGATTGTAACAAGGAGATCTTAAAGAGCTTGGTCAACCTAACTTCCTTAACCATTCTCAAAATTGAGAATCTTGCGGAGCTCATATGCTTTGGTAAGGGGTTTATGAGCCGCTTGGTCAAGCTAAATGAGCTTCATATAAGAAGTTGTGACAAGCTAACATACTTGTGGCAAGATGGAGATGAAACGCGAAATCTTATTTGCCTCCAGGAATAAGCCATTAGAAGTTGTCCTCAATTCACATCTTTTGTGGCTGGAGAAGGAGAGATTTTAAAGATCGTGGTCAACATACCTTCTTTAACCATTCTCAAAATTCAACATCTACCAAAGCTTGTTTGCTTTGATCATGGGTTTATGAGTCGCATGGTCAAGCTAAAGGAGCTTGAAATAGTAAGTTGTGACAAGTTAACATACTTATGGCAAGATGGAAATGAAACTCAAAATCTTACTTGCCTCCAAAGATTAGCCATCGAAAGCTGTCCTCAATTCACATCTTTTGTGGGTGGAGAAGGAGAGATAGAGTTGCCCTGCAACCTTGAAAAGATGGAATTAAAGAATTGCACGAGTTTAGAAAAGCTTCCAAGCAAGATGCACACACTTAGAGATTCGAGCATTCGGAATTGTCCAAAAATCATGGGACAAACCATTCCTCTAGATGACCTTAGCAGCAATAACCTAATTTCACACCTTGAATCTTTGAAGATAAGTAAATGTGATTCTGTGACATTCTTTCCGGTTGCCAAGGCTAGACTTGCTGCTTTGAAGACACTTCATATTTCGGTGTGCGCGGGAGTGGAGTCGCTGGAAGAGATCATTGTAGAATCGTTGAAATATTTGGATTTTGCTACTTGTATGAAACTAGGAAGCCTACCCCAGTGCCTTCATACGCTCTCCCATCTCACTAAATTGGAAATATGGAACTGTCCAACATTGGACATAGAGGACTTCCCTCCCCTTCCCATCACCTCGTCGAGGCTTACGCTTTGCAAGTGTCCAAAGATAAAGTTTCTACCAAATCAATGGCATAATCTGACATCCCTCCATTTGCTACAAATTTGGTATTGCCAAAATATTAAATGCTTCCCCGAAGGAGGATTGCCTCCTAATTTACGGAGCCTTGAAATTTTAGGGTGCGAGAAATTGAAGTCCCTAGTGAGAGAATGGGGCTTACACCTATTGACATCCCTTGAGTTGCTCCAAATTGACTTTGGCAAGGGATAAGAGGGAGAGAAGGGGTGGTTTCCTTGGGAGGACGAGGATTGTGACACCCTGATTTTTGACCCTGTTTCGACTAAATGAAATAGGCTTTTCATCGACGCGCCTATAGTCTTTTTCTCTGAGTTGGCCACTCACAAGATAACTAATCTATCAGGTGAAGCCATTAAGGAATATAAATGCGACCGACTTGAGAATTCGATCAGAAATCGATTGCTCTACCGTGCTAATCTGCAAGGATCAATACGGTACCGTTAAAATCGATTAGAAACAGGAGATAGGTCGATTTGATAGAATTGCGTAATTAAATTGTGGGTGATTCCACCTAATTGCAAAATTCGCGTCGAACGGCACTAAACCGATTTTTCAGTTGATTCTGTACCCTATGCCCGTAATTGAAACCTTGAGATTTTCACGACAACCAAGAGTCACCAATGAGTCGAAGACGCACAAACGTGGATTAAAAATTTTCAACCACGGGTCAAATGCGATAAAATTCCTAAAAGCTACCCGGTAGGTTAGGTCACGCTAAAATCGCGTCCGATTGAAATTAACCACGAAATTGAACCCGGTTTCAGGAATCGAAAGTTGCAGCGTGTCACGATTTATTTTTGAAACGTCGACTCATCCTTTGAAGAATTTTTGGCGAGCCCGGAATTTTGGAGGAAAATTGGAATTGGGCAATTTAAATTCAAGAAATTCGGATGGCCATTTTTTAGTGCATTTTTGGCCTTCAAGTTGGATCAAATGGTGAGGGAAATTGTGAAAAGTGGTGTGGGTTGCCTCCTCAGCAAATTTGGCCATTAAATGGAGGTTAATTGGAGTGAATTGGTGTGAAATTGAAGATGGTATTGGTGAAATTCGTGGGCTGGGGGGGGGGGGCTGCAACATTTGGGCTCCATCCTTGGCTTGCTTGGGAAGATTGGGAGGGGAAAATGGCTGCTGGATATGGCTGTAGCTTGTGGGGCCTTGCACTTGAGTAATTGAGATATTTAATCATCTTTAGGCTTCTTGTCCCCCTTCCACCACCAGCAGCTTCTTCTTCTTCCTTCTGCTCCCTCAAGACTTCATTTTCCCCTCTGCTCAGCCCTCCTCACCTGCCGCATTCCAGCCACCACCCCTGCAAGCCAAGCCAGCCACCGCCAGGCCTCATGCCGCCCATCCAAGCCATCGCCAGATCGCCCAAGCTGCTCGTTGACCGCCCGTCCTCGAGCCGCGAGGCTGCCCTTGTTCGCGACTCCAACCAGCTTGTGCCAGCCCCGCTGTCCCTACCGTTCCATCTAGCCATCAGCCCCTCACCACCCTGTTTGTCCCTCTGTGTCCAGCTTCCTCCGCCGGACCAGCTAGCTCAAGCCCGGCCTATTCCAGCCCCTTAACTCCCTTGGACCAGCCCAAAATAGAATCGAGCTCACAACTTGGGCTGTGAGCTTTGTGGGCCATTTTCGGGCCCTTCCAAACCTCTTAGGTGTCGCCGTAGACTCGAGTTGTGTTCGCCATCGCGCCGGTGTCGCCATGAATCGGCTTATTCGCTAATCTAGTGAGTTTGCCTCCTAATCTGTAATTAGGAGGCTAATTACTCTTAAAGGTGGATTAGATTAGGCTAAACGAGGTTAGTGTAATTTAGTTAGATTATTTAGTTAATTAGATTAGTTAGATAGGCCAATTATGAGGTTAGTTATCTTAATTAGTTAGTTTGGTTAGATTAGATGTTGCTAGATTGTTTAGATTAATTTAATTAGTTCAATTAGGTGGTTAGATTATCTTAGGTAGATTAATTAGTGATTTAATTTAATTATTTTACAATTTATTTATTTAAATGCAATTTATTTAATTATTTATTAAATAACGTAAATTATACCGGGATAGCCGGTTGCTAGAATTTCGTGCTGATCATCATAGTGTAGTTGGTTTGTGCAATTGAGTGCTAAATTGCACAATTAGATGCTGAGTGTTGATTTTTGAATTATTATTTAAAAAATATGGAATTTTGGTATTTAATTAGAAAAATACAGGGTGTCGATTTTTTACGTTGAAAATGTTTTTAGTACCATATAAAATCGTGGAATTTTAAAATGAAGGGATACCACGCTTTATGGTTCAATATGACCGTGTGTCCACGCATAATTATTTTACCGGGTGTTTTTAATATGAAGAAAAATAGGCTAAGTACATTATTTAAAATTGAGGCATTTGAGTGCAAAGCATGATGTCCTTGGCCGAAATTGGATGTGCGTGTAATCGCTATGAGAACCCGTCACCCAAGGAAAGTCGGGTGGGCGATGTTCCTATATGGAATGCCCCACTTTAATGGATGCCGGATCGCGGTAGAGGCCAAACCGATGCTCTTTCAAGAATGCTGTCTAGAGGTAGACGTTGCCGTGCTCGATGGGGCAAGACGACGCCCGGCTATGCCGAAGGACTGCTAACTGTTGAGTTGGATTTGACCGTTGGGTCTTAATTAACCGGGACACGTGTGAATGAGTGAATTAGCTGCACCTGATTATGAGACAAAATTATATGGCACGGAATGGGACGTGTCATAACTGTTTGGCCTTATAATCGGGACCCCTGTGAGCATTTGATGATTGATGTGCAGTGTTCCAGTTGTTAAAGATGTTTGCTATATGTATATGTTAAATGAGCTGTACTGACGTGCAAGGAGGTGCTGAGGCGAGGTAAGTCTTGCATGATGTGTGCTTAGGCTGCCTTTAGGTGAATTATCTTCCTAATCGGGGTTTAGGGTGTAGACTCGCTGAGACATTGTTTCACCCCGTCGTGGTTTACAATTTTTTTTCAAGTCCTTAGATGGAGGCATGTCATATGCGATACGGGGTCCCGCAGATGATGGATTTTGAGTTCACCTATTTCCCTATTCCTGGGACCACCCTGACCCGGGAGTTGGTTGAGTCCACGGTCTGGATCGATGAGGGCCTACCCCAGTTGGTACCTCATCATTCATAGTGTGGTTCATCAGTTTTCTTCAAGGGGTCAGGAGGGTCCCCTTCTAGGTTTCGACAGGCTTCCCTCCCGTTGGGATCGGGGAGTGGGAAGCAGCACATCCCATGGATCTAGACACTCCTGATGGTGTCGTGGTGGACCCAGAGCCCATGGATGAGGAGTTCGAAGCTTAGAGGGCTTAGTAGTTCTTTTTTTTGAGATAGACCTCTTGTGTTTAAATTGTAGGTTGACCTAGCTGTTTATAAAGTGTTGTTTGTTTAACTTGGTTGTCCTGCTTTTCTATCCCATATTTGTTTGTTGTCTGGAGATTTTTAATTCACTTCCGCATGTGCAATAAAATGAATGAGTCGGTGACGCGTTCTGGGAACGTCGCAATTTAGTCGACCACCGAGGGATGTGCGTGCGCTTGAGGTTCGGGGCATGACAAGGATGCATGGAGTCTTCTCTTTCCTTCCTCTCTAATCAAACTTTACTTGAGAAATATGAGGAATGTGGAAAGTCTATCAAGTGGTCTTCGCAACCATCTCTCCTCTCTCCAACAGTTATGGATTAGAGATTGCCCGAAGTTGAGGTACTTGCCAAGGATGGCTTCCCTCCTTCCCTCTAAAATCTATACATATACAAATGCGAGATTCTGAAACTTTGATGCTCAAAACTCACTGGCGATTATTGGCCCCTCATCAAAGAGATCCTTATCGTCTACATTGATGGCATCCGGATCCAATGAATTGATTCTTCAATCTACAGTCAATTTTCTAGGTTTTGAGTAAGTTTTTGGTTTTGAAAGCATCAATATCGATTCTGCTTCCTCAATTTCAATTTTTTGTCCTTTTTCTTTCATTACTTAACAAAAAGACAAATGTCCCGAAAGTCCATAAATTAAATGTGTGTGCATTTTCCATTCTATATGCAAGATGGGACATTATAAATGTATCCAATCGTGATGTGCTATTTTATATTTTTTTTACCAAAATAATAAATTTAAATCTTAGCACTCGAATGACTTAGCTGCATGACTAACAGTTATATGATGCAACGCTAACTCCTATATATATATATATATATATATATATATATATATATATATATATATATATATAATGCGAGTAAACTAAGACTATCCGTGTGACATGATGTGTATTATATGATGTGAGAGCAGTTAACCCTAAGCCTACATGCAATCTTTATGAAATCCTAATGAAATCTATGTGCTTTCTAGATTAATATGCTCTAAATCTATATGCATCATGAAACTAACCACGCATGGCTCTAAATATGAAAACCCTAAAGTATAAGTAGCGTGTAATGACAATTGATAATCTTGTGATGTAAGGAAACGTACATTATATTTAAAATCCATCATTTTATTGATAACGTGCTATTTCAAAGTAATCGAATTTCAATTTAATCAAATCAATCTGGACAAAGTCACTAAAGACATCCGACCTTAGTGCCTAAAGTTTCGAAGGCCTAATAGACCTTGCTTAATATGGGGAAATAGTTTAATCATGATAACCTAAGGTCTTATCACCTAATAAAATGCAATTGAAATTATATATTAGAACTAAATATCAGCAAAAATCATACCAACCTTAAGCTTACCTTGATTAGGTTTAACCTGAGGACACCGAGCTCGTGGCAAAGAGGGGTATTTGCCAAGGGAGAACCACGTTGATGATGGCGATGGAATCGAGAAGTGAATCATATATAAGGTGTTGGAGAAACTTCTTTGATGTTTTGAAGATGACAAAACTTATCCAAAGTCTACTCTGAAGATTTCTAGACTTCTGTGTCAAAGTCTGAAGACTGCCAGACTTTAGTGTCAAAGTCCGTTCTACATCAGAAGTCTACCCACACTGATGAATTCCAGACTGAACGCGATGAAGAACGAAGATGAAGTCAGACTCCAGATTATCTTCATTTCTTCAAAGCTTTGGTTTATTACAAGATATACATGGCTTACTGGCTGGGTTCAACACCTACGAGTTTGGTTATCTTTGATGGAATCAATATTGATACAGCAAATCTCTTTGGAAGGCAAGTAATTTTGGAAAGAATCTACTTATGGAAACCAATATCCTGATTGTATGGGCGAACAGGATTGACGGGCTTTCAGCATAATCTTTAAACGGCTCGAAGATCTCCTTGATTGATTCTGTCCAACAGGATGATTGGAAGAATTCCTTTGGAAAGTGCCAACAGTCGAGAAGGCATGAATGAGTATTTAAAGAGACCTCTCTAGTCATTCGATAGCGTGCGTGAAAGAGAAATTCCAAAGTCTAAAGCTTCACAGTTTCTTGTTATTTCATATATTGTGCTTAAGTTTGTACTCAAAAGAGAGAGAGACTTACACTGTGATTTCGTGAGAGAACAATATGATAGGACTAGTACGAGCACCTAGAGGGGGGTGAATAGGTGATCAAAGAAGTTTTTGCAAAATGTAACAAGCTAAATTAAAAATCGAAGACAATAATAGACGTATGAAGCAGCGATGTAAAGTAAAGAAATTAGGGATAGAGAATCAAGACTCTAAATTTATAGTGGTTCGGCTTAGACCAAGCCTACGTCCACTCTCCCACACTAAAAGCCCACTGGCTGGATTTCACTAAGAATCAAAAGAGAATTTACAGTCTCACGTCCTTGATTCCACAGTGTAGAGACTCTACTACACTTCCTCAAGGTCTCACAGAAATTCAGTCTCTCTTTTGAGTACAAGTATAGTTCAACGAATGAGATTGCAAAAGAACAAGGAGATTCAGACTTTGAAATTTTTCTATCGGGGCACTCTTGAACAACTTGAACGTCTCCCTTAAATACTCCTTCATGCCTTCATTACCGTTGGCACCTTCCAAAGGAGTTCTTCCAATCAACCCGTTGGACAGAATCAATTAGGGAGATCTCGAGCTATTCAAGGAAAATGACGATAGCCCACCAATCATATTCACCCATACAATCAAGATCTAGGTTTCCATAAGTAGAACCTTCCAAGTGTGATTCGCTGATCAATTGAATATAAGTTACTCAATGTAATCAATACGAATAACAGATCTTGAAATGTTATTTCCAGCCGTGAGATCTTCCTTAACCATACGAACCAAATCCTTAAGGATAAGCTTGTCTTAATAAAACTTTTCTTCGTCGATCTGGAAACTATCAGTGAGGGCAGACTTTGAATATTGAGTCTAGAGGTCTTCAGACTTTGTCAATAGAGTCTTCAAGTCTTTAGACTAGACTGATGGAAACGTTTTGTCAACTTCAAAACAAGTCTGGAAGTTTTTCTCTAACACAATAGAGACTCTTCACTTTGAAGTTAAGATCGCAAGATTGTAAATTCTCTTTTGATTCATAGTGGAATCCAGCTTGAAGGCTGTCAGCGTGGGAGAGTGAACGTAGGCTTGATCTAAGCCGAACCACTATAAATTATGTGTTGTTATTCTCTTCACTGAACTCCTTTATTTTGTTCGTAGTTCTATTTAACTGCTAAAGTCTGAACATGCTCAAAGTCTGTCGTTCTTCAACCTCAGTTTCAAAAGCAAAACATTTTTACTACTTTACGCGAAAATTTTTCTTCACACCTATTCACCCTCCTCTAGGTGTTCTTAATAGCACTTTCAATTGGTATCAGAGCTCGTGTGCTTAGTTATTGAAGTGTTTTACTTCTAAGCTAAAGATCCTCTATGGCTAGTATTTTGGCTCCAGGTTTGGTTGAAGGTCAAAGCAACACCAGACCTCCTTACTTCGATGGAAAGGAGTACAATGTGTGGAAGAAAGAGATGAAGGCATTTCTCAGATCAAGAGATCCTATGGAGTGGAATGTTGTTGAAAAATGGATCAATCCTAAAGCAATATCAACCTCAGACAGAGGGAAAGAAGTTGTAGATGCTGACGAAACAACACAAGCCGAAATCACCAAGAGACAAACTCTTAATGCTAAAGCTATCTACTCTTTATACTGTGCCTTATCTCCTACTGAGTATAACCAAATTTCTTCCTGTGAAACAACAAAAGAAGTTTGGGACAGATTACATGTTACCTACGAAGGAACTGACCGTGTGAAGGAAACTAAAATAAACATTCTACTTGGATAGTATGAAGCCTTCAGAATGAAGCCTGGAGAATCCATCACTTATATGTTCAGTCGCTTTATAGAGATTGTGAATGGCCTAGCTTATCAAGGACAACCAATTTCTGGACCAATGAAAGTCAATAAACTACTGCGTGGACTTTCAAAGGACTGGAATCATGTAAAGACTTCAATCAGAGAGACTCAAAGGATTATGCCTTTATCGGTAGATGAATTAATAGGCACACTTCAGTCGTACGAAGTGGTGCAGATCAATGATGAGGAAGATCCTAAAGGTAATAAACCAATTGCTTTAAAGTCTAACATTGATTCTGATGATACAGATTCAGATGATGATATGGATGATGAGGAGCTGGCGCTTATGATTAAGAGATTCATAAAGCTGAGTAGAAAGGGAAGAAGATTCAACTGGAAGAAATAGAGCTCACAAAATTTCTAGAAGAAACCAACAGAAGAAAATGAAACCAGTGAGGATGTTATATGCTTCGAATGCAAGAAGAATGGGCATATCAGACCTAACTGTCCTCTGTTAAAGAAGAATAAAGGAAAAACAAAGAAGTACAAAAAGGCACTCAAAGCATAAACTTGGAGTGACATAGAATGTGAGGAAAGCGATGAAGAATATGCCAACATATGTCTAATGACTCATTCCGACTCGGACTCGAATCGAAATGATTCGATTCAGATTCAAACAAAGAAATTGAGGTAAGTAATCTAAAAATTCCTATCAAAGTCTCTAAGTACATAGATGAACTTTGTCTCAATCTTAAATCCTCTCTTAAAATAATTTCCGAACTAAAAAGGGAAAATTCTAAGCTCAAGCAATAGGAAGCTTCTTGGAAAGAAAAATATGAAAGTCTAAAAGCAAGTTTTTATAATTTGAAAGAAAATTCTGATTCTGTTTTAAAGGAAAACACTGTTTTGAAAAGAGATATTTTAAATATTATAAAAATATTTTCAAAATGGTCTGAAAAACTGGAGAAAATTCTTTTAGCTCAAATATCCTACTTTAATAAATCTGGTTTAGGTATGACTTCAGAAATTGTTCCATTAATTGACTTTCCCAAAGTAAAAGAAAGAATTAAACAAAGACTTGCAAAGACATTTTACAAAAATCATTTTCAAAGAGTTTTTGTAAAACCTATTAGCTGTAGTGCACTCAAATGTTCGAAGTGTAATAGCTCAGAACATTTCAAGAAAGAATGTCCCAAGGTTTGAAGACCAATTAAGAAGGACTGGGCTGAGATTGTTTTTAATACTAACTATCCTAGACCCAAGAAAATTTGGATACCAAAGAAAGTTTGAGTTTTTCTTTTGAATACAGGTCACTATTAAAAGAAAGATCAAATGGTATTTGGATAGTGGCTGTTCGAGGCATATGACAGGAGACTCAAGCTGCTTCATAAAGCTTGTCAGATTAAAGGGTGGAAAAGTGTCTTTTGGAGGAAATAGCAAAGGAAAAATTGTAGGTTGTGGAACCGTGAAGATTAGAAGCCTGACTATCAACAATGTTTCCTTGATGGAAAGTTTGAACTATAATTTGCTGAGTATAAGTCAGCTTTGTGATACTGGTTTCAGAATAAACTTCCAAGAAGGCATTTGTTCTGGAACAAGCCAAGACTTTTCTCAATCTTTTACTGGTCGAAGGCATGGTAACATTTACCTTTTGGATGTAAACCCATAAAGCTCTCAGTGTCTTATTTCTATTCAAGACGAAGCAAGCCTGTGGATCGAAAGCTTGGTCATGTTAATATGAAACAGATTGCCAATATTTCTTCTAAGAAGCTTGTTCGAGGACTTCCTAATCTGGCTTACCAGAAGAATGAGTTATGCACTCCCTGTGTTTTGGGAAAACAGGTTGGAAGTTCTTTTAAACTTGTGAATCAAGTTTCTACCAGTCGAGCTCTGCAGCTTCTTCATATGGACCTTTTTGGATCAACCAAAACTCAGAGTATTGGTGGAAAGAAATATTGCCTAGTAATTGTGGATGATTACTCTCGCTTTACATGGGTATATTTTCTGGCAAGTAAATCTGAAGCCTTCTCTTATTTCTCAAAGTTTGCAAAAAATGTTCAGAATGAAAAATGATATGTTATTTCAAGCATATGAACTGATCATGGAGGTGAGTTTGAAAATCAAGACTTTGCGAAGTTCTGTGATGAATCTAGTTTTCAGCATGTTTTCTCTTCCCGTACACTCCAGAACAAAATGGGGTTATGGAAAGGAAGAACATATCCTTACAAGAGATGGCCAGAACTCTTTTGATAGAAAGCAAAATCTCTTCTCGATTTTGGGCAGAAGCAGTTTTCACTGCTTGCTATATTATCAATAGAGTATTCTTGAGGACTATTCTAGAGAAAACTCCTTATGAAGTATACAAAGGAAAGAAGCCAAATGTTTCCTACTTCCATATCTTTGGCTATAAATATTTTATTCTGAAGAATGCAAATGATCGATCTGGAAAATTTGAGGAGAAATCAGACGAAGGAATCTTCCTGGGTTACTCGACTTCAAGCAAAACTTACCGAGTCTTTAACAAAAATACTCAATCTGTGGAAGAATCTATAAATGTCAAGTTTCAAGATTATGTGCAGAATCAACCAGATCATACTCAACTTGAAGAGTCTGAACCCGTTCCAGACTTTACAAAGTCTACTTCCCCCCGAAGAGGTTCAGACTTCTGGAGAACAGCAACAAGCAGATCAAGAAGATTCAACCGAAGCAGAGGATCAACAGACTCTCAAACCAAACAACAGCTGGAAGCATAAGTCAAGCCATCCCAAAGAACTCATCATTGGCAACATTGATGAAGGAATTCGCATAGATCCAAAGGAAGAGAAGAGTCCAGTGCTCTAGCACTTGTTTCTGAGATAGAACCAAAAGGTGTAGATGAAGCCCTGTCTGATGAAAGTTGGATAGAAGCTATGCAGGAAAAACTCAGACAGTTCAGCATCAATGATGTATGGGAGCTGATTCCAAAACCCCAAGGCAAATCCATGATTAGAACGAAGTGGGTTTTCAGGAACAAGATGGATGAGAAAGGAAAAGTGATCAGAAACAAAGCAAGACTCGTGGCTAAAGGATATACACATGAAGAAATGATAGACTATGACGAGACCTATGCACCAGTAGAGAGGTTAGAAGCAATTAGATATTATTTGCTTTTGCTTGCTATAAAAATTTCAGGTTATTCTAGATGGACGTCAAAAGTGCATCCCTCAATGGATTCATTCAAGAAGAAGTCTATGTGGAACAACCACCAGGATTTGAAAATCCAAGGAAACCAGACTCAGTCTATAGACTGAAAAAGGCCTTGTATGGACTAAAGTAAGCACCTTGAGCCTGGTATGAAAGGTTGAGTAAGTTTCTAACTCAAAATGGTTTTAAAAATGGAAATGTTGATACTACTCTTTTTATAAAGAAAGAAGGAAAAGACTTTCTACTGGTACAAATTTATGTAGATGATATTATCTTTGAACCACCTAATGAAAATATCTGCAAGAAATTCTCTAGATCTATGCAGGATGAATTCAAGATGAGCATGATGGGTGAGTTAACTTTCTTTCTGGGATTGCAAGTTATACAATCGAAGAAATGTATCTTTATTTACCAAGAGAAGTATGCAAAAGATCTCATCAAGAAATTCGGGTTGGAGAATTGCAAGAAGACAGAGACACCAATGTCAAGTTCTTCGAAGCTGGATAAGGATGAAGGAGGGAAGAAAGTTTATCAGAAGCTATACAGAAGCATGATCGGTTCTCTTCTTTACCTAACTGCTTCTAGACCTGATATTTTGTTCAGTGTTTGCATCTGTGCCAAATTTCAGTCTGATCCTAGAGAATCTTATTTAAGTGCTGCAAAACGCATTATCAAATATGTTGTGACTACTTCAAAGCCGGGTACGTGGTATCCAAAAGAATGAGACTTTACTCTTATTGGATATTCAGATGCTGATTTGGCGGGTTGTAAAGTCGATAGAAAAAGCACTTCTAGTACTTGTCAACTGCTGGGAAATATGCTGGTATCTTGGTTCTCAAGAAAGTAATGTACAGTAGCCTTGTCAACAGCAGAAGCAGAGTATGTTGCTCTTGGGAGTTGTTGCTCTCAAATCCTATGGATAAGACAACAGCTAAGAGACTTTGGGATTGAAGAATCGTACAAGGAGATCAGATGCGACAACACCAGTGCTATTAATCTCACCAAGAACCCAATTCTTCATTCAAGGGCAAAGCATATAGAGATTCGACACCATTTCATAATGGATCATGTAGAAGATGGGGAGATTATGATTCAGTTCATAGATTCGAAAAATTAGTTGGCATACATCTTTACGAAGCCTCTGAAGAAAAATCTATTTGAGTCTATTCGCACTAAATTGAATATTTTATCTCCTACCATTTAAAGTATGAAGCTAGTCAAACTCAGAATTTCACGAAGCTACATCAGTAAGAAAATGTCTCGAATCCAAGTATTTTAATTTTTAGAATGAAAATGTATGATTATCTAAATCGTCGCTTGCCTTATTTATTTTTAGAAATTATTATTTCAGCGATAATTTTCGAATTTTGAATTTTTGGGAGTTATCTTTTTTAAAATTGTTTTGAAAAGGTATTTTATTTTATTTTTGTGACGGTTCGATTACCCCATTTCACTCTCTTTATATACCGCCGAGTTTTCCTTTTATGCACATCACTTCAAAAACCCTAGAAACCAAGCTCTCTTCTCCCTCGACTTTTTCTCTCAAAGATTTCTCTATAAGTTTACATCTTTTCTACTCTCGAACCTGTCTATGAAATCCTCCTAGCCTGCAAACATGTCTTACCAAAGGAAATCCTCTCGGATTGCAAGCAAGGGGCCACGGAATGTGCCTGAAGGACACACATTTTGATCTGACTGAAGAAGAAGACTCTCTGCAGAAGTCTCCACAGCACTCTCCTCAGAACACTCCACGCCAATCGATGGAAGAAGAAGTTGAAGAGGATGCAGTTCCTCTCTGGACTTTAACCCCCCCAGGTTCTTTATAAACATTATGGTTATCTGAAAATGGGTGGTGCTCCGATGGAGTTTATTACGAATTTTCTGAAAGGTCATGGACACGGAAATGAAACAGTGTTTTTGAGAAGGATGGAACGGTTAGGAATAGCGCCGAAAGGAGCGGCAGACGAAGCTTTTCTTAACTTTCCTGCTGATCCTAAGTTTAGTTCTTTTAATCAGCCTGAAAGTAAAGTCGATGATGAACGGATGTTTTCGAACTTTCAACCCAGAATGGGTGTGGCTGCAGATGAACCTGGTGACAGAACGAAACTCTTTCGTTCTAAAGAACACAAAAGGGTTTACACCCAAATACTGAAAAGAGGGGTGATGAACCCTCGGACTGTTGATTTTGATTTCCTAGACTCGATCATGGTGAACTTGAGGGAAAAATTGGCTTTCCTTCAACTTGAAATTTTTTGTTCTGAGACGGCTATTGCATATCCACAGTTGATTGCATTTTTCTATTTGAATCTATATTTTCTTGACTAGAATCGAATCCAATTCACTGTGTGTGATAAAACCTATGTGGTGGATGTTGACACACTAGCTAATATTGTTGGGGTGGAAATGAGTGGTTTCTAACCAATTAGTGTCTCAATTGGTCAAGCAACGAGATTTATTGTCAATGACAGATTACCAGAATGAGGCATCACATACTCAAGACTGACAACCTCAAATGTTTTGTTGTACAAAATCTTCATTAACTGCATCAGACCAAAGGCTGCATAAAAAACAAATGTTTCTAGATTCAAAGCAAGATTGATGTTTGCTATCAACAATGGGATGAGATTTTATCTACCTCATACTATCCTGTTTCACATGTACAAGACGACTTTGAAGGACAAAGGACAATTGCCTTATTCAGCGCTGGTTACAAAGTTATTTAGACACTTTCATATCCAGTTTCTTGTCTCACTTTGCTCTCAAACTATTGCTCCTATGGTTATAGGACTAAAAATGATTTCGAAGATGAGGTTGAAAGATCTAAACAAGGCTATTGAGCGCTTGAAAAAGGAGTCCTCAAGTAAGACCAAAGAAGATTCTTCTGCTAGAAGGAAAAGGAAAGGGAAAGAGGTTGTGCAAGAACCTATGAAGAAGAGAAGATCACTTATCCTACAAGATGAAGATGATGAAGATGATCTTACAATTTATGCAACTAGGAGTGGACAAGTAGGGACAGGAAAAGAAACAAAACATCACTCTCGTTCTGATTACGAGAAGACTCAAGAAGAAGGAATCCTTTCTCCACCTGTAGGCATAGAAACAGGGGGAGCTCGTGAGAGAATAGGGACTTCTCCAAAGTTTGCGAGTGATGATATCAGTCGATTTCCTGCTGATCCAGAAGATGTTTATGCTTCTCACTTTCCTGAAGCTGACATTGAAGAATCTATTTCGAGTCAGGGGGCTAGACAAGTTGATGTTCCCTCTACTCTCAAGTCTCCACGAATTCATTTCGCCGAGGCTAGTGCGCAAACCGAACCAACTGTTGATTATCCTAGGATGATGCCTTTTGGAGGTGAAAGCACAACAATATGCTATGGAGATTGAGATCCAAAAGATTCAAACTGTCCTCAGATCAACTTTTGATTTTCACACTGGGAAGGTACAGTCTTTGGACACTCAGGTACAAACTCTGAATCAACAAGTCTCTTAGACTGTGGTCAAGAATGATGAAACTGTTCCGAATGGTCAAGACTGTTCAGACTGGAGTTCAAAATGTTCATCGCTAATGCCAGATGATTGAGGAGGTAGTGCAGTCTATGGGGGATTTCCAACTAGTTCGAATCCCTAGACAACCATGATTTCTTTCATCTTTTCTCTATTTTGACTTCCTCCACTTTTTGTTGTTGACAAAGAGGGGAAGAATCGTGCATATTTGTTTTTGTTTTGAACTTTTGCAGATTTGATTTGACTTTGTTTTGAACGCTTATTCTACAGTGATCTTTGTGGTAGTAATATTTATGGATGAGGATGGTTTAATGTTGTCTTTATCTAATTTTTGCAAGATTAACATGTTTTCTATGGTTGCAGAATCGATGTTATCCAGATCCTTAACTATTTGTTTTTTATAAGATATCATGTACTGCTAAAGAGTTGTGTTGCAGGGTATAAATCTTTAAATCTACAAGGAAGTTTTGTCACCATCAAAAAATGGGAGATTGTTGGAGAAAACTCCTTTGATGTTTTGAAGATGACAAAACTTATCCAAAGTCTATTATGAAGATTTCCAAACTTCTATGTCAAAGTCTGAAGACTGCCAGACTTTAGTGTCAAAGTCTGTTCTACATAGAAGTCTGCCCATACTGACGAATTTCAGATTGAACGCGATGAAGAACGAAGACGAAGTTAGACTCAAGATTATCTTCATTTCTTCAAAGCTTTGGTTTATTACAAGATATACATGGCTTACTGGCTGGGTTCAACACCTACGAGTTTGGTTATCTTTGATGGAATCAATTTCGATACATCAAATCTCTTTGGAAGGCAAGTAATTTTGGAAGCAATCTACTTATGGAAACCAAGATCTTGATTGTATGGGCGAACGGGATTGACGGGCTTTCAGCATAATCTTCAAATTGCTCGAAGATCTCCTTGATTGATTCTGTTCAAAAGGATGATTGGAAGAATTGATTTGGAAAGGCATGAAGGAGTATTGAAGGAGACCTCTCCAGTCATTTGATAGTGTGCGTGAAAGAGAAATTCTAAAGTCTAAAGCTTCCCAGTTTCTTGTTATTCCATATAATGTGCTTAAGTTTGTACTCAAAAGAGAGAGAGACTTACACTGTGACTTCGTGAGAGAGCAGTAGAGACTCTTCACTATGAAGTTAAGATCGCAAGATTGTAAATTCTCTTTTGATTCATAGTGGAATCCAGCCCGAAGGCTGTCAGCGTGGGAGAGTGGACGTAGGCTTGATCTAAGCCAACCCACTATAAATTATGTGTTGTTATTCTCTTCCCTGAACTCCTTTATTTTGTTCGTAGTTCTATTTAACTGTTAAAGTCTGAACTCGCTCAAAGTCTATTGTTCTTCAGACTCAGTTTCAAAAGCAAAACATTTTTACTACTTTATGCAAAAAATTTTCTTCACACCTATTCACCCCCTCTACGTGTTCATACTAGCACTTTCACAAGGCACCGTGGAGATCACGAGCAAAAATGCTAGATTGAGCTGAGAAAATCAGAGATTGAAAAGTAGGATGGGTGCTTGCAAAACGCTAGCGTTGCTTGGTGAAGGATGTCGAGAGCGGAAAGCGTGCGAAAGGTGGAGCCACTGAACAATGGATGTTGCAGAAAAGAGATGAGTAGAAGTGTGCGTGGAGGCCATGGGATCCCGTGAATGTGATGTTGTCTCCTTCAATAGCAACCAAGTCTCCACTAATTGCACTTGGTTTTGTCTCGTTGTGAATCTCTTTCTCCACTGAAGCACCTCTCTATCAATTGTTGCTCTTTTGACCAGCCGCTTGACTCCTCGCATATGATAGATGGAAAAGACTAGCTAAGTCAATGTGGCGATTGTGATGGAGACAGAGAGAACGTAAGCCGTGTGGGCAATGGATGAACGAGAGATCTGCGTTCGTCAACACATCCGCTAGTGAGTGCTTCCACGTATGAGTGCTTGCGCGTTCTCCGATTTTCTGAGCGAGTCGCTTTGTAGTTCCCCCTCCTCGACTGGACTACAAGGTCCTCTTTCACGAGACCCACTGAAGCTAATGAGGGTACACACTAATGAAGCAAGGAGCGGTTGGGGTGGAGTAAGAAAACAGTGAAATGGGTTACTTTTGTGACATCTTTAGATTAACTCACTTGAAATATTGTCCACTTTAGCCCGTCCCATACTGGGACTTAAGGTATTGTCTTTGAGCGGACTAGTAGGCTCTTTCCTACAAGTAATGTTGTAGCGTGGCTCACTTAACTTTAGATTTCCAAAGTAAAATGTGCTGAAAGAAATCAAAGAATACAATTTGATTGTGACGGAAGACGAGGAACTTTTGAAGATTTTTGTATTCTGTCTTCAATTCTTTCTATTGTACAGTCTCTATATGGATATAATACACAATGTACATAATGAATGGAAGTAAATGATTCTATGAATCAATCTAAATCAAAATCTAATCCTCAATGATTTGTGCACAATCGTAATTGGATCAAATCCTCTGCTAAATATCACGGACTATCGCTGCATATCTTCCAACACTCCCCCTCAAGCTGGTGGCTTGTAGATGTCCAAGACTCATAACTTGCTCAAAAGATATGTGTGCTATCTTTGACACAAGGGTTTGGTGAAGATGTCTGCTGGCTGTTCTGTCGTCCCAATTCCTCGTGTCTCAATCACTCCTTCTTGAATTTTTTTCTCGTTTAAAATGGCAGTCTACTTCTATATGCTTGGTTCTCTCGTGCACTGTCATGCCCTGATCCTCGAGCGCGTGTCCATCCCTTAGTGGTCGATTAAAATTGCGACTTCCCAGGACAAGTCGCCGACCCTTTTTATTTTTTTATTGCACATGCGGAAGCAAATAACAAATCCCCTGACAATAACCATCTCGGGATAGAAAAGCAGGGCAACATTTCACAAAAGCCAACTTTTATAAACAACTAGGTTTAGATACAAAACGAGTTTGGTCGAAAATCTACCAAAGGTTGGCTCTCAAAAAGAAGCTGTCCTATGACATATTAGTCGGACACATATGCCGATCCTTCAGACTCCACCTCCATAGACTCCAGGGCTTCGGGTCCTCCACGACCACCATCTAAGGACCTAAAAATTTAAGCCCACGACGGGGTGAGACATTGTCTCAGCAAGTTCACCCCCTAAACCCCCATTAGGAAGAAAATACACCTCAGGGCGCTCTAGCCACACAGTCACACAATTAGAACATAAGACTTACCTCGCCTCAGTTCCTTCTTGCACGTCAGCACAGGTCATATACACAATGCATATAATCACAGCACACAACAATTGAAACACCTCATCAACTCAATCGATCATAGGGGTCTCGATTATAAGGCCAAACCGTTATGACACATCCCATACCATGCCACACAGTTTTTTGTCTCATAATTAGGCGCAACTAACTCAATCGTTCATGTGTTCCAATTGTTAATTTCACCCCTCAAGGGTATGGCCTACTCCCAAGTTTGGCAGTCTACTGGCGTAGCCAGGCATCGTCTCACCCCATTGAGCATGACGACGTCTCTCAAAGACGACTTTCCCAAAAGAGTGTAGATCTAGAATCTACTACGACCCGAGTCCCACTGAGTGAGTATCCCATATAGGGTAACGTCCGGCTTAAAAGCTCGAGACGGGTTCTCTTAACCAACACACCACCAATAAATCTAGACACAGGATACCGTGCATTGCACTCAAATGCCTCCATTAAAATGGTGATCCTGGCATGTTTTCTTCATATTAAAAACACTCTGTGAAAATAATCGTGTGTGGGTACATGGTCAGATCGAATCTTGAAAACTGATGCTCTTCCTTTTTAAAATTCCACTATTTTATATAGTATGTAAAACCATTTTCGGTGTCAAAACCCGACACTTGGGATTTTCTGAATAAATATCGAAATTCACAATTTTTGGAATAATTGACTAAATTTCCAATTAGCACTCAATTTGCACAAATTAACATCCAATTGCATAAACTGAACACACCATTGCAATCAGCATGAAATTCCGGTCACCGGCTATTCCGGTCTAATTTTCGAAAAATATTAAATAATTAAATAAATTACAAATTAATTAAATAAATACAATTAAATAAAATAAATTGTGATTAATTAAATTGAACTACTTAATTAACCTAACCATGCAGACACCTTATCAATCAAGTCAATCTTAGCGTCCTTCATATAGTCAAAACTCCAAAATCCCCTTTTAAAAATAAACTTAGTAACTCCTTTTTTTTTTGTTCAAACCTTCCAAAATAAATTCGTATAGGGTCTCGTATTTGAAATTAACCGGCCAAACTTTGCACGCACCTCATATAAAGCCTCCTCGTTTTATTGAGCACATAAAACTTGGCTTCCAAACGCGACACCACATTTCTTTTCTAATTTCTTTTCCAACCACCCTCTTTTGAAAACAAACCTTAGTAACCTTTTTTTTTTGTTCAAAACGTTTAGAAATAAATTCATAGGTGCTCATGTACTTAAAATTTATCCATCAAACTTTGCACGCACCTAGTTTAAAACCTCATTGTTTCATTTGGCAAATAAGTTTTGGTGTCCGGACCCGACACCTCATTTGTTTTCTATTTAATAGTCCAAAAGGTCATGTTTTGCAAAAACAATAAACAACCAACAAAGAGCAATTCACCTCATGATCTCACACATAATTTCTCAGCATGCCACAAGTCCACCACATCACTAAATACACCTTATTCACCAAGCATAACATCAAGAACAACCACACAACCATAACCGGTGTTAATTGGCAGAAACCGAGCCACTCGCGCGTCTCCAAGTTTAAATCTAGAAACCTAATCAAACGAGTTCGGAAAATTCCCAAATTTAAATATGTTATAAAGAACACATAAATGAACATTTTTTATGGGACACCTTAGCCCAGATCCTTCTGTATTAAGAGCCGTAAATCGCTCAAGGCAGTACAAAAACTATGTCCGTTTCCAGAAAGTCTATTTTCCGAAATCAGTTTGGTTAGAGAACCAAAACTTGTCCGTTTGATCTGAAATTTGAGTATGTTAAACTAAAAGATGTGAAAAACAACTTTTGTGAAGAAACCATTTTGAAATTCGAACCCTAAGAGTTAATAAAAACCCCTAGAATCCCAAAAGGTCACAAATTCCAGCACAATCTGAGATTCTGTTTGCAAATGACGGAGCTGATATCTCATTCTTTTAAATCTCTAAAAATCATGAAAAAAAATATATATATCATAGCTGAAGATTTCTAAAACATTTCTCAAGAAGGAATCAACCTCAAATTTGCAACACATTTCAGTCCACAAAAATGGCAAACGGCGTGAGTCCAAGAATCCGAACTGCATAAAGTCCACTGAATTGGACTAATCCATCCTCAACGGTCTCACTAATTAGATTAACACTAATCCATTATACGGCTAATCTAACCATTCTAGATTATCATTAATCCATTCTTAAGCTAATCTAAACAACTATTAAGCATAATTAACCTCCTAAGCAAGGTTTAGTGAGTAAACTAGTGAGTAAACTCATTGGTTTAGCGGTCCGGTGAGTCCTTGGCGATGGCGACGCGACAGTGAGTGAAACACAAGCCCACGACGACACCAAGGGAGGCCCGGACGACGCTGAAAACGGCCCCACAAGTTTCTGCCCTTAAACTGAAACTCGATTCTGCTTTGGAGTTGGAGAGGCTGGATCGGTGGGCTGGTGGCGAGCTGAACGGGCACGGCTAGACGGCGCTGGTAGTGGGTGGCGGAGGTGAGGCGGTGGCTGCTCGGCTGGTAGGCATGGAGTTGCTGTTGTATGGTGATGATGAAGTTGTTGTGTTGGCGCAGGGGAAGTGGGCATTGAAGATGGAATGCAGTGGGATGGTGTGGGCATGAGGCAAGCCCAAAAGAAAGGAAATGAAGAACTACAGAAGGAGGGATGGGTTGCTTCGGCTGAGGAGGTTCTGCATGTAGGGGGATAAGGGAGGGAAAAGAAAGGGGAGAGAGAGGCATTGTGTGCGTGAGGGGAGAGAAGAAAGAGAAGAGATAAGGGAGAAAGAAAAAGCAAAGGAAGACGATGGGCAGAAGGTGGTCGGCAGCCAAGGGAGAAGTACGCACGCAAGAATGGGGGAAATTGGCAAGAGAAAGGGAGGGGAGAGGGACCAATGAGAAGCTAGCCAAAAAAATCCAAACACTCATGATCTTGTGCCTCAAAGTCTTCATGTTTATCCTCTTTGTTCCCCAAAATACTTTCCTAAGCTTAATTTCCCAAAATAAGCCTAATTGAGGTAGAAAAATTGAACTTGGTCTACCCATTCGAATTTCCCTTTTTATTTTCTTTTTTTGCAAAAAACCGATTTTATCGCAAAATTCTGGACTCAACGGAATTTCTCCGAGAGATGAGACGAGGTCCTAAAAATAAATCGTGACATGCTCGAACGTCTTAATCTTGAAACCGAATTCAATTTCGTGGTTAAAATTGACCGGACATGATTTTAGCGCGACCCAACCAACCGGGTAGCTTTTAGGGATTTTAGCCCGTTTGACCCATGGTCGATGATTTCGATCCACGTTTGTGCATCTCCGACTCGTAGTCAACTCTCGATTGTTGTAAAAATTGCAAGGTTTCAATTACATGCCCCGAGTGTACTATTGATAGAAAATTGGGATATAGCCGTTTGACGCGAATATCGCAATCATGTGGAACCACCCGCTATTCGACTACATGTTTCCGTCGGATCGACTTATATCCGATCTCAACTCGATTATATGGTGTCGTATTGACCCTTGCCGATTATCACAGTCAAGCAGTCGATTTTTGATCGAATTCTCGAGTCTGCTGCGTTTATATCCCTTAACGGCTTCACTTGATAGATCAATTAACTTGAGAGTGATCAGCGCCGAGAAAAAGGACCATAGGCACGTCAACGAAATGTCCATTTCATATATTCGGGACGGGGTCGAATTCCAGGATGTCACATGCACTATAGGATTTGCTGCAAGTTTGAGAGCTGCATCATTATCATAGAATAGCCTCATTGCTCCTTGTATTTGTACTTCGAGATCTTTAATTAGACCTCGTATCCACACTATTTGACAGGTGGTTTTGGCCATAGCTCGATACTTAGCTTCGGCTGAAGACAAGGATACAGTTGGTTGTTTCTTGGTCTTCCATGAGAGTAGTGATTCTCCTAATTTAATCCAGTATCCAGTGATCGATTTTCGACTCATGAGACAAGTCGCATAGTCTACATCACAATATGCTATCATCTTCATGTTACATCTTTTGGATAGAAGTATCCCAAGTCCTAGACATTTCTTTAAATATTTGACGACCTTCAAGGTAGCATTCAAATAAGATTCCTTTGGACTGTGCATGAACTGGCCGAGTGTTTGTATCGCATAAGAAATATCGGGCCTACTCATAGTTAGGTAAATAAGTTTTCCAACGAGCCTCTGATAACCTGATGGATCTCTGAGTATGGGATCATCATTTTGAGACATACCCTCATCATAATCTGCAGTAGTCAACTTAGTGTTCTGCTCGATGGGAATGATAGCTAGCTTGCATCCTGATAGACTTGTTTTTGATATAATTTCCAATATAAATTTCCGCTGACTGAGGGAAAATCCTTGATCAGATCGAGCAATCTCAATTCCAATTAAATATTTAGGTGCTCCTAGGTCCTTAATGTGTAGGGGTGTGCAACCGGACTGGGTAAACCCGGTTCCCGGACCGGCCCACCTAGAAAACAGGGTCGGGAATCGGTTCCCGTTGAAACCAGTCCGGGAACCGGTTCCCAAAATCCAAAACCGGTTTGAACCGGTCCGGGAACCAGTTCCGAGGGATTACCCACCCGAGAACCGGATCGACCGGATCGGTTCGAGAACTAGTTTGAGAATTGGTTTGTAAGCCAACCCAAAAGTCCAAAACCCTAATTTGTTCCCCATTTCTTTCTTTGCCTCTCACACCCGCAAACTTCATAACGTTTTCCTTCGTCGCACCATCGCCAGATCCAGCTCCCCGTCGTGCCGTCGCCAGATCCAGCTCCCCATCGTGCTGCTTCCTCATCTACGTTCATTTGCTTCCTCGTCACGCCATTGCCAGATCCAGCTCCTCGTCGCGTTGCTTCCTTTTCTGCGTTCATCTACTTCCCCGTCGCGCCATCGCCAGATCCAGCTCCCCTTCGCGCCATCGCCGGATCCAGCTCCCCGTCACGCTGCTTCCTCATATGCGTTCATCTACTTCCCCGTCGCTCTATTTCATCCATCGCACACAAAACTCTCACATGTTTTTGAAAGACTATCATATGGTTTTTCTATGAAGTTTTGGATGGTGGAAGTGAGAATATCTGAAATATTGCTTTGGTTAAATTGATTGTTGTTATGGAGATAGATATGCAAATTATTATGCTTAATGTTTCACATTTTGGGACCATAGGCCCACAACCGACTAGTTAGGGGTGGACTGAGTCCCTACTCTATGGAATGGAGAGGAAACCTAAAATTAATGAAAAGAAATCATGGAGAAATATCCACTAGCATTTTGTGCTATTTACCTCTGCATCAGTCATGTTGGTTTAATTTTATCTCTTTATTTTGTTGTACCTGAGCATTATCATCTAAGACTGTCGGACTTTTTCCTCCCAGGTGTACATTATTGACTACGGGCTTGCTAAAAAATACAGGGATCTTCAAACACACAAACACATTCCATACAGGTATTGGAGATGCATACGTTTATATTTGACAAATACTGTTTATATCTACATCCAGAACAAGTGTATGCTTGTCGGTTTCATGCACATAAGCTAAGCTGGGACTTGGAACTGTAACTACCTCTGATGTTTTGTTCTTCATTAAATTTGTTATGCTAGTTATGCATACAGATGATATCTTCTTTCCAGGAGAATGTGCACTTACCGAGTAAAACTAAAAATTAGTTAGGTATCTGAGGAAGTAAAACAGTCTTGGTTGCAAAGACAGTTGAACTTTCTGCATTTGTTTGGTGCCTTAGTGCTGTTCAAAGTATCTCTTGCTTCTGTCCGTCTTACGCATCAAAGTCTATTGACTTCTTTTTTATGCTTTCAACTGTTTCTGTCTTTTCACTGAAGTGGCAATACTCATGCCTGAAATTTTTTAAAACTTTCCTGTTCTCTTCAACAAGTCCATAGGCAGGAATCATTGATTACATATTTTATCTTCCTTTTGCAGGGAAAACAAGAATCTTACAGTAACAGCTCGCTATGCAAGTGTCAACACTCATCTTGGAGTTGATCAGTGTATATTTTGCATCAAACAAAGGCATTTTTAAATTTTGCGAGCTGTTTAGACAAATTTCAAACATTATGATTGTGTAGAGTGACGTGTTTTTATTTTTTATGCAGAACAAAGTAGGAGAGATGATTTGGAATCTCTTGGTTATGTGCTTATGTACTTTCTTCGAGGAAGGTTGACAGTAAACTGAGATGCTTGTTTCACCTAAACTATTATTCAAGTTATACTTTGACACTTCTTTTGTTTTCCATCTCAGCCTTCCATAGCAGGGCTTGAAAGCAGGCACTAAAAAGCAGAAATATGACAAGATTAGTGCTTAATGTTTCAATATAAATTAGAAGAATTATGTTGTTTTCTCGCGTATTAATATAAAATTCAAAGTCATATAGGATGGGCGGTTGCAAAACAAGTTCCAATATAAACAGGGTTAACCCTAGAACCAGACCGGAAAAACAGGGTGGGTCGGGTACAGGGTCCAAAAAAGGGGAACCGAATATAACAGGGTCGGGTACAGGGTCCAAGTCTGGAACCTACCAACCCTGGACCCGATCACCCCTATTAATGTGGAAAGTGGCATGCAAATATGCCTCAAAACTTTCTATGGCAGCTTTATTATTTCCCATAATGAGAATGCCATCTGTTGGAGAAAACTTCTTAATTTGTTTTGAAGATGACAAAACGTTTCCATCAGTCTAGTCTGAAGACTTGGAGACTCTATTGTCAACGTCTGAAGACCTCCAGACTCAAGATTTAAAGTATGCCCTCATTGATAGTTTCCAGACCAATAAAGAAAGAGTATTATTCGTTGGATTAGACGAGTATATCTTTAATGATTTGATTCGTATGGTTAAGGAAGATCTCACGGCTGGAGATAGCATCTCAAGATCTATTATTCGTATTAAGATTAATTCGGGTAATCTAGATCCGATTGACTAGCGAAGTTTATTTGGAAGGTTTTACTTATGGAAACCTAGATCCTGATTGTATGGGCGAGCATGATTGGTGGGCTATCGTCATATTCCTCAAATAACTCGAGATCTCCCTAATTGATTCTTTCCAACGGGTTGATTGGAAGAACTCCTTTGGAAGGTGCCAACGGTTATGAAGGCATAAAGGAGTATATAAGGAAGATGCTCAAGTTGTTTGGGAGTGCTCGATAGAAAAATTCCAAAGTCTGAAACTCCTTGTTCTTTGTGATCTTATTTGTGGAGCTCTATTTATACTCAAAAGAGAGATTAAATATTTGTGAGAACTTGAGGAAGTATAGTAGAGTCTCTACACTGTGGAATCAAGGACGTGAGACTGTAATTCTCTTTTGATTCTTAGTGGAATCCAGCCGGTGGGCTGTCAGTGCGGGAGAGTGGACGTAGGCTTGGTCTAAGTCGAACCACTATAAACCTAGTGTCTTGATTCTCTATCCCTAAACTCTTTACTTTACATTGCAGCTTTATACGATTGTTTACTGTCTTTGCGCCTTCAGTTTGTTAATCTTAAAAGACTAATTTACTTTATTAAGTTTCGCAAAAAACTTCTTTGATCACCTATTCAACCCCCCTCTAGGTTCTCGTACTAGCCCTATCAATTGGTATCAGAGCTTGTGTACTCATTTAATTGAAGTGTTTTTACTTCTGAGTTAAAAATCTATGGCTAGTATGTTGGCTCCAGGTTTGGTTGAAGGCCAGAGCAACACCAGACCTCCTTACTTTGATGGAAAGGATTACAGCATATGGAAAAACATGATAAAAGCATTCCTAAGATCGAAAGATCCTCTGGAATGGGATGTGGTAGAAAAAGGAATCATTCCTACTGCTGTATCAGGATCAGATAAAGGAAAAGAAGTTACTGTTTCTACCAAGATGACTCAAGAAGAAATATCCAAGGGACAAGCTCTTGATGCTAGAGCAATTTACTCTTTATATTGTGCATTTTCTCCTACTGAGTATAACAGAATATCTTCTTGTGAAACAGCTAAAGAAGTCTGGGATAGGTTGCACATTACCTATGAAGGAACTGATCGAGTGAAAGAGACAATGATCAATATCCTTCTAGGACAATATGAAGTCTTCAAAATGAAACCAAGAGAATCTATCACTGATATGTTTAGCCATTTTACTGAAATTGTGAATGGTCTAGAATATCAGGGACAACTAATCTCAGGACCAATGAAGGTCAACAAACTACTGCGAGGACTCTCCAAAGACTGGAATCATATAAAGACTTCGATAAGGGAAACACAAAGGATCATGCCACTTTCTATAGACGAATTGGTTGGCACACTTCAATCCTATGAAGTGGAGCAAATCAATGAGGAGGAAGACCCCAAAGGTAAAAAGTCTATTGCTTTAAATTCTAATGATGATTCTGATGTTACAGACTCTGAAGAAGACTTAGACGATGAAGAGCTAGCACTTATGATAAAAAGGTTTAGAAAACTGAACAAAATGGGAAGAAGATTCAATTGGAAGAAACAAAGTACACAAAAGTTTCAGAACAAATCAATTGAGGATGATGAATCCAATAAAGACGTGATTTGTTTTAAATGCAAGAAAAATGGACACATCAGACCCAACTGTCCCTTACTGAAAAGAAAGAAAGGAAAAGCTGAGAAATACAAGAAGGCTCTCAAAGCTGAGACTTGGAGTGATACTAAATGTGAAGAAAATGATGAAGATTATGCCAACATCTATCTAATGGTAAAATCAGATTCAGATTTAGATTCAGACTCTAACTCAGACAGCGAAATTGAGGTAAGCAATCTAAGAATCCCTACTAAAGTCTTGAAATATATTGATGAGCTTTGTCTTAGTCTCAAAACCTCTCTTAAGAGGATTTCCGAGCTAAAAAGGGAGAATTCTACACTGAGGCAACAGGAAAAATCTTAGAAAGAAAAATTTGAAAATTTAAACAAAAACTTTGTTATTTTAAAAGAAAATGCAGATTCTCTTTCAAAAGAAAATACTCTTTTGAAAAATGATATTTCAAACATTTCAAAGAAATTTTCAATAGGTTCTGAAAAGTTGGAAGAGATTCTTTCAATACAAAGACCTTATTTCAACAAGTCAGGATTGGGTATGACTTCAGAAACTATTTCTCTAATTGATTTTCCAAAAGTGAAGGAACGAATCAAACAAAGACCCTCAAAAATTTTTTATAGAAATCATTTTCAAAAAGTCTTTGTAAAACCTGTTGGTCGAAGTGCTCTCAAATGTTCGAAGTGCAACAGCTCAGAACACTTTGAGAAAGAATGTCCTATAGTTTGGAGACCTGTTAAGAAGGAATGGGGAAAGACAGCATATTGTACTAACTTCTCTGGACCCAAAAAAATATGGGTACCAAAGAAAGCTTGAGTATTGCTTTTGATTGCAGGTCATTGTCAAGAAAAAGGTAAAATGGTATTTGGATAGTGGCTGCTCAAGACACATGACAGGAGATTCAAGTTGTTTTATTAAACTTGTTCAAATTGATGGAGGAAAAGTTTCTTTTGGTGGAAATAGCAAAGGAAGAATTGTTGGATGTGGAACAATAAAGATAGGAAATCTAACAATCAACAATGTCTCCTTGGTGGAAGGATTAAATTACAATCTACTCAGCATAAGCCAATTGTGCGACACTAGATTCAAAATCAACTTTCAGGAAGGAACATGTTCAGGAACTAGTAAAGATTTCTCTCAATCTTTTACTGGGGATAGACATGGAAATATTTATCTTCTGGATATAAAACCAGAAAGATCGCAATGCTTGATATCAGTACAAGATGAAGCGAATCTCTAGCATCGGAAGCTTGGCCATATCAACATGAAGCAAATTGCCAAAATCTCTTCCAAGAAGCTTGTTCATGGACTACCCAATCTGAAATACCAAAAATCTGACTTATGCACACCATATGTGTTGGGAAAATAAGTTAGAAGTTCTTTTAAACCAATAAATCAAATTTCCACTAATCGTGTGCTGCAGCTCCTACATATGGATCTCTTTGGACCAACTAGAACTCAAAGCATTGGTGGAAAAAGATTCTGCCTAGTAATAGTGGATGATTTTTCACGATTTACTTGGGTCTACTTTCTTGTAAGTAAGTCTGAAACCTTTTCTCATTTTTTAAAGTTTGATAAGAAAGTGCAAAATGAGAAAGGTTATACTATCTCAAGCATTCGGACAGACCATGGAGGTGAGTTTGAAAATCAAGATTTTGCTAAATTTTGTGATGAATCTAGTTTTCAGCATAAGTTCTTCTCTCTATATACACCAGAACAAAATGGAGTTGTGGAAAGGAAGAATAGATCTTTACAAGAAATGACAAGAACTCTTTTAATTGAAAGTAACATTTCTTCTCGTTTTTGGGCTGAAGCAGTTTCTACAGCATGTTATGTTATTAACAGAGTGTTCTTAAGGCATATTCTTGAGAAAACTCCCTATGAGTTATTCAAAGGAAAGAAACCAATTGTTTCGTATTTTCAAGTGTTTGGTTGCAAATGTTTTATTTTGAAAAATGCAAATGATCGAATTGGTAAGTTTAAAGAAAAATCAGACGAAGGAATCTTCCTTGGATATTCAACCTCTAGCAAAGCCTACAGAGTATTCAACAAGAAGACTTAGACCGTGGAAGATTGATGAATGTCAAATTTCAAGACTCTCTGCAAAATCAATCGATTCAGACCGAAGAATCTGAATCTGCTCCAGACTCTACAAGGTCTACCTCCCCTGAAGCAGTTCAGACTCCAATAGAGAAACAATGAACGGATGTTGAAGAATCAACTGAAGAAAAAATCAACAATCTGTCATACTGACCAGCAACTGGAAGCATAAGTCTAGTCATCCTGAAGAACTCATTATTGGTGATATTAATGAAGGGATTCGTACTAGATCCAAAAGGCATGAAGAGTCTAGTACTGTGGCACTTATTTCTGAAATAGAACCCAAAAGCATAAAAGAAGCCTTGACTGACGAAAGCTGGATTGAAGCAATGCAAGAAGAACTCAGGCAATTCAGCATTAACGATGTTTGGGAATTAACTCTTAAACCAAAAGGTAAGTCTATTATTGGAGCTAAATGGGTTTTCAGGAACAAGATGGACGAAAAAGGAAAAGTGGTAAGAAACAAAGCAAGACTCGTGGCCAAAGGATACACACAAGAAGAAGGGATAGACTATGATGAGACTTATGCTCCTGTAGCAAGGTTAGAAGCAATTAGATTATTACTTGCTTTTGCTTGCTATAAGAATTTCAGGTTATTCCAAATGGACGTCAAAAGTGCATTCCTAAATGGATTTATTCAAGAAGAAGTCTATATGGAACAACCCCCCGGATTTGAAGATCCAAAGAAACCAGACTCTGTGTTCAAACTGAAAAAGGCTCTTTATGGATTAAAACAAGCACCTCGAGCTTGGTACGAAAGGTTAAGTAAGTTCTTAATTCAAAATAGTTTTGTTAAAGGAAAAGTAGACACTACCTTGTTTATCAAAAGGGAAGGTAAAAGCTTTTTACTTGTTCAAATTTATGTTGATGACATTATATTTGGATAGTCTAACGAGAATCTATGCAAGAAATTTTCTAAGTCTATGCAGGATGAATTCGAGATGAGTATGATGGGTGAACTATCCTTCTTTCTTAAACTACAAGTGAAACAACTGACAGAAGGAATTTTCATTCATCAAGAAAAATATGCAAAAGAACTTGTTAAAAAATTTGGATTGGAGAATTGCAAAAAGACTGACATACCAATGTCAAGTTCTTCGAAGCTGGACAAAGATGAAAGAGGAAAGAAAGTTGACCAAAAACTATACATGAGTATAATTGGTTCACTTCTTTATCTTACTGCTTCAAGACCTGACATTTTGTTTAGTGTTTGCATTTGTGCTAGATTTCAACCAGATCCCAAAGAATCACATCTAAGTGCTGCGAAACGCATCATTAAATGCGTTGCAACAACTGCTAAGTTAGGTCTATGGTATCCCAAAGAATGAGACTTTACTCTCCTTGGATATTCAGACGCAGATCTAGCAGGTTGCAGAGTTGATAGAAAGAGCACATCCGGCACTTGTCAATTACTTGGTAACAGGACAGTATCTTGGTTCTCAAGGAAGCAAAGTACTGTAACTCTCTCAACAGCAGAAGCAGAGTATGTGGCTCTTGGAAGTTGCTGTTCTCAAATCTTATGGATAAAACAACAACTAAGAGACTTTGGAATTGAAGACTCATGCACCGAGATCAAATGTAACAACACCAGCGCAATTAATCTCACAAAGAATCATATTCTTCATTCAAGAGCAAAGCACATAGAGATTCAACATCATTTTATTAGAGATCATGTTCAAAATGGAGAAGTATTGATCCAATTCATTGACTCAAAGAATCAACTAGCGGACATATTAACAAAACCTCTAGAGAAAAGTTTATTTGACTCTATCCGTTCCAGACTTAATATCTTAACAACTGAAGAAGTTCAGACTCGAAAATAAAATCTGAAGATGCTCAGACTCAAAAAGATCAGACTTAGAAGAACAAAGGTTACGACTGTAAGTTATTTCGGTTACAGTATTTTAACTTTTAAATAAACATCTCGAAAAGGTAAGATTGTTTATCGCAAATTAATTAACATTGAAAAGGCAGTTATCATTTTTGAAAAGATAGTTATCTATTTTCAAAAGGGAAGTTTTCAAAAAGGAAGTTATTTTTTGAAAAGGCATTTTTATTTTTCCTTTTGTGACGATTCGAATACCCTGTTTCGACTGGCTTATATACTGTTCCTTTTCTTCATTCTTTTACCCACAAACCCTAGAGCACAGTTCTTCACTTTCTTACTTTTTCTCTCTAGTTTAATCCTCAAAGTTTTCATCTTTCTCGCGAATCGAGTTCGAAAATACTCTCAAAGACTGTGACAATATCTTTCCAAAGAAAGTCATCAAGGATAGCAAGCAGGGGACCACAGCTTATGCGTGAGGGTCTTACACACTTCGATCTGACTGAGGAAGAAGACTCTTCAAGGCAGCAGCAAAGTCAACAACAACATTCTCAATCTCGCCATTCTTCTCCTGCTAGACCTCAAGAGCATCATCAACAACAAGCAGAAGAAGAAATTATTAAGGATGTCGAACCTGTAAGGACTCTTAAGCCTGTATTTACCTACAAACTTTACTCCGTTTTGAAGGAAGGTGGTTCTGCAATGACTTTTATTGATGAATTTTTGAAAGAAAATGGGTACCGAAATGAAACCCATTTTTTAAGAGTTATTGAACGTTCGGGAATTGTTCCTGCTAGTACGGCAGAAAGGACTTTTGCGAATTGTCCAAGTGATCCATGTTTTGGAGAATCAATCAACCTGAGGGAAAAGATGACGATGAAAAGATGTTCACTCATTTTAAGCCTAGGATGGGTGTTGCTGCGAACATTCGAGAAAAAAGGGCAGATCTATTTCGTTCTGAGGAACACAAGCAAGTTTACTCTAAGTTGCTGAAGCGAGGGGTGATGAACCCAAGAAGTGTGGACTTTGACTTTCTCGACTCTTTGAACTTCAAGTTGCGGGAGAAATTTGCGACACTTCAACTTGAGCATTTTTGCTCTGAAACAGATGTTGGTTATTCTGAACTTACTGCGTATTTCTATTCCAATCTAAGCTTTTTGGATGCGAATAGATTTTCTTTCAGTGTTAGAGATCAAGAGTATGTGGTAGATATGGACACTCTTGCTGATGTGATTAGAGTGGAGAGAGGAGCTTTCCAATCTATAAGTGTGTCTATTGGTCATGCGACCATGGAGCTTGTCCGAGATAGAATTGCAGAAGGGCGAATTACTTATTTGAGGATGAGTGCCTCTAATATCTTACTTCATAAGATTGTGATCAACTGTCTCAAGCCCAAATCCACATCAAAGACTGACGTCTCCAATTTTGAAGCAAAGCTGATGTACGCCATCAACATCGGTTACAAGTTCTCTCTGCCTCACACCATCATGTTTCACATGTATAGGTCAATGGCAAAGGACAAGGGAAAACTTTCTTATTCTGCTCTCATTACTCGTTTATTCAGACATTTTAACATTCAGCCTCCCAAAATTCTGTGTGTTCGAACCATTGATCAAGTGGTGATAGGGCTGAAAATGGTTACAAAGATGCGTCTGAAGGAGCTGAACAAGACCTTAGAGAGATTTAAGAAGAAGACTCCTGTCAAGTCTCGACAAGACCCTGTGGCTGCAAAAAAGAAAGGCAAGGAGCCCATGACAGCTCCATCTAAAAAGAGAAGAACAATCATCTTGCAGGATGAAGAAGATGAGGAAGACATCGCTATTGCCTTACATACTGTACAACGTCTTGCTCCAGAATCTGAAGATCGAGAGAACCAAGACAGAGAAGAGACAGAGAAAAGGAGTGAAGAGAGGGAAAGCATGAGGAAAGAAGAAGAAGAAGGAAGAAAAGAAGAAAACGAGCAAAGAGGAGAACAAACGAAGAAGAAAGTCAAGGTGATTTTCCAGCGGCGAAGAAGCACAAGAACATCATGACATTGAAGAAGAGCCCGACCAAGAAGAGTACTTCTCTCCACCTGAAGGCACTGAAACAGGGGGAGCTGCTCATCAAGGAGGTATTCCTCTACTTGCTTTTACCAGTGATGATGTTAGTCATTCTCCTGCCAATCCAGAGGATGTGTGTGCCTCTCAATTTCCTGATGAAGGTAATGAGGCTTCATCTCCAAGTCTGGATGCTCGTGCTGAAGTTCCATCATTTGGCTATACTCCTCAAACTGATCATGCTGAAGCAAGCACTCAAACTGACAACTCAACAAACTTTAGACGATTGCTTGAAATTCTTCTAGAGATCAAAGGCCAGGTTTATGCCTTGGGATGTGAATTGCAGATCCTGCAAAATGCTCATCAAGCTACTTCAGTTTCTATGCAAGATCAAGTTCAAGCCCTTAATCTTCAGGTTCAAGCAAATGCAAAGGGTAAGGATCTGGTGCAACTGCAGGAGGATATGAGAAAGCTGGAGGAGACTGTCAAGTCTATGGGAGATTTTTAGCTCATTCGCATTCCCAAATCATCTTAATTTTATCTTCTTTATCTTCTCTACCTTTTGCTGTTGACAAAAAGGGGGGAGAAGTTGGTGCAGATTTCATATTTGATTATCTTTTTTATTTTTGTTGTTTGGTTGATTTTGGAATGACTTTATCTTTTGTTTGGATTGACTGGTTTGGTTAATGCTTGCATTCCTTAAGCTATGTTGATGATTTTGGTAAAGATAATTGCTTTTACAGGACTAACTTGTTTTCTGTGGATGCATAATTACACTATCTTTATCCTAATCTGCTTATTTTTTTTAAGATATCCTTGTTTGCTTAAGTATTGTATTGCAGGTCGATAGTATCCAAATCTGCAGGAAAGTTTTGTCACCATAAAAAAGGGGGAGATTGTTGGAGAAAACTTCCTAATTTGTTTTGAATATGACAAAACGTTTCCATCAGTCTAGTCTAAAGACTTGGAGACTCTATCGTCAACATCTGAAGACCTCCAGACTCAAGATTTAAAGTATGCCCTCATTGACAGTTTCCAGACCGATGAAAAAAGAGTATTATTCATTGGATTAGATGAGTATATCTTTAATGATTTGATTCGTATGGTTAAGGAAGATCTCATGGCTGGAGATAGCATCTCAAGATCTATTATTCGTATTAAGATTAATTCGGGTAATCTAGATCCGATTGACTAGCGAAGTTTACATGGAAGGTTCTACTTATGGAAACCTAGATCCTGATTGTATGGGCGAGCAGGATTGGTGGGCTATCGTCATATTCCTCAAATAACTCGAGATCTCCCTAATTGATTCTTTCCAACGGGTTGATTGGAAGAACTCCTTTGGAATGTGCCAACGGTTATGAAGGCATGAAGGAGTATATAAGGAAGATGCTCAAGTTGTTTGGGAGTGCTCGATAGAAAAATTCCAAAGTCTGAAACTCCTTGTTCTTTGTGATCTTATTTGTTGAGCTCTATTTGTACTCAAAAGAGAGATTAAATATTTGTGAGACCTTGAGGAAGTGTAGTAGAGTCTCTACACTGTGGAATCAAGGACGTGAGACTGTAATTCTCTTTTGATTCTTAGTGGAATCCAGCCGGTGGGCTGTCAGTACGGGAAAATGGACGCAGGCTTGGTCTAAGCCGAACCACTATAAACCTAGTGTCTTGATTCTCTATCCCTAAAATCTTTACTTTACATCGCAGCTTTATACGATTGTTTACTGTCTTTGCGCCTTCAGTTTGTTAATCTTAAAAGACTAATTTACTTTGTTAAGTTTCGCAAAACACTTTTTTAATCACTTATTCACCCCCCCCCTCTAGGTGCTCATACTAGCCCTATCACCATCCACATATATCATGAAGTAAATAGATGACATACCTTTAGTCCGGGTAAATAAAGCAAGTCATGCTTGGACTGTTTGAAGCCTGCTGTTGCAAGAGCATTTGCAAATTTTGCGTACCACTATCTGGATGCTTGTTTCAACACATAGAGGGATTTACGGAGATGACATACTTTATTCTCCCCCTATCTTAGTAGTACCTAAGGAATATCCATATAGATTTCTTCGTCCAAATCACCGTGAAGAAAGGCATTGTGCACGTCCATTTGATGTAGAGGCCAGTCATGAATAGCAGCAACTGTCAAGAATGAACGGACTATGACATCTTTGGCTACTTGGAGAAAATGTCTTGTGATAGTCAAAGCCTTCTCTGGATGAAGCCCTTGGCCACTAATCATGCCTTGGTTTACGATTAGGTGGCAGCGAGACAAGATCCAAGGTTTGATTAGCAATCAATGCCTGTCATTCTGATTCCATGGCCTTTTGCCATCGTGGATCAGCAGACGCCTCATCATAGTTAGATGGTTCCCTGTCTTCCGATATCCGACTTATGCAACATCTATGTTCCTGTGATAGTTTATGAAAGGAAACATAGGATGAGATTGGATATTGAATACCTGGTGAATTGAGAGTGGCACAGATATAATCATTTGTCTAGGCTGGAGGTCGTGTAGCCTGACTAAAACGTCTTGGAGGATTGACCTTTGGAGGAGAAGACGCTGTCTCACTGGAGGACATTGAAGAGATATCCTAAATTTCTTCGTTAGCAGTACGATCTTCCATTAAGTTCCCCAAAAAAAATTTTGGGTTTGGATTCTCATTCAAAATAGATCCTGTTGCTGGAATAACCGTAGGAGCAGAAGGAATATTCACTGGTGGTGCAAACGGTATATAATCAGAATCTCGATATAATGCTTCATCAGATAAGGAGCGACGAGGGGTGGTAATTATCCCTGAATCTTCATGCGGAGATGTCTTCTTACTTAATGGAAAGATGTTCTCGTGAAAGACAACATCTCTGCTTACCAAGAATTCCTTTATAGATAGCTAAATAACTCGATACCCCTTTTATAGGTTGGGATATCCCATAAATATGCAGCGTCAAGTGCGAGGACTCATCTTGTCCCGAGGACCCACTGTCGCGACATAACATAAACATCCAAAAACCTTGAGATGGTTCAGTTTTGGTTTCTTCCCAAACAGTAGTTCATAAGGTGTTCGCCCATTGAGTATCCGAGTAGGCATGCGGTTGATTAGGTAAGCCGTTGTAATAACACAATCTCCCCAGTAATCTTCTAGGATAGATGCTTGAAATTTCAAGGCACGTGCAACTTCCAAAAGGTGGCGATGTTTGCGCTCGACTACTCCATTATGTTGCGGCATATAAAAGCATGAGCTTTCATGTTGGATGCCATGAGACAAAAAGAGCGAGGAGCAATCATTGTTGAAGAATTCTCTTCCATTATCAATTCAGATCTTCTAAATGGATTTTCCAAACTGATTCTTGGATAGTGCAATGAATGTTTTTAAATGAGAGTAAACTTGACTTTTAGACTGCATCAAAAAAATCCATGTTGCATGAGAATAGTCGTCTACTATCGTAAGGAAGCAACAAGAACCATCAAGATTTATCGTATGGTAAGGTCCCCAAACACCCACATGAATTAACGAAAAAATTTCACTAGCACAAGTACTACCAGATGGAAAAGGAGTACGTGACTGTGTTGCAAGAGGACATATGGGACATTGAGGACAAGGAAAAGTGGCACTGTGACCCATTCTCAAATGCATAATGAAATTCTTATCATTGGCAGTCAAGTCACACAATGATGGCTTATTCAAGGAAGTGCAGGATAAATCGAAATTACCTTGAAAACTTGTCCAGAAAAATAGTCCTTCAGAAAGACTACCAAGCCCATCAGTCTGCCAGTCGAAAGGGCCTGAAAGAAACAAGTGTCAGCATCGAAAATTAGCCGGCATGAATTTTATTTGCGGACTTTTGACACATAAATGAGATTAAATTGGAACTCTAGGACATGAAAGACATTTTGAAGAATAATTTGAGGACTAAGATTGACTGTTCCTGTCACATTGACATGAGTGATGTTTCCGTTGGGTAATTGTACGGAAACAGGGAAATTCAATCCTTCATTTATACTCGAGAAATATCCTTTGTCACATATAATATGATCTCTTGCCCTTGAATCACTAATCCATGCCTTTCTTGAAATGGAATTAATCAAGCAATGTGTAATACTTGAAAAACTCCCTCCTTTGTTGGAAGTATCCAACTTTTGCAATGCATGCATCAGCTGCTGATATTGACCATATGAAATAGGTTGGTTAATATTTTGACCAGTCGATCCAGTGACTTAATAAGCTGCCGAAATTTTTTTTTTCTTTTTCTCCGGGTTTTCTATGTAATTTCCAACAGCTGTCAATCATATGGTTAGAACGTTTGCAATATTCACAAAATAATTTACCCTTTCCTTTTTGAATTTTTTCCAAAATTTCTTGATGACGTGGCAAAGATCTGGCCGTCCATCCCTTTTAAACGCGGACTCTTGTCCACCGTCTAATCCGCTTATAATCTCAGACCCTTGTGAGCTGTCCGATCCTCACATGCGATCTGGACCGTTCATCACGTCTCTTTTAAGGGTCTGTAGATCCCCTTCGCTGAACCCTAGTGTGCTTCTCTTCTCCTTTTCTCGATTTAGGGTTCGGTGGCTCCGTCTCGCCGTTTACCATGAGCTGCGAGGGCGATGCTTTTGCTGCTCCTCGCGTGTTCTGGCGATGCGAGTCACTGACTCTCCTTTTGCACGGCCAGCTAGAAAATCCGCTCGTTTGGTGGTATTGGGTCCATAGCAAAGATCTACGAACGGAAGGTAAGATAGGACTCGTTCAAAATCAACAGAAAACGTGTGGCTTTCTCCCTTTCTTTGATAGATCTGTACCGTTTGAGCGTTGATTCTGGTCCCCCGAGCTTTTCTTTGGGTGCTTCAAGGTCGTTCCACAGTGACGATATGTGATATCCTGATTTTTAGGTTCTATTTTCGATTGAATAAGTTGGGCTTTTCATCGACGCACCTATAGTTCCTTTCCCTAAGCTGATCACTCACGGGATAATTAGTCTATCAGGTAAAGCCGTTAAGGAATCTAAATGCAATAGACTTGAGAATTCGACCAGAAATCGATTGCTCGACCGTGCTAATCTACGAGGGTCATTACGACATCGTCAAAATCGATCAGAGACCGGAGATAGGTCGATTCGACAAAGGTATGTGATTAGAGTGTGGGTGATTCCACCTCATTGCAAAATTTCTGTCTAACGGCACTAAACTGATTTTTCTATCATTTCTGTACCCTGTGGCCGTATTTGAAACCTCGAGATTTTCATGACAACCGAGAGTCGCCAATGTGTCGAAGATGTATAATGTGGCTCGAAAATAATTGACCACAGGTCAATTGCACTAAAAATTTCTAAAAGCTATCCGATAGGCTAAGTCACGCTAAACTGACGCTCCATTGAAATTAACTGCGAAATTGAACCCAATTTCAGAAATTGAAAGTTCTGTCATGTCACGATTCATTTTAGGAATGTCGACTCACCCTTCGAAGATTTTTCTGCAAATAGGGATTTTTTGGCGAAAATTCAAAGTTGGGCCATTTTGGATCGGGAAAATTAAAGGACCATTTCTGAGCGCACCGTTGGCCGTCAAGTTAGTTCAATTGATGAAGAAAAATGTGAGTTTAAGTGTGGACACCTTGGCTGAAATTTTGGGGCATCAATTCGATTAAATTGGAGAAGAATTGAAGTGGATTTGGAGGGAAATGGTCCAAAATTCGTAGGCCAAGGGGGGCAGCAACTTTTGGACCATTTCATTAGCTTGTTAGGGAAGTTTGGGTGTGCAAATGGCTGAGGATTGAAGGCAGCAGCTGGTGGGGCATGTGTGATGATGAAAATGGGATATTTGTGTGGACTTTTAAGGCTTTTAGGCCCCCCTTGTTTCAGCAGCCTTCTTCTTCTACCTTGAGCCTCATTTCTCCATTGTTGAAGTCTTTTGTGAGCTAAAAATCCAAAGAGAGTCCCCCCTTGCCCGTCAACCGCCCCTAGCCGCCGCTTGCCGTCTACCCGCGTCGTCGTGCCGCCTAAGCTTGCACGCCAGCCCGCACGTCCGCGCGCCTGTCCGAGCCTTCCAGCCGCCGTCGCAGCCCGCCTGGCCACCGTCCGTCGCCATCCAGCTGCCGTCTACTGCCGTTGAGCCCGCCTGGAGTCGCTGCAGCCGCCTAGCCCCATCCCGTACCGTTTCAGCCGCTCGGCCCAGCCCTTCGGCCGAAGCTCAGCCCCTAGCTGAGGCTTCTAGGCCCGTTTTAAGGCCCGTCCGGACCTCCGTTGGTATCGCTGCAGGCTTGGTTGACGCTTGCCTCCGCGTTGTCGTCGCCGTGAACTCACCGGATCGCAAAACCGATGAGTTTACTTGCTAAACTCTACTTATGGAGTTAATTATGCTTAAGAGTTGATTAGTTTAGGCTAAGTATGGTTTAGGTGGTTAGTTAGTTTAGATTAGTGATTTAATTGCTTAATTATGCATGTTAGGTGGTTAGAATAGATTGATTAGGGGCTAAATAAATTGTGCTATTTATCTAGATAGGTGCATTAATTTTCTAGGTCTGTTTCGGTTGTTAGATTAGCATTTCCAGCCTAGGTTAGTATTTATTGAATTTAAATTGCATTATTTAATTATTTTTGTAATTTATTTAATTATTTAATATTTTCGGGAAAATTATACCGGGATAGTCGGTGACCAGAATTTCGTACTGATTGTAGTGGTGTGCTTAGTTTATGCAATTGAGTGTTAATTTATGCAAATTGAGTGGTGATTGTGATTTTTAGTATTTATTTCAAAATTGTGAAATTTTGGTATTTTAATCATAAAATACCGAGCGTCGGTTTTTAACACCAAAAATGTTTTAGTGTACTATATTAAATAGTTGGAATTTTAAAAAGAAAGATATCGCATTTTCGGCTCAAACTGACCGTCCACACACGATTATTTTTATCGGGTGTTTTTAATACGAAGAAAATAGGCCAAGTTCATTATTTTAATTGAAGAATTTGTGTGCAAAGCACAATGTCCTTGGCCAGGATTGATTGATCGTGTGATGGCTAAGTGAACCCGTCCCCAATGTGTGTCGGTAGAACTTTGCCCCTATATGGGATGCCCCTAGACAACGGAAGCCGGTAGCAGTAGATTCTGGACCGATGCTCCTTCGGGAATGCTATCCCCGATGTGTGTCGGTGGATGTTGCCATGCTCAAAGGAGTGAGACGAAGCCTAGCTACGCCAGAAGACCGATGTGCATCGGTATATTGTGCCTATGCGAGCAATAATCAAATTGGAACGTGTGATTGATTGAATTTGAAGCGCCGGATTATGGGACAAAATTGTGTGGCACGGTATGATTGAGATCAATTATGTCATAACGATTTGGTCTTATAATCGGGACCCCTGTGATTGATTGATCGATTGTATGGATTGAATTGAATTGATCAATTGATTGATTGAGTATGTGGACTGTACTAAGATGCAAGAGAGAACTGAGGCGAGGTAAGTCTTCTGTTTTGTGTGTATAGACTGCCTTTAGGCGTATTTCCTTCCTAGTCGGGGTTTAGGGGGTGAATTTGCTAAGACATTGTCTCACCCCGTCGTGGGCTCATCATTTTCAAGTCCTTAGATGGCGACCCCTTCGATACGTTATGGTCAGCCTAGGAGGGTGACTGAGCTGAGTACCGTTTTTCCTATTCCCAGGAGCCACTGGGTCTATGAGCTCTTAGTGACCACCGTCTGGGTCGATGAGGGCCTACCTTAGAGGGTACCTCATCGATTTAGGGCATGATTTCGCCACGGGCTCAATGGATACCAAGTGGGTCCCTATCAGGGTTTTGAGATCCCAGCCGTGGTGGTAGACGCTACTCATGGCGAGGGTGCAGCTGACCCTCCTGATGGTGCTGTGGAGGACCAAGAACCCCCGGAGGCCTCGGAGATTTCTGATGGGGATTCGTGTGCCTAGATGGCTTGACGAACTATCTTTTTGGATAGGCTTTTGGTTGTAGACTTTTGTTTCTAAACCGATGTGTTTATAAAAGTGTTTTGGTTGTGAAATTGTTTCCTGCTTTTCTATCCCGTGGTTGTTGCTGTCAAGGGTTATGGTTTTGCTTTCGCATGTGCATTAAAATGAATGGGTCGGTGACGCGTCGTAGGACGTCGCAATTTTATCGACCACCGAGGGATATGCTCACGCTCGAGGTTCGGGGCGTGACATGATAGCTTGTTAAAGTAAGTTGTGACCATCATGTTCCCCTGTTTGAGCTCACTAAGTTCTTGCATGAGGGAAAAAATCTTCGCTCCGTCCAGTTTATCGTACATCTCTTTGATGTTTTCCCATATGTTTTTAGCATCCTCTGTTAGTGGAAGTCCGGCCGCGACTTCTGGGGATATGCAATTTCTGATCCAGGTACGGACTAGTTGATTGCACTTCCTCCAGTGTCGAGCTAGGCGCTCATCAAGAGGGATTGGGACGGTTCCGTCGAGGAACCCGTCTTTATCCTTCGTCACTAGTGCGCGCCGGAGCTCCTGTGACCACCTGGAATAGTTCTCTAGCCCGGTCAGCTGTTGGCTGATCTGCCGCAGTTCTGGTCCGTCAACGGTGGAGACGAACAGAGGGTCGCCAGGTTCTAGTCGTCCGGTGAGAGCCGCTGCTAGTATCGGCAGGAAACCGGGCGCGAGATTTGGGTAGGGATTTGTCCCTAAACCCAATTAGTTTGACCCGATTGGGTAACCCGCATTAAAATATCCCAGGTAAGGATTTGTTCCCATACCCGGTTCACCCGACCCGCTTGTCTGCTCCAATTCAGTGGTTAGGCTTGCCCCACTCGTGGCTGGTGGGCTCCCATCGGTTTGGACATGGCTCTGGTGGCCCAAATATCCAGGCGATGATGAACTTGGGCTTGGCCCAAAGTACCATGGATAAGGTACCCACTGGTAAGGTTGGCTCGCCATGGGTTGCTCCAGATTAAACTGAGCCTGTGTGGGCCACCACTACACAGGTTGGGCCTGGGATGGTTGTTGTTGCATTATTGGAAATGCTGCAGGAGGATTTTGAATCTGCAAGAGTTGTGAGGTGACTTCTCCAGCGGGCTGGTCGTCGGTAGCAGGAGTGTTGTCTTGCGGGGTGGCCATGGTAAGAAAAAAAAATCTTCTTCCTTTTAAGACTGATTCCTATGCCAGATGGTAAATCTATTTTGTAGGAGATTGATTCCTATGCCATATGGTAAATCTATTTTGTAGGTTAGAATTCCTCTGGTAGGTAATCGAAGCGGAAGCTAGGTCACAAGCCTAGTAGCTCTGATACCATGAAAGAAATCAAATAATACAATTTGATCGTGACTGAAGACGAGGAACTTTTGAAGAGTTTTGTATTCTGTCTTCAATGCTTTCTATTGTACAGTCTCTCTATAGATATAATACAAGATGTACATAATGAATGGAAGTAAATGATTCTATGAATCAGTCTAAATCAAAATCTAATCCTCAATGATTTGTGCACAATCGTAATTGGAACAAATCATTTGCCAAATATCACGGACTATCGCCGCATACCTTCCAACACGTGTCATTATGTCAAAATTTTCGCGTCTGCTCTCCACCTCACCTCCTAGAAACCTAGGAGGAGCCACTCCCCACTTCCCCCCTCGTTGGACCGGGTCGTTACAGCTTTAAATGGAGCAACACAAGCCCACTAGCCCGGGCAACCACTCCCCCTCGTTAGACTGGGTCGCTACAGCTTTAAATAGAGCAATGCAAGCCAATGTCTCAACAGAATCGCGGACAAAGGCTGATCGGACGCAGAAGTGACGTCGGAAAATGTTAAGAGAGCCCCTGTGGACTGTTGGACTACCACCACGTGTGACAGTGTGAGCTGAGAATAGCTCGGCAGAGGCTGGTGTACATCCAGCAATGATGCAGGTAGTCGCTAAAAGTTCGCAGAGCCACTGACGAATGAGCTGAGGCATGGCAGGGCTGCTAAGCTCGCGAGGAGAGAGGAATCAGGTTCAGCAATGACTTATTACGGTCGAGCAAGTGATGAGTGCGGAGGCTTGGCGTTGTGCGTTCGGCGAAAGCGGGCAGCGCCGGGCAATATGTGGGCATTGATGGCGAAGTGGCAGGGGCTTTGTCGGCCACCTAAAAATGGTCAACGGGTGCGTCAAGATAGCAGCAATCGTGTAGCAACACACTATTGGACGTCGAAGCAGTGGCGGCAGGAATTCGACAAGGCGCAGCGATGGCGTACGAGGTAAGAACCTGCTTCTCCAATTTCCCTATTCCCTTCTCACGATCCTTTCCCCTGTGTAATGCTCCGTGAAGTGTATATGGTATGCCCTATGAGCTCCTCTCTTTTTTTCGTGTAATACCTTCTGCCCTTTGCCCCTCGTCCACTGTAAGTCATCCTCCTTTTATATCCACATATGTCCAGAAATTTTGGTCCTTGATTTCCGGGATTTGAAGCCTCTTTCACAGGCAAGAAAAGCTGGTGAAATCTCCATTTGCTTCGTGTGTATGATCGATCAAATTAATCTCCTCTTGTTTTTTTTTTTTTGGGATGAGTGCATTAGAAGTCCTAAAACTTATTAAGAAAATGCAATTGAGTCCTAAAACTTTCAAAAAATGCAATTAAATCCTAAACCTTGTCACGAAAGTTCAATCAAGTCTTAAAACTTTCAAAATTTTTAATAAAGTCTAAAACTTGTCTCGAAAGTGTAATCGAGTCCTAAAACTTTCAAAAAGTGCAATCAATGGAATGACTTAAATTAAACCACTTTAATAAGTTTTAGGATTTGATTGCATTTTTTGAAAGTTTTAGGACTTAATTACACTTCGTGACAAGTTCTATGACTTAATTGTACTTTTGAAAAGTTTTAAAACTTAATTGCATTTTCATGATAAATTTTAGGATTTCCAATGCACTTATCCATTTCCTTTTCTAATTTCATTCAGCTGTATGTTCTGAAATCCTCCACATCAAGGATATTGATCAAATATTCTTTTCACCATAAGTTTCGCTTGTCTTTCTCATTCATGTAACGCGACTGATCCTCTCACTTATTTTCCTTGTCCGACCATCTCCTACGTGCTTTTTCCACCAAATCCATTTTCTTCCTTTCGTGGCTTATTATTTTTCCTTTTACTCTTTTCACGATGCTGATTGGCGCCTAGAATTGTTGATTGAATATCCCCTTTACATATTGGCCAAACAAATAAGTAGATATTTAGCCGCAATTTCTTCCTTGCTTAATATCTTCTCGGACAAATCTTGCTGATTGTTCTTTAAAATCCTCTTACACGTCGGGTCAATTCGAAGCACAATTCATGACCGGGCCAACGCAATTTATGTGGTTATGAAATTGTTACTAGTGCCTATAATGCAATTGCGAACTTAGTTAGTGATATTAGTGAAATAAATAATTAAATGGAGTTGCCAAATTTTAGGTGTTGACACCTTCCCGTTTGGGTCTTGATCTCTGGTGGATTAGGAACTGTCTTACAGCTTGCCAAAAATTTTTAGCCAACATACTTATGTTTGTTTGGTTGAGATTGTAACAATATGCTGCCTACCTCTATGTTTGCATTGTCAACAGTGACCTCTGGGACATATCTATTTAGTTCTTTAAAGTATCAATTGTTTAGGTTTACTGTACCGTGGGATTTTTATTTCGTCATGCAATGTGTCATTTTATCTGAAAATACCTTCTTATGTGGCATTCTTCCTACAGGGAGTTCCGGAACAAAAACTTCAAGCTCACTCGGGTTCCTTTGGTGTAATTGGAAATCTTGTGCTTCTACCGATGTGTAACTTGTCTGGTACATCTCCTCCCTCTTTGCAACTGTTGCATATGTAAATTTTTTGTTGAAGCAATTTTCGTATGACATTGTGAAGCTCTATCGAAGGGTAGTTAATTTGCAATCTGAATTGTGGTTCACTATCTACTTTCTCCTAGGCTTTTTGGATGTTATTGTACATATAACATGGTGCTCTGACCATATAATTAGGTGGTCAGAAAAGCAGAGTTGCATTTGCCAAGATTAGGTTCAAGAAATCTTTTTTCTTGTGCACTTAGCTCATTCACTACGGTTGTTTTGCAGATATCATGGTAATCTATATTGGCAAAATCTCTTGGGAGGATCATGTGCAAACACTGCTAAGGTCAGACTAATGTAGTCAATTATATGTGTCCCTATTTCCAATTTTACAGAACATAAAATAACAAGCTTTTAATTTCTATTTGGTGCGCTGTTATGTTCCAAATTATCTTTAGTGATTTCTAAACAAGAATAATCTCTTTCAACACTTTCCGGTCGATATTCAAAATAAGAAGCTTCTTTCTTCCAATAACGGTTGCTCTACATGTTACCCTCTGTGGCAGATGTTTTGCTTTCTGGATGACATCTTCTGCTTGTTTAAAAGACACACGGAAGATGTTGCTCTTCTCAAGCAGCAATGTGGATTGAACAAGACCGCCCATGAGGTCATTATCGTCACAGAAGCTTATAGAACTCCAAGAGATCGGAGGCCTTATCCTGCCGATCAAGTTATGGAAGACATCACTGGAAAGTTTGCATTTGTGCTCTTCGAAGGCCCTCCAAAAACCGCTTTTCTGCCCGCCGTCTCTGTAAGTAGTAATAATTTTCATGGTTTCATTCTGGGGATATCTCTCTCTATCTCTCTCTCCACCTGCGATCTATCCAATCCTTCATGTCCTCTTAGTCATGCGGGATGTTGATGGAAGTGTCCCTTTCTTCTGGGGAAGTGACTCCAAACGCAATCTTGTTCTCTCGGACTATGCAGACGTCGTGAAGAATGGCTGTGGGAAATTGTTGCACCATTCCCTAAAGGTAATTATTTCCACGGATTGTTGATGCAGCGTCACTGGAATTTCCTCCGAGCAGTGGAACGCGAAAAGTAAGGATGGATGAATATTAAGCAGAGCCCACAGGAGAATGTTATGTTGTTAGGTTTGGAAAAATTGGTTCTGAACCTAAATTATAATCTAAGGATAAAGTGGTGTTCTTTACCTGTATGCATGTTTTGAAATATGCATTTTAACCTACAATTTTGCTCTTTGAACAGTTTTGCGAGTGCCAAATCGTTCACCTTTTAAAGTTGCCTTCTTTTTTGAACTCAGGATGCTTCCTTACTAGCTCTAGAGGTTTGAGGAGTTATGAGCACGGACCGAATGAGGTCCAGCCAGTTCCTGGTGGATAGCTCGGGCCAAGTACACGACGCCACATTCGAAGTGGTGCAGAGACTGAGAAGGAGTCCAACATGCCTAGAGTTGGAAGTGCTGCGAAGTGGTCCTTGCACTGGCTAGTCATATGGTTTGTGGCCCTTTTTTGGCCAGGCCATTAGCTATTGAATGGCCTTCTGTTGCTTATAATCCAGTCACCCTTCTGTGTATGCATCATCAAGCAATTGCAAATGTAGATTCCTGCGTCCTGGAGCTTTTTCATATATCCAGCATTTGTTCCTTCAGAAATAACTGCAAATAAAATAAGGAAGAAGTTCAGAGAAAGAAAATGAGAACAACTCACCATCGTGTTAAGCTCTATGCTTTCCATTGATTGTGGAAATGTCAGGACAAAAGCATTTCCCAGATCATCACTGACAATCTAGCGTTCCAACAGCGATTATTGATGAATTTATTAATCCAGCTATGTCACGAATAAATAGAAAATAGAGACATCCAATGGTGCAATTCCAAGGTCACGTAACATAACGAAGGCTGGAATTGCCCTTGCATGATCAGAAGACAAAAACTGAAAATGATTGCACGTGCAGGAAATCACAGCAAGTTCGAGAGAAAGGTCGAGTTGTAAATCACGATAATCACAGCCATAGCTTCATGGTACCATTTGCATCTTAATTTTAACTTTCAGAACACGGATCAGGAAATCACGATAATCATCTCAGAATCAAAGGACGCACCGAAACTCATTACGAAAGCGATCAGATGAGCAGAGAGCGGTTGCCTACACTCTGTTTTGGCGCAACTTACGTTTGTCGATAGCAGGTCTTCTGCTTCGTCGACCTCCTCTCTTTCCACGATCTTCTGCTCTTTGGCTCTGAACATCAACGAGTGAACACGAGAAGAAACTCAGAGTCATCACCGTCAGCAATTGCGCCACGGAAAAGGACATGAACTGAAATCAAGTGGAGATCGTGAAACTCAGAATCATCGTCGCTGGTGATCTCAACTCTGTTGAGAGACAAAAGCATCTTCGACGGCGATGGAGTTCGCTGCGCCTGCGCAGGAGAAGAGACTTTCTAATTTTTTTTGCGGATTTTGGAAAAGATCGGAAATTGGAGAAAATCTTACATATAGAGAGAGAGGCGGGAAGCGGGGAAGAATGGCTCTCGGCTTATTTTTCTTTTCTTATTTTCCTTTTTTAAGAAAAAGAGATCCTTATAAATTGAGGTTTAATGGATCTGTTTTAAGGAGAGGAAAATATTCGTTTGATTTTTTTCTTTTATTTCACATTAAATAACTCAGCTTTTTTATTTAACTTGGTTTTATATTCATCTTAATCTTGTTCGACTTGTAATTTTCTTAAATTGGACTGAATTAAGCTCTTCTTAAAAAGGAAAAGAATCGATCTATATTGTGGTCAATACTTGGTTTAATTGTATTATGTTCAAACTCCACGCTTATCGCTCATAGAATCATGAAAACATCAACAAATAATTGAGTATTCAAAATGGCTTGCTAAGAACTTGTCACGCCCCAATCCTCCGAGCACGTGCTCATCCTTGCTTGGTCACCTATAATAACGATGTCCCAGGACGCATCGCCGACCCATTCATTTTAAATACGCATGCGGAAGTAGATATAAATCCTCAGACAATAAAATAATGGGATAGGAAAGCAGGGCCAACTTTTTCAAACAAAAATAAGTCTTTTATAAACAAACGGGTTTATTCACAAGACCAGGCTGGCTACAAAAATTTCGACTCATCAAAAAGGAACCGTCCTATGATTAACTAGTCATACAGGTTCGCCAATTATGCTTCTTCCACCTTCCCAAACTTCGGGGCCTCCGGCTCTCCACGACCGTCACTTAGGGACTTGGAAATGGTTATACAATAACCAGTAAGATAATGTCTCAGCATGTTCAACCCCCTAAGACCCGATTAGGAAGAAAATTATGTCCTAAGGGCTGCCTAAGTACAACCACGAGTCAGAGGGCTTACCTTGGCCTGAGTTCCTTCCTGCAAGTCAGTTCAATTCATATATTCACTGAATCACATCATCACGTCAAATCCAACACTCAGATCGAATCATCGATCAATCGACCTAGTCGATTACATGTCATCACAACCATCTCTTGGTCGGCCCATTCAATACTATCTATAAGTCCACCCATAATAGGACTACTCGCTCTAAGCTGATAAATATATAGTATAGCTCGCACTAAGCTAATAAATAGTGTACTGCTCTCAATCTAAGCTAACATATCAGAGCCCGTAGGATGATATAATATACTGCTAATGCATAGCTGACATATTACCCGTAGGCGGATATAGTATACCATCCAGACCATTCAATCAACTCTTCATTTTTATCATACCCGATAAAAATAGCCGTGTGTGGGTACACAGTCGGCCTTAGTCAAAATATCATAATTTCACTTTTTGAACATCCCACTAGTTTCAACAGCCCATAATATATTTTTGACGCTGTAAACCGACGTCCGGTAATTTTCCCATTAATTACCAAAATTAAATGATTTAGGAATAAAATCATAAAATCACTATTAAATCAATTCAGCACAATTTAAAACTCAAATAAATAAACAGATCACATCATCACGATCAACATAAAATTTCGGTCGTCGGCTATCCCAGCCTAATTTCCGGAAAATAATTAATTAATTTAACAATTACAGAAAATATTAAATAAATGCAATAAATCCAATTTAGGCCCGTAATGCCTAATTGGACGCTGAAACGGATCCGGAAAATTTTCGAGATTCGTTCAATAAATACTAGAGACTATTCACTAGGTAATAGCACTAACTAACCACCTAACATGCACCAGTAAAGTACTAAATTAATTACTCTAATCTAATCTATCCACCTAATCACACTTAATTACACCTAATCAACCCATAAACGTAATTAACCGACTAAGCGAGGATTAGTGAGTTCAACTCACTTGTTTAACAAACCGCTCGGTTCAAATCGATGGGGACGCGGCGAGGCTCAATCCTCTCCAAAGCGGCGACACCAACGAGGCACGGCTCGGGCCTGAAAATTGGCCCGAAAAGCCTCACGGCGCTGCTGGAATTTGCGGCTGCTGTGGCTCGGCTTCTCGGGGTTGTTTCGAGCGGCTGAACAGGCACGACTTGGGCTAGTTTTGGCGGCCACAGGTGGTACGGGTGCAACACAAAGACGGGTTGCTGCTGCGGGGGCTTCAATGGGGCTCGGTGAGCTGTTGAGGGTCTTCAACGGAGCTGAAAATAAATGAGGATGGAGCTGCTGATGCATGGGCTAAAGCGTGCGAAGTGAAAGAAAATGGGGCCGCTGGATCCAGAGGAAGAAAATAAAGAAGAAAGGGATAAGCTATGGGGGTTGTCGGCCAGGGAAAGAAACGTGTGGAGAGAGAGAGAGAGAGAGAGAGAGAGAAGGAAAAGTCAAAGAAAAAAGTAAAAAGAAGACTATGGCGGGCTTGGTCGGCTTGGGGGGCTTCATGCGTGAGTCTTCGAGAGGTGAGAGGGACTTGCGAGAGAGAGAAAGACGAGTGAGGTGGCGAGAGACGTGAGAGAGAGGAAGACCGTAGAAGGGGAAGGGGAAAATTAAATAAAAACACAAATATTTTGGCTCGATTTCTCACAACAATATCAATTGGTCATCCTAGGGCCAATTTCTTCACCATTTTGCACAATTGAAGTCCAAAAGAAGACCAAGATAACACGGTCCCTCAAACCTCCGAATTTCCTTAAAATCTGAATTCTATTTCATTTTTCTCGGAATCCGATTTTCTGAACAAACTTCTCCGATTGAAGTCCGATTTGTTGCGGAAAAAGCCCACGAAATTTCCTGTCACTAACTCACTCACACCACATGCTAAAAACCCTTCAAATTGGCCAATCCGAATTTCCGTTCGTTTTCCGAATCGTCTGAATCTATTTTCTGTAAAAATCTCGGAATCTTCGAAAATTCTTCAGAGGATGAGTTGACGTTCCTCAAATAGATCGTGACACGACAAAACTTTCAATTTTTGAAATCGGGTTCAAATTCACGATTAATTTCAATTTAATACAATTTTAGCGTAACATAACCTACCGGGTAGTTTTTAGGAATTTTTTGTGCAATTGACCCATGGTCGATTTTCTTCGAGCCACACGTACCTCTTCGACACATTGGCGACTCTTGGTTGTCGTGAAAATGTCAAGGTTTCAAATATGGACATAGGGCGCTAAAACGACAGAAAAATCAGTCTAGTGCCGATCTACGAGAATTTTGCAAATTAGTGGAATCACCCACGTTTAGCCACACATCTCAGTCGATCCGACCTATCTCTAGTCTCTAATCAATTTTTAACTGTGCTGTAATGACCCTTGCAGACTAGCACGGTCGAGGAGTCGATTCCTGGTCAAATTCTCAGGTCTATTGCGTTTATATTCCTTAATGGCTTCACCTAATAAGCTAGTTATCTCATGAGTAGCCATCCGAGAGAATAAAGACTATACGCATCGATGAAAAGCCCAATTTATCCAATCGAAATCAGAATCTGAAATTTAGGATATCACAGAACTTGCTCGTGACCGGTTCGATTGTACTACACCTCGGTCAGCACACATTCCAAAATTTGTAACTTGGTGATTCAATAAAAGGTGACGAACATGGAGGATGTGTTTTCCTTTGTTAATCACAGAGCACATTTAATGTCTAAGATTTTATTTTTATTTATTATTGAACCCTTTCGACTCCAATTTACAAAAATAGGCAAACCAGACTTAACATATGGAACCATTAGTAATCTCCGACATATTTTTCCTCATATTTTTTCTAAAAAAATTGTTCATTTACGTAAGTTTTTGAACGTATGTATAATGAGGGAAGACGTTTGGCTGTCTACGAATTACGAGATACAATGTTTGGTTTCGATATGGTTTGATTTTTTCTTTTTTACTAAACTTTATTATGATTTTAAATCGGATTTTTAATGTAATCTCAAACGCCTCAATTTTATAATTAAAAAAAAAACACAAGAATATCTCCATTTATAAGACCCTCAAGCTCTTTTAATTATTTAAATCAAAATATCATCTCTCTCACAACGAGAAACGCAAAAACCAAAACGACAATCCGTTCCGTCTCGCTTCTTCTTCTTCTTCTTCTTCTTCTTCTTACTCCGCACAAACCCCACCTGAAATCCCAACCAGCTTCTGTCGAGTGATCCGAGAGAGGTGGTAATCGCGCATTTACGGCAATCTTCTCGAATGTTTTTGTCTGGGGTTCTTGTTGTTCCTCGTTCCATTGCACGTAGTCGTTTGATGTTTGTCCTGAGTGAGAGACATTTTCTTTTCTTGGGCTTGTTTCTTGAATTTGGAGCAAGGCATAATCATAATGACCCTTCTTTTAATCATTGGTAAAACCGTAGCTTCCTTGAATGAATGGAGTGCGGCAAGAGAGTTTGGTTGCTTTGTCACCTTGCTTAGGCGTTCGCCTACTCCGAGAAGAAACTGAAGTTTTTGCGAGATTTTACTTAACTAGTCACAGCGTAGATTCATGACCACCAGCAAGAGAGTGCAAGATTGGAGCAAGGACAAGAGGGTCCATGATCTCGAAATTGCCACTGAGAAGGTAAAGTGGTGTCAAAGGTGTTGGTTTTGATGGAAATATTGAAGAAGGAATCCGGGATGATAATTTCTGTGAGGTCGCTGGATCTATACCAACCCCAAACGGTATAGTGGATTTTATTCAGAAGTCCCCAAAACTGTTTGAGTTGTATAAGGATCAGAAGGGGGTATTGTGGTTTGGAATTGACTAAAGAAGCTGAAGACTTGTTAGAGGAAAGGGAGCGATTGATTAGGGGACACTCTGGCACGGCTGTTGAATACATGACTAGGATGTTGATGATGTCGATCGATAAATGGCTTCTTGTGGATAAAATTACTCATTTCAGGAGAGAGTTTGGTTTGCCATCTGATTTTGGGAGCAAGTGGGTACACGAGTATCCACAGCACTTCAAAGTGGTTAGATCTCCGGATTAAGTTGATTACCTCGAGCTCGTAGAGTGGAATCCTGCTTGGGCTATCACAGAGTTGGAGAAACCCATATTGGGGGTATCAGAATTTGCCTTTCATACTCCAGGGTTACTTTCCTATCTTTCCCCTTTGAAGTTTCCTGCCAGTTACAAGAAGGTGTATAGATATGGAGGGAAGATTGAGCACTTTCAGAAAAGGTCTTACTTATCTCCTTATGCTGATGCATGTGGCCTTCAAGCTGGATTGAAAGAATTCAATAAGAGAGCCATTGCAGCAATGCACAAGTTACTTAGCTTCACAATGGAAAAGAGGTAGGTAACGGATCACCTCGCACACTTTTGACAAGAATTTGTGATGCCTCAGAAGCTGATAAGACTCATGTTGAAGCATTATGGCGTTTTCTAAGTCTCTAAGAGGAGGAAGATGTTTAGTGTGTCCTTGACAGGAGCTTACGAAGGTGCGGAGTTGATTTAGAAATGTCTGTTGGTTATTTGGAAGGAAAAGGTCCTAAGCCTTATTGGTTATATGGGGAGGAAGAAAAAGACAAACTTTTATGGGCTTATCGGATATGGAAGATAATGATTCTAAGGCTGGAGGCATTGCTATGCAGCTTAACCACATAGAAGCCATCAGTGAATTGGAGGATATTGCTGTTGGAGACAGCTCCTTCATATATATATATACATGAAATTGATAATAGATACAAGCCTCATGATTAATTTTAAGGTCATATGTTACGCCCCGAACCTCGAGCGCGCGCACATCCTTCGGAGGTCGATAAAATTGCGACGTTCCCAGGACGCATCGCCGACCCAATTGATTATGCACATGCGAAAGCGTAATAAACAATCTCCAGACAACAACAAACATGGGATAGGAAAGTAGGACAACCAATTTAAACAAACACACTTTATAAAGAACCAGATCAGCCTACAAGGTTATAGACAAAAGTTAAGGCCTAAAAAGGGCTACCTAGCTAACCCTACCCCGGACCCTTCTACTTGGGATCCGGGTCTATCACGACACCGTCAGAGATGTCGATGTCAAGCGGATTAGCTACCTCCTCTACTGCAAGCTCCTCCACCATGGGCCCTTGGTTCGCCGCATTATCAGCTATAATGTCAGCATGCACGACAGGGTGGAGTACCTCCTCGCCCTCACCCCAATGGCGGGTTCGTTTAAACCACCCACGAGACCTTCTCATTTCCTGTTAGGCCCGTGAAGAAACCACGCCTTGAATCGATGAGGTACCAACTGAGGTAGGCCCTCATCGACCAAGATCGTAGTCACGATGAGCTCACGGATCCAGGGACTCCCGGGGATAGGGAAGTCGGTACTCTGTTCGCTATACCCTAGCAGTTGCCCCAAACGAATGGGACGGACTTCCATCTAGAGACCTATAAAGATTAAACCCACGATGGGGTGAGACAATGTCTCAGCAAGTCTACACCCTAAATCCCAATTAGGAAGGTAATACACCTAGAGGCAGCCTAACACCATCAAATGAGACTTATCTCGCCTCAGCACCCTCCTGCACATCAGTACCACTCATAAACACTTATATATGCAGTAAATGCAATCAATAACAGGAATGCTTCAATTCCTTAAATCAATCAATCATAGGGGTCTCGATTATAAGGCCAAATCATTATGACACGTCTCATTCCGTGTCACACAATTTTGTCCCATAATCAGGCATGGTTATATCTCATTCAGACACGCGTTCCAATAAATTACGACCCAACGGCCACGGCCGACTGAACAGTCAGCGTTCTTCCGGTATATCTGGACGTCGTCTCGCACCATTGAGCATGGCAACGTCTACATCTAGACGGCATTCCCGAAGGAGCATCAGCCCAGCCTTCACTGCGACTGACATCTGTTGACGTGGGGCATTCCCGAAGGAATATCGTCCGGCTCAAAATCTCATGACGGGTTCTCATAGTAATTCCATGCATATCCAATCCCGGCCAAGGACATCGTGCTTTGCACTCAAATGCCTCAAGTAAAATAATGTACTTGACCTATTTTCTTCATATTAAAAACACCTAGTAAAATAATCGTGTGTGGGTACACGGTCAGCTTGAGCCATTAAATGCGATATCCTCACTTTTAAAATTTTCACTATATGATATAGTACTTAAAAACATTTTTGGCATAAAAAACTAACACCCGATATTTTTCTAATTAAATACCAAAATTCCATAATTTTGAAGTAATAAATCAAAATTCATCAATCAGCACTCAATTTGCACAAACTAACTGCACCACGACAATCAGCACGAAATTCTGACAACTAGCTATCCCGGTATAATTTCCAAAAAATAATAAATATTTAATTACAAAATAATTAAATAAATGCAAAATAATTAAATAAATCACTAATTAATCTACCTATGCTAATTTAACCACCTAATCACTAATTAACTAACCTACTAATCTAACTAATTTAATCTAACCACCTAATAGCTAATTTAACCTAATTACTTGATCTAATTAAATAACTAAACTAACGAATTTACTATAATCTCTCTTAAGCTAACTAATCCTTCCTTAGGCTAATTAAACCACCCTAAGCATAATTAACCCCTTAATTAAGGTTTAGCAAGTAAACTCACCGAATTAGCGAGCCGATGAGTTCACGGCGACGGCGACGTAGAGGCGAGCGAGACTCGAGCCTACGGCGACGCCAAAGGAGGTCTGGAAAGGCCCGGAAAAGGCCCACGAAGTTTCAGCTCTAAGTTGGAACTTCAGTTCTGAGCTAGGCCGAATCGAAGGGAGCCGAGGGGCTGGCACGGCCGGGCTTGGGCTGGTCGGTCCGGCGGAGGAAGCTAGGCTCGGTGGTCAGTGGCCTGGTCGACGGAGCTGCGACGTGGGCGGCAGAGACGATTAAGCGAATGGATGGCTAGGACGCGCGGGCTAGGGACGCAAGACCGGCGGCCGGGAGTAGACGAGCGGCGGACTAACTCGACTCGGGCATGGCTGTTTCGGTGGTTGGTGGTCGTTCGGTTGCTGCTGGCTTGGCTGGTCTTCTCTGCTGGTTCTTTGGTTCTACAACAGCAATAATGGAGAAGAATGGCTGAAGAAGAAGAGGAAGAAGTTGCTGCAGCTGGAAAGGAGGGGGGACAAGGCCTTCAATCCACACAAAAGATCTAAAACACTTGAGTGCTGCCCTCACCAGCTTCAGCCTCATCCACAACCCATTTACCCTCTCCAATCTTCTCCAACAAGCCACTCTTGGGGTCCAAAGGTTGCAGCCCTCCATGGCATACGAATTTTGTGTGCTCCTCTTAAATTTCACTTCAATTTCACACCAAAACTCTCCAATTCAATCCAATTCAATGGCCAAAGTGCCAAAGAGGAAGCCCATACTCAATTCCACAATTTTCATCACCAATTGATCTATCTTGGTGGCAAAAAATGCACCCAATTTGACCTATCCGAATTTCTCAGTCCAAAATCGCCCAATTTTGATTTTTCGCCGAAAATCTGGGCTCACCGAAAATTCTTCGAAGGATGAGTCGACGTTCCTAAAATAAATCATGACACACCACAACTTTCAATTTTTAAAACCGAGTTCAATTTCGTGGTTAATTTCAACCGAACGCAATTTTAGCGTGACCTAACCTATCATGTAGTTTTTAGGAATTTTTAGTGCATTTGACTCGTGGTCGATTATTTTCAATCCACATTTTGCATCTTCGACACATTGGCGACTCTCGTTTGTCGTAAAAATCTCAAGGTTTCAAATACAAGCACATGGTACAGAATCGATAGAAAAATCGGTTTAGTGCCGTTCGACAAGAATTTTGCAATCAGGTGGAATCACCAACACTTTAATTACATACCTCTATCGAATCGACCTATCTCTGATCTCTAATCGATTTTAACGGAGCCGTATTAACCCTTGCAGATTAGCACGGTCTAGTAATCGATTTCTGGTCGAATTCTCAAGTTAGTCGCGTTTATATTCCTTAACAGCTTTACCAGATAGATTAGTTATCTCTTGAGTGATGAGCTCAGAGAAAAAGACTATAGGCGCGTCGATGAAAAGCCCATTTCATTGAGTCGAAAGCAGGGTTTTAAATCAGGATGTCACAACTCTTCCCCTCTTATAAAAATTTTGTCCTCGAAATTTAAACCATTACAAATCTTAAACAAAAAGATGGGGGTATTGTCGCCTCATCGAGTGTTCACTTTCCCACGTTGCTCCTTCTGTCCCATGGTGTTGCCAAAGCACTTTGACTAACGAGATCATCTTGGTGCACAGAACCTGCTCCTTCCGATCTACAATCAGAATTGGTTTTTCCACGTACGACACTTTGTCCTCCACGTCTAATTCTTCGAAATTCAGCACGTGGGTCGGGTCAGGCTCATACTTTCTCAACATCGACATGTGGAAGACGTCATGCACTTGCGCTAGTCTTGGCGGTAGTGCAAGACGATACACCAAAGTCCCTATTCTCTCTAGAATCTCAAAGGGACCTATGTACCTAGGGCTCAACTTCCCTTTCTTGCCGAAGCACGAAGTACCCCTCATCGGTGACACTTTCAGAAAAACATACTCACCAACTTGGAATTCCAATGGTCTTCGACGCTTGTCAGCATAGCTTTTCTGGCGACTTTGAGCGGTCTTTAGTCTTTCTCTAATAACTGCAACTGCCTCTACTAACTCTGGGCCGGTGATCTTTCGCTCTCCAACTTCATCCCAACACACTGGCGTTCTACACGCTCTGCCATACAACGCTTCAAACGGTGCCATCTGAATACTCTGCCGGTAGCTGTTGTTGTAGGCAAATTCGACAAGATGAAACTGTTCCTCCCAGCTTCCTTTGAAATCCAACATGCAAGCTCGCAGCATGCCCTCGAGGGTCTGAATCGTCCTCTCAGACTGGCCATCCGTCTAAGGATGATAAGTCGTACTGTATTGTAGCTTCGTTCCCAAGGCAGTCTGTAAACTTTTCCAGAAGGCTGTTGTGAACTTCGGATCTCGATCAAAAGTGATCGTCACTAGCACTCCATACAATCGAACTATCTAGCGCACGTACAACTCAGCATATCTGTCCAATGCAAAGTCCTTCCGTACGGCGATAAAGTGAGCCGACTTTGTCAATCTGTCAACCACAACCCAAATGGAATCATTACCCCTCTGACTCCCTAGTAAGCCCATCATAAAATCCATTATGATATGTTCTCATTTCCATTCGGGAATCTCGAGAGGTTGCAAGAGTCCTCCCGGATTACAATGCTATGCCCTCACTTGTGGACACGTCAGACACTTGGCGACATGCTTGGCGATATCCGCCTTCATACCGGTCCGCCAAAAGTGTTGACGTAGGTTCTAATATATCTTTGTACCGCTTGGATGAATGCTGTAACTACTACGATGAACTTCTAACAAGATCTCCTCCTTAAGCTCTGCATCGTTGGGTACACACAATTGTCTACGGAACTTCAGTGTTCCGTCTTTAGAAATCTGAAAGTCAGCATTTCTCTTTTTGGTATCTTCTTGTAGAATCTTCTGGATCTTTGGATCTGTCCTTTGCAATGTCTTGATTCTGATCTGTACTTCCGGTTCAATTCTGAGGATGGCCATAAGATTTGAAAGGTGGCCTACCTCAAATTTGAAAATCGAATCTCGAGCTCTCTCGAGTAAGATCCACTCCTGAATCACCATCTACACAATCGAAGACTTTTGACTCAACATATATGCGACTTTGTTAGCCTTTCCAGAATGATGCAGGATGTCACAATCATAGTCCTTGAGAAGTTCCATCCAGCGACGTTGTCTCATATTCAACTCATTCTGAGAGAATAAATACTTGAGACTCTGATGGTCGGTAAAGATCTGGAATCTTTCTCCACACAAATAATGTCTCCAAATCTTCAGAGCGAAGATAATCGCTGTGAGTTCTAAGTCGTGCGTCGGGTAGTTTAACTCATGAGGTCTCAACTAACGGGACGCGTATGCAACAATCCTACCATGTTGCATTAACACACAACCCAATCCCCTAAACGACGCATCACTATAGATCTCGTACCCTCTAGGACCAGACGGAATTGTTAGCACTTGTGCGATAGTCAGCTTCTGCTTAAACTCTTGGAAACTACGCTCGCACTTATCCGTCCATACAAACTTCTTTTTCTTCTTCAGTAGTCTTGTCATGCCCCGAACCTCGAGCACGTGCACATCCCTCAGTGGTCGATGAAATTGCGACGTCCCAGGATGTGTCGCCGACCCATTCATTTTATTGCACATGCGAAAGCGAAATAAAAACCCCTAACAGTAAACAGTATAGGATAGAAAAGCAGGACAAAAATTTCACAACCAAAACATTTTTATAAACACACCGGTTTATATACAAAGCTAGGCTATAGTCAAAAGCCTACTCCAAAAAGAAAAGCCAACAAGCCCTCTAGGCACACGAATCCCCATCCGAAATCTCGAGGTCTTCGGGGGCTTCGGGTCCTCCACAATCTCATCAGAAGGGTCGGCTGCACCCTCGCCTAGAGTGGCATCGACTATCACGGCGGGGATTTCAAAACCCTGAAGGGGACCAACTCTGTATCCATTGAGCCCGTGGCGAAATCACACCCTAAATCGATGAGGTACCCTCTAAGGTAGGCACTCATCGACCCAGACGGTGGTCACTATGAGCTCATAGACCTAGTGACTCCCGGGAACAAGAAAGACAGTACTCAACTCAGTAACCCTCTAAGGCTGACCAAAACGTATTGGAGGTTCTGCCATCTAAGGACCTGAAAAGATTGAGCCCACAACGGGGTGAGACAATATCTCAGCAAGTTCACTCCCTAAACCCTAACTAGGAAGGAAATACGCCTAGAGGTAGTCTAATCACACATCAATCAAGACTCACCTCGCCTCAGTTCCTTCTTGCACGTCCGTACAATTCATATCACAAATGCATATAATAAATGCACACATCAATTGGAACATCTCACTTAATCTCAATCAAACATAGGGGTCCCGATTATAGGGCCAAATCGTTATGGCACGTCCCATACTGTGCCACACAATTTTGTCCCATAATCTGGCGCATCTATCTCAATCAATCATGCGTTCCAATTGATTACGGCCCCCAGGGCATGACCTACTCGACGTTCAGTGATCTTCTGGCGTAGCCAGGCGTCGTCTCACCCCATTTAACACGGCAACGTCTCTACTAGATGGCAATCCCGAAGGAGTATCGGTGCAGAATCTACTGCGACCGACATCCGTTGTCCAGGGGCATCCCATATAGGGGCAACGTCCACCCGACTCACATCGAGGATGGGTTCTCTTAACCCTCACACGATCATTCAATCTCGGCTAAGGACATTGTGCTTTGCACTCAAATGCCACAATTAAGATAACGGAGTTGGCCTGTTTTCTTCGTATTAAAAACACTCGGTAAAATAATCGTGTATGGGAACACAGTCAGATCGAACCAGAAAAAATTGATATCCTTCCTTTTAAAAATCACACTATCTGATATAGTATCTAAAAACATTTTCGGTGTCAAAACCCAACACCCGGTAATTTCTAATTCATTACCAAAATTTCGTAATCTTTAAATAAATACCCAAAATCACAATCACCACTCAGTTTGCACAAATTAACACTCAATTGCATAAACTAAGCACACCACTGCAATCAGCACGAAATTCCGATCACCGGCTATCCCGGTATAATTTCCGAAAAATAAATAAATAATTTAATAAATTACAAAAATAATTAAATAACATAAATTAAATCCAATAAATGCTAACCTAGGCCGAAAGTGCTACTCTAACCACCTAAACGGGCCTAGAAAATTAATGCACCTATCTAGACAAATAGCACAATCTATTTAGCCCCTAATCAATCTATTCTAACCACCTAACATGCATAATTAAGCAATTAAATCACTAATATTAAGCTAAGCTAATCAACCCTTAAGCATAATTAACCTCCTAAGCAAGGTTTAGTGAGTGAACTCACTGGTTTAGCAAGCCGGTGAGTCTACGACGACGGCGACGTGGAGGCGAGCGATAAACAAGTCTGGAGCGACACCAACGAAGGTCCGGATAGGCCTTAAAACGGGCCTAGAAGTCTAAGAGCCCTTGCTGACCTTTGGTTCTGTCCAAGGACCGAAGGGCTAGGCCGAGCGGTCGGTTGGGCTGGAACACGAGCTAGGCGGGCGGCGGGCGGCGGGCGGCGGACGGCAGCAGGGGTCGACGGAGGGGCTTCAGACAACTGGACAGAGACGTACGGCGGCTAGCATGGCTGCAACGCGGCCTGGCTTTGTCGGACAAAGGCGCAGGACAGCGAAGACGGGCGAACGTGCGAGTAGGGAGGCTCATGTGGACATCGAGCCATATCGAGGAGGAGGTGCTAGGGACCCATTGTCTATTCCTACTTTGGTTCGATTACTCGAGCGCGGGCCAAGCAATTTAGGCAAGCTGTTGGCGTCATGGTTTGTGATCTTTGGCGTGGAGATGACCTTGGATCAAATCTTGAAGAATCTTGGAAATCTTGGCGCAATTTGATTATCTGGTCACCAAATATTTGACCAAGTCATATATATATATATATATATATATATATATATATATATATTATTGTTTAGGAATATTCTAGAATATGATGCATTATATCTCTAGGGTTGGTTTTAGGGTTTGTGTGGCGGCTAGAAAGCCTATATAAAGGATTTGTCAAATTTCTTTAGGGACGGATATATTTTATTTTTGAGGAAAAAGTTGAGAGATTCTCTTCTACTGTTCTTTTGAGGACTTGACCTAATCAAGGTTCCCTTGTGACGGTCGATTAGACTTATCGAGCGAGATAGCGAATTCTTTCGCTCGTGGCGTCTATAACATTGGTTGGTTGACACGCGTTCGTCAACAGGTCACGTTCATACCGAGGTTGCCAATCACAGGTTTGATTGGAGGTCGAGGTTTGCAATTCGCACCATCTGGGCCTTCGTAGAACGATTCTTCCGCAACGATTCACATCAGAGGCGGACGGCGCTAGCGGGCTCGGGCGGGCATGCACGGCGCTCGATGGCGGCAGGGGGACGGTCGACGGCAAGGGGGTTGCTAGCTAGTTCTCTCTAGATTTTTTAGCTCTCAAATGCACAACAATGGATAAAGTGAGCCAAAGAGGAAGAAGAAGCTAGCTGCTGCAAGAGGGGGGCCACAAAAAATCCAAACACTTGAGTTCATGCCCTACCAGCTTTTGGCTGTCATCCTCAACCATTTTCCTTCATCCAAGCTTCCTTAAGAAGCCATCCAAGTGGTCCAAATGTTGCTGCCCCTTGGTCCTACAAATTTTGGACATTCCCCATCCAATTCCACTTCAAGACTTCTCCAATTGAGCTCAAATCAAAGGCCAAAATGCCATGGTGGATGCCCACATCAGATTCCACATTTTTCCTTGCCAATTAGTCCAACTTGATTACCAAAAATGGAATAAAAAAAGGCCCTCTAATTTTCTCGGTCCAAAAAACGCCTAAATTTGATTTTTCGCCAAAATCTCGAGTTTGCAGAAAAATCTTCGGAGGACGAGTCGACGTTCCTAAAATGAATCGTGACATGACAGAACTTTCAATTTATGAAATTGGGTTCAAATTCATGGTTAATTTCAACCGGGCGTGATTTTAGCGTGACTTAACCTACCGGGTAGCTTTTAAGAATTTTCAGCGCATTTGACCTGTGGTCGATTATTTTCGAGCCACAGTGTACATCTTCGACACATTGGCGACTCTCGGTTGTTGTGAAAATCTCGAGATTTCAAATACGGGCACAGGGTACAGAAATGACAGAAAAATCGATCTAATGTCGTTCGACATAAATTTTGCAATCAGGTGGAATCATCCACACTCTAATCACATACTTCAGTCGAATCGACCTATCTCCGATCTCTGATTGATTTTGACAGTGCTGTATTGACCCTTGCAGATTAGCACGGTCGAGCAGTCGATTCCTGGTCGAATTCTCAAGTCTATTGCGTTTAGATTCCTTAACGGCTTCACCTGATAAACTAGTTATCTCGTGAGTGATCAGCTCAGGGAAAAGAACTATAGGCACGTCGATGAAAAACCCAACTTATTCAATCAAAAACAAAACTTGAAAATCAGGATGTCACAACTCTTCCCCTCTTATAAAAATTTCATCCTCGAAATTTAAACCTATTACAAATCTTAAACAAAAAGGTAGGGGTGTTGTCGTCTCATCGAATCTTCACTTTCCCAGGTTGTTCCTATTATCCCGTGGTGTTGCCAGACCACTTTAACTAACGGGATTGTCTTGGTGCGCAGAACCTGTTCCTTCTGATCTATAATCTGAATCGGTCTCTTCACGCACGACACTCTGTCGTCCACGTTTAATTCTTCAAAATGCAGCACGTGGGTCGGATCAAGTTCATACTTTCTCAACATCGACACATGAAAGACATCATGCACTTGCGCCAACCTCGGCGGCAATGCAAGACGATACGCTAGAGTCCCTATCCTTTCTAAAATCTCAAAGGGACCTATCTCGGACTTAGTTTTCCCTTTTTGCCGAAGCGCGAAGTACCCCTCATCGGTGACACCTTCAGAAAGACGTGCTCACCAACTTGGAATTCCAAAGGTCTTCGACACTTATCAGCATAGCCTTTCTGGCGGCTCTGAGCGGTCTTTAATCTGTTCCTGATAACTGCAACAGCATCCACTGATTGCTTAACCAACTCTGGGCCTGGGATCTTTCGTTCTCCGCCATCATCCCAACACATTGGCATTTTGCACACTCTGCCATACAACGCTTCAAAAGGAGCCATATGAATGCTCTGCTGGTAGCTGTTGTTATAGGCAAACTCGACCAGATGAAACTGTTCCTCCCAGCTTCCCTTAAAATCCAACACGCAAGCTAGCAGCATGTCTTCGAGGGTTTGAATTGTCCTCTCAGACTGGCCATCCGTCTGAGGATGATAGGTCGTACTGTACTGCAGCTTCGTTCCCAATGCGATCTGCAAACTTTTCCAAAAGGTAGCTATAAATCTCGGGTCTCTATCAAATGTAATCGTCACCGGCACTCCATGCAGACGAACAATCTGACGCACGTACAATTCTGCATATCTGTCTAATGCAAGGTCCTTCCGTACAGCGATAAAGTGAGCCGACTTCCTCAATCTGTCAACCACAACCCAAATGGAATCATTACCTCTCTGACTCCTCAATAAGCCTATCACAAAGTCCATTGTGACGTGTTCCCATTTCCACTCAGGAATCTCAAGAGGTTGCATAAGTCCTCCCGTTACAATGTTGTGCCTTCACCTGCTGACACATCAGATACTTGGCGACTTGTTTGGCGATGTCCGCCTTCATACCGGTCCACCAATAGTGTTGACGTAGATTCTGATACATCTTCGTACTACTTGATGAATGCTGTAACTACTATGATGAGCTTTTGACAAAATCTCCTCCTTAAGCTCTACATCGTCAGGTACACACAATCGTCCTCAAAACCTTAGTGTTCCGTCATCAGAAATCTGAAAGTCAGCCTTTTTCTTTTCAGTATCCTCTTGCAGGATCTTCTGAATTTCTGGGTCCATCAACTGAAGCGTCTTGATCCTTATTTGTACTTCCGGTTCAATTCTGAGGGTGGCCATAAGATTTGAAAGGTGGCCTACCTCAAATTTGAAAATCGAATCTCGAGCTTTCTCGAGTAAAATCCATTATTATATCTAATAAAGTCGCTAGGATATTCTCTAAATATTATGAAACAAGCACTCGTGGACAAAAAGCATTTTACTTTGATTTGTCCAACCTCTTATGTGCATCCTTAAAAGTCTTGGTCTTCCTAGACTTCAAAGTTTTCTCTCTCCATTAGCTCGCTATCACTTTGCTTCCTCATAACCCTTGTTGTTCTCCACAAACTATAGTGATTGATTCACCATGGACATTGGAGAGATCTTTTTGGGTTCCTTCTTTCAGGTCCTGCTCGACAAGTTGTTTTCTATGGGATCGAACTTTGTGCAACGAGAAGGAACGAGCGCCTTGCTTCATAAGTGTAAGGGGATGCTAGAGACAATCACTGCAGTGCTTGATGATGCAGAGGACAAGCAACTCAACGGTGAACCTCTAGCGAAATAGTGGTTGAACGATGTTAAGGACTTGGCCTATGACATGGAAGACTTGCTCGTTGAGCTCGAGATCGAAGTCGCTCAAGCCAAGTCGAACACAGAATCCAGCACAAGCAAAGGTCAAGTGAAAAGGAAGTTCTTTGACTTTAGCCGACCCACTCACTCGTGTGTGAAACCAAGTTACAAGAGATCAAAGGCAGGTTTGAAGATATTGTCAACAAGAAGGCTCTCTTAAGCTTGAGAGAGAATGTTGTGGACAGATCTCACGACACCAACAAAAGGCTCCCTAGCACTTCTTTGCTAGAGCCTCAGTTTTTGGGTAGGGAGAAGGAAGAAGCAGAGATACTCAAACTACTGACAGATGAAACTGAAAATGCCGATAGCGGGTTAAGCATAGTCTCCATAATTGGGATGGGTGGTGTTGGAAAGACAGCCTTGGCTCAACGGTTGTATAATGATGCCAAAGTGAGTAATTGTTTCGAGAGGAGAGCGAGGGTTTATGTTTCAGATGTTTTTTATCTTCTTGACATAACAAGGACTATTTTGCGGTCGATCACCGAAAAGCCTTGTGAGGACAAAGATCTTGATAGGCTTCAAATAAAGTTGAAGGACAATCTATCTAGAAAGAAATTTCTTGTGGTGTTAGATGATGTCTGGATTGAGGAGTACGAACATTGGACTTCCTTCTTAAAGCCATTTGTAGATGGGGCTAAGGGAAGCAAGATCATCATCACGACACGCAATCAGGATGTTTGTTCCATAAAAGCAACTTTGCAATATTTTTTGAAGGTGTTATCCGATGGTGATTGTACCAGCTTATCAGCCTACCATGCTCTCGGAGCAAAAACTTTTGAGAGACACCCACATTTGGAAATATTAGGCAAGGAAATCGCTAAAAAATGTGGAGGCTTACCTTTGGCAGTGAAGATATTGGGCGGTCTCCTACAAAATAAAGAGAATCCTGACCAATCGAAAGCTATCTTAAATAACAAAGTATGGGATGTAGTGAGAAGAGAAAAAGATGAGGTTCTTCCAGCTTTGAAATTGAGCTATGTGCATCTTCCTTTTATTTTGAAGAAATGTTTTGCTTATTGCGCAATATTTCCAAAGGGCTACGAATTTGAGAGGGATGAGCTGGCACTCTTATGGATAGCAGAGGGCTTTTTAGATGGACAAAAAGCAAAAGATATCTTGATGTTTGGACAGAAATGCTTCGATGAGTTAGTATACTGATCCTTTTTTCAGCAATCCAGCATTAACACATCAAAATTTTTTATGCACGATCTTTTGAATGACCTAGCAAAGTCAATCGTAGATACGACATACTTTATCTCTGGGGAGTCTCAGGTAGTGAATGATAAAGAGAAAGCTCGTCATGCATCATTCGTCTCACAATATGTTACATCAGAAAGCTTGAGAGCATATGCTGGAATGAAGGTATTGAGAAGTTTAATGCTGTTGACTAGTCAATCTGATCGTTACGAAAAAGAAATTTTGATTTCCGGAAAGGTGCTGCACGACTTGCTAACAAACTTGAAGCACTTGTGGGTGTTATCATTATGTCATTGTCAAATCATAGAGGTACCGAATTGTGTCGGTGATTTAAAATATCTCCAATATCTCAATCTCTCATACACCGACATCAAAACACTACCTGAGTCAATTGGTGCCTTGTGCAAATTACAAGTTTTGATCTTAAGAGGTTGTTGGCTCCTTTCTATGTTGCCTCAAGACATAGCAAATTTGGTCAGCTTACAGTTTCTTGACATTAGAGGTACACAAAGTCTAAAAGAGATGCCATTGAATATCGGTAATTTAAGGAATCTTATTATCTTGCCCAAGTTTGTGGTAGGACTAGAGAACGGGTCACAATTAAATGAGTTAAAGAACTTGCCACATCTTTAAGGAGAGTTACTCATATCTGAATTGCAGAAGGTGGAAGAAGTTAGAGATGCGATTGATGCTAATTTGTTTGGCAAGCAAGACCTTAGTGACTTATTCTTGCATTGGAATGAAGGTTTTGGAGATTTCCGAAATACAGAGCGCGAAACACGAGTTCTTCACTCTCTGCGACCTCACACTAATATTAAAAATCTCACTATCTCATACTATGGTGGTGAATCACTCCCGTCATGGTTAGGTGATCCATCCTATTCTAAGATAGTGTATTTGCGCTTGCTTGGCTGTCCTCATGTTAGTTCGCTACCATCACTTGGACAGCTCCCTTCACTCAAAGAATTATCTCTTGAAGGTCTAAGTGCAGTACGCATGATAGGCTCTGAATTTTACGGAACTAAAAGCCCTTTTCCATCCTTAACAATTTTGAAGTTTGAAGGGATGTCGGCATGGAAAGATTGGTCTTGTTATGCTGGAAGTCAAGAAGAAAAAGAATCATTCTCCTGTCTTCAGCATCTTGTTGTCCGAAGATGTCCAAAGTTGATGGGGACATTGCCTCGTCAATTAGATCATCTCATAAAGCTAGAAATTTATTCATGCTCGCATTTGAATGACTCAACCAATAAGGTTCATCTTCCATCTCTTTGTGAGTTATACATTAATGATTGTAACAAGGAGATCTTGAAGTGGTTGGACAACCTAACTTCTTTAACCATTCTCAAAATTGAGAATCTTGCGGAGCTTGTTTACTTTGATAATGGATTTATGAGCTACTTGGTCAAGCGAAAGGAGCTTCATATAAGTAGATGTGACAAGCTAACATACCTATGGCAAAGCGGAATTGAAATGCAAAATCTTTCTTGCCTCCATAGTGTAGTCATTGGATGGTGTCCTCGATTCACATCTTTTATGCAGGGAGAAGGAGAGATTGAGCTGCCGCGCGACCTTGAAAGGATGGAGTTGAGCGGTTGCAGGAGCTTAGAAAGGCTTCCAAGCAAGATGCACACGCTTAGACGTTTGAGAATTTGCAATTGTCCAAAAATCATGGGACTAAACATTCCTCCAAATGACCCCAGCAACAATAACACGATGTCGTAGCTTGAATATCTGTGGATTAGCCGTTGTGATTCTTGGATATCTTTTCCGTTTGCTAAGGATAGACTTGCTACTCTTAAGACACTTCATATTGAGGATTGTAAGGGAGTAGAGTCGCTAGCAGAGATCACCATAGTAGAATCGCTAGAATCTCTATTTATTTGGAGTTGTATGAATTTGAGAAGCCTACCACAATGCCTTCGCACGCTCGTCCATCTCACTCATTTGGCTATACATAATTGTCCAGCACTGGAGATGGAGGACTTGCCTCCCCTTCCCCTCACCTTGTCGTGTCTTTCACTTTTTAGGTGTCCGAAGATAAAGTCTATTGCCAGCCGTAACATTGATAGTTGTAACAATCTCACTTCTTTGGAAATAAGTGGGTGTCCAGAATTGGAGATGGAGGACTTCCCTCCACTTCCAATCACCCTATTGCACCTTGGGCTTCACTCTTTTCCGAAGATAAAGTCATTGGAGTGGCATCGTCTTACGTCCCTTCAGGAGCTACGAATTGGGGATTGTGAAAATATCGAATGCTTCCCCGAAGGAGGCTTGCCTCCAAATTTGCAGGAGTTTTCTATTTGGGAGTGCGAGAATATGAAGCAGCCAGCAAGAAAATGGGGCTTGCCCATGCTCACATCCCTCGTGCATCTGGAAATGGACGGAAGCAACATGGGAGGGGAGGGAGACAAGGAGTGCTTTCCTTCGGAGGAAGACGACGAGGATGCCTGGAGTCTTCTCTTTCCTTCCTCTCTTACCTCTCTTGACTTGAGAAATATGAGGAATGGGGAAAGACTATCAAGCGGTCTTCGCCACCATATCTCCTCTCTCCAATATTTATGGATTTGGGATTGCCCGAAGTTGAGGGACTTGCCAGAGGATGGCTCCCTCCCTCCAACAATTGTGGATAGACGGAAGTGAGAATATGAAAGATCGATGCTCAAAACCCACCGGCGACTATTGGCCCCTCATCCAAGAGATCCCGGAAATCATCATTGATGGCCATCAGATCTGATGAATTGATTCGTCCATGTACAGTCGGTTTTCTAGTGTTCAGGTAATTTTATGGTTTTGATTGCATCGAATTCCATTCTGCTTCCTCAACTCGATGCTCGATATAAATCGATACTTTCCACGAAGAAGCTCCGCATGAATTTTCGAAAATCCAAGAAATCCCCGACATCCGCATTGATTGGGTTCTCACATCCGATGAAGTGAAATTAATCCAATTTCGCTTTCATTTGCTAGCTGCCGTGATTCATTCCTTCCATCTACGGCCAGATTTCTAAGGGTTCGGGTAAGTCCTTCCGTCTTGAATGCATCGATTTCGTGTTTCTGTTCTTCAGTTCGATGCTCAATTACGAAGTAATTTCTTCCAATGCGCGCAGACGTTTGCTTTTCGTGAAGTACGACTGAAATTCAGAGCTGAAAAATTGATAATTAGCTGCTTGAATATCCAGCAAGAGCTTCGTATAGTCTCCAAGTGCACTGGCTTGCGAAAGTTGATGATGATGATGATATTCTTGTATGCCACAGCTGCATCCATGTCCACTACTACCTTGGGCCGGCTTTTCTCTTTGGCCACTGCAATGCTCTTTCGAACGGCAAGTAATTCAGCCTCCTCTGTTTCTGTTTTGGCCTCAATCCCAACAATTTTTGTTCATATATGGATGCGAAGTTGGGGTACTTGCCAGAGGATGGCCCTCTCTCTCTCTTCCTTCAAGAGATCCCTTTCATCAGCATTGATAGCATTCGGATCCAATGAAGTAAAATCGATCATGCCCGAGCCATGATGATAGATTTGTCTTCGTTGACTTCTTTTTGTTCCTCAGGTAATGCTTCCAACTTCTTTCATATTTCACTTTTATTTGTTAACTGCCAGGATTCATTCTTTGATGTAATGTAAGTTTTCTTGGGTTCGGGTATGTTTTTGGTTTTCAAGGCATCAATTTTGATTCTGCTCCCTCAATTCGATGCGTAATACAGACTAATATTGGAACTTGAGTCTCTGGCTCATTTTGAAAGCCGGAAAATGAAATTTATTGGATTGTTAATTGACGGGGATTGTGCTGCTGTCTTCTCTTCTCGATCAGCTTATCCCACATCGAGATTTGACATGTCTTACCCTCTGTAGCAGATTGTTTGCGGTTGTCGATGATATCTCCTGCTTGTTCCAAGGACACACATAGAGAATGCAGTTCTTCTTAAGCAGCAATATGGATCGAACAAAACCGAAAATGAGGTCATCGTCGTTATAGAAGCTTATAGAACTCTAAGGGATCGAAGGCCTTACCCTGCTGATCAAGTTGTGAGAGACATCAGCAGGAAGTTTGGTTTTGTGCTCTTCGACAGCTCTTCTCAAACCACTTTTCAGGCCTCCATGAGTAAGAATAATGTTCATTGGTTTCATTCTGGGATATCGCTCCCAATCTCTCCCTCCACCTGCAATCTCTATCTAATCCTTCTTGTTCTCTGAATCATGCAGGATGTTGATGGAAGTGTTCCTTTCTTCTGGAGAATTGATTCTGGAGGCAGTCTTTTTCTCTCAGATGATGCAGAAGTCGTGAAGATGGGCCTTGGAAAATCTTTCGCACCATTCCCTTAAGGTAATTATTTTTTCGGATTGTTGATGCGGCTTCACTGGAGTTCGGTCCATGCATTGCAATGTGAAAAGTAAGGATGGATGAGCTTTGCTGATATTAAGCAGAGTTCAGAGGAGAATGTTATGTTGTTGGGTAACATCATATTGGAAAAATTGGTTCCGAACCTAAATTTATAATTTATGGTTAAAATGGTGTTCTTTACCTGTGTGCATCTTTTAATTTGTGCATTTTCAACTACAATGTTGCTCTTCCAATGGTTTTCGAGCGCCAAATCATTCACCTTTTAACGTTGCCTTCTTTTCCAACTCAGGATGCTGCTTCACCAGCTCTGGAGGTTTGAGGTGTTATGAGCACCCACCAAATGAGGGGAAGCCGGTTCCTCAATTCGATGCTTGATACAAACTGATTTTTCTCGTTCAGAATTTTTCACATAAATTATCAAAAACCAGCTGCTGAAGGTGAAAGATTGACATATGCAGAACGAAATGTTCACAAAGGCATCTTGCTATATTGATGACATATCTTGAACTCTTCTTGATGCCCAAAAACTGTGCATATTTTTGCACTTGACTGACCCACCAAACAAATTGTGAATTAAAATGCACTATGCTTTGTGTGAGAATCACCAAGAATCATAGAGTTCCACAATCATATTCCTCTGCATTTCAGCGTTTGTTGTATGTTCTCTTCCCAACATCTTTTTTCTTGTGCCCTTAAGCTCATTCACTGTGGTTGTTTTGCATATATCACTGTGATCTGTATTGGCAAAATCTCTTGGAAGGATCACTTGCGAATGCTATTGACGTGGGGCTAATGCTGTCAATGTTAAGTGTTGCTTTTTGCAATTTAATAAAAGAAAAAATAAGCGTTTAATTTTATTTGGTGCACTGAGATGTTCTAAATTTTCTTCTAGTGAATACGATCTAAATAAGATAATCTTTTCTAAAATCTAAAAGCAGTGATTAGTTATGTGGATGTTGTGATATGATTGTGAAGAAAAGGGATGCACTTCCTTTTTTTTTCAATGGTTTCCTTTAGCATTGAGAACCTTCTTTTTGTCGATGATGATCCTTTGTAGTATTAACCAGTCAATCTGGGATAAAATTCTGGGGCACCCCATGGCTCCAGCCTTTCAATGCCACACCAATCCATGACAGCATTGATATTCCATAAATCACCTTCTGCTTGGGTCTTGATCTCTGGTGGGTTAGGAAATATTACTAAAAGCTTGCAAGAAATATTTAGCCAATTTACTCATTCTTGTTCGGTTGAGATTGAAATGATATCCTACCTACTTCTGTGATTGCGTTATCAGCAGTGACCTCTGGGGCAAATCTAGTCAGTTCTTTAAAGTATCAGTCGTGTGTGTTTACTCTACAGTGGAATATTATTTTGTCTTACATTATGTTATTTTATCTGAAAATACCTTCTTATGTGGCATTCTTCCCGCAGGGTTTTCCGGAACAAAAGTTTCGAGCTCACTTGTGTTTGTCTGGTGTAACTGGAAATCTTGCACTTTAACGAATGCAAACCTTGTCTGGTACATCTCCTCTCTCTCTGCTACTGTTTTATATGTAAATTTTTGGTTGAAGCAATTTTCGTGTGAGATTGTGAAGCTCTATTAGAGGTTGGTTAATTTGTAATCTAAATTGCAGTTCACTGTGTACTTTCTCTGAGGCTTTTTGGATGTTATTGCACATATAACATGGTGCTTTGCCCATATAAATAGGTGGTTCGAAAAGCAGTGTTGCATTTTTCAAGAAACCTCACATACTTTTGCTTGTGAGCCATCCGATCATCTGGTAAGTTTTACTCATTTTTCTCCATTTTGTGACTTTGTTTACTTTTTCAGTTAGCTTGTTATATTGCTCTTGTACTAATTGAACTTATAGGAGTCTGGTCTTTACATTGAAAATACAATGGAACCTATTAGTGATCACAACAGGGAGCCTCTGCCATCTTACATCTAACTTATAATGGAACAGAAACCAATCTAATTGCCCAACTGGCAAATTATTGGGAATCAAACATGTATGCTAGCATGATCAGTGTTTTTTGTATTACAGTAATCTATAATACCAAGTAGTTCCAATATCCTATAGGCAGCATTGGGTTTTCCACATAATTAATGTGGAAATTTCTTTGTTTGTAAATGTGGACTTTAAGTTCTACTTTAATGGCCTATGACTACCAAAGTGTTCTCTTTGCAAATTCCTAGTTTCTTGTCTAAGGATTGATGAGTATGATTCTGCATTTTTTACTATCCCAAACTGCAGGATTTGGATGCGGTTGAGGCACTCATTCAAGGTCTGGTCTTGTTCCAAGGAAGATGTCTGACTGTGAGATTGACTTTTTTGCCAAAATACTTCAATTTGACCAATGATGGATCGTCTTTACAGCTAATAGCCATCTTTTTACCTTGATTTGCAGGTTGATGACAATGAGCATCCAATATCTGGAAGCATGGCAAGCTCTGGATGGTTTCTCAAGGCAAGGTGGTCCCTTTCCGTGGGAATTTCCAGGATCATAAGAAGATATTTCAGTCCTCGTTGAGTCAGGTGAGTTTAGTTCTTTTCATCAGCCAAGAGTGGTTCAATGGGATCGCATGACATTACCTTGCAAAACATAAAATGAGGCTTTGTTACAGAGAGAAAGCAAAAAATGATGAACAGAGGATTGCTGCTGATATACAGGATGTACTCACAGTAGCAGCAACCTTCGTTTGTTATTTTGATTAGGGCTCATGGAGGGATGAGTCTCTCTAAGTTTTTAACATTGAATATGCAGTATCATTTGCCAATAGCTTTCAAAGTTTGTACTTTTGACTCTAAGTACAGAATTGCTTTTAGTAACTATATTGTAGGCCATGCCTAGCCAAAAAATACTATATGAAATTATGTATGTTAATTGGTTCGATATAATTGTAGGCCATGCCTATCCTTTTAACTTGTTCAGGTCGATATTCGAAATAAGAAGCTTTCTTTCTTCCCATAGCAGTTATTGTATAGATGGAAGGATAAATTGAAAACAGAGGTTTGAATATGCGAATGAAACAACTAAATTTTGAATTAACCATGCAGGCCGAAACCCATTTAAAAACTGATTACCTGGTCAAAAAATGAAGTATACCTTTCTTCTATTCAAATACCCACTCCATCTCCTGATAATGGTAGCTTTAGCCACTCCCAAAAAAAGAATATCGTGATTTCATTGTTTAGAGAGGCAACGGTTAGATCAAACTGATTTTTGTTGGACTTTATTGTGATATTATGAAAGGTTCCATATATCAGCCTAAATGAGATTGTGGAACTTGAGTCTCTAGTTCATTTTGAAGCCAGAAAATGAAATTTATTGGATTGTTAATTGATGGAAATTGCGGTACTGTCTTCTCTTCTCAATTAGCTCATCCCACATGGAGATCTGACACGCCTTACTCTCTGTGGCAGTTTGTTTGCGGTTGTTGATGATATCTCCTGCTTGTTCCAAGGAAACATAGACAATGTTGCTCTTCTTAAGCAGCAATATGGATGGAATAAAACCGCTAATGAGGTCATTATCGTTGTAGAAGCTTATTGAACTCTAAGGGATCAGAGGCCTTACCCTGCTGATCAAGTTGTGAGAGACATCAGCAGGAAGTTTGGTTTTGTGCTCTTCGACAGCTCTTCTAAAACAGCTTTTCAGGCCTCTGTGAGTAATAATAATGTTCATTGATTTTGTTCTGGATATCGCTCGCAATCTCTCCCTCAATCTGCGATCTATATCTAATCCTTTCTGTTCTCTGAATCATGCAGGATGTTGATGGAAGGGTTGGTTTCTTCTGGGGAATTGATTCTGGAGGCAGTCTTGTTCTCTCAGATGATGCAAAAGTCATGAAAATGGGCTTTGGGAAATCTTTCACACCATTTCCTAAAGGTAATTACTTTTTCGGTTTGTTGATGCGGCTCCACTGGAGTGCGGTCCATGCATTGCAATGTGAAAAGTAAGGATGGATGAACTCTGCTGATATTAATCAGAGTTCAGGGGAGAATGTTATGTTGTTGGGTAACATCATATTGAAAAATTGGTTCCGAACCTAAATTTATAATCTAAGAAGTGATGTTCTTTACTGGTATGCATGTTTTGAAATGTGCATTTTAACCTACGACGTTGCTCTTCCAATGGTTTTCGAGCGCTAAATCGTTCACCTTTTGACATTGCCTTCTTTTTTGAACTCAGGATGCTTCTTCACCAGCTCTGGAGGTTTGCGGAGTTATGAGCACCCACCGAATGAGGTGAAGCCAGTTCCTAGGGTAGATAGCTCTGGCCAAATGCACGGCGCCACATTCAAAGTGGTGCAGAGACTAAGGAGTCCAACATGCCTAGAGTTGGGAGTGCTGCGAACTGGTCCTTTGCACTGCCTAGTCATATGGTTTGTAGCCCTTTTTTGGCCAGGCCATTAGCTATTGAATGGCCTTCTGTTGCTTATAACCCAGTCACCCTTTCTCATACATTGACAATTTTCCAGCTCTAATGGTTGGTTACTCTGTGTTGAGAGTCTGAGTTGACATTGTTTTATGGAGCTGTATATGTTGCTTATAAAGCCAAGCCTTTACAGAACCTGATCATGCTTTGTGCAGTAATATCTTTCTGGCATTTCATCTAAGCCATCATGCAGAGTTTATTCAACTTAATGTTTTTTCGCATAGAATCTCTACTGGTAAATCAGACCGGGGATGATATTGTTATATGAGAACAAATGTGAACCAAGATAACTTGGAGCATGCTGGTTTTCATATGGAAATCAAGTTTACACAACGCCTTGGGAAGGGTCATGTAAACTTTAATAACAGAATGATAGCGTCTTAGATATTAAGGCCAAAGCGGCAAACTCTTGCAATTTCAAGGCAGTCACAGGGAACTTGATGCATGCCAATACAAACTCAACATGAAGGAAGATAGAATAGCTCTCGATATGATGACTAACGTCAAATTGCTGATTAACAAAAAAAAAAAAAAAAACAAACAAACAAACAAATAAACAAACACTTTGCCTGACCATTCTGGTTGGAGAGACCTCTTTAGACCTTCGCATGGCCTATGCCCCTGTTGTTTTTTTAAAAACCTGTGTAGATGAAATAAATCTCAGTCTCATCTTATTGACATATGAGCTCTCACTAAAATTTTTGACATAAGTAATGGTTTTGATATATATACCATCTACATAGCACAGGCTGCACAGCTAACCTAGCAGTCCTGCTTAGAGAAATTCTTGATGTCCACTTCTTTTTGTTTAATTCTTCTGCACAAAATTCGTATTCAACATGTTCATGGATCTCCATACAACATCGAGTATACTGTGAGCACCATCCATCACTTCAATCAGGTCTCCACCTATCTATATGTAGACTCACTATCCACTTTCTCACAGATTTTGATATAGACTTAAAGATATTTTACTCAGTCTCTGCAGTATGATCTCTTAAATTTCAATGAAGTACAAAACTAGAGGAAGATTTGGCACAAAAAGGAAATAGCTTCAGCTTCCGGTAGGTTGGGGGCCTTAACGTATAGATTAATTGAGTAAAAGGTGGTGGACATGGACCACATTTAATATGAAATTTGACTAATATCAAACTCTTTCGACTTCAATTTACAAAATAAGCAAATCAGACCTAAAAATATCGGTAATCCAACATATTTTTTCTAAAAAAATTTATCCATTATGTAAGTTTTTGAACACATATATAATGACAAGAGATTTAGATGTTTACAAATTATAAGATGCAATGCTTTGTTTCGATATGATTCAATTTATTTCTTTTACTGCACTTTATTATGATTTTAAATTGGATTCATGTAATTTTTAAACACCTCGATTTTTATAAAAACACAAGAATATCATCACTTATAGCACATTAAATTTAGTGACATATGATGAAATTGAAACGATGCAGATCTAAGACATTCCTGCGTAGAAGTCTCCCAAGCATCTGATGAAAATTGAAACGATGCAGAACATACAATATCTTCATCAAGAAGGATTACTAGACTAGCACATTCCCAGGACCACTGTCTACTGAATCTGCATTTCACCCGTACCACATGACTTAACCAGGAAAGACAATTTTCGTCTTCGAGCACAATTCAAAACCCAGGCTTTGCAACCCCCATCCCAAATGCCACGCCGCGGCACCAACTCGGTCAATGTAGGGTTAGCACCGCCCAAAAGGGACTGCTTTCACGGGAATTTGAACTCGCTTATCCATATGGAAAGAATGGAACTTGTTGAAAATTAACGACTCAGCCAGAAACTAAACAAGAGGACATACCTAAAACCGCATTTACATATAAATGCAGTGTCACCTTATCAATAGAATGATCCATCATATGAGCAAGTAAATGACTTATCAATCTAAGAGTCCCTGATCCTATCCATTCATGTCTCATTCCGTAAATGCTACAAACTCCAGACCCATGTGCCGGAACAAAAACGTGGGAGTTAAAATTAGCGGATTGCCCAAGAACAGAAGAAAGGAAACAAATTTCTCATTTTTCATAACATAAATAGACGCAGTTCCAGGATTCCGGCAATAGTCAAACCAGATAAAACAGCTTATACACAAAGTCGACCATTTTTGTAGCAGTCCTGAAAAATCGTGTATATAAAACACCTCCTTTCCTTCGTATTGGTTGGATGTTTATTACAAAGTGAAACAATGATGAAAGAATCCCAAAAATTTTGTAAGACATATTACCACCAAATGTCATAAATCTGGGAGGAGAAAAAAAATCAAGAATGATATGGACTCGTCTTTTTCTACAGGTGGCTATACTTGGATACAGAACCAATTAGCGAGCATCAGTTTGAAAAGCAGAAAGCATGCTCCTGAATCTAACAGGATTCCAGTTCAAGCCTTAATCCTTGAGGACTCTCCCACAGCACTCTCCATTCTTGAGTACCATTCCCCAATACGAGTGTGCTCCACCATATCTTTACCAGACCTCAAATATCGGATCGGTCTTAAAACACCAAAGACAGCAAGATCAGCCAAATTAGGCTTTGAGCCCCCTGAAACAGCAGATATTATGATGAGTAAACATCTTCACCACAAAGGTGCAGACATTATTATGAACAAGGTGCATATGATCACAGACAACCTTTTGCGCAAATAAAACTTTTCTCCTGCTGTCAACCAACAGCTCTATCAATAAAAGCTTTATATGAGTCGCATAAAAGGTTTTTACCTCAAGCATTATCAAAATGTCCTTAAAAAGGTCGGCAACACAAAGCATCATGCCATAAGTTCACATTTCAAGAATCGTTAAATAATGAACATTTCCTAGATCTTGTGAAGGACGAATTTCCCACAACTTTCAAGAATAAGAGAGCATATCTTTTATTGCCTACATGCCATGCCAACTTTTTAATGTAGGTTGGAGACATCATCTATACACCAAATTGTCTAATATCCTGATAGCTCACAGTGGAGATGTTTTCATTAGTATTTTCTCAGAAGGCAGAACCTTTGTCCATCATCTCTACAGGCCCAAGGCTAATAAACATAATAAAAATCTTCTCAAAAGAAATTGATCTATTAACATCTCTTGCTTAACAAATGTATAATTTTGAACCTTATCATACTCATTTCTTTGAAGCCATCCCGGCTTAAAGAATAACTGGTTTGTATGCATGCGCTATGCTCGTGTGCGATAATTTCATTACACACATTGTTGTAAGGAATCAATAATAAAGTCAATAACTGTCACTGGGTGGACAGATAAAATACTCAACATTGTTTTCTTTTTTTACCACTATATGAATTATTCTAGAAAGCAAACACTAAATGAACATTTTACTACTCTTTCAATAACTTATCAGAGTATTTATTCAAAAATTTAGAAAAAAAAAATTATGGAAGAAGATGGAATTGATTATTGCCTTGTAGAAACAATTACAGAATTTCACCAAGTGCAATTTTTAGTATAAAGCAGGAATCCATTAGAGTTGGATAGCTAAGTGAGCTGCAGAACAAATAAAACCAGTGATGCAAGTAAAGCAATCAATGCAAACGCCAGTGGCTCATCCAAGGTGAAGTGTGATAAAGATGATCCAGAAATGTAGAATCACAGAATCTTCCTGCTTTCACAAAAAAACCCCTTTCGTTGGGAGGGGTAGTTACCTCACAACAGTCTTGCAGAATGCAAGATGACTACACTACATGCACTGAAAATATTAAATACACAATCTATCAACAGAGGTCAGTAGATGAGTAAAAGACTGATATAATTATCAAAAGAAGCATGTTTCAAGCAACTATTCCATATCTAGAGTGCATACCCAAGAACTCCCTGCCATTTAAGGCATCAACCCATGTCTCCACAGCATCATAGAGGGCAGCACGTTCATCAGTAATATTGTACTTCTTCTTCAGGTTCTTGGATACAAAGTACATCGCAGCAGCTCCAGCATATTTTACCGTAATTTTCTCGGTGAAGCTGAAATTACCTGGAATCACAGAACATTTAAATCTAGACACCAATACAGCCATTTCTACAGTAAGATTCTTACAACAAAATGAAAAGTATTATCGACAATATTATTGCAAATGGATAGATGACACTAAACATCCACCTTGTACATGCTTCAAAAGCATACCAATATAATGAACTTTAAGCATTCGACATTACAAACACCAAAACAACCAAATTGGATTTGAAAGATTGCAAATCACCTAATCAGCAAATCAACATAACCAAGTCCTTTTTCCCTCACACACTCCCTCAAAAAAAAAAAAAAATATATATATATATATATATATATATATATGTATGTGTGTGTGTATGTATGTGTGTGTGTGTGTGTGTGTGTGTGTGTATATATGTAGCATGATCATGTGAAACAAAATTAAACACATTTAACAACTCAAATGGTGACATCACCTCAGCAGGCCAGAGAACATAACACATATCACTCCATTACAATGTGTCCGTACGTATATCACGTTTCAGCTTTCTAAGGCGTAATAAATCAATAATTTAAGCCAATCCAAGCCCATGACTTCATTTTATGTATTTATGATCACATTATGATGATTATTAACATTATGATGATTATTACTTAAACATATCTACTTTTTGTATATATTTGAGCCAATTACCATATGGCCTTATTTGAGCAAAACAACCCCATGAAACTGATGCGAAAGGCGGGTGCCATTGCATTAGTTTTGCAATCATGCAATGACGCTTACATCTCATTTCCATATTATGTGTATTCCACCTATCTACATCATTTGGAGTTAATTCCACCGGAACAATATTAATCATAGACAAGAACCGTAGATGGAATTCCTTCAATAAAACAAACTGAGAGGAGATATATTATGAGAGAGCCAAGCTATATAATGCACTAGTACAGCAAAACAAATGGCAGATTTTGACAGTGACTGAATTGGCATGGCTTTTACTCTATGGAATCAATTTCAAATGCATGCATAATGGCAACAATAAAAAATACCAATGAGAAATCACAAGCCAAAGAAAAATCATGCAATTGGCTCCGTCATTCATCTCCACGTATAAACTACAACCTCTTAGGCGTTGATCATTTAGAAACTTGCATAAAACAGTTTGATGACTTGCTCTAGTTATCCAGCAATTACTGTTATATGTAGTCTTGCCTGCTAAACACTCTCCCGTTTTATATGCATGAGCTGTTGCAGAGACGAGATGAAGAAGCATTTGTCGCCCTCCTAGTGAAAGCAATAAAAAATATATCCACCTATTCTATCAGATGAGCAAAGCATAAGACTTATCAATCATCTTCTTTTGCTGCCAAACTTATTAATCATCTCGGTGAGGGAAGTAAATCGGAATATCAGTCGTAACTTCACATCAAAATCATAAGCATGTCTTACCATTGCTTGTGATATAATCAAATGACTCAAGAGCCTCGGAGGTATTCCTGTAGATGTTTGGTGATAAGACATGCACCAAGTGATTGTCAACCCATCTGTAGTTAGAACAAAATGAGCACAATCATTAACTCTTGGCATAATATTGGAAGTTTTTAGACTCATACTGCAGCTTAAAGCACAAAGATGAAGCCCCATTTGATCTGGCTGGTATTAAGCAAATAACCAATGCACACGATTTGGACGGCATGCAAAAGATGTGCAATTTCCCACATCTGAATTAACAAGTCAATATTTCTTTACAGTCTACGATTGACATGGCAGACTCTACGAGTATAGGTGTATCATCAACAATAAGACATCATGTCACAATATAGAAAAAGGAGACTACCTCCGCCACTTTCTCTCTTCATCATCAGCATCTTCTGTGGCTGGTTTGGCTGACCTTTCAGGAAGAATTTTTCGACCCAGCTTGTCAATGATATCTGCATGATTCGAATTTTTCACATAAGTTACGATCATAATGGCGCTCAAATGTAACAAGGGGCTTATGGGCCAAATAACATAGAAAAATATCCTCAATGAACATAGTTTTCTATAGTTTTCGCACTGTGCATTTAAAGGTAGACAAATTCAGGAATATAGGTTGTGGCAACAAAAAGGGAACACAGAACCTGATGAGTCAACTAGCTGCTCGCCATCCACCATGAGTATAGGAACCTTCTTGTACTCAGACCATTTTATCTCTTTCTTACTAATTGGGTTGACTTCGACAACTTTGTAGGGGATGTCATAATAGTCCAAAAATGCTGACATTGACAGAAAACGTGAAGTAAGTATGAAAAAGAACATTAAAAAAATAGAACAAGATGACATTATCGCCTGTGAGACCATCCTGCTTGGATTAAATAGATAGTCACAAGAAGAAATAACTGTAACAGGTCACTCACCAAGAAATGCTCTAGATCACTACTTTTTCTATTCCACCTGTCAACATACAATGATGACAGCTAAGCCACTCTATAGGTGAGACACTAATTTTTTATTTTCAAAACCCTATAGAGGATTTAAGGGTGCCATCTATGTAGCCAGAAGCCAGTACTACAAGTAAGATCCAGAATTTCAAATTATCTGGCACTACACATGTCTCCGTTTTCCAAGCTTCCAATGTATAAATAAAGAATGCTAAGAGACTGCATAAGAACAGAACCGATCCTTTCCATTCACAATCAACTACCAACAGCCATATTATGCAGCAGCGCCTTTTGGTGATCAAATCTGAGCAAATATCTAACGAGAAATTTCCAACTCATGTTCCAGTATCCAACTTTTTCATCTTTCTACCTGAATTATACAATTCATCCACTTCCCTGCGCAGTTGATTAATTCCAGATGCATCTTGCCAAGATTTGAAACAATTTTTCTTTCTCTCAACCTATCACCGGTGGGAGCTCTTCGAATCCCTTGCCTGATTTAGCCAATTCAGCTCAATCGAAGCTTTGGAGAAAAAACACAACAAAAGCACGCAACTACACCAAATCACTCAAAAACGACATAGACAGAGATCGCATCATCGCACCTAACACCAGACAGACGAACAGACAAGCCCACCCAGAGCACCTTACCTTTAACTTTGTTGCAGAAGGGGCAAGCTTCGTATTGGTAGAGCACGACCTCCTTCGGGACCACCTCGGGCGACGGCGGCTCCTTCGCGAGGACCTCGCCGGACAGAGCAGCAGACGCGGCGGACGTCACGAACACTGCGCCGGCAATGCCGAGAGATGCGGCCCCGGGCGAATCGAGCAGGAGGGAGAACCAGCGGCGGCCGGCGCGCCGGGAATAGCCTCCGCCGGTGGCGCTGCCGTAGAGAGCCGCCCGGAGGAGGCGGTGGCGGCCGTCGTGGCCGGAGGCGGAGGAGGAGGCGAGGGCGCGCGAGAGGAAGGAGGGGGCGAGGGTGGAGGAAGCCCTTCTCATCGCGGCGGAGCGAGGCGACACGACGACGGATCGCGGCTCTTCCACGAGCTTCTTCGCGAGTCGAATGGAGGAGAAGGAGAAACAGAAAAAGGGGAAGAGGTTGAGGGGGTTTATGGCGATCTGGGGTTTTACCGGTCAAGTGGGACCCCAAAAAGGGAGAAATGAAAAAGGAAATCGAGAGAAACTTCTTTTCTATTTATGTTTGTCAAAAATTATATATATATATAAAATATAGACACGCTACATTAGTACATTTGTACGATGTGAAGAAGAAGAAGAATTATTGAGCTTACAGTGCCTTATAAGTCTATTAGATTCTTCAAGATCGCCTAGAAAACAAAAGACTTGCATAGTTATACAAAATTTCTAATGAGATAAGATTGTGTTAGAATTATATTGGACTGCACATGTCATATCCTTGCTTTTGGACAATATTGTGATGACCAGTATAGTCATGTGTAGGTGTATGAAGCTTTTGCCGAATCTGGGTCAACATTCAAAATAGCTTATTTATAATTAATGTCACCATTGTGATCAATATGATGCTTATTATCACTATTACGATTGTCTTGCTATACGATGGCCATTATCACTTGAGGAGTGTGACACAAAGGTTGTCACGCAGCGTGAGGTCTAGAACAAATCCTAGAGAAGAGGGGAAGGTCTTTAGCGATGCCAAAAGAAACAACTATGCTTGACTTTGGTATGTCTTTTCTTCTTTAAGAGGGCGGTAGATTCTTCATTGATATAACGTAACCTTCACTGTAATTAAACTCATCTATAAATGGCAGCCCTCATAGCCCCCGGTATGTGCAAACCATCTTTGATCTAGCTATCAAGCTTACTCTACCCGCATCACCTATCAACTTAAATATCCATAAATCAATCCACTTAATTTGTTCTTTGTGTATACAATCTATGGGTGCGTTTCTTGTTTAAAGCCCTCAGTAACTTCATGAGCTCATGTTCCCTATCGAAGGTCGTGTGATATTCGAATTACGTGCCGAACAGCTAAAATTAACCTTAGACTCACATATTTTACAAAATGAGTCTATGATGACAAGATTAAAAAAAAAAAAATCTTAGCGAAGAATAATTTTTTTCTTATAATTGCTACAAGCCCTCTCTCTCTCTTTCTGAGCATAAACCCTCTATCGTCTTCTCCAAAAACCCTCTCAAGCCACCGCTCACCTCAATCCATCATGGACACCGTCTAAAGCCCGACCTCGCCGCCGTCCGCCGCCGCCGTCCGCCGCCGCTAACAATGTCGACCTTCAAGCTCCTCCTCTTCGGGACCGCCCTCTTCCGCGCCCACGCTCCCCTCCCTCCGCCTCTCCTTCCCAAGCCACTCCCCCGCCACCCCCTCCGCTTCCGCGGCCACTGCTCCGCCTCCGCCTCCGCCGCCGCCGCCGCCGCCGCCGCCGCCGAAGCCGTCGCGGCCGACGCCTCGCAGGCGCCGCTCCTCCTCCACCACGACCACGACCACCACCCGTGGCCCGAGTGGGTGAGCTTCGTCGACCGCCTCAAGGCCAAGGGTTACTTCGCCGACCGGCCGCCCCCGAGCGAAGGGAGCGAAGGGGATTCCGCCGCGAAGGAGCCGGGCGATGTTGTCGTGGAGAACGGCGAGCTTTACAAGGAAATGAGGTTGCTGAAGGATCCTTGCCTCAGCTTCGCGCGCGACAGATACGACATTTTCAAGTAAGGGAGACCTGGACTGTGGCCATCTGCTCTTCGCTCGTTGTGTTCGTGGGGTTCTCCTCGGTTCTTTTGGGAAAGTTGGGTTGTCATTTTCGGTCTGGAGATCTTTTAGGAGTTCTTGCAATCAGATTATCGGATTCGGGTATGAGTCATCGGCTCTCATTTTCAAGGTGGCTCAAGAATTGAGGGCGTGTTATATTTTGGTAATGAAAGCTTAAGCCGATAGATGATGACCTTTTCTTGTATTCAATTGCTCTAATGGATGACCTCACGTACTGAAAGCTTTGAAATTAAGGAGACGAGCGAGTAGGCTGTAGCTTCGAACATGGTGCGGAGCAGGGTCTTTGATTCTTTGGTTCTGCGCTCAATTACTGTGCAACTATGGAGGCTGCTTTTGTTTGGTGTAATGATCAGGTCTACTTGAGGAATGATTGTTTTGAATCATTCGTAGCGGACTCACAAACTTCACACACGACGCTGTTGATTTCTTTGGGGTAGAAGTATGACCAAGCTATGGTTAGAATCATATTGAGGCTGAGCGATTTTAGAAGTTGTCGGGCTGACATCAGCAGCCACTCATGGCATTTGACATTTGTGTTGAAACTGTTCTTGACTACGAATAGCCTAATTTTGAGTTATGATTCTTATTCTTATTGGTGCAGATCGCTGTCTTTACAACACGTTCAAACAGTGGTGGAGCATGGATGCCCCAATCTTCTTCGCAAGGCTGTCAACTCGGGGAAAAGGCTGAGAGTCTATGTGCAACTTGACGAAGGGGATGTATGTCGATGTTTATTTTAAGATCTCGAGTCTTTCTCTAACTTTGGTTGCATTTCCGTAGATTTTCGATTGCCTACATATGGGAAGCTACATAATCCTGACCGAGATGATTTGATGCAGGTCTGCAGTGCGTGCAACCTGCGAGGCTCTTGTGATAAAGCTTACGTGATACTCAAGGAATCTGAAGCTGCTGCTCGCACAGTAGATATCGTCCGGATATTGTTATTCTATGCAACAGATCCACTTGTTTTTTCAGGTGGTCAGAAACCTCCTGGCAGAGACCTTGTTGAATCCTCTGCAAGGGAATTGCTTTCTCAGTTAATTGAGCTGAGTGAGACATCCCCTGATCCAGAACTCCCCAAGCCTGCTACAAAAGCTCGGCGTGCTATAAAGCAATCAATTAATTTTGTTGATGATAATTTGTCGCAGGATGTGGAAATGAAGAGGGGTGACTGGATGTGTCCCAAGTAAGTCTGTTTAAAAGATTGAGATTAGTACAGTTGTATTTGCTTTAGGTATGTTTTGTGCTTCTATGGAGAGTAATAGAGTCAACAATACTTTTAGAATTTTTGTCAGATTCTTTTATTTGTGTCTCTGTGCATCTAAATATGAGCAGTGTTTAGAGTGTCTGTGGGAAAATCCTGAATACAATGCTCCTGATACTGTTGAGAGCCATCTTGATATTTTCCTCGGTCTACGGCTAGGTTTTCTCTTTCTTTTGATAAATAAGCCAAGAGGTAAGCTCTTTGTGGATGGGTTTGAAGACCACTGCTTCCATGCCTTTGAAAGTTGTGTTATAAAGTGGACTCTCCCTTGCAAATTACTCTGCTAGTGATCTGTGATGCATGGACGGAGCAAAAGCTCCTCCATTTTTTATTTATTTTTTTATTTTAATTCGCTGCTAGATAACCTTCTTTTTAATGTATTATAGTTTCATAGTTTACTTCTAAGCTGTGATCTAATGTCTTTCTCTTCGCTTGGTCATGTTGCATGTATTTTTCCCTCTTGTTTCAGTTTTTCTGGCTAAACCTAAAACTCTCATACATTGAGATGTTTTCATTCTATATGACCTTATGATTTATTTTCCGATAATTGCCAATATACTTGTGGAACCATACAGTTCTAAAGTCCTTCATGAATCTTATTATGTTGTCAACAAAATACACTGCTCCATCAACTATTATTATCACCACAAGTGATTGCTGTGAATAATTTTAGTCTTTAGACTGTCCAGATAGTGAGGAATTTGTGTCATGAATTCTGCAAGGATAAAAAGTTTTGGGCAGTAAGAAGTCAGATTTGATCTTATTTTATAAGCATTATCTCTTCCATCAGACTTTAAGCTACAGTTGAGAAGGTCCTGTAGCAATCTTTGGCTTTTCCATTTTATTTCCAAATTCGGTGTCTGTATCTTTTTTTCTTCTAGTATCAAGGGGGATTATTTGAGAACTGTTCCTTATAGTGTTAGCTTCAGCAATATTTTTAGTTAGATGTGATGATAAAATTTTGGTACTTTGTTTACGTTCTGTTCTGTTTGATCTACTGCTTGCTTATGTTTTTTGCCTCTCAAGGAACTTATGGCATTCATTTTGTGGCAGATGCAATTTCTTGAACTTTGCTAAAAATATTCGATGCTTAAAATGTATGGAAGATGGTCCCAAACAAGTTGACACGAATAATGTCGAGATTAAGAAAGGAGATTGGCTTTGCCCTGAGTAAGTCCTTCTGTTTGTTCTGCTGTGTATTTTGTTCATTATGGCCTATTATCTTGTGGAGGTCATTAATCAAAATGATATCTGATTTATAGCATATTCTAGTTGATTTATATGGTTTTCTTTGCTTCTGAGTGAATACCCCATCACTATACTTTTGTATTCTCTGACACTGACTTAGAGATTTTGTTGATGTGCATGGTTGCTCTACTGTGAGAATAGGGGCACTGTAGTTCTTCATGCTTCCCAAGGAGTAAAAGCATCACAGACATAGGGTGAATGATTTTAGCGACAAAGATGCTTAAACAGGCAAGCGCAAGTTGGGACATGAATGAACTACCATGTATCAGTTTAGCGACTAAAAAATGCTTGAATGGCAAGCACAAGTTGGGAATGAATGAACTTCTTTTTGTTAGTATTGCTAGATTATGATCTTGGGTTCTTTTTCTGGGGTGAACCTTACGTAGATGGGGCAGACAATCTTGAATAAGGCCACTTACTGTTTATGATATTCCAAGGATTTTGTGCATATTCTGGGAAGATAAGTGATATGTCCTAAAAATTATTGCTTAATTTTATATTATCGTCGAGATTTTTAGAAGAATTATTTTGACTAAGCAACCATCATAGCGTAGGAAATCATGTGGGCATCCTATTCTACCGTAGGATATTAGCCAGAGACCACCTTCTGTTTATGATGAAATTTATTGTCTTGCCGTGTGGGGCTGTTGATCTCTAGTCCAGTTAGAGTTTAATTTCCTACAATGTATTCAAAGTCTCTCAAGTGGGTCAATGCAAAGGTAATCTGATCAAGCATTTAGATTCGACCACAAAAGGAAACATTATCAGATTGATTATGAATGAATCTTCTTAGGTTTGCAGTATGTTTCTGGAAAGACAATGATCATTCTAGAAAAAGAAATGCTGATGATATAAAAGCCGCAAATTTCAAAATACCCTAGTGGCATGATTGAGCTTCTTTTATTTTGTTCCATTTTGAATATGTGATGGTTTAATGTCAAGTTGATCTTTATTTAAGGCATCAACCCATACCATTGCCGGACTTTTTATCTTAAATGACTTGCCTACAACCTTATACATAAAGTATAATGGCTCTTTTTATTCTTGAAATAACCATTTGGTTTTGATGCTTCATTTATAGTTTCCTAAGGATGCTTTTCGTACTATGCAAATGAGCAATAATGGCTGGTAGAATTAGTTCTTCAGTGCTGCCTTACACATTTTATGCAAAATCCACCTATTATAGTAATAAGATCACGGATGCATTGGTTGCTTAATCAAATGAAATGTGAGTATTTCCAATTCATTGCATACATATGCTAGAGCGACCCTCATTCACATTTTCTTTTTGCAGATGTAATTTTGTCAATTTTTCTAGAAACGCGCATTGCCTAAAGTGCAAAACTCAGGGCCCAAAGAAGGTTGGTGTCGATGAGGTGGAAATGAAGAAGGGTGACTGGAATTGCCCACAGTGAGTTCTTCAGATCTTGCGGCCCTCTTTTTAACTTTATCATGTCTGGGATTTAGAGATGGTGCGGACCTGCTATGGTTATTGTCTGACAACAATTTATTGTGCTTCCTCTGTTTGTAGGTGCAGTTTCATGAATTTTGCAAGCAAAAGGAAATGCTTGCGCTGTGAGGGGCCTCGTCCCAAGAGGCAGTTAAATCATGGAGAGTGGGAATGTCCTTCGTGAGTTTCTCTGCCCTCTTGTATCGCGCCCCTTCCTGCCAAAATGGCTGCTCGACGACCTTTTTCTAAATAGCTGATGGCTTTATACAGGTGCGACTACTTGAATTACAGAAGGAACGCATCGTGCCTAAAATGCAACCACAGGCGGCCCCAAGAGACAAGGACAGAGTATGAGGAGCAAATATGGAGGAGCCCTCGATAAGCCAAATCTCAATAAGGCAGTCGGAATAGTTCCGTGGCAGGATCTCGAGCAAGCTACTTCCCGTTTGCTTACATTCAGTTTATTCGGCATGCGGAAAGAGCATTAGTTTTCACTCTCATTCTGTTCTGTAAATCTGTGATCTCCCAAATTTTGAGTAAAATGAAAGAAGAGATGATTATAAGTTGACAAATTGGATCTTATACGCTGAATGGCCTGCCAAGCATGGTAGCTACTGCGTATTTTGGCCCGATGTTCTGAGGAGTGTGTACTAACCATTTTGGCGGGCGCGTGCTACCAAATGAGTAATGGTAGCTCTATTGGAATAGTCTATAAAATTCAGCATATTAAGTGATGTCATGGCCATTTTCTCTTTCATCAATAGGGTGCGATTGTTTCGGGAATTGACTCAGCCTAGAGATAAATGGATGGATTTGGGCAAAAAGTCTCACATGAAAAATTTTGGCTCAAAAAGTTACGGATAAACTTTATGAGATGGGCAGGTTTGAGCAATATTCTAGGCTTGCCTTTTGAATTCGGCTCCAATAATGATTTTTTTTTACTAAGAGCAAAAAAATTCGCCAACACAATTTTTATTAATTTTCTACTCAAACGTTTGGTTTGATCGAAATGGAGACCGTTGTGCTTTCAATTTGGGATTTGCCACATTATAATTAAGTACTCAAATATAATACATGCATATGTTGAAAAATAGATAATATGAAGATAGTGTTAAGGTTTAATGAGCTCGATATAAAATAACAAATTTTTATGTATAAATTGTATCACATCAACACAAAATGATTCTTCATACCATCAAATAAATGCTAATCAATCTCACGCTGGATAATTCATTCCAGCGTATTTAAAAAAATAAAAAATAAAACCGAAAACAGAAAACCTAGCAGAGCATCCTCCCCCCAAATTCAAAAAGACGAACTTTGTGCGCCAAACCCCATTTTTAGGGTTTCATCCCGGCCGGAGTTGCAGCAGCATAGAGAGAGAGAGAGAGAGAGAGAGAGAGAGAGATGGAGGAGAGAGACGACTACAAGTTCCTGAAGCTGAGGGACGCCGTCTCCTGCCTCAACCAAAGAGTGAACTTGGTCGGCGTCGTCCTCGAGCTCGGCCTCCCCAAGAAGAGCAAAGGCACCGGTAACGTCTCTCTCTCTCTCTCTACCCTTCTCTTCCTGCTTCGCAGTTTCTAGAGAGAGAGAGAGAGAGAGAGAGAGAGAGAGGGTTTGGCTTCTTTTTTTTTTTTTTGCCTCTTGTGCTGGCAATGATGACAAAAAAGGCCGGACTTACGGCTGCTACCGTGAGGTCGGGTAGTAGTTTGATGAAAAATCTCATAAAAGGTTGTCGTCTGAGCCAGTTTTTTTTTTGGTCCTTCGCTCGCCTTCTGGATCTATGCTTGGGTAATGCTGTAAAGGTTGTTTTGATGGTTACGACCTCGATTCGGTTCGATATGGAATGGGGCTTCCTTCGTCGCTCTAAATTTAGCATTTTGGAAAGATGGTCTTTGATGATGTGTCGGAGCAATTAAAATTTACGTACTCCTGGATATGGAAACGAGGTGATTTGTCTCGTTCCGTGTGGTGAGGGTGCGCCCGACGTTCTTTTTTCTCCAAATTCTGATCGGCTTGCAAGTGTGATGTTTGGCTTTTTAATTCAAATGGTGCACTGTGCTCAACAATGATGAGGCGATGGCGGCACCAAGACTCTTTGGAACTGTACATTACACGTATTGGAGTTCTTGTTTTGTTTTATTAGTTTCTTGTCCGTGCATCCTGATCAATGTGATGATTTTATCAATGGAAACTTACTTCTATATTTTCATTGGAGCTTTCTGTATTTTTCCAGGCTTTTTTATTGGACGTATTCATATTTCATTGCAGATTTCTTTATCTCGCTAAAAATAGCTGATGAGTCCTATTCGGATCCTGGAATTTCAGTCAACTTCTTTGCTGAAAGTGTAGAGAAGCTTCCTGTAGTTGCCTCACCAGGAGATATAATCCTGCTCTCTCATGTCGTGGTATTTCCAACAGTTACTTGCTTCAAATGCTATGTATTGCACTTGAAATAATTAGGGAGTTAACTTATATATCTAGTCTAGAAGTATGTTCCTTCTGCAAGTCTGAGACTGTGGGTCTTTGAGGTTGAGTTAAAGTGGTTATGCCAAAATTCTTTACACCATTTTAAAGAGCACGATACCCTCCTTTCATTTCTGCAGATGAAAACACATGAACGCGAAGTATATGCTTTCTTCAATAAGAAATTCTCTTCATTTGCTTTATATGAGGGCATAAGTAGTGGAGACTTCAGTCCTTATCAAGTTTCTGCAAGATTTAGAACCAGAGAACTGGACAAGAAGTTCATAGCAGACCTTAGAAAGTGGTTGACTGGTTTTCAGCTCAATACAGGTAATCTCCCTTAAGGCTATGTATCTTGGTTTGTTATTTTGTGTTTACAATAGTGTTATTCTCTTTGGTATGCTAAACACAGGAAATTCTGCTCAAGGACAGAGAGAAGGTGAGAATAATTCATGTTTCAACTGTGTTTATATAAATATTCAGACAAATGTGGAGAGCAGAATTTGGCAATTTTCCTGAAGTTGATGTACGGCTTTCTCACATGGTGGTGTGAATGGTTTAAAAGATTTCTTTCAAGATTGGGATGGAAGATTTTGTCAAGTTGGTTATAGTACATGATTTAAAATATCTCAAAAAATTGAAATTTTTAGGTAAAAGATTCTTCATTTGTTGACAATAGAATTCTGCACGTAAGAAGCTCTACATCATCACTTCTCTTTCCCCCCTTGATGCAATCATTCTAAGGATGCATTGGAAGTCCTGTAGTCAAGTATCAATCTCATCATACAAAGACTTTGTATTGCTGAAAGCATTTATAGAGTATTCTAAGTGGTTCTACTCCAGAGCAAATACATATGCTGACCATTTCTACTCAACCCTTGTTCTTTGAGAACTATCTGAAGACTTTTTGGCATTTCACATTCATGTGGGACATGAAGCAGATGGAAGAGGCAACAGACGGTTATAAAAATTAAAATTTTGTAGATCTTATGACAAGTGTGATACAAAATCACGTGCAATGGTGTAAATAAATTCATATAGCTAGATAGTGTTAAGGCTCAGTCATTGTCAGTGTTTGTAAAAGGATCCATTACTTCTTTTGTTTGGTGAGCATGCTAATAGTACCCTATACTTGTGGCAATGTTAAACTTATTCTTTGCTGGTTATCCTAAGAGAAGCTATTCCAATTCTACATGTGCTTTGTAGATCCGAATGATTTCCAATTTTTAAGAGAGATCAAGGAAGGTCAACGCCTAAGTCTTATTTTGAAGGTAATCAACATGTCCTCATTTCATCATCATTATCAGCATTTAATATGTTTAAAATGTCAGTTACAGTAATTTTGAGCCACTGTCATAGCTTCTTGGGAAATTTCAAGGATTTGTCATTATACTGTGATTTCAAGATGGTCATGCTATCTATCTGTTGCTTCCTCAGATTCTTCACATACATGAGGTTGCAGAAAAGGAGTGGGTTATCTATGTTTGGGATGGAACTGATGCCCCCAGTAAAAAAATTCAGACGAAGTGAGTCAACTTTGTTCATTTTTTTCCTTTTAATTGTTGGTGAAAGTTGAATTTTCAAAATTTGTAAAAACACCTTGGACTTAGTAGTTGGGTGGGGTTATAGGATAGTCAAGTGCCCTGAGGAACATTCATAGTGGGATGCTTTTCCCTTGTAGACTGTTGTGGTTTGTCTGTCATTTTGTTGAAGATCAACTATAAGCTGTAATGTTGGACATTGTTCCCTTCCTGTCCGCCATTATTGGCCATATAGTATTTTACAATGCGTCCGATGAATTTGAGAAATGGCATTGTCTTAAAACTTGGCCATGAAATAAACAAAGTGAATGTTTTGATTATTGGCAATGAGGCCGAATCGAATAATGATAGCTCTCAGGTAGGGACGTAAGTGTGCATTTTGGTTCACTTTCTATATAAAAAGATAAAAGTGCCAGGCAGGTTTTTTTACCTTCTGGCCAGAAAAAAAAAATTAAGTAAAATGCATATCATGTATATTTAATGATGTATATGAACAGTTTCTTTAACTAATATACTCATAATTACTGATAAAGAAATAAAGTGAACCGGTATGCCTTGGCGATCTAGATCTAGTTTCAAGGCATTCACTTTGCACATAATTGGGCAAATTTGTGGATTTAATGACATTAAAAGATGTTTGAATCACTCACAAGATATTTATTCTTTTGGTGCTTTCGGACCAGAGTCATTTACGTCCTTTGCGAAACACAGGATGACTGATGAGATGGACAATCCACTTCCTTTGCAATTGGAAAAAGAGCCACTGCCTAGAGACGTGCTCTGTACCTTTCCCTCTGTTGGGAGTGTCTTGATGGTGGTGTTGGGTGAAGGCAACAAGAATCTTGGTCTTGGTTTTTTAAAGACTGGCATGTGGTTAAACTTTCTCAACATCATCTGCGAAGTCCATGCAGGGCTTTGGCGCGGTGTCTTGATGCCCTTCACAAAACTTCGTTATGTGCCTAAGGAGTACCGCTACGTGTTGGGGTGCCAAAGGTCAACACAGAAAATGGCAATTTAAAGGTTTTCTTTTGGCCGATTTTAGGTTAACTCCTCAATTACCTTCGATAATTCAGGTGTTATGAAGAACGATTGTCAGAGAAATGGGGTCGCATGCCGTGGTCTTGCTTTCCTTCACCATCGACAGTTACAGGTTCGATCTCTTTTTTGTGGCCTACTGTGACTATGACCCCATTTTAGGATTACAGGCATACACCATTTGACATCCATAGAAAGATTGTTCTCCCATGATATACTGACTAGCCCTCTGCTGGTGTGCTTGCAGCTGCTTTTGTACTTGGATGAAGAATTCTACTACACTGGTTAAAACGTGTCTGCAATTATATACTCATCAATTAACTTGTCTTTTCCGTTATGGCCTGGAGAAAAAAAGAGATTTTTGTGGGCGTTTGGTGGGGCTTTTGCTTTTAACTTTCACCTGTTTTTTTAAGAGAGTGAATCAGATCTAAATTGTTAAAAACCTCAAATTTACAGAGATGCCCATGTTTTAGCTTTTAATGATCCCAAAGTTATTGACTTAAAGTCAAACAAAGCAGGGCCCTGTCTTTTCCCTAAGCAAAAAGTATCTATTTACTTGAGTAAATGGTGGTATTGACGCCATAGAAGATTGCAGAGTCATCATATCAGCAAAGATGTGTAGAACTCATTTATTTTTACTTAATGCAGGATGCTTTCTGTTTGATTGATTCATCAACTTAAATTCCTGATGTTCGTCTGAATCAGGAATTTCCACTTTTTACTTTACAGCTCCTGTAATTATGAAGTCTGTTCATCCATAATCTTGATGAATTTTACTCTATCAGAGGTTGAGCATGATCACGTGCCGCCTGTTACATTAAGGGATGTTCTCACCTATCCTGAGGTAAATTATGCAGTTCTATAAGTTCTATCCTCGTGAAGAACTAAGTTGCTTGTTGAAGATACAATTCTTTGAAAGCTGCCTAGAATCTTTTAAGTCGCTCTCAGGTGACACCTAACTGCTTTAGTCACTGCAAACGCTGTGTAGACAAGTCAAACTCATGAGTTAGAAGTCGGAGGTTTAATTGAAGAATTGTCAAGGATTTAGTCTATTGATTTTTCCCTTTCTATCATTGATCATATTCTACATAAGGAGATGCTTGCTTCTATGCATGGCCTCACCCATTGATTAATTTTGTCCTCCTATAGTGCTGCCTAGTGTCATCTTGCTAAATTGTTTTTTCAGAAGGATGTAGATATCAATGCAGCACTTTTCCTGTGTTGTGACATATTAATCAATAGCCTCTTATGGAAACACTTCACTTTCTCATCTCACTTATCACAGATCAATTTGAAAAAAAAAAAAAAAATCCTTGCACTTGAATCCCCAATTGCTGATTATCTAGATCATCTAGTATGGATGAGCAAAAAGATCTAGATCAAGTTCCATGTTGTTAATTTCTGCATGGTTTTAGCATGGGACTTGGAGTTTATGCCTCACTTTCAAGAACTGCTTGAGACTTATTGTTGTATGGAAAATGTAAACTCATATTAAAAAAGGTGCGTGCTTACTCCTAAGCAGAAATTTATCTTTCCAGGTTACTGCCAAGTTTAAGTGTGTGATACGAGTTGTGGCAGCATTTCCATGCGAAGCTGAGAACTTCCTTTCTCCTGCTGGGACATATAGGGTTAGGCTGACTATTGAAGATCCAACTGCTCGAGTACATGCATTTCTGTATGCTGAAGATGGGGTATGATTTTGAAGTGAAACAGAATTTCTTTGGTAGCCATCTATTTTGATTATTGCTTTTGTTTCTGCATGTGAAAGTTTCCCTGACTAGCCCAAGAAGAAAATTAAGGGTTTTATCTTCGCAAGTAGGCCTCATTATCTTTAGTCAAGTCGAAGTCCTTTGTGCAGAGAGCTTGACTGGAAAAAAAAAAAGTTAACTTAGGGAGAGTACAAGACATTTCCACCAGGATTGCATTTTTTTTTTTTTTATAGGTTAATATTGCTGGTGACATCTCAGAGCATTTCCTGCTACCTTCTTTTTGGTCTTTTCTCCTTTAGCAAGCTAGGTCTATAACTCTGACCCCAATAGCATGACACCTTTCAAAGCAAGAGTCTTTTATATGTTTAGTATCTCCACTGCATGAGAGACCAATCTTTCTTGGTAAACTAAAAGTTTTCTATAAAGGTGAGGTAGGTATATGTTAATAGACTCCTATGCTGGAATTGCTTATAACCTTGGTCTTTGCTGTTATGGAATTTTCTTCTTTGCCCGATGACCTGTCATATTCTTAGCTTAGGCTACGTGATCTTGTTCTATGAATTGGTTAAAACTCTAGGTGTATGGAAGTTGAAACCATTTTCTTGTCATTATGTTGTAGGAAAACTTTTTTGAGGGTCATCCTTCTACTTGTGTTTTGAAGAGGAGGATGAACAAGCTACTCGGATTAAATGAAGATGATGACAGCAAGGGAACTGAGTATACAGACAGAAACCCACCCTGGGTCTTTTGCTGTCTCAAATCTTACTACCTTAATGAAAGTGATGTTTGGGGAAGCCGTCGGTATCGAATTTTTGACACCAAGCTGGTGGGTTAAGGCTCGATCTTATTCAGTATATTGTACGGTATAGTAAAGATGTAAAGATGTAAATATCGGAATCCCTTAATAAAGAGGGTTAGCAGTGTCTGTAAGAGTATTATGCTCTTTTTGGGTTTTATTCGCCTTTCTTTCAACCTTTTGGGATCAACTTTCAGCTCTTAGTCGAGGCTTCACTGTTGAGGCAATGGTAATAACTATTGGATTTCTTAATGCATCTGTGCTTGTGCCTTTACCAACGAATTGATTTAAAATCCTACAACACTGGCTCAACAGTCTTTCTATTTATTGGGTTGCTGTGGTTGCGAGATGAGGAAGATTGTACGTACACATGCTTTCCGACAATGCAAAAGAGAGCTCTCCTGAGAGTTGGAAGACAAGAGACTTGAGATTGAGAAAATTCGTCTTTTTGGAAAGACAAATACATAGATCGAAGTTGCAGCAGGTCGTGATGTCCGTATTTTCAGAATCTGCAATCGCCTGCAGTTTTATGTTTCAAGTACAAGGGGGAACAGAAGCACTTACCCTAATCATTATTACCCTGAAAAATAGCAGACACTGACGGACCTTTTCTGTCTTGTACTGCTGAAATTGGCATTTTTAAGTTATACTATTAAAGAATACATTTGTGTCAATCATGAAGAAGAAGAGATAAACTCTTATTTGGTAAGTTTCCTCTTCCTACCTACTCTCTCTATGTCACAGTGTTCAGTAAACAAAAATTTGATACCATAGAATGAACAAAAAGATAAACAATCAGCTATACAAACATGATGGAAAACCCCACATGTTGCCACCTTGAGAGCTAATGTGAACCTCACTGTTGAGGCAATGGTAATAACTATTGGATTTCTTAATGCATCTCAAGCATTTTGTGCTTGTGCTTTTACCAACAAATTGATTTAAAATCCTACAACACTGGCTTAACAGTCTTTCTATTTATTGGGTTGCTGTGGTTGCGAGATGAGGAAGATTGTACGTACACATGCTTTCCGACAATGCAAAAGAGAGCTCTCCTGAGAGTTGGAAGACAAGAGACTTGAGATTGAGAAAATTCGTCTTTTTGGAAAGACAAATACATAGATCGAAGTTGAAGCAGGTCGTGATGTCCGTATTTTCAGAATCTGCAATCGCCTGCAGTTTTATGTTTCAAGTACAAGGGGGAACAGAAGCACTTACCCTAATTATTATTACCCTGAGAAATAGCAGACACCGACGGACCTTTTCTGTCTTGTACTGCTGAAATTGGCATTTTAAGTATACTATTTAAGAATACATTTGTGTCAATCATGAAGAAGAAAAGATAAACTCTTATTTTGTAAGTTTCCTCTTCCTACCTACTCCCTCTCTATGTTACAGTGTTCAGTAAACAAAAATTTGATACCATCAAATGAACAAAAAGGAAAACAATCAGCTATACAAACATGATGGAAAACCCCACATGTTGCCACCTTGAGAGCTAATGTGAACCTCATGGGTACAGGAAATGGACGTGACAACAGCGATTAATTGATTCCAGGAACAACAGGTTCAATTGGTTGCTGTTGCCCTCCAACCTCACCGACAACTGCAGGGGCCTGCCTGCGCTGCCGCTCACGGAGATACAAGACTGTGAGGAGACAGACAAAGAGCGTGAGTATTGTGGCATTCCCTTCTTCCAAAATCACGTCTTCTACCCATGCTTGCACCTTCGGATAAGCCTCAGGCAGTGAATCAATCAAATTGACCTGTAAAGAAAACCAACCACTATATGAATCATTCAGACTTAGATGCTCGGAACAAGAGGAACATTAAATAATCAGCTAGCTCTGTCTCCATAACCAACTATCAGCACATACTAGTTTTTTTGAACAATCAGCACATACTTGTTCAATAGGTATTATTGTCGTACCCAACAATTTTATGGAGTTAATCAAAGGGGTGATTTAAGTCTTCCTCGTCAATTTTCCATGAAATCCAGAGTTAAAGCTTGCTAGTTTAGTGGCTCTGGAAAAACTAGGGAATAAACCAGAAAATGAAGTATGAACTTGTGTAGATGCAATTCTTCAAATCCATCTATGGATATGGAACATGTGGAACATAAAAATGATGGGCCAAACATGGACGCAACAAATCCTCCTTGAAGCAGTATTAACTCTTGCCTACCCATATTTTCTGAATTAAAGTAAAACAACACAGGCACAGAGAGAGAGAGAGAGAGAGAGAGAGAGAGAGAGAGAGAGAGAGAGAACCAGGAAGCCGTTGGCGTAGTTCTTCCGTATCCATAAGCTTGCAAGGGCCAGTGTAATGGGCAATTTTGCAGCAGGTTCACTCTCAAGGGCTTGATCATAATAGCGTTTTGCTAAATGAAGATCAAAAGGAAGACCCTGGCCATGTTCATGCATATAACCAAGATTGAACATAGCTTGAGCATTAGCTTGGGATTTCGCATGCATGTAAGCCTCTGCCGCACGATCATAATCTCTTTCAGTACCCTAAGAGAAGACACAAAAAATTAGGCTCAATTGGAGCTGAGGCAACTCAAGTGAGATCCAAGTCCGTAGACCTGGATAGAGAGTCCTGAAGTACTCCATCAAGAGGGTAGAGAGTCCACAAAGACAAATTTATTTATTTTTACTTTCCAATATTCAATCCATTGAAAATACATACCCGTCCATAATAGTATGCATCTCCGATCAGCAAAGCAGCATGCTCATTTCCTTGCTCAGAAGCTTGCCACCATAAATAATGTGATCGTTGGTGTCGTTCTGCATCTGTGCAAAACCCGGCTTCCCCCATGCACATGCTGCGCTCACCAAACTTGTCAAGAATCCATGCAGCATTACTTTGTGCCACCTCATAGCCCAACTCAGCCATCCTTGAGTACAAGAGGAATGCCTTGCCCACATCGCCCTTTAAATATGATTCAAGGGCCCATCTTGACAAAGAGCCCCATGGTCCCCTCTCTGCAACTAGCTTATACAATGTAGTAGCCTGAAAAAAATATTAAGCTTACAGCTTTTCAGCCCAATATTTATTACCTTACATAAATACAAGATTAGTATGGCATCGCAATCTTCATGGTTTACTAAACAAAAAGTGAAGATAGGATACACATGCATGCATATCCACCAATTTTACAAGATACACAAATTACATACATATCAATGCATGATGTATGGAAAGACAGTTGCAAACACACAAATAAAAGTAGTTTGGCTTTACCGTGGCAAGATTTTTCTTGAGCCCGACACCTGTATGGAACATTTTTGCTAGCTGGTAGAATGCCTTTGGTTGGCCTGCATTGGCAGCTGATATGAAGTACCTGCATGCCAGCTTCACATCTCTTTTCACCCCAATGCCTTTAAGATGCATCACCCCCAGGTTATAGTGCCCACCAGCCTCGTCGTTGTTAGCAGCTTTCTCAAAGTACTCCTTTGCCTGCAATGAATTACAATAAGTCTGGGGCAAATACTACATAATTGATCTCATCACTACCATTTACGATAAGGACTGTGAACGTACACAGGAAAAACCTAGTACTCAGAAGTTGGTTCTTTATGAAGCGATGTCTCATTTGCCAAATCGAATCAAATGCAGTAAATGAACAAGCCTAGGAAAAAGAATATCAAGTCACAGGAACAAGGATTTCACGAGCTAATAAGAAGAAAAAAATCACGAAATATTGTTGTCATCGAATAAATAGTAAATCTCACAGTACTTATTCTAGTGATGACATACAAAAATTTGCTTGGCACCTGCTAAAATTATCGTAACGTAGCTAACTCAAGAATCAGAGAGCAATTGCCGGAGGAAGGACAAATTTAAAGGAAACATAAAAACGGGCATATGGGAAGTTCATAATAACATCAAAGGTTAGAGGCCTCGAATCAGGAATTCATCCAAGTGTGCATTCCAAGAAAATTTAATTATAACAGAGAGGGTCATCAGATTAACAAACAATGTTGTGATCCAAGAGAGAGAAACTGAGTTAATGAGAAGACCTTGACTACATCAAATGTGCTGAGGAAAAGAAGAGTCAAAGCAGTCATGGCATGGGAGACAAGGCAATAAAACTAATATTTCCAAATAGTGACATCTTTACAAAGTGTAACCGAGATCCAACTTTCATATAAAATGGAAGCATTAACACGAATCCACTTATAAAACAAGCAATCCCATTTACCTTAGTGTAGTTCTTCTTTTCCACTCCGTAACCTTTGACATATAGATAGCCCATTCCATTATAAGCCGAGTAAAGCTGCTGTCTGGAGGCAAGCTTTAGCCACTCGAAAGCCTTTGTATAGTTCCTCTCAACTCCAGCACCCCTAGCATATATCTCCCCAAGAAGTTCCATTGACCTCGGCTCGCCCTTGTCCACAGCCTTTAGAAACCATAACAATGCTTTCGAATGGTCACGCCTCAATCCTCTCAGCCCAAAATAATAGAACAACCCCACTTTGTACATTGCAATTGCATTCCCCTTCTGTGCCTGGTACTCCAATATCTGGAAGTCCTCATCGTCCTCACCTCGAGACTTCCTCAGAGCTTCTTTATTCTCCTCAGCTCCATTGTGAATCCTAATCGGTTCTATGACGGGAGAATCCTTCGTGATTAAAAAGCTATTTACAGCTACCTCTGCTAACTCGGCATACAGCTTGACTGCTTTTTCGTACATCTGTAACCACATTACAATAAGGGTCAGCTCATCGCGTTGAATAACAACCATCTTAAAACCACCAATTCTACTGACTTTCTTCAGTGTCCAAATTCTCCCCACAACACAAGGATAAACAAATTCATTCTCCAACATAAGTTCCAGGATTACTAAATAACAGAAACGGGATCTTAGCGAGAATTGCAAAGGAAAGCTTACAAACTTCTTGTCCAAACATCAAATTCAACTCGTAATCTGCTCTTTGAAATGAAAGACACCTTCAGCCTTAAACGTCAAATTAGTAACACCATCTACAGCAAATGCAAATAAAAGTCTATGCCGAATCGACACTGACGATGGATCATCTGCTGATGGGTGATAATGACATGTAATTGTAACAACGGAGCTGAATACTCACATCTTGGCGCATATAAGTGTAAGCAAGCGCCATCTTCGACTGCATATTCCCTCCCTCGGCAGCGAAATGGTGGTACAGGAACGCCTTGCCCTTGCTCCTGTCCCTCATCTGCCCCGTCCCGTGGAGAAACCCTAGCGCCGACTGCGCGTGCGCGTACCCCGCGGCGGCGCTGGCCTCGAACTCCGACACGGCCTCCTCCATCAGCCGCCCCTCCCCGGAGCTGGCGGCGGCCATCATCTTCGACACGCCGGAGTAGTAGAGCTCCTCCGGCTCGGATCCGGCGGCGAGGGGCTCGCCGGACTCGAACATCGGGCGCCAGGAGCCGGGATCGAGCTCCTCCTCGGGCCGGGACTCGGAGTCGCCGAACTCGTCCCAGTCGGCGGAGTCGAGGAGCTCGTCCGGGGAGGCGGCGGCGACGTCCTTGAGGTCCTCCTGGGTGAGGATGAGGAAGAAGGGGCGGGCGGCGAGGGAGAGCGGGTAGAGGGAGAGGAGGAGGAGGACGGGGACGAGGAGGCTGCGACCCGGATCGCGCATGGTGGTCGGGGACGGTGGCGGAGATGCGGCGGCGCGTGGAGGTGGCGTCGGCGGTCGACGGCGGTGACGACGGGGGTGAAATGGGAATTTCAGGCGGTGGCCCGTCCGTGTGTGTATATGTATAATGTTCCAGCGAGGCCACGTCAGTTTTTGGAATCTGGCCAATGAGGTTTTGCCGCGTCACGGACCGGGTTGCGTCGGTAAATTCTGATGGACCGGATCGGGCCATTGCATTACCGGCCCGACCGGATTCAAATGAGGTATTAAGGAGGCCGACCAAAATTGCATAATTTCGTGAATTAAAATGATAGATTTTGTTTAGGATGCATTTCTATATTATTTTAAAAAAAAAACAAGTGTAGTCTAGAATGTACCATTGAAATTGTATATCTTTTCTGAGGTCATGAATTCAATTCGTGTCTCAAGTGAACTTTTGAACGATTTTATATTGAGTCGTCTAACTATAACATGTCTCACTTAGAGAGACTTTCGAACTTTTAACATTTGAGCAGAATTGTGTATGAACTTGTCGAATCCTCTCAAGTCATGGTTAAAATTTAGCATTTTTTAGACCTTTTATAAGGTCGTTCTTGAGTGGGTGGATTTTAGATAATGAAGTTGGGACAAACCCCACTAGAGTTGATTCCTAGTTTCACCACTTGGAAATTGGAATTGCACTATTCCAAGGTGAACTTTAAAGCTGAGGTTATTTCAAATGATATATTTTAGGAGGATATTGTCTTAATAGTTAATGCATTGATGAATATCCTGAATTTTTCACATTTGAAACTCATTTACAACACATTTATCTATGTTTTAGTTGAATCAATAATTCAAAATATAAAAATCAAAACCGAATCGGTCAAAGGATGATTTCGTAATTTTCCATGCTGACCACTAAATTAATTGAAATTATAAACTTCGTAAAATTAAATTTTCAACTCTTATAAAATAGACATATGATAAGATCATGCAAAAAAACCAAAAAAAAAAAAAAGAGCAAAATATTTCGTTGGATCGTCGAAAGAAACGGGTTCCAACAAGAAAAGCATCAATAACAGCGTCCTTCTCAATCGCGCGAAACGCCGTCGTTGTGCTACCATCGACGCCAGTCCTTCGAGCCCACTGCCGTCGACGGCGCACCGCCAGTTGCTCGCCGCGTCGCCGACCGGAGCTCGCTCCCGATGTCGTCCGCAGCGCTCGAAATCAAGCTTTCCCGACCGAGCCGCATCTACCACCCCTCCGTACGCCTCTCTCTCTCTCTCTCTCTCTCTCTCTCTCTCTAGATGCACGCTCTGCAATTCTCCGTCCGGAATCACGATCGGCGGCGTTGATGGAATCCTCCAGGAACCGCTCGAGGGCAAGATCGTCGTGAAGTCCGCCTCCTCCGTCTCCCACCGCGGCGTCCGCCTCGCCGTCAACGGCTCCGTCATCACGCAGGTACTCTCTCTCTCTCTCTCTCTGCCGGCAGATCGCTGTGAGAAATCGGTGATCGGCGATGCTCATCGTTCCGTCGACCTCCTCGTTTTTTTTCAGGTTCGTGGAGGTGCTGCGGGGCTCGTCGAGTCGATCGTGGGCGCTGTCAAGCCTGTCGTGATCGTGTACGTGCGCTTCCCCTTTCCATTTCTTCACGGCTCCATTTGTTTCACAGAAAATAATTTTCAGGAAAACGTTCTTCGAATTTTTCGGTATTTGTTTCACAAAAAATGCATTACTCGAGGAAAACGTTTTCTGCTATTGGAAAAAACACCTTCGAAAGTGGGGAAATCGCGGGCAAATCGCTGCATGTTTTTTCTGCTTCCTGTTTTATGAATTTGCCTGCATTGAATCTTGATAATTAGAAAGTGCTTATCTTTGGATGTTTTAGAGTATTTAAAGAGTAAAACTCCCTTTCTTTATGTTTGATTCCTGTAGAATGTAACTTTCTTTTGGATAAAATTGCTTTTCGTGACTATCCAGTTGTGGTATGAAGCATGAATACTGTCCAAATTACCTTCATTTTTGCTGTTCTATGTGATCTTTTGAACAGGAATAGGATAATAGAAGTGAGACCTCCCGGAAGGATCGCATCAGGTACAACAGAGGTAGTGATATGCAGAAACGTTTACATATATGCAATGTCTTGAAAAGAGCAAGCTGATCGGTGTTTCCATACTGTTGCATCTTACTTGATGAATGGTTAACGTCTTCCAAATAAAATTATAATCACTATCTCTTGATAGAAGTAATCCTAAGTTCGTGTGAATTGATGCCTTTACTGCTTCGAAATTGATTGCAGCCTGTTTGTCAAGGACAACGTTGCAAACTTGTCATATTCGTTAAAATACCATGCAAAGCTTGCTTTTTTTTTCTTTTTTCTAGACTTCGCTCTATTTTCTTTGTTGGATGTGAGTCTTCGAGAACAACATAACATGGTTTTCAGGAGTTCACTACTGGTGATATAGTAATATCAGAATATTTTTTCCTATTGTATTGATGTCTTAGGCTAAGATATTAGCAGAGTGCAAATAAGCCAGTATTTATTGTTGGGCCATATAGTTGCCCTTGTTTTTACCTTTATTAGATTCAACCTATGACATGCAATTCCTGAAGCCTTTGACTTAGTTGTCTGTTGTTCATGGCAGATACCTTTTTCAGTAACTCTGAAACAATCAGGAGATGACAATCGCGAAAGATTTTATGAGACCTTTCATGGAGCTAATATCAATATCCAGGTGAATAATTTGATTATGTACCTGATCATATTTGATAAAATATGGAACAGATCAGTTGCAGATTCCATTTGATTTTTAAAGATGGCTTCCGTATGACTTGTGCATTGTGTAACTGTTGTATTTTATTTGTAGATAGATACAGTATTTAGAATTATATGCTGCTATCCAAAAAGCGAGGGAGCCATTGTGGATATGGATTTTTTTCACGTTCTACAAAAGGCTAGAAAATGCCAAATTAGTTATTTTTCTAAAAGAGATTTAGATCTCTATGAAAATTTCATTGTATCTGTCCAGTTTTCGTCATCTGATCACCAACTTTCTTGGAAGAAAGACTTCCATTTTTATGCCTCTCAAGAATAGACATGATGAATTTCTGAAGTTCATCTTGTCTATTGTGTTTTGAATGGTTATTTTTCATGTTTGTTTGCTTGTGAAGAATAATGCAAACTATATAAGGCGTTGTTTTGATCCTAATTTGGGTACAAGCATAAAATCCATGGAAGTCTTGTTGGTTGGAATATATTTTGATGATCTTTAGATTTAAACAACTTGTTAGGGAATGAAGTTCTGGATCATTACTGTTCTGTGTTTGTTTTGCCTGTATCACCACCACGGCACAATGCGTCTGTCCAAATAAGTAATTCTTTTTGCTAACCTGAAAGTAGATGGTGGCTCTTCATAGTAATTAGCATATATTATAGTGCTTGGGGTTGGATCATAGATAATAGGATTAGATGCTTGATGTATGAGCATGGGTAATGGATCATAAAAGAAATCTGATATTTATTCTACGAAGGTGGCTGATGTGTCCTTTTCTTTATTTGTTATGGTAATCTTGGGAGCTTTTAAAATTTGGTAGACATGATAAGGTAATGCTATATATGCATCATGTCTTTCCATAAATGAGTTCTAAAGTCCAGTTGGCTTAAAGTGAAAAATGGTAAGATATAGGCAACCACAGAAAATGCGAGCTTGCACTTGGCTCCCTTCTTCTGAACCATTTAGTTATCGGATTTCTTATTTCCCCTTCAGCAAATGTTTTTATTTCTGCCTGATTTTAGGGGCTGCTTTCATGGTTGATATTCATTAAATCTGTTACAGTACTTGCTAACTGCAGATGTAACAAGAGGGTATCTGCACAAATCCTTATGTGCCACAATGGAGTTCATTTTAGAAGCTGATAAGGGTATGACATGTTTCCTCATTGATTCTAAATCAATTTTGGCAATGATAACTTGTGGGAAGGATCTAATCCAGTGCTTCCTCTGTTAATTTTTTCAGCTGAGCTTCTTGATCAACCAGCTTCTCCTGAGATAGTTATCTTTTACATTACTCAGGATACCCAAAGACATCCATTGCTTCCTGAGTTGAAATCAGGCAAACTTCTATATGTATCTATCTTTCAGTCTCTTTTAGCATGATTCTGAACTATAGTCAATTGGTCAGATAGAAAATTGTACTATGCTTATTTATTTGCTCATGCATATTTGGATGAAAAGCAACAGGATGGACAAGTTCTGCTATAATCAATTGTAAAAACCTCATTGGTTTTGCTGCTATATCTAAAGCAAATATGCATTCGCCTGATCCAACTTCTTATGAGGAAGATGTTGACGTACAGGTGGTTTTCGAGTGACTGGAAAGATGTCCATTCAGTGTGCTCTGTCAGATCCAATTAGTGGAGAGCTTATTGTGGAAACATCTGCAGTGCCAATTCGCTCTGTTGACATACACATACTTCGAATTGAGTCGATTCTTTTTGGAGAAAGAATTGTGACTGACACGTCCTTGGTACAAACAACCCAGGTGCGTAAATTTTTAACTAAATAGATGTATATTTCTGGATCAAAATCTTCCTTAACAATGTCCTTCTACATGTACTAGATAGCAGATGGGGATGTATCTCGGCATATGATATTGCCCATCTACATTATTCCTCCTCGCCTCTTAACTTGTCCAACGACCTTGGCTGGGTGAGTTGCTGGATTCACATTGCCACCACTCTTGTGTCTAATTCTTTTTCTGCATAAGCATGTGGAGGGGAACCCCACAGCTTAACAGTGATTGTGTATTCTTAGGTCCCCTCAGTCTCTGCACAACTAATCTAATTTATTGGAGAACTCTATGACAATTGAGCATTAGCATCATAGTGAACCGAAGAGGTTAATCTTGCTTTCAATATACTTACTAGGTTGAATATCCAATTTTTTATTTTCAAATATCCGGATAAGCAGTGGAAACTTTTTATTTGTAGATAAAGATCTATATACAATCAGTCCTTTCAGTTAAATCTGGAAATATGCAGCAACCTTAGCTTTAAGTACATTGATTGACTGCATTGAGCTTCACTTATTGAAAAAATGAGCATCCAACACCCAGCCCGTCAGCCCCCAATATAAGCACACAAACAGAGAATGCTTGGACCTTTGTTTCAAAAGGCTTGAAATGAAATTCCTGAGAGACCACCGCACAACCTTTGGAAATGCTCCGTGCTTGAAGACATTATTGATTACTTAGTTTCACCTGTGACCGCAGATGAATGTCAGGCTTTTGTTTTTCATTTCACATGCAGCTTTGGAAAATTCATCTGCAGTAATTTTTTTTGTTCTTTCCTTATGGACCCATGGAAGCTACTACTGCGTTGACTTTACATTAACTTGCATCTTCCAAACAGATCATTTTCAATTGAGTTCAAAGTTGCCATAGTTATTAGCTTTCAATCAGAGCTATCAAAGATGCAGGCCAAGTCTGATCCCAGAACTCCTAGGCTGTGGGTATGAAAACGGATTGTTTTAGTTTTATGTGCTTTGTCTTGAGCTCTATCTTGAAAAATGCTCCCTTTTATCAATCTTAGATGGCAATGGAAACTCTACCACTTGAACTGGTTCGCACCAGATGAAAATCAGTGTGGAGGCAACTACTCAGACGTTAATGTCTGTACTTTCTTCAGAGAAGTGTCTTGTATCAGTGATCATTTTGGCGGTTGTTCACCATTGATTCAGATTGTTGTCATATACAACGGCTGGTGTAATCTGCTCACAATCTTGATGGCGGTGGCTGCACTGTCAAAAGGTGCTTTTACTACTGGATGCAAACAGAATCACGTAGTTCATTATGTTGTCTCCTCTTGGATATTTGGAGGCAACAACTCAGACTCTAAAGTTTGTACATGCTTCAAAGGGTTGGATTTTTACTGTTGGCCTTTCGGAACGTTTACTGTAGAGGTTGATGACTTCTCTTCCATTTGCTAAACGATAGTTGACTATTTACCATTTATATTCGGATTAGATAGCACGTTTCAAGGTAAATTCAATTACATGTGTAACTAGAGAAGATGCACGCACGCGCACACACACACGCGCACATATTTATTTCTCCAAGGTTGAGTAGATACAATGTATTAAAAAGCAAGAATAACCATTGTATCCAAGCCAATGCTGTATTCCCCGTAACATCAGTGAAAACCGCTAAAAACCAAAACCGAAAAGAGAAGGTACAAATGTATAAAGATTCGAGTATACCACTAGAAAGCAGAGAATAATGTAAATGAAAGCACTTGGCTTTTTTTATTACTTCAAGGAGGTCTCACATTTCCATCAAGACATTTATCTTAGGTAAATGCAAACAAGTTCAGAACTCATCTTATCAACATAAACCTTCCCAATGTTTCACTCTACCGAAAACTCGAAAAGCATGGAATGCTTGTACTTCTCACCAGGTCGAACAACAACAGAAGGAAAGTTTGGTTGGTTGATGGCATTTGGAAATCCTTGCGTCTCCAAACACACTCCGGAGTGCTTGCCATATGCTGCATCGCCTTTACCGACTACTCCATTTACATAATTTCCAGTGTAAAACTGCATTCCCGGAGCATTGGTCCACAAGTCAAGAACCCTAGAACTTGAAGGGTCCTTCAGTTTGGCAGCATGTTTTAGGCCTGACTTCTCTTCCCCACAGTCCAGCACATAGTTATGGTCGTAACCTAAACCAGGCACCTCATGAATCGAAGCGCCAATCTTCTTCTCCGTCGTGAAATCAAAAGCCGTTCCTTTGATGTGCATAATTTCACCTGTTGGGATTGTGTTCTGATCCACAGGGGTGATGTGATTAGCCCATATCTGGATGGAGTGGTTTAGTATGTTTCCTGAATCGTGACCGGCTAAGTTCCAGTAGGTATGCTGAGCCAAGCTGATAGGAGTGGCCTTATTTTCAGGCACAGCTTCCATGTCGAGCCTCATTGTCGTACTAGAAGTTAGGGTGTAAGTAGCAGTCACAGCAACATCTCCCGGGTAACCTATAATCATATGAACATGCAACCCAAGGCATCAAAGCCATGTTGGTGCAAACGACTGGGTGTGTTGATGAGCATGTGTGCCAGTGTGTGCGCATGCATGAGAGAGAGAGAGAGAGAGAGAGAGAGAGACCTTCTTCCCCATCATGACTCTGATATTTGAAGGTAATGAAAGGATTCTCGCCTTTCTTATAATCAGCTACCTCCCATATCACCTTATCGAAACCCTTGTGCCCACCTAAGTAACACAAAATACAGAAGGCCATCGTCAGATTGACGTTTTGAAGAATTAAGTTGCTCCACATATACATACCTTTTGTTCTAAGAAAGTGAAACTCTTGTCACAACACTCACTGGAAAAGGAAAAATTATTCGTGGATCTTGTGATTATTGAGCAGTACTCATTTTCCTCAAATTATTGCTTCTGCTTAATGTGCTTGTGTGTGTGCTCTGTTTCTGATGGTAAAAAAACAAAAAATTAAAAACTTAGTCCTTTTCTTTTGTCAGAAGCAGTTCACATGAGTTACAATACAACTACAGCTGAGGTGATTAAACCATAATATAAGAACACTTTCCCCAGTGTTATTTTCAATATAGGGTAAAAGGACTTTAAATTCACTCAATACTTGATCAGCCAAGCATGAAATTTAAGCTGAAGTGCTACAAATCCTCAAGCTTCCACAAAGGCAGGATGTGCAGCAAGGTCGTAAATGTGTGATTACTTCATGATTCGACAACTCTCCCACAAAATTCGATTACCAGCACCACCTATCCAGATTAAACTGAGGGACGAGCAGATGCCAAGGGACAACATATATAATGCATTTACGCAAGCAGATCGATAGTCAAACACATACAGAAGGCTGACACGATCACAAAGACGATCAATTCGCTTGAAGCGTCATTTAGTATGATCTCGTCAGCTCGAGCAACATCCACACCGCAACCACTGAACATTAACAATTCATACCGTGAAGACTGTTCGGAGGCTTGTTGATGGGCAAGGAGTGTTCAACGCCATCGAGAGTGAACTTGCCCTCCTTTATCCTGTTCGCGACCCGCCCCACAATGCAGCCGAAGAACGGCGCGGCACCTTTCTGCGCAGCACAGAAAACACAAATCGACCCACAAAAGACATTCATCAACCAACTCTTCCAAAGCTCAATCCCACATCAAAACCAACGAAAACAGCCCAATTGACCATAAAGTTTCGAAATTCTCAGCAGATCAAGAGCCGCGGAAGCGAAGAAAACGGAAATGCGCGATCACCGACACATCTCCACAAGCGCAGGAGGCCAAAAAGTAACGAACTTTCTCACCAGATACGGCTCGACGGAGTCGAAACCCAGAACCACATCCGCCAGATTCCCTGAAAGCAACGGAAAAAAAAAAAAGACAAGACACGATCGAGTCATCAGCAACGATTCCGACCATGAACAGAGACCACGAGCATCAGCGACGAACCGTCTTTGCCCGGAACGGAAAGCGAGGCGATGGTGCAACCGAGGTTGGCGATCTTCACCCGCATGGTACCATTGTCGAGCTCGAAGAGCTCCGCTTGCCTGGCCTGATCCGCCATAAAGATTCTTCCTTTTTCTTCTTCTTCTTCTTCTTCTGGGAAGAGCGAGAGAGAGAGAGAGAGAGAGGATTTTGAAGGTGGTGGACAGAGCAGGAATCGGATTCTGTCAACTACTGTCAAAGATGATGACGTCATAAAATCGCCCGATCTTAGCCAGTTTCTTCACCGAGTTTATCCGAAATTTTTAGAGATAAGGACACCGACAGCGTTTGAATTTAAGTCTAATATATAATTTAGGAATCGGATTCCATCGATATTGAACATTTTTATACAGTAAAAGTTTAGAAATTATATTACACATTAGAATAAAGTTTAGAGATTATATTAAATAAATTAAAAATTTATGGATCAAATTACACATTTAATCAAAATTCATGAATTGTTTGTATCATTTTTTCAAATTTTTTTGCTATTGTCACGTAGAGAGTTAAGGAAATAAGATATACAAAGATTACTTCAATATACTATAAAGAATCACCAATCACTTATTAATGTTATTAATAAATGGAAATTTACTGTCCACATTGATTTTAATACTTTTCTATATGAAATTTTACCAAGTATAATGAATATCACTAGTCCATAAAATTTATTAGTTTCTTATAGAAAATGTTGCTAAGCATATCCAAAATTATTTTGATGCGTATGAAAATCACTAACCACATATATACGTTATCGGTAAATGATAAGGTACTAACTAAATTTACATATTTTATTTTTTTATGTGAAATCTTACTAAGCATATTGAGAACTTTTTACATTATCAATCATTTATAGGTATTCCTAGTAAGAAAAACTTACTGATATAACTAGTTATTTCCCATATTAATTTTTTTTATGCACATTGAAAGTTTACTTCGATATGTAGGAAAATTACTTCCATGATCATGAAAGTAAGTTTGTTCCTATAAGCAATTTGTATTTTTCTAGACTGTTCTTTAGTAAATTCTTAACTTGAAAATGATTTAAATCTATCCAATCAGTTAGTATTCACACTGATCTGTAATTTTTCATTTTTCTCTTTTCAGTTAGTAAATTTTGACAAGTATTCAATGGTAATCTATAGCTATTAGTCAAATTTCTAAGTGTTTAATACATTCCCAACATTAGATGTGATTTATATGACCAATTTGTTAGGAATCTTATACAAAAATCTGCATAACAGGTTGCCAACTAAATTCTAGTATCTTGATCCAACAGTGCTCATTGTTTTATGGAAAACGAATAGTGTAAATTATCCACGTACGATTATCCGTAAAAGAGACCACGAAATTATAGAGCTTGCCAAACTTTCAAGCAAATCTACATCTATCCCATAGGACATCTCTTCAACGCACTCTTTTATTATTGTTAAATTGAAATAGGTGGTCCCCTCTCTCTTCATAATTTTCGATTCACTAGTAAAAGAGCTCGTGTGAAAAGAAAATAAAATAAAAATTAAACGCTTGAAGAATTAGTTTATTCGTAAAATGAACTATATATATATATATAAATATATATATATATATATATAAAAGAATGATGTTGACTTACCTCAAGAAAATATACGAAATTAGTAAATTTAGATTTGAAAAGCGTTGAAAAGTTATGGACTTACAATATGAAGTACCACAAATCTAATTAATTTTTAAATTACGATTTAATCCCCTTTGAATTGTATAATGAGCTTTTCTTTAATGAAATTTACTGTGAAAAGGTTAAGTTTGAAATTATCTTTTCGGTTTGTTTTATAACATAAACAAATAGACTAAGAAATTGATTATCAACAAGACGACGACCAGCAATGGACAAAACAAAACAAGGCATCAAAAGTTTATTAAAACAACTTTATGAATAATTGATCGATGTCAGCATTGACACAAAACAAGAATTCTGGCTAATAACGAAGTTTGTGTGTAATTTCGGCCCAGGATATTGATTCGATTTCTCATGAGAATCCATTTGCAAAAGACATTATACTTGAGCTTACTTACTCGGATTTAGATTTGTGCTTTATCTAATCTATAATATATTTTGTTATGCACATCGAAAGTTTACTTCGATATGTAGGGAAATTACTTTCATGAGCACAAAAGTAAGTTTGTTCCTATAAGCAATTTGTATATTTCTAGACTTTTTTTTAGTAAATTCTTAAATTGAAAATGATTTAAATCTATCCAATGGTATTCACACTGATATGTAATTTTTCATTTTCTGTTTTCAGTTATTAGTAAATTTTGGCAAGAATTCAATGGCAATCTGTAGCTATTAATCAAATTTCTAACTCTTAAGTCTTTAATGGTTAAACCCATTTAACTAGTTTTTTCAAAAAAAATAAATGACCCATATATGACCCATTTTGCCACCTCTATTTCTAAGTGCTTAGTACTTCCCCAACATTAGATGTAATTTATATGACCAATTTGTTAAGAAACTTACACAAAAATCTGCATAACAGGTTGCCAGCTGGATTCTTATAGCTTGATCCAATGGTTCTAATTGTTTTATCGGAAATGAATTATGTAAATGACCGACGCATATCCGTAAAAGAGTCCACCTCTCTTCATAATTTCTTATCACTAGCAAAAGAGTTCGAGCTAAAAGAAAATAAAACAAACGTTTGAAGAATTACTTCATTTGTAAAATGAACTGTCCTTTTTTGAAATGAGAACGATGTCGACTTTCCTAAAGAAAATATACGAAATATCCAAATTTAGATTTGAAAAGCATTGAAAATTTATGGACTTACAGTATGAAGTATGAAGTATTACAGATTTAATTTATTTTTAAATTATGATTTAATCCCTTTTTGACATTGTATGATGACCTTTTTTTAACGAAAGCTACTGTGAAAAGCCTTAAGTTCGAAATTATCTTTTCGGTTTGTTTTATAACATAAACATATACACTAGGAAATTGATTATCAACAGGACGATAACCAGCATTAGGAAAAACAAAACAAAAGCAAGGCATCAAGAATTTTTTAAAACCACTTTAGAAGTAAATGATCCTCGAATGGTGTCCGCATTGACATATAACAAGAATTTTGGCCAATGACAAATTTGCGTGTGATTTCAGCGTATGACATTGATTCGATTTCTCATCCATTTGCAAAACACATTATACTTGAGTTTACTTACTTGGATTTAGATTTACGCTTTATCTGATCTAAAATATCATTATAGTATTTTTTGATTTGGAATTATCTCTATGAAAAAAATTTCATAAATAAATAATGTTCTGTGACCACGTTGAAAAACAGAAGACAAAGTCGACAAAAAAGCCACTGCCAGGGAAAATTTAACCAGTTGACCATGCAACTGACAAATGCATAGTACTAATCGGAAAACATTTAGAGCATTGTTGATACGGCTATGAGTCATAAAATAGAGCATATCCGATATTCATGGGATTTAATTATCGCCAATAAAAGAATCCATGCTTCTCAACTAACTAGCTCAACACTATGAATCGTGTCTACATATTCTTTTGTTAGCTACGTCCACCCACGTGGAGCCTTCATGATCAAAGATTTGCCTAATAGGCTGAGGAAGTGAGCCAAGATAACGAACAGAGACTTCTAGATGTCTAAAGTTCATGAGTACTCTAAAATATGAAGAATGTACACATGAGTATCTATGGGAACAATATGGAAAATGTACACATATTCTAAAGATTTCTCAAAAGCATTTCAACAAATTATGGTTGAAAATTGAATCGCATTTTCAAAAGTTCAAGTCATGATTTTTATGTTGGCATAGAAATTGACTCAATCGGACATTGGATAAAAAAATTAAACAAAATGAAAGTGTGGTCAAATTATATAAGAAGTCCTAATTAAGCTAAAGAAGTGGAACCCAATATAATTGCAGCTCGATAGTGAGGTTTCGAGACCTTTATCACTGTCCGATCGATTCTATCTCAAAGATCAAGTTCAACACCAAAAAATCATCAAATGGACCCAAATTCCGAAAATTCAATATTATGCCAATTTTTTTTTTTAAATTGAATCACATCTACAAAGGTCGGGTTACAATTTTTCTATCAGTATAAAAATTTAGTCAATTGGACATTTGATAAAAAAAATTATACCCAGTCAAAATTTGGTCAAATTATATAATAAGCGTAACTAAGCTAAACACATAAAATAAGGTTTAGAAGAGAAGAATTGAGATTCTTCACGAATCACATTCATCATATATAATCAACGGATTGAACTAAAAGTTAACATTACCAATTGCACGTACAAATTATCATTTTCCTCAAAATCAGACCCAAGTTAATTGATCTTGGACTTCATCTCAACCATCTCTTGGCAAAACAAGAGTCATATGGTGAATTAAAGTTTTTATCATTGAAATAGAACATGTATAAGCTTAATTAATGAAATCACTTTATCTAGATTGAAGTATGAATTTTGCAAAAATTCGTGATTCCACCAAAATTTTGAAAATCAAATCTCATTTTCAAAGTTCAGGCCATGAGCTGTCCGTCGCCATAAAAATCAAGTGAATTGAATATCGGATGAAAAAGTTATACCTAATCAAAGTTCGATCAAATTTAGGTTATTTAGATATTGTAAATCATTAAGCTAAACAAGTGGAATATGCAGTATAGATTTAGGAAATTCAGGCAATATAGGAATTGTTGGAAATTAATCCAGAGAAAAGACTCTGTTTGTTGTAATCAGAATATAAAATTGGAGGTGAGGTATGGATATCCAAATCTCCTTAAGGCGATTAGTTCCTGCCAATGGTGCTCCGCAGATTCACGAACTATGCCTCCCAAGATACAACACCTCGAACTTTGTTTGGATTAGCACTATGCAAACAGGACTCGAACCCGTTCAATTGAACCAAGACACACTCGAAAAAACAAAGAGTAGAAGAGTATATCAAAGCCTTTTGGAATCGAGTTGGAAAAACCAAAAACCAAAAGCCGTAATGAAGCTCTATGCTCCCATCTATTTATAGAGATTTTTAGTTCATGTACAGAAGAGATACATGAATTAAATAGACGCATGTATCCACGAAGTTCATGAATCAAAAGATACATGAAACCAAGAGATTCATGAATCCAAAGATACATGAATTCATGAGATTCATGAACTCAATAAATACATGAACTAAAAGATACATGAATTTAAGAAATTCATGAACTCAATAGATACGTGAACAGAAAACAATAGGAAATTCATGAATCCAAAAGAGATACGTGAATAGAAAAGACGTATCTTAAGTTATTGGTTTTCGTTGATCCATTAACCATAATTATAACCATAATTACAACAATCCCCCACATTAATGGACCAACAAAACATTTTTGACTCGAAGGAATCTTATACCGCATCAAGATAGGTAGCTTTCGCTTTGAACCTTCTTTAGTGAAAGCCTATTGGACTTACTTAACTAGTCGATGGACTAAGCCTTGAATCGCCAGTTGTTTGTGTAAGCCTAGACAATAAACCTCACACAGGGTATTTCCAATTCAAGATTGGTTCTTGGTTGTGTTCGTTCTTTCGGCCCTGAACCTCTCGGGATTCATGCGTGCTTTAGAAAATCTAGCCTTTAAAGATTTTCATAGAGTTGGCCAGCTCCACGCATATAGGTGCATTCCTTTTAAAGATATCCTACCATATCTCACTTGGATGTTATATTCCAAGTTATAGGAATCATTAAACGCATAGCGTACCCTTAATAACGTTGTAGGAAAGCACTGTTGCATCATAGGAATGGGAGACAGTGCTTACACTAGAGTTTCCAAAATTTGCGTTGTCCTATTGAACCCAGTCCATGGGATCTCCAATCGCATAGGTTAGGTTTCCACCCTGGAATCTCTTTATTGGGTTAAGGCTTTTAAACCCATTCCCCTCAATGCGTAGTTTATCTGCTCTTTTGACAAACCTTTTGTCAGCGGATCCGCAATATTTTCCTTTGACTTTACAAAGTCTAAAGAAATTATTCCATTTGAGAGCAACTGCCTTACGGTATTGTGTCTACGACGAATGTGTCTAGACTTACCGTTATAAATCACATTATGCGCCCTTACAATCGCTGCTTGATTGTCACAATGTATGCAAATTGTAGGCATAGGTTTTGGCCACACTGGAACATCTTCTAAAAAATGTCGAAGCCATTCTGCTTCTTCAGCAGCTTTATCCAAAGCAACAAACTCTGATTCCATTGTAGAGCGCGTTATTAGAGTTTGTTTAGAGGATTTCCATGACACTACTGCACCTCCTAACATGAACACATATCCGCTAGTCGATTTCGATTCATCAAAATCTGAAATCCAGTTGGCATCACAATAACCTTCCAAAACAGCTGGATATTTGCCATATTGTAAAATATAGTTTTTTGTCCTTTTCAAATATCCTAATACTCTCATCAGAGCATTCCAGTGCTCGTGACCTGGGTTAACGGTATATCTACTCGGTTGCTTACGAGTACGCAATATCATGTGGCACCCCTCGACGGCCCCCAAACCGTTTGGGTCGCCACGATTAAACTTACCTTTCACTTTCCTTAATAACATGTCACTCTGATACCATTTCAATTGCAGCGGGTCCATACAACCTGGGGGTTTACATTTTTTTTTTTTTGATCGGTCCCTTGCGCAATTCATATAACAGAAGCATATCCAACAACTCCCTTCCCCATATTCAGAAAACGATGCACAACTCCCTTCCCCATATTCAGAAAACGATGCACACCAACTAAACATTTATAGGTAAAAGCCAAACACTTTTATTTACTTAAACCAGATAGACATCATTCATCGGTACATCAAAATGCCATAGTTTTCTATACTTAGCTACACTTCAAAAGATGACCGACATCTCCTCCAACAAATCGTATACTTAATGTCCATCGATCAATGTCGCGTCAAAAGTTCCTTCCTTTGCTATCCTCCTCCTCGCGGTCATATCCAACCACTTGATCCATCTACTGGTGGCAGTGGCGGTAGAAGTATCTTATCTATTCTGAAATGTTAATCCCCAAAAGGGGTGAGTACAACCACTCAGCAGTAAAGATCCACCAAACTACTTAATGCATCAAACAGAACAATCAAGGTATCATACAAAGCACATATCGTCCATGCATTCAAGCATAACTTACCTTGCAGCCATGCTTATATCATCATGCCATATGTGTATATACCACCATGCACTCATCATCAAGCATTCATGCATATATCACCATGCCATACGTGCATATACCACTACGCACTCATCATCAAGCATTCATGCATATCCATGCCATATGTGCATATACCACTACGCACTCATCATCAAGCATTCATGCATATCCATGCCATATGTGCATATACCACCATGCACTCATTATCAAGCATTCATGCATACATCACCATGTCATATGTGCATATACCACCATGCACTCATTATCAAGCATTCATGCATATCCATGCCATATGCATATACCCATGCACATGATTCATTTTCAATTCTTATCTTTCACAAGGATTTCATCAGTTTTTCTTTCCAGGGACCAATATTTGCATCCCACAATTCATCGCTCGCACCCAACCAGGCATCGCGAGGAACCTCCGGAATTACGCCACTAGGCCACCGGGCATCCGGCCCCCACATTCCGGGCATCTCGCATCCCAACTAGCATCACGAGGCATCCCCCGGGCACAAACCTCCGGGGCTTCCGAAATTACGTACCGACATACCACCAGGATTCCCCCCCTCTGGAATTACGTACCGTATACCACCGGGCATCTCGAAACTCCCGAGGACCCTCCGGAATTACGCCACTAGGCCACCGGGCATCCGTCACCCCCACATTCCGGGCATCCCGACACTCCCGGGGCATCGTCGGCTCACACCTCCGACGGCCTTCTCATCACCACAATGCATATTCCCATACATCTCATTTTCAATTTCACATTTGATGCAACAATGCCAATGATTTGACAACAGCCCATTTAAAATCATATATTATGCCTTGGGAAAAAATATTATTTGATGCAATGGTTTTTGAGAAACTTCATTGAATTCATGAAAATTCATAAATCTTTTGATGTCATATGATATGCATGAATGTCACCACATTATTGCACGAATGAGAATCCAAGGTATCACAATTTATATAGCAAATCAATAACCTGTAAATAGAACAGTTTTTCAGCTTAAACAGAATGCGTGCTATTTATGAACAATTCTGGAAAATTAGTAAACGATGGAAATTAATTCTGAAAATTTAACACATTGTAGATAAGATCTAAGGAAACACATTTCGTGAAGAACACCATATCAAACAAGGCTTCACAGAATACGTACAGAACCGTATATATCACTAAAAAGGGTTTTTAACATGACCCATGCACAGTTTCGAAAACAACTTCTTGAACCCTCAAATGGGCTCAGAAAATTCTGAAATTTGGACATGTTGTAGTTAAAATCTATAGCTACAAGTTTCATGAAGAAGCCGAAGTCAAATTCGTTCCGAATTAAAAGTTAAAACCAGTTTACTTTCCTGTTTTTCGGGTTTATCTTTTCCAGACTATCATCATTCAAAGAAACTCGATTCTTCGACTTATATATGTTCATTTCTTCTAATTTTTCAGTATGTTATTCCTCAGAATATTAACTACAACTTTCGTTGAGAACATATGATCAAATTTTGACCAGATGATTTTATAAAAATCACGGAGTCTTACTGGGTCGAAGTAATATTTTCCAGATCCGGTTTTCTCAAAGAAAAACGAAATCAGATTACGCAGTTCTTGAAATATTTCGATTAAAATACCCGAATGACCTCCAAAAATTATGAAATTTTACCAGGTTATAGTTGAGACCCTAAGGTAGATTTTTCATGAGACACTAGGCCAGATTCGTCCTAGATAATTTACTATAGGCGTTCGAAGTTCCTGTTTCTAGTACCGAACTGTCCAGTTTAGCTATCTCCGAAATATCGAGGTTTTGCCTACTTATCTTTCTTCATTTCTTCCGAAATTTTGATATGTTTTGCTTCAAGAGGTCCACTACAACTTTCATTAAGGGATCCAGGTGAGATTCTCAAAGGATAGTAACCATTTAGTCCACGAAGTCTCGGGAGTCCAGTACCATACTTCCAGATCTACCGTCTTCAAAAGAAAATCATTTCACCAGGGTACACTTACTCGTTTTACCTAAAATTTTAGTATGTAAATCATCAGGATGTTCTATACAACTTTCATGAAGAAGTCGAAGTGAAATTATTAGTAAAAAGTGACATGCAACACACAAAACCACCAAGAGGTCGACGAAACAGTTTCAGATCTAGCGTTTTCGTAGAAAAAAGGTTTCACCCCTAAATAATTGTCCATTTTGTCTCAAATTTTAGTATGTTATACTTGAAGATGTTATCTACAACTTTCATGAAGAAATTGAAGCAAGATTCCGACTAAAAAGTCACATGCAACACACAAACTCGCGGACGGTCGGCCTGGTCTTTCCGAAATCAGCATGCATGACCAACGAATCTCTCTTCAAAGCTCCGAAATCTCATCCCATCTACCACAACCAAGACTTACCATCTACTACACCTACACACAGCAATGCAAAGAGTAGGTTTTAGGACTTCACTTGCCTCAAACTTAAGCACAAACAGCAACAAAGATGGCGGGCAAAGCGGTGAACGAACGGCGGCGAGCTAGGCGGACGATCCTCCTCCTTCCTCTCGCACGCCCACTTCCTCTCTTTCCCTCTTCCTCTCTCTCGGTTTCCCTTTCTCTCTTGGACGACACTCTCTCTCTCTCTCTCTCTCCCTTTTTCCTTTTTGGTTGAATAAAATCCTTGCATGCTTCCATTTTTGCATGCTAGGACACTTGGCTCCAAGAGGGAAACAAGTGTCTTCTTGTTGAAGACACATGGAGGAACCTTCATGCCACTTGCCATTCTTCATGCAAGACTTATGGGCTTCAAGGCTGGGCCGGCCTTGGGCCTTCATGGGCCGATCGAATAGGGGGCTGGCGTGGGCTGGTTGGATGGTCTTTTGGGCCTAAAGATCAGCCCACCCTCTCCTATTCCTATTCCATTTAACCCTTATTTTAATAAACACCTAATTTCAACTTATAAGCCCACAAAACTTTACAATTTAAATCAATAAAATTCTACTTATAAAGCGCACCACCAAGAATAAGATTTCTATTATCAATTGCACCTTAATAAAATCCTTGGATCACTTGAAGACACATCTCCATCCAAACAATTGTCCACTATAGTGCTTGGCCTTAAATTAATTGAAATTCATTAATTCAATGGCTAATACAAAATCCAATGGCACTTCCATTACCTAATCCTGGACTTTAATTCTTCTAGAGATTGCCATGAATTTTGGGATGCCACATATCAGGTCTAGTGCAATTCATGAAATACATGATGCTGCCGATTACTTGAGAGTATTCCAGTTGTGTAACACTATTTCTAGTGTTCTTTCTTAAAGTTAGGTGTGGAAGAAAAGGATTGTTTGCATCTTTAATGCCGAATCCTTTAAATCTCTCAATTACCTTTTCAATGTAATGGGATTGTGTTAAACCTAAGCCATCAGAATTCCTTAGAATTTTGATGCCGAGTATAACATCCGCTACACCTAAATCTTTCATCTCAAAGTTCTTCTTGAGAATGTTCTTGGTGATTTTGATGACCTCAGTAGTATCTCCAAGAATTAATAAGTCATCGACATATAGACAAATAAGTACATATCCAACTGTTGTGGATTTAGTGTACACACATTTGTCACACTCATTGATTCTATACCCATTTTGAATCATTACCCGGTCAAATTTCTCATGCCATTGCTTAGGAGCTTGTTTAAGTCCATACAATGATTTAACAAGTCTACACACTTTGTGTTCTTGTCCTTTGACCTTGAACCCTTCAGGTTGTTCCATATAAATCTCCTCGTCGAGATCACCATTTAAGAATGCGCTTTCACATCCATTTGATGTATCTCGCAAATTGTATAGCGAAGCTATAGCAATCAACATCCTTATAGATGTTATTCTTGTGACAGGTGAATAAGTATCAAAGTAGTCAAGACCCTCTTTTTGTCTAAACCCTTTGGCTACAAGCCGAGCTTTGTACTTATCAATGGAACCATCAGCTTTTAGTTTTTTCTTGAATATCCATTTACATCCAATTGGTTTATTTCCAGGTGGAAGATCAACCAATTCCCAAGTATGGTTACTTAGGATAGAATGGATTTCATTGTCAATAGCTTCTTTCCAGAAAGGAGCATCTGGAGATGACATTGCCTCTTTATATGTTTGGGGCTCACCTTCTAACATGTATGTTAGAAAATCAGGTTCGAAAGATTTTTCCATTCGAGACCTTTTACTCCTTCGAAGTTCGGTTTCTTTGCTCACAACTTCATCATTCTCAGATTCTGATTCTCTAAGCCTTTTCTGAGAAAGTTCTCCTTGATTTCTTTTTGCAGGATATATATCCTCAAAAAATTCAGTATCCCTTGATTCAAGGATTGTATTGACATGGATTTCCGCATTTTCAGATTTGTGAACCAAAAATCTATATGCGCTACTATTTTGAGCATAACCGATGAATATGCAATCCACCGTTTTAGGTCCCAACCGAGTTTGTTTCGGAGGAGGAATTGCCACCTTGGCCAAGCACCCCCACACTTTTAGAAAATTGTAGGAAGGCAATTTTCCATTCCATAACTCGTATGGAGTTTTACCTGTCTTTTTGTGGGGTATTTTATTAAGAATATAATTTGCAGTTAAAACTACCTCCCCCCACAAGTTCTGAGGTAAACCTGAACTTAAAAGCATGGCGTTAGCCATCTCCTTTAGTGTCCTGTTCAATCGTTTAGCAACTCCATTTTGTTGTGGAGTATAAGGTGCAGTCGTTTGGAGAATTATTCCAAAACTAGCACAAAACTCTTTGAAATTGATTGAACTATATTCTCCTCCTCTATCAGACCTAAGCACTTTGATTCGTTTATCAAGTTGGTTTTCAACTTCATTTTTATACTTGACAAACATGCTCATAATCTCATCTTTGCTAGTTAGTAAATAAACATAGCAAAATCTAGTACAGTCATCCACAAAAGTGATGAAGTACTTCTTTCCACCTCTACTTTCTACAAACTTTAAATCACATATATCACTATGGATTAATTGTAGAGGTTCACTTATTCTTTCAATGGATTTGAAAGGTTTCTTGGCAAACTTGGCCTCAACACAAGTCTCACACTTGTAATGGGCATCCAACTCAAATCTTGGAATTAACCCCAAGTTTGCTATTCTCTTCATTGTACCATAGTTTACATGTCCTAATCTACCATGCCATAGATAAGGAGACACAACAGTGTAAACTGAAGACTTTTGTTTATTAATAGTGTTTGGGTACACATACTTTGAGTTTACATCAATGACAGCCACATTGGCTTTAAACAGGTCATTACACAAGTACCATTTCCCCACATACATCCCTTCTTTTGATAGTACAAATTTGTCAGATTCAAATATAATTTTGAAACCTTTCTTGACAAGTATGGGGACAGAAATTAGATTTTTTCGAATCTCTCGGTACATGCAGCACATTCAGCAGGGCGACCTCCTTGCCGATGTAAACTTCAGATCACATTTCCTCTTCCGGCAATCTTTGCTGATGCTGAGTTAGCCATATAAAGCTTCTCATCTTCTTCAGCCTTCTCATAAGATGAGAACATGTGCTTATCTGCACAGATGTGGTTTGTGGCACCTGTGTCTAGCCACCAGCCATTAGTGTTCGACACCGGGGATGTTTCGACATTACCACAGCCAGACAGTCTCTCAATATTGTCATGCTCTGTCAAATTCGTTGCTGGGCTGCACCTTCGTTCTTGCCTTTTTTCGGGCGCTTCTTGCAATCCTTAGCACGATGGCCAAGCTTGTTGCATATAAAACACGTCCCTTGGAATTTCCGGGAATCGCTCTTTCTCGCTTGCCTTTTCCTTGAAAAGACATCTTCCTTTTTCTATCTTGCTTGGATTTGGAAGATTCCACAACGTTGGCCTTTGGCTCGAAGAAGGATTCGCACTCCTTCTATTGTCCTCCTCAATTCGAGGCGTAGAATGAGATCTTCAAGGCTCATCTCCTTCCGTTTGTGCTTCAAATAATTTTTGAAGCCCGACCAGCCCGAGGTAGTTTCTCAATCATGGCTGCCACTTGGAATGATTCACTAAGTATCATTCCCTCAGCCGATATGTCACTCGAATTAATTGCAATTCTTGAACCCGACTCATGACAGATTTAGAATCCACCATCTTGTAGTCCAAGAACTTGGCAACCACAAATTTCTTGGTGCCAAGCATCCTCGCTTTTGTATTTTTTCTCTAAGGACTCCCATAACTGTTTAGCAGATTCAATATTACAATAAACATTATAAAGAGAATTCACTAAACAGTTAATGATATAATTTCGGCATAAGAAGTCCCCATGCTTCCAAGCCTCCAACGCACCGAGCGTCATGACATCTTGCTCATCTGGACTAATTATCGGGCACACCTTCGATAAATATTTCGTCAGATTGAGCATGGTTAGATAGAAGAACATCTTCTGCTGCCACTGTTTAAAGCCCACTCCGGTGAATTTCTCCGGTTTCTCATTAGTTGTAACTGAAGGTGTTGCCATCACAGTAGGCAAAGTTCGTTGAACTACCACTCCGAAACGGAGCCAAAAGCCATTGGCCTGTACTGTTCTGAAAAACAGTCCCGGGCATACCAGTCGTACGACTTGTACCCGCACCACCAAAATTGGTGTTAGCCCAAGGGCCCGTAGTATTAACTACTACAAATTCAGACCCTGAGGGTTGAATATCTTCCATACCAACGATCGAATCGACCATAGGAACGTCTCCTGAAACATTATAAACATTGAATGGCACTTGATTGTTTTCAGCCATCTCAATAATCTGACAAGAACAACAAACAGTAAGTGATTTAATCGCCTAAAGATTGTTGGAAATTAATCTAGAGAAAAGACTCTGTTTGTTGTAATCAGAATATAAAATTGGAGGTGAGGTACGGATATCCGAATCTCCTTAAGGCGATAAGTTCCTGCCAATGGTGCTCTGCAGATTCACGAACTATGCCTCCCAAGATACAACACCTCGAACCTGTTTGGATTAGCACTATGCAAACAGGACTCAATCGAACCGTTCAATTGAACCAGTACACTCAGAAAAAACAGAAGAGTAGAAGAGTATATCAAAGCCTTTTGGAATCGAGTTGGAAAAACCAAAAACCAAAAACCAAAAGCCGTAATGAAGCTCTATGCTCCCATCTATTTATAGAGATTTTTAGTTCATGTAGAGAAGAGATACATGAATTAAATAGACGCATGTATCCACGAAGTTCATGAATCAAGAGATACATGAAACCAAGAGATTCATGAATCCAAAGATACATGAATTCAAGAGATTCAAGAACTCAATAAATACATGAACTAAAAGATACATGAATTTAAGAAATTCATGAACTCAATAGATACGTGAACAGAAAACAATAGGAAATTCATGAATCCAAAAGAGATACGTGAATAGAAAAGACGTATCTTAAGTTATTGGTTTTCGTTGATCCATTAACCATAATTATAACCATAATTACAACAGGAACATGCATTGAGCGACTCCAAAAACACATATCTTGAACTATTAAATTAACCGTTCATTCACTTCATGAATGTTATCCTCAAATGCTACATTCCTCGCAACCCTTGGAGAGCTCCTAAAAGCAACCATGACGTCTTCTAAAAAGAGAGTACGTTTTCATCTACTTCTCTTTTTGTGATCTTTCTCCTCTATTTTATTCGATTATTATTGTACTTATTAATTCCACTCAATTCCAGTGCATCACATTAAAAGCTTCTCTGATGCAAAATCATGTTATCGAGGTTGACTAATTCAATACGATTCTCAATTACTTATTTAGAGCTTCTTTGGAATGAATCTACCAATCCTTGTCTACAAAAGAAGATATTCATCATAAATAAACATTGTATTGAAGAAAATTAACATTACCAATTGTGTGTATAGCATATCATTTTTCTCAAGATCGAATCGAAGTTAATCAATTTTGGACGAAGACACCCTCTCCTACAAAACAAGAATTTTACAATGCAAGTAAAGTTTTTATCATTAAAATGCATGTATTGACTTAATTAATTAAATAACTTTATCTAGATTAAAGTATGAACCGCCAAAATTCATGATTCCTCCAATTTTTTTCAAAATTAAATTCCATTTGTAAAAATTCGGGCCTTGAGCTTTCTGTTGACATAAAAATCGAATCAATCAAATATTGGATGGAAAAGTTACATCCAATCAAAGTTCGATCAAATTTAGGTTATTTAGATAGAGTAGCAAGCTAAACGTGCTCTATAAATTTAGAAAATGACACAATGGAACGAGACTCTTCATGAATTTTGTGCACTCAAACCTCATTCAAAGACGCCCGTTATAAACACACATCGAACCACTCCAAAAACACAACCCATATCGCCGTTTTCTTTTGTTTATGTACTCATTTACTTCATGAATGTTATTCTCAAATTATGCTAGCAAAGTCTTCTCCTTCTATCTTGTTTATTCAAAATAAACCCTTCCCTCCTTGAATTCATGATTCTGCCAAATTTTCAAAAATTAAATCGTATTTTCAAAAGTTCAAGCCATCAGCTTTCCGTTGGCATAAAAATCGAGTTAACCGGATACCAAATGGAAAATTATACCCAAGTTCGACCCATCAAATTTAAGGTATTTAGATATGGTAAATCATTATTAAGCTAAACAAGTGGAACGCCCAATATAGATTTAGGAAATGAAGCAATATAAACGATAAATGGGACTCTTGACAAATTTCATTCACTCAAACCTCAATCACATGTACCTATCACGGTCAACGTGCATCATGTTACTCCAAAAACACAACCCATATCGTGAACTATTAAATTAAACATTTACTCTCTTTTTTCATTTAATGTAGAAAATACTTATAAATAGAAACTAAGTCATAAAAAACTTGTACTAGTACAATCACCTCGGCTCCAAGATCGTCTGGAATGAACAAGGTCGAACATCTTGACGTTGCACCTATCTCCTTCATTGCCTCTTTGCTATGGAGAATAAAGAACAAGGGTGTGTTGAGCTTTGACTTTCTGTATAGTCTCATTTAGAGTCGAAAATTTTTAACGCTGCGCCTATTTCTTACATTGCATCTATATATTGGGACATACTATGTTTGCTCATCACATATAAACATAGTAAAGAAGCAAAAGTTAACATTACCAATTATCTATATAACTTATCATTTTCCTAAAAATTTAATCGAAGTTGATTGATCTTGGACTTCATCTTAGATATCTATCTGCAAAAAAAGAATGTCCACATGTGAACATGCACCAAGACTCCAAAAACACAAGTTTCTTGAAACATTGAATCACATCTTTCCTCATTCTTATGTATTCATTGGCTTCATTAATATTTTCCCCACTTGCTGCCACCAAAGCCTTTTCCTTCTCTCTCGATTCTTTTAACTAGTGCCGACAACTTTTCCTTTTCCTCTTCAAATTTAACGAAAGCATCTACGAAAAGATAAGTACATTACCGAAGTAACCAAATGAGTCATGACACTAACCAATAACTTTATAATGGAAAAAACTTACCCAACTAACGTACTTGTAGATTTGTCTCGGCAATTGTTAATCTTCTCGTAAATTTTTTCAAGCTTCTTATTCTCATCTTTCAAACTATTTTCATATTGCATATCACGTCAAATCGAGTTAAATTAGACAAAATCACATTATCGACCACTGTCCAAGACAAGTTAATGATAATTCGAGTCACCCGCACCGGCATCACCAACTATTCCACCAACCAATCACATCCGCTCAATGCTAGGAACATAGGGGACCCACCAGGTGATGGACGATTGAGATCATTATAGGCTTCTGTTCCATTGCTCCCATCAAACAATAATTGAAATGACATTTGAGGAAACTTTTACCAAGCTCCGTTTGGCCCCTATCTTCCCTCCCCTGTCAAACCACAAACAAGCACATTAACTACCAATTTTTTTCTATAGAAAGAAAAAATTCATTAGATAAAATCGTTGTACTCAAGCATAGGTTAAAATTGTTGCATGTGTAACTTATTAATTTACCCATTTGCCTCAAGATCTGACCGCAATTGATCCATGCTCAACTTCATTTCAGCCATCTCCCTATAAAACAAGAGTACAATATAAATGAAATAAAGTGTAATATATATATATATATATATATATATATAAAGGGGTTAGGATCGGAGTACTATAACAAGAGAACAAACAAGTATTGGAGACTTAACAGATCTATAAGAGAGATGTATAAGAACTTAAATAAAGTCGCGAGAATTAAAGATAATATAAAGACCAAAAGCAATATATAAAATATAAAGTAAGAGTATGCATAAATAGGATCGGAGTACTATAACAAGAGAACAAACAAGTATAAGAGACTTAACAGATCTATAAGAGAGATGTATAAGAACTTAAATAAAGTCGCGAGAATTAAAGATAATATAAAGACCAAAAGCAATATATAAAATATAAAGTAAGAGTATGCATAAACAAAAACCAACCATGAAGGTGGTATGAACTTGTATTATATAAACTGAAAGTTACATGTATTGAAAGATGCGGAAACTAAAGCATCAAGTCATCCACTAGGGCGGTAATCCGCACTCCAGGGAGTATTGATGTTGTATTACAAGAAATGGTTTACCAACTATCATGTAAGTTGGTAACCCTGTATAAAGCTATGTATTTGAAAAACAAACTTACTTTGTAACAAGGGATACAAGGTAAGAAAGCTTGAGGCTTGAAAGGATGAGGATGAAGAGATGAGGGTTACAAGAGGGAAGGAGGAGGAAGAAGAGAGAAGTGAGATCTGAAAATTTTCGAGTCCCCTTCTCTTGTGCCGGAGGGGTGTATTTATAGAAGGAGCTACAGTGTTTGAATAGTGTAAAGTGAACAGTACTGAGTGAATAGTGTAAAGTGAACAGTACTGAGTGAACAGTATAAGTCTAATATATAGCCTTTGCGCCGTTTGCAACAGTGTCTGCACGTGATGTCTTGATTTTGTCTTTAATTCCTGCCTAGAGAGATCCCGTAGCAGTCATCTTCATTGGTGTTTCCACTGTGATGTGACTGTGAGGATTCGTCTGTATTATCTTGTGATTTGGAGGATCCACATTGTGATCCTTCTGCTTCTGAGGATGTTACAGTATTCTTCTTTGTTCTGGACTGCAGCCAATGCTGCACTTACAATGGATTTCTCCTGTAAGAAAGATGTATTTGATGGGGCTGTAACTATCTGAGCTCTATGGCTATTTAGCCATGTTTTAACCGCAGCTTCAGATCCTTGTTCATGTCCTTTGAATCCATCCCACCATTTTGTCTTGTACTTTCGAATAAGTACAGGTACTAAGTTGGTGGATGTATTGTATTCAAATTCCCAAGTATTTTGAATATTATGAAAAATTGCATAAGGCAATGGAATCTTGAATCATGTGGAGTTGGTTTAAAGTGTTTACGGAATGTTTGATATCCTTGATTAACTGTAGGATGTAAAATAATGTCCAAAGGACCAAAGAAATCCCACCAAGAACTAAACCAGTTTGGTAGGCTTTGTCTGGGAAGTTGTCTTTGAAGAACACCAGCCAAGTATGTTGGAATTTTGTATTTTGTCTGTAGAAGACATTCCACCAGGCTTGTTGGTAATCCCAATAGGTATATGAAGAGGAATATGGTAGACTTTGGGTAAGTCTGGTTTGGAATTTTCGGGATGTATGAGGTGAAACTCCCCATTGTGAGGGGTGTATGATTTTACTGATAGAAATAGTGGAGTATAGGATATTGTATGTATTGTTGTTGTCAGCAAAGTGAGTAAACCTTGCCGATTCGGTTTCCACTAAGATTTGCTCATAGTAAGCAATGGTTTTGTTCAAATTGTGTGGCTTGAAAAGCCAGTTTTCTGGAAAGATGTTTTTTGCAAATTTGATTGGATTTTCATCATAAAATCCATCTTCCACAGTCAGTATTTTTTGAAAAGATGTTTTGTGGAAAAACTTTGATTTTTGAGAATGAAGGGTTGCCTGTGGCCTAATAACCACCTCATTCGAAATTCTTTTGTATTATGTTTGTTGTTTTTGTGTATTAAGAGGGGAAAGATTGTTGCTTACCTCAATGTTTTTAGAAGGTGTCTTTTGTAAAGACTGGGCAAGTAATAATATTGTTTCTTTTGGCAGCATGTCAGCTAAGTGGTTAAAGGCTAACATGTTTTCAGATGGTATGGGTTCTATTTTCACGGATGTATTTGGTGTTTGGTTTTGTTGTAAGAATGACTGGTTGTTTTCTGCCATTTGAAGCCATGTCTTGATGGGTGTTAAGCCTGTTGGCTTTGGTGGTGTATTGGAGGTTTCAGCAATGGCTTTGCCTTTGCCTTTGTCTTTTTTGGATCTTGGCATGATGATGGTATCCTCTGTAAAAATTCTCTTGTGAGAAAATCTGGTAGTGAATTTGAAGAACCATTTATAAATTCAATGTCAAAATCAAATACTGAAAGTATGGCTTGCCATCTGGCAAAAATCTGTTTTGATGCAATGTTTAATACGTCTTTTTGTAGGACGTCTTTGGCTGATTTGCAATCAATACGTAAGAGAAATTTTTGGTTTAATAAATCTCCTTGGAATTTTGATATAGATAAAACTATAGCAAGTATTTCTTTTTTGATAGTTGAATAATTTTGTTGGGTAGAATTCCGATGTTTTGAAATAAACTGAACGACTTGTTCTTTGTTATTATTGACTGTTTAAGAATACCGCCATATCCTATTTCGAGGCATCTGTTTCAACAATTTTGAAAGTAGATAGGTCAGCTAGGTGTAAGCATGGTATATCTTTGACATGAATCTTTATTTGTTTGACTATGTTAGTATGGACAGAGGTCCATGGTGGAGGATCCTTTTGTAACATTTGGTGTAAGGGTTTACAAAGGATATTTATATTTGAGAAGAAATCTAGAATATAATTGAGACTACCTAGGAATCTTTGTAACTGAGTTTTGTCTTTGATCTCGTCTGGGAATTTATCAGTAAAAGAAATTGATCTTTCTATGGGAGTTATAGTGTTTAAGTGGATGTAATGACCCAAAAACCTAATCTTGGTTTTGAAGAGTGCAATTTTAGTAGGAGAGACTACAAGACCATTTTGTATGATTATTTTTATGAAAGTAGATAAATGTTTAAAATGTTGTTCTATATTGGGAGAGAATACTAGAATATCATCTATATAAACTATGATGTATTCTGAATAAGGATTGAAAATCTCGTTCATAATTCTTTGAAATTCTGAAGGGGCATTTTTGAGGCCAAATGGCATAACATTCCATTCGTATTGGCCAAAAGGAACTGTAAAAGCTGTTTTGTATTTATCCTTTTCACTAATTTGTATTTGCCAAAATCCTGATTTCATGTCGAATTTTGTGAATACTTTTGATCTACATAATCTGTTTAGCAAATCTTTTTTTATTAGGTATCGGATACCTTATCCATCTAAGAGCTGTATTTAGAGGTTTATAATTGATAACTAACACTGGGAACTCCTCTTTCTAGTTCAGCATTTTTATTGACATAAAAAGCGAGCAGCTCCATGGCGACTGGCTTTTTCTTATAAGTTTTTTATTCAAGAGGTCTTGTATTTCTGTTTGACAAAATTTTACAACTTCTTGGTTCATCTCGTGTAGGGCGTGCCTTTGTAGGTATTTTGTTTTCAGAAAAATCATGTTCATAAGGCAGATCAACAATATGCTTCTTTCTTTCCCAAAAGGCATTGGGTAAGGTAGAGCATATGGTTTTCTCTATGTGTTTTTGTAGGGAAGCTATTTTTTCTAAAACATTCGGTTTTATAAGATTTTCTTCTATACGTTTGAATTCTAAATCTTCTTTTAAGAATTCAAGCTGGTTTTCTTTGTCTTTTATAAGGCAATTTATTTCTGAAATAGAGTGTTCTTGTAAAATGTTTAGGCTTCTCTTTTGTGGTTTTGTTATGAAGTTGAAGGTAATTTTTCTATTTAAAGCATGAGTTTCAATACCTTCATTAGTAACTGTAAAATGTTGGATTAATTGTATAAAAGGTGTTCCTAGAATTACCTGTTGTCTCATGTTTTTAACAAGAAGAAAAGATGTTTTGTAAGACATTTGGTTTTTTATAATTAAAGCTTCGGGCAATTTGTATTGGATATTTAACTTGTCTCCTGAGGCTGATTTTAGTGATTCGGAAGTTTTGTCAAAGTATCTGGTTGGAACAAGACCTTCTTTGATACAATTGAGGTCAGCCCCGATATCAAAGAGTGCCGTTGTTTCAATGATAAATTCATTATTAATTTTTATCATTATTTTTATTATCCATTTTCTAGAGGTTATTTCTGTTAATAATATAAGAAAAGCTGGATCGGGAGTATCGAAGTATTTGTAATATCATTCCGATCATCTTCTAATTTTGTTTTTCCTTTTATGACTAGAGCTTTAATCTCAGAGATTTCTTGTTTCATTTCTGATTGTGTTGCTTTCAAAGCTTGTATTTCTAATTTTTGTTGTTTTATTTCATTTTGGAGGTCATTAATATTTATGGGTCTAGATTGAGTTTTCTTGTTTCTATTCAAAATGTCTTTTAAATTGTAGGAAGTATTATGTTTGGTGGTAATATCCATGGAAGAATGAAGTCTATCTAAGTATTCTTTCTTGGCTTCTGGGTCAGTAATTTTATCAGCGGTCTTTGAGAAGGAATTCTTCTTCTTTTGTCAACATATTTATTTCGGGAATGGGTTTTTCGGGAGAGGCGTCTTCGTAATCGGAATCGAAGAGGATTCTATTTCATTAATTTGAAGACCATCTTCTTCAAGAAGTTCATCGAAGAAGTGTCGTATTTTCTATGAGGATGTTGTTCAATTGGTATAGTGTATTGTCATCTAAAGAAAGTTCATTTAGTTTCTTGTTAATCCTGCAATATTTAGAAATATGTCCTTTTCGACCACAAGAGTAACATTTAATGTCTTTAAAATTCTTTTTATCAGTTTGAGGTTTGTTCTGGTTATTATGGTGTCTGCGTTTATTCTTATAAGTTTGATGTCTATTGTGGTGTTTCTTATTTTCTTTTTCAAGAGGACAAGTTCCTTTACATTTGGATCTTGTTTTTTCATTATAAGAGGGATCGTATTGAGCACAGAAATCTCTAGACTTTTATTAGTGAGATTTTGTTCTTCCTTGAGTTGTCTTTGTAATTTGATAGTATTACACATTTGTGTTCCCTGTCTATAAACGTAAGAGACTATTTCTCCATAAGAAAGCAAATTATAAGGTATTTGACCACTATATTCTTCTCTAATTCTATCTCTTACTTGGTCACCTATTATTTGGGGTAAACCAGCTAAGAATTTTTCTTTCCAAAAAGGTTGGTTGCAGTCTAGTCTAACAAGAACCCTTTGAAAGAAAAGCTCTTTGTATTCTCTAAATCTTCCTAGGGATTTACAACACATATTGGACAGGAGATCTTGGTTCCTATCTCTAATATGTGAAGGGTCTCCTATGAAGTGTTGTGATATGGAGTAAATAAGAGTGTTCACCGCATCTTGGATGAGATGTCCGTGATCATCATCCATGCGTTGGCCAAAGTCATCTATTTTATAAGAAGTTAAAATTTGTAATTTTTGTTCATCTGTCAAGTAGTTATCCCACCAACATTTTAGTTGTCCAGTAAAATCGGCTACTAAAAGATTAGCAACAGCATGATCAGAAATATCTTGCTGTGTTTTGTAGGCATTGGCAAGCATTACCATGTTATTCAATATATTCATGATATTGCTTTCGGCAACACCATCAATATTCCATTCATAAATGGCGTCGGAGAATATTTATTCTGTATTTTTTGCGATGATTCTTCTTGGGCTATGTCTGGTGGGGTAGCTCTACTGTAATAAAGTTTTTGGGGTTGTCTCCAATTGAGTCTGTTAACCTCAGCAGTTGATTCATTGTCGGAATCATTAGAGGGTTTGGTCAAGGTACTAATAGTAGGTTGGTCAGGGGTGTCTTTAATAATTAGTCCTTGAAATTTAGGGGTGTCTAGTATAGGGGTAGGTTCTAGTGTTGATTTTCCTAGGAGTTTTTTCTTTTGTTCAATGGCTTTGGCAAATTCTGGACTAAGGTTTTTTGGAAACTCAAAAGCCTTAAAAATGGGTTTTTTGAGTGTTTCAGTTTGCATTGTAGCTAGTTGGGTAGGATTTTGTATAGTGGATTCTATCCTATTTAATTGTTTTCCTATGGTTACTAGATGTTGATTAGTAAAATTGTTTTGTTCAATGACCTTGTGAGTGTAAAGAGAATCTCCTTTGTCTGGAATTCTAAAAGGAGTAGCTGAAATCTCGCTATCTCCATATTGTATTTTTATTTTCCTGAGGGGTGGATGGTTGGATTCTATGGTTTCACCATTATCAAGTTTCCACTTATAGTGATGATCTAGAACAACTATCTCTTTTGGTTCAAGGAATTGTTCTTCTAACCAATCAAAGAAAAATATATGGACTTCGTATTTATACATGTAGTCGTAATACTTTTGCTTGATATCTTTTGCTTTATCAGCAAAGATTTTGAAGAACCATTGTCGGATTTGTTTATTGTTTTCAGAGTTGAATTCTTTGTTAAGGAATGCTCTGTTTGGTTCAAATTGTTTTTCTAAAACATTAAGCTCATCATCTATCATTTGAGAATAAGTGGGGGAATGATGAGGAGAATCTGTATTTTGTAAGATTGGACCATGCTGGTTTTGTTGGTAAACTGGCCTGAAAATCCCTGATCTATTATCTAAACCGCTAATTTCTGGTTCAGGTGGTGTCTCATGATTACTCCTACTAGCAAAAGGAGGTAAATGTGTAGTATCACGTGTGGGAGTGTTTCTATGCGTACTTGGGGAAATGGTGATTATAGGAGGAAGATTAGGATTAAGATCTATGGACCTTGTTTAAGAAGTATGAGAAAAAGGATTAGATCTTGAATCAAAAGATCTTCTAGGAAACCTAATGGTCACTCTTCCTTCTAGATGTTGAATGACATTAGTCGGATCTGTATTTTGAACAACTTGCTGGGAAATTTGGTTTTCTAATTCCCATTGTTCTGGTAAAGTCACTTGGTTCCAATTAATAGATCTAGGAATAGTCGTATTAGCTCTAGAAATGTCGATCGAAGGAGGAGTGTTTCTCCTCGAGGACTATGTTTAAAAGCATTTTCTCCAAAGGCAGAGGCCATGGCTTTGTAATGAATCCTATAAACAAGAGCTACAGGAATGGATCCATCTGCTACTTTATAATTATGAGTTTTTATTTGGAGTGTGAGGGCTCTAAGAATGTTTTTATCTCTGAGGGATACAGAGAAATTGGGGTAACAGTCAAAATGTATTGGTCCTTTGCAGAGACTTGTCTCTACAGTGCCAAGTATAGATTCATCATAATTTAAGAGACGTGAATCTCTTAAAACTAGGAGAATAGAAGTATTAAGACCTTCTTTTGTAAGAGGTTTGACTCCTACTTGGACGAGTCCTATATGGATGTAATTGTATTTTTGTTTATGCTTTTGGATGGATTCTTTATTCAAAAGATGTATTTTTCATAGGAATTAGAAAGAGGAACATCTCTTTCTTCGGTGGCTATGACATAGTCTGATTTTTTGAAGAATTTCAATTTTGATTGTTTGTATATTTCCTTAAGCTGAATTTTAGGAATTTCCCAATTCTCTATAGATTTGTTGAAATCTTCTGTTCTTACTTCTTCTCTATGTATAGGACTTGGATCTGGGTCCATTTGTGATAGAGAACTAGAGGAAGATGTAGATCTTCTATGTAAACTCATACTTGAGATCGGAACTATTTCTTCTTCAGAACTGTTACAGAGCTAAACCAACGGTCTAACAGCCTCTCAGGGACTTACGGCCTGGACCACTCTGTAGAAACAAGAAGGATGCCAACGAATGGCTCTCGATCTATGAGTATGTTCTTTCAAAAGTTCAGGTCATGAGCTTTCTATTGGCATAAAAATCGAGTTAATCGGATACCGGATGGAAAATTATACCAAGTTCGACCCATCAAATTTAAGATATTTAGATATGGTAAATCATTATTAAGCTAAACAAGTGGAACGTCCAATATAGATTTAGAAAATGAAGCAATATAAACGATAAATGCGACTCTTGACAAATTTCATTCACTCAAACCTCAATCACATGTACCTATCACATTCAACGTGCATCATCCATATCTTGAAGTCTTAAATTAAACATTTACTCTCTTTTTTCATTTAACGTAGAAAATACTTATAAATAGAAACTAAGTCATAAAAAACTTGCACTAGTACAATCACTTCGGCTCCAAGACCGTCTGGAATGAACAAGGTCGAAGATCTTGACGTTGCACCTATCTCCTTCATTGCCTCTTTGCTATGGAGAACAAAGAACGAGGGTGTGTTGAGCTTTGACTTTCTGTATAGTCTCATTTAGAGTTGAAGATCTTTAACGTTGCGCCTATTTCTTACATTGCATCTATATATTGGGACATACTATGTTTGCTCATCACATATAAACATAGTAAAGAAGCAAAAGTTAACAATACCGATTATATATATAACTTATCATTTTCCTAAAAATTTAATCGAAATTGATTGATCTTGGACTTCATCTTAGATATCTATCTGCAAAAAAGAATGTCCACATGTGAACATGCACCAAGACTCCAAAAACACAAGTTTCTTGAAACATTGAATCACATGTTTCCTCATTCTTATGTATTCATTGGCTTCATTAATGTTTTCCCCAATTGCTGTCACAAAGCCTTTTCCTTCTCTCTCGATTCTTTCAACTAGTGCCGACAACTTTTCCTTTTCCTCTTCAAATTTAACGAAAGCATCTACGAAAAGATAAGTACATTACCGAAGTAACCAAATGAGTCATGACACTCACCAATAACTTTATAATGGAAAAAACTTACCCAACTAACGTACTTGTAGATTTGTCTCGGCAATTGTTAATCTCCTCGTAAATTTTTTCAAGCTTCTTATTCTCATCTTTCAAACTATTTTCATATTACATATCACGTCAAATCAAGTTAAATTAGATAAAATCACATTATCGACCACTGTCCAAGACAAGTTAATGATAATTCGAGTCACCCGCACTGGCATCACCCACTATTCCACCAACCAATCACATCCGCTCAATGCTAGGAACATGGGGGACCCACCAGGTGATGGACGATTGAGATCATTATAGGCTTCAGTTCCATTGCTCCCATCAAACAATAATTGAAATGACATTTAAGGAAACTTTTACCAAGCTCCGTTTGGCCCCTATCTTCCCTCGCCTGTCAAACCACAAACAAGCACATTAACTACCAATTTTTTTCTACAGAAAAAAAAAATCATTAAATAAAATCATTGTACTCAAGCATAGGTTAAAATTGTTGCATGTGTAACTTATTAATTTACTCATTTGCCTCAAGATCTTACCGCAATTGATCCATGCTCAACTTCATTTCAGCCATCTCTCTATAAAACAAGAGTACAATATAAATGAAATAAAGTTTAAAATATATATATAAATATATATATATAAAATCGTATTTTCAAAAGTTCAGGTCATGAGCTTTCCGTTGGCATAAAAATCGAGTCAACCGGATACCGGATGGAAAATTATACCAAGTTCAACCCATCAAATTTAAGGTATTTAGATATGATAAATCATTATTAAGCCAAACAAGTGGAACGTCCAATATAGATTTAGAAAATGAAGCAATATAAACGATAAAGTGGACTCTTGACAAATTTCATTCACTCAAACCTCAATCACATGTACCTATCACGGTCAACGTGCATCATGTGACTCCAAAAACACAACCCATATCTTGAAGTCTTAAATTAAACATTTACTCTCTTTTTTCATTTAACGTAGAAAATACTTATAAATAGAAACTAAGTCATAAAATCTTGCACTAGTACAATCACTTCGGCTCCAAGACGGTCTGGAATGAACAAGGTCGAAGATCTTGACGTTGCACCTATCTCCTTCATTGCCTCTTTGCTATAGAGAACAAAGAATGAGGGTGTGTTGAGCTTTGACTTTCTGTATAGTCTCATTTAGAGTCGAAGATCTTTAACGCTGCGCCTATTTCTTACATTGCATCTATATATTGGGACATACTATGTTTGCTCATCACATATAAACATAGTAAAGAAGCAAAATTTAACATTACCAATTATATATATAACTTATCATTTTCCTAAAAATTTAATCGAAATTAATTGATCTTAGACTTTATCTTAGATATCTATCTGCAAAAAACAATGTCCACATGTGAACATGCACCAAGACTCCAAAAACACAAGTTTCTTGAAATATTGAATCACATGTTTCCTCATTCTTATGTATTCATTGGCTTCATTAATGTTTTCCCCACTTGCTGCCACCAAAGTCTTTTTCTTCTCTCTCGATTCTTTTAACTAGTGCCGACAACTTTTCCTTTTCATCTTCAAATTTAACGAAAGCATCTACGAAAAGATAAGTACATTACCGAACTAACCAAATGAATCATGACACTAACCAATAACTTTATAATGGAAAAAACTTACCCAACTAACGTACTTGTAGATTTGTCTCGGCAATTGTTAATCTCCTCGTAAATTTTTTCAAGCTTCTTATTCTCATCTTTCAAACTATTTTCATATTGCATATCACGTCAAATCGAGTTAAATTAGACAAAATCACATTATCAATCGAGTCACCCGCACCGGCATCACCCACTATTCCACCAACCAATCACATCCGCTCAATTCTAGGAACATAGGGGACCCACCAGGTGATGGACGATTAAGATCATTATAGGCTTCTGTTCCATTGCTCCCATCAAACAATAATTGAAATAACATTTGAGGAAACTTTTACCAAGCTTTGTTTGGCCCCTATCTTCCCTCCCCTGTCAAACCACAAACAAGCACATTAACTACTAATTTTTTTCTACAGAAAGAAAAAATTCATTAGATAAAATCATTGTACTCAAGCATAGGTTAAAATTGTTGCATGTGTAACTTATTAATTTACCCATTTGCCTCAAGATCTTACCGCAATTGATCCATGCTCAACTTCATTTCAGCCATCTCCCTATAAAACAAGAGTACAATATAAATGAAATAAATTTTAAAATATATATAGAAAATCGTATTTTCAAAAGTTCAGTTCATGAGCTTTCCGTTGGCATAAAAATCGAGTTAACCGGATCCGGATGGAAAATTATACCAAGTTCGACCCATCAAATTTAAGGTATTTAGATATGGTAAATCATTATTAAGCTAAACAAGTGGAACATCCAATATAGATTTAGAAAATGAAGCAATATAAACGATAAGTGGGACTCTTGACAAATTTCATTCACTCAACCTCAATCACATGTACCTATCACGGTCAACGTGCATCATGTGACTCCAAAAACACAACCCATATCTTGAACTATTAAATTAAACATTTACTCTCTTTTTTCATTTAACGTAGAAAATACTTATAAATAGAAACTAAGTCATAAAAAACTTGCACTAGTACAATCACTTCAGCTCCAAGACCGTCTGGAATGAACAAGGTCGAAGATCTTGACGTTGCACCTATCTCCTTCATTGCCTCTTTTCTATGGAGAACAAAGATCGATGTTGTGTTGAGCTTTGACTTTCTGTATAGTCTCATTTAGAGTTGAAGATCTTTAACGATGCGCCTATTTCTTACATTGCATCTATATATTGGGATATACTATGTTTGCTCATCACATATAAACATAGTAAAGAAGCAAAAGTTAACATTACCAATTATATATATAACTTATCATTTTCCTAAAAATTTAATCGAAATTGATTGATCTTGGACTTCATCTTAGATATCTATCTGCAAAAAAGAATGTCCACATGTGAACATGCACCAAGACTCCAAAAACACAAGTTTCTTGAAACATTGAATCACATGTTTCCTCATTCTTATGTATTCATTGGCTTCATTAATGTTTTCCCCAATTGCTGCCACCAAAACCTTTTCCTTCTCTCTCGATTCTTTAACTAGTGTGGACAACTTTTCCTTTTCCTTTTCCTCTTCAAATTTAACGAAAGCATCTACGGAAAGATAAGTACATTACCGAAGTAACGAAATGAGTCATGACACTAACCAAGAACTTTATAATGGAAAAAACTTACCCAACTAATGTACTTGTAGATTTGTCTCGGCAATTGTTAATCTCCTCATAAATTTTTTCAAGCTCCTTATTCCCATCTTTCAAACTATTTTCATATTGCATATCACGTCAAATCAAGTTAAATTAGACAAAATCACATTATCGACCACTTTCCAAGACAAGTCAATGATAATTCGAGTCACCCCGCACCGGCATCACCCACTATTCCACCAACCAATCACATCCGCTCAATGCTAGGAACATGGGGGACCCACCCAGGTGATGGACGATTGAGATCATTATAGGCTTCTGTTCCATTGCTCCCATCAAATAATAATTGAAAGGACATTTGAGGAAACTTTTATTAAGCTCCGTTTGTCCCCTATCTTCCCTCCCCTGTCAAACCACAGACAAGCACATTATATACAAATTTTTTTCTATAGAAAGAAAAAATTCATTAGATAAAATTATTGTACTCAAGCATAGGTTAAAATTGTTGCATGTGTAACTTATTAATTTACCCATTTGCCTCAAAATCTGACCGCAATTGATCCATACTCAACTTCATTTCAGCCATCTCCCTATAAAACAATAGTACAATATAAATGAAATAAAGTTTAAAATATATATATATAAAATCGTATTTTCAAAAGTTTAGGTCATGAGCTTTCCGTTGGCATAAAAATGGAGTTAACCGGATACCGAATGGAAAATTATACCCAAGTTTGACCCATCAAATTTAAGGTATTTAGATATGGTAAATCATTATTAAGTTAAACAAGTGGAACGTCCAATATAGATTTAGGAAATGAAGCAATATAAACGATAAATGGGACTCTTGACAAATTTCATTCACCCAAACCTCAATCACATGTACCTATCACAGTCAACGTGTAGTGACTCCAACAACACAACCCATATCTTAAACTATTAAATTAAACATTTACTCTCTTTTTTCATCTAACGTAGAAAATACTTATAAATAGAAACTAAATCATAAAAAACTTGCACTAATACAATCACTTCCTAATGGCTCCAAGACCTTGTGGAATGAACAAGGTCAAAGATCTTGACGTTGCACCTATTTGCTATGGAGAACAAACACTATGAAGAATGAGGGTGTGTTGAGCTTTGACTTCCTGTATAGTGAGTCGAAGATCTTAACACTGCACCTATTTCTTACATTGCATCTATATATTGGGACAGACTATATTTGCTCATCATATATAAACATAGTAAAGAAGCAAAAGTTAACATTACCAATTATATCTATAACTCATCATTTTCCTAAAAGTTTAATCGAAGTTGATTGATCTTGTACTTCATCTTAGAACATCTATATGCAAAAAAGAATGTCCACATGTGAACATGCACTAAGACTCCAAAAACACAAGTTTCTTGAAACATTGAATCACATGTTTCCTCATTCTTATGCATTCATTGGATGTTTTCCTCATTCTGATTTATTCATTGGCTTTATTAATGTTTTTCCCAATTGCTGCCACCAAAGCCTTTTCATTCTCTCTCGATTTTTTAACTAGTGCTAACAACTTTTCATTTTCCTCTTCAAATTTAACGAAAGCATCTATGGAAAGATAAGTACATTACCGAAGTAACCAAATGAGTCATGACACAACTTTATAATGGGAAAAACTTACCCAACTAACGTACCTCTGGATTTGTCTTGGTAATTGTTAATCTCCTCATAGATTTTTTCAAACTTCTTATTCTCATCTTTCAAACTATTTTCATACGTCAAATTAAGTTAAATTGAACAAAATCACATTATCGAGATCAATAATACTATAGGTTCCTCACTTACTTCTTCAGTTTTTTTTAGTGTATCTACCAATTTTTTTTTTCTACAGAAAGAAGAAATTCATTAGATAAAATATTGTACTCAAGCATAGGTTAACATTATTGCACGCGTAACCTATTAATTTATCTATTTGCCTCAAGATCTAACCGCAATTGATCAATGTTCAACTTCATTTCAACCATCTCCCTATAAAACAAGAGTACAATATAAAGGAAATAAAGTTTAAAATATATATATAAAAGAAAAAGAAATCGAACCACCTCTGTAGTTGCTCATCAACCATTATAATGTACTACACACTGTCATCTCTTCATCAACCATTATAATGTACTGCGCACTGTCATCTCTTCGGGACTGTGCTTGACTACACAATTCGTGGGATCAAAAGTGAAAATCAGAAACTATTTCCAAATCTACTCACATCTCGCCCTCTTCTGCTCCCTTCATGAACAATTCTTTATCCCTTGCTCGATTCGCAACTCTGGACATTGTGCACGTTTTTTTTTATGGAACAACCCTGATGAATAGGAATCAAAGCCCATGGAAGATTAAAGGATTAAATTGCCCAATTTCGACATGAAATCAATGAATAAATCGAAACGTAACTCGATGAACTAAAGAGCAACCAAAAGCAACAACAATCAATGAATGGGAGCAATCCTAAACGAATAAACAATAGATAAACAAAAAAAACAACAACAAATGCAGAAGAAATAAATCAACAGAAGATATAAATAAATCGACATAGAGCAGCCTAAATAGAATCAAAAGAAGATGTAGAATGAAAAGAAGATGTAAAGAGGTGGTCGGTGAATCAGAGCGACCCCTCCATGAATAATCAACAGAAAACATAAAGGCTTGAAGCGACAACTAGATCAGGAATAACCTCAACAAACAAATCGACACGATTAGTGAATCGGAAGAAATAAAGCGAATCGGACGTAACCTGAACAAGATAGCATCGAGTTCGAACGATTCGGAAATTGAAGGAGACCTGAACACAAGAGAGCACCGCACTTTAGGCTTGAGCAATTTTATGCAAGTGCGAATCAATAGAAGACAATGAGGAGGTACCGCGAAACGAGTCGCCGACGGTAAATCGTGATGGTGGCGATCGAAGATGGAGCGGCCCTCGAACGAGAGCGGGAAAGCGAGAGCGTGAGCGTGTTTCATAATTTTGCTCGAGCATTTGTTCTGTGACGTACTTCGTTTCTTCAACTGGAGCACGAGAGTGAGCCTCTTTGCGCCTTAAGAAGCAAATTTCAAGTGATGGGCTTGAGCCCATGGGCCTTCTATTCCGACTGGCTGAAATCGTTGATATGCGAGATGGGCTTCACGCGCATTCATTCATTTTTTGGTCCTTTTACTATTATTCATCTTTTAAAAAAAATTATTTTCGATTAAATAATTTAAGTGCCGACAACTATGGAAATCCACAACCTACAATTGTTCAGGTTCTTGACTGAAGAAAATGTCATTTAGTTGAACACGTTGCTCCTCCGTAGAATAATAAAAGATAAAATCTCTTTGTTTAGTGTCATATATAAATTTAGGAAATGACACAATGACTCTTCATGAATTTCGTGCACTCAAACCTTATTCAAAGATTTGACCAAAAAAAAAAAAAACCTTATTCAAAGACACCTGTTATAAACATGCATCGAGCCACTCTAAAAACACAACCCGTATCTTGACATATAAAATTAGCCGTTCCTTTTCTTTATGTACTCATTCACTTCGTGAACATTATCAACAAATTATACTAGCAAAGTCTTCTCCTATCTTGCTTCTTCAAAATCAACCCTACCTTATCCTCCTCAAATTCACGATTCTGCCAAATTTTTGAAAATTAAATCGTATTTTCAAAAGTTTAGGCTATGAGCTTTCCATTGGCATACAAATTGAGTTAATTGGATATCGGATGGAAAATTATACCCAAGTTCGATCAATCAAATTTAATGTATTTAAATATGGTAAATCATTATTAAGCTAAACAAGTGGAAGGTCCACTATAGATTTAGGAAATGACGCAATACAAATGATAAATGGGACTCTTCACAAATTTCATTCACTCAAACCTCAATCACATATACCTATCACGGTCAACATGTATCAAGCAACTTCAAAAACACAACCCATATCTTGAACTATTAAATTAAACATTTCCTCACTTTTTTTTCATATAACTTAGAAAATACTTACAAATACAAACTAAGTCATAAAAGACTTGCACTAGTACAATCACTTCCTTGATGGCTCCAAGATCTTGTGAAATGAACAAGGTCGAAGATCTTGATGTTGCACCTATTTCTTTCATTGCATCTATGCTATGGAGAATGGAGAACATCGTGTGTTGAGCTTTGATTGTATAGTCTCATTTAGAGTCGAAGATCTTAACGCTGTACCTATTTCTTTCATTGCATGGACATACCATGTCCATGAAGTCCTTTGCAGTTGCTCATCATATATAAACATCGTAGAGAAGTAAAAGTTAACATTACCAATTATATGCATGACTTATCATTTTCCTAAAAATTTAACTGAAGTTGATCAATCGTGAACTTCATCTTAGACATCTATTTGCAAAAAAAAAAAAGCCATTAAAGTTTTTATCATTGAAATTGAACATGTATTAACTTAATTAATTAAACCACTTTATCAAATTGAAGTATGAATCGCAAAAATTCATGATTCCACTATATTTTTGAAAATTAAATATTATTTTCAAAAGTTCAGGCCATGAGTAATCCATTGGTTCAAAAATCGAGTCAATCAAGTATCAAATAAAAAAGTTATACTCAATCAAAATTAAATGTTTCCTTTTTTTTTTTTTTTACATAACATAGAAAATACTTACAAATACAAACTAAGTCATAAAAGACTTGCACTAACACAATCATTTCCCTTTTATACATATAACTTATAATTTTCCTAAAAATTTAACTGGAGTTAATTTATCTTGAACTTCATCTTAGACATCTATCTACAAAATAAGAGTCATTAAAGTTTTTATCATTGATCCTACCAAAAAAAAAGTTTTTATCATTGAAATAGAACATGCATGAATTTAATTAATTAAACCAAGATATGAATTGTAAAAATACATGATTTCGCTAGATTTTGAAAATTAAATTGTATTTTCAAAAGTTCGGACCATGAGCAATCCATTGGTTCAAAAATCGAGTATTATATTAAAAAAAGTTATATCCAATCAAAATTAAACATTTACTTCTTTTTTTTTTTAACACCGTATAGAAAATACTTACAAACACAAACTAAGTCATAAAAAACTTGCACCAGTACAGTCACTCCCCAATTATATGTATGACCTACCTAAAAATTTAATTGGAGTTGATCAATCTTGGACTTCACCTATCTGCAAAACAAGAGCCATTAAATTTTTTATCATTAAAATAGAACATGCATTAACTTAATTAATTAAACCACTTTATTAAATTGAAGTATCAATTGCAAAAATTCATGATTTTGTCAGATTTTTAAAAATTAAATCACATTTTCAAAATTTCAAGTCATGAGCAATCCATTGGTTCAAAAATCGAGTCAATTGGGTATCGGATAAAAAAGTTATACCCAATCAAAATTTGATCAAATATGGGTTATTTAGATATAGCAAATCATTTTTAAGCTAAACAAATGAGACTAGTATAGTTTTAAGAAATGATGCAATGTAAAGGGAAATGAGACTCTTCATGAATTTCATTTACTCAAACCTACTAATATACATGTACCTATCACAGTCAACATGCATAAAACGATTCCAAGAGCACAATCAATACCTTAAATTGTTAAGTTAATAACATTTGTTTTTCTTTATGTATTCATTCACTTCGTAAATTTTATCCTCAAATGCGGCTCACAAAGTCTCTCCTCCTCTCTTTTTTTTTTTTTTTTAAAATATATTCATAACTTTGCTTGTCCTCCTCAAATAAAGAAAAAAATCTATGGAAAAGTACATTATCAACATAACCAAATTAGTTATAACACTAGCCAAGAACGTCATATAGGTCTAAGTGGTGGGAAGCTTTGTAATTGGAAATTTCTAATAGTGTCAACCTTCTTACGCTCACCCTTCAATATGTTTTCATTAGGCATATTATTGTCAAATTAAGTAAAATCCATTCCAAAGCAAAACCATGTTGTTGAGGTCAACTAATTCACACCCTTCCTCACCTACTTCTCTGGATTTCTTTGGAATAAATATGGTAATCCTTGTCTTCAAAAAAACATATTCATCATATATAAATATTTTACATAAGCAAAAGTTAACATTAACAATTGCATTTATAACTAATCGTTTTCCTTAAAATTTGACCATAGCTAATCAATCTTGGACTACAGCTTAGACATCTCCTTGCAAAACAAGAGTGTAACGATGCACATAAAGTTTCTATCATTAAAATAGAACATGCATTGGACGAGTTCAACTAAATTGAAGTATGAATCGCAAAATTCATTATTCCGCCAAAATTTTTTAAAATTAAATCACATTTTAAAAGTTCAAGCCATGTGCTTTCCGTGTTGGTGTAGAAATCGAGTTAACTGTTAATTGGATGGAAAAGTTATATGCATTCAAAATTTGATTAAATTTAGGTTGTTCAAATATAATAAATTATTATTAAACTAAACAAGTGGAAGGTACAATATGGTAAGAAATGAGACTATTCATAAATTTTATTCACTCAAACCTTTAATAGCTCAACCACTGGGATTTGCTTAAGTGGCCACCTTTTTAATATAGAAGAGGGAGAATGGGGGGGTTTGAATCCCCACATTTCCAGGGGTTGGGGTAGAGATTGATTTAGTTTAGTGTGGGTTTCGACTTCCACGCCCTACAAGGAGGCATGACAAAAGTCTGAGAGTAAGAGTTAGAGTAGGAGTAGAGTAGAACCGATTAAAAAAATTGACAAAAATAAGTAAAAATAAAAAATAAAAACAAGTTGAATCACCTCCATATCTAGTCTGATCTTCCTTCTTTTAGTCTCCCTCTGCAAGGCGAGGGTGCTGCTGGGCCACACGGCGGGGATGGGCGCCTTCAGTCTTGTCATTGTACGAGTTACCCAGATTCCACCGTAAAGCACCATTAGGGGCAAAACAAGTTGATGTACATTTCAGGATTTCGAGCATATAGCATTGACGCCTTCAGTATGTCATTGTATGAGTTACCCAGATTCAACATTGGGGGCAAAACGAGTTGATGTACATTTCAGGATTTCGAGCATATAGCATTGACTTAGAGGGATTCTTCTTTTTTCCCCCTATTTCGGGTCTTCTTTTAAGTCTCCCTTTGCAGGGTGAGGGTGCTGCTGGGCCGCACGGCGGGATGGGCGCCTTTCAGTCTGTCATTGTACGAGTTACCTAGATTCAACCGTAGAGAGGCATTAGGGGCAAAACGAGTTGATGTACATTTCGAGATTTCGAGCATATAGCATTGACTTGGAGGGATTCTTTTTTTTCCCCTATTTCGGGCTGATCTTTTCTGCATTTGCCCTGTGCTTTTTCTTCTGGTTATCTTGGGTATTTTCCCAGGAATGCCAATATTCTTATTTTTTATTCATAAACTCAAGACAACGGACTTCACATTATTGCACATTTCACTCCACTTCCAGTAGACACATTATTGCACATTTCACTCCGCTTCCGGTAGATGTTGATAGTGGACATTGTCCACTTTTTCTATCAAGAGTAGATCGAATTGATGTGAATTGGGAAGACTAAAAGCGATGTTAACTCAAATAATTAAAGGACAACATAAGCAAAGCATCTATCGAGGAGCCACATGTGATATGTCATTCCGGTGTTTGAATCATAAGGCTCAAGTCAGTAGGTGAAAAGCAAGCCATTCATGCTTTAACAAAGCGATTTTCAATCAATGGTACATTTGTACATACTCATCGATCTGAAGACTGTCTTAAGCAGAAATTAAATTAAGTCTATGCATGCAAAGATGGCATTATACAAGCCAAAAAAGCGATAACAAAGAAATATCATCTAATGGGTTCCTAAAAAGAAGCTGAACCATCTCATCACACATGAAACCATGTGTCGTCTCACAAATGCCATAGCGACCAAATACAAAGTTAAAATATATAAAGATGTCTTCATACATCTCTAAATCAATACCATTTATTCAACTTCTTGATATTTTGGCGAGAGTAGCAATAACAATGTTTGTCGTCATGCTTTTCCAGCTAAAAGAGGTGCATCTTTTCTGCAACAACAGCCTTCATGGCTTCCTTTGTGGAGGACATGATGTTGACGAAATCCTTTTTGGGCTCTCTCTAAGCATTCCATGTTCGCCTTCCAGAGCTTGGTTTTCACGTTGAACTTTTGATGCCCCTTGCTATGCACTGTCGGAATCGAATAATTTGAGCTCGCTTGTTTAAGCTTCTGAACATTTACTCACCTCATCCCAATCATTGATTTGAAATCATTTGCCTATGAAGGAGTTGCATGTGCAAATTAATCCCCCCTGATGAGTTCCTTGGACAAGCCAGAAGCTCCATGAAGCACCAAGGAGACCCCCTTGGCCGTCAAAAATTGCAGGTCCTTGGGGAGAGAAACATTGACGGCTAAGATAAAGCAAGGATAGAACCCACATCAGCTTTCAACAATTCCAAGGGAGTTAAGACATTTTGCCAGAAAAAAGTAATCCGATGAATCTCTCACTGAGCAATGCTAATCAACACTTTTTATGATGCATATATCACGGATCGTGATTCTTCTGTACCCTCATATCCTTATGAATGGAGCTTAGGTTATCGGGTGAAGAGTAAGTGATGGAGGAGATGAATATAACTGGTTCATGGCAGTAGCATCAAGACTATTGGTAGGTTGGCCTCCTGTTCTAGAGTAGAAGAACAATTGGAGCTGATGCCGTTTTCAAGATCAGTTATTATGCTAAAGTGTTTTGTTGTCTCACTCAATAAACTACATGTTCAAGGTAGTGATACGAGATCGATAGAGGATGCTATATGTCATGTTATTCTATAGAACAACTATAGAAAAAAGGCTAACCTAGTGTTCTCTGTGGCATCCGGGAATTTCAACTCGAAATATTGATTTTGAGGGAAACGATATTTGTCTTTGAATGGCCATAGGGACAATTACATCATCGGCCACGATATTTTATCTCTTGGACCGAACCCCTTATGAAAATGTTAATTGATTATGAGAATGTTAATTAATTTCTATAAATAAAAATCAAAATTTAATGCCCTAAAGTGGTGAAGGAATTATGGGCTTATTATCGATATTTTTTCTATGGGCTATTGGAAATAGGACGATTTGATAAAGAAGACTTTGTTCTTGACTATGCACTTTATAGATTTGATGGATTAATGTCACAAAGTCTTTTGGCCATTTTATTATGCAATTAGGTATTTATTTAAATGAGAATTAAAATGTATTATTAAAAATAAACTTGGGCCATTTAAGTTTGGACTTTAGGCCCAAGTGAGATGGGCCTAAAGTGGGCCATAAGCCCGGCCCATGTCGATGCATGGAGGGGGAGGAGGAGGAGCCGCATGGCCTCCAAGTGTCTTCAACAAAGGAGACACTTGTCTCCTTCTTAGGGACAAGTGTCCCCCATGCAAAATAAGAGTGCATGCAAATATATTTACAACCAAAAAAGAAAGAGAGAGAGAGGGAATGGTCGGTCTAGGTGCCAAGAGAAAGGAGAGAAAGAGAGGAAGAGAGGAAGAGAGAAAGGAAGGAGGAGGTTCGTCGCCGCCATGCCCCGCCGTCGAGCCCGCCTAGTCCCGCCGTCGTTCTTGCTTTGTTTTCCTTTGAATTAAAGCAAGTTGGGATCGATTTCCACTCTTGCATTTGTGTCGTGCATGTGTGATTTGTTGGTGGTAGATCTCGGATGTTAGGGTAGGCAAAACCGAAGCTAGAATGTGACTTGTTCTTGAATGTGCTTGCTGATTTCGTGTGAACCGCCCGACCCAGAATCTTGTGAAGGCTTACATGCATGTTTCGAGTTGGATTTTGACTTTAATTCCTTCATGAAAGTTGTAGCCAACATCTTAAACTACAACATACTAAAATTTGGGACAAAATGGTTGAGATTTAAGGGGTCAAACCCTCATCCTACGAAGACACTAGATCTGGAACTGTTTTGCTGACCTTTTGGTAGTTTTGTGGGTTGTATGTCGATTTTTACCAAGAATATCTCTTCGAATTATTCATGAAACTTGTAGAGAACATCCTAAAGATTAACATACTCAAATTTGAAGTAAAATGAGCAAGTGAAGCCTAGTGAATCGACTTACTCTTGAAGACGGTAAATCTGGAGACACGGTACTGGACACCCGAGACTTCATGGACCCATATGGTGAATATTATTTGGAAATTTGACTTATATCCCTTAATGAAAGTTGTAGGGGACCTCTGGAAGTAAAACATATCCAAATTTCAGAGGAAACGAAGAAGAATAAGTGGGTGAAAACTCGATATTTCGGAGATAACTACACTGGACGTTTCGGTGCTAGAACCAGAAGCTTCGGATGACTATAGAAAATTATCTAGAACGAATCTGGCCTAGAAGTCTCATGAAAAATCTACTTTAGTGTCTTAACTATAACCTGGTAAAATTTCATAATTTTCGGAGGTCATTCGGGTATTATAATCGAATTATTTTAAAAACTGTGCATTCTGTTTCTATCCGAAATTGCATGCTGTATTTGTGTGAACTATATCTTCTTGTGTGAAGCTCTTTTGGGCATGTGTTCTTCATGGAGTTGCTACCATTATGTCTTGTCTATCACATGCTCTGATTTTATAATTTTTGAAGATCATATGGATATTTAATTTACATGTTTTCCGAAACTGTTCAAGCTGGAATTTGCTAAATCTTAAAAGTCATGATGTATGGATTATCTTGTGTTGCATGGACCCCTTGGATTGTGTTATTATAAGTGATTGGATCTTGCTGCATGTATGATGATGATTGGAAATGCATATAAGAATCAAATGATGAAAATGATCTTGTTAGCCATCATATCATATGCCATGTTGAAATTGAGCCATAATTGTGAATGTGAAATTGTAAATGAGATGTATGAGAATATGCATCGTGGTGATGAGAAGACCGTCGGAGGTGTGAGCCGACGATGCCCCGGGAGTGTCGGGATGCCCGGTGGTATACGGTACGTAATTCCGGGGGGAGGCCTGGTGGTATGTCGGTACGTAATTCCGGAGGGTAGGGGAAACCATTTTCATGGCGAGCCCCGGAGATTTCCTCGGGAGTTTCGAGATGCCCGATGGTATACGGTACGTAATTCCGGAGGAGGGGGAATCCTGGTGGTATGTCGGTACGTAATTCCGGAAGCCCGGAGGTTTGTGCCGGGGGATGCCTCGCGATGCTAGTTGGGATGCGAGATGCCCGGCCGGGGAGTGTAAATGCCGGATGCCGGTTGTATCTTGGATACATGCCCGGAGGTTCCTCGTGATGCCGGTTGGGATACGAGATGCCGGAATGTGGGGGTGCCGGATGCCTGGTTGTATCTTGGATACATGCCCGAGGTTACTCGTGATGTCGGTTGGATGCGAGCGATGAATTGTGGGATGCAAACATTGGTCCCTGGAAAGAAAAACTGATGAGATCCTTGTAACGATAAGAATTGAAAATGAATCATGTGCATGGGTGTATGCATATGGCATGATGCATGATCGGCTTATGAAAATAAATTGATGCTATTTGATATTGAAAATGTGATCATGAAGGCATGAATGGATCTCATGGTGATGTATGCTTGATAGCATGGATGATATGAATCATGGTTGTATGTGCACCTATGGTAGTGATGATGGTACATGTGATATGATGATGATGAGTGCATGGATGCATGGTAATGATGATGGTACATGTGATATGATGATTGATGAATGCATGGATGCATGGTAATGATGATGGTACATGTGATATGATGATGATGAGTGCATGGATGCATGGTAATGATGATGGTACATGTGATATGATGATTGATGAATGCATGGATGCATGGTAATGATGATGGTACATGTGATATGATGATGATGAGTGCATGGATGCATGGTAATGATGATGGTACATGTGATATGATGATGATGAGTGCATGGATGCATGGTAATGATGATGGTACATGTGATATGATGATTGATGAATGCATGGATGCATGGTAATGGTACACGTGATATGATGATTATGAGTGCATGGATGCATGGTAATGATGATGGTACATGTGATATGATGATGATGAGTGCATGGATGCATGGTAATGATGATGGTACATGTGACATGATGATTGTAAGTGTATGACATGATGGTGATGACTATATGATGATGTATGTACATGAGATATGATGACATGTGCATGATATCGAGGTAAATTGTGCATGGATACTTCAATGACATGTAATGCTATGATTGTGATGATTGTGTGGCATGATGCATTGAGTGGTTTATTTGTCCTTTACCTATGAAAGGTTATTTCGTGACCCGGGGACACCAACATTTCGTTTAGATAAGACACATCTCGCCCCTTTACTACCAGTAGATGGGTCAAGTGATTGGACATGACCGCGAGGAGGAGGAGGATAGCAAGGGAAGGAACTTTTGGACGCCGACACTGATTGATGGACTTTAAGTGTACGACTGTTGGAGGAGATGTTGGTCATCTTTAAAGTATAGCCAAGTATAGAAAACCATGGCATTTTGATGTACCGATGAATGATGCCCATCGGTTTAAGTAAATAAAAGTGTTCGGCTTTTACCTATAAATGTTTAGTTGGTGTGCATCGTTTTCGAATATAGGGAAGGGAGTTGTTGGATGTGCTTCCGTATATAATCTGCGCAAGGGACCGATCTAAAAGATGTAAACCCCCGGGTTGTATGGACCCATTTGAAATTGAAATGGTATCGGTGACATGTTATTAGGAAAAGTGAATGGTAAGCGAACTGTGGCGACCCTAATCGGATCGGGGGCCGTCGAGGGGTGCCACATTCTCGACTCATCATGACACATGTATGCGTGAGACTACGAGAATATATCAAATTTAATAGGAAGAGATGGCCACTTTGAAGCAAGCTCAGCTTTGCAACGATGCAATTCTAACAGATAGTTCGGTACGGCCCTTTGAGGAGCTGAATAGTCACTTGGGCTTGAGAACCAATACGTGAAAAAATGCTTGAATGAACTCTGGAGGCAAACATGTATAAAGCTTCTCCACTAGTTACTAGTTAAGCTAACAAACTCAAAACCAGTATCAGCCTATTCATCATTTGTTCTCAGCCATGCAACTTGACAAACACAGGAATCTATTAAGATTTACAATAGGACAATAATGACGTGATGGTACCGTAAGTTTTCCAAATGAAACGGTGGTTTCTCTACTTTTAGATCTCTACCTTGAATGATATGAGTAGAATTGTTTTTTTGGAGAAGACATTTACGCTATCTACTACAGCAGTGTCAATGGCGTGGGCAGTGTAAAATAGCATGCCAAACCGACAAATGCTTCACTGCCTTTAGATATCAAATGACGCCTGCTGCGAGGTTCTTTAACCCAATTTTGCCTCCTGAAATTAAGCCATTAAACAATTAGTCACATTGGGATATCTGCCTGTGAAGAAAGAAAAAGTTTGGTCGCGTGCAGCTTTTGTATCGATCCTGGCATGGAGCATGTGATATTAGGATAAGGTTATGGGAGATCTGGATATTGCCAACTAAACATGCACAAATGGAACCCTTATAATCATTATTGCTAAATTTCTCTCCACCGACGTGGTTTGCTAGAAATCTCTATGTACCAAAATACTTACTAATTTTTCTTCAGAGTTTACGTACCAGCAATGCATCATAATTGCATGATTAAGGAATTTAATAAGGGTTAGAATAGATTATTCCGGACTTTAAGCAAAGCAAGCCTCAAATTTGGACTACTGGGAGGATATTTTCCATGAACATTTCCAACACGCGCCACCAAAGCATCTATACTAGTGTGACAAATAAATTCTTCTGCCCGAATATTAAGAAGCGGATTCATGAAAAGACGATATTTTAACCACAAGTAGGACTCCATTTATTTATCAATATATTGACCTGATTAAACATCTGTTAGCCTTGCCTCGTCATACAGTGAGGTCATCTTGTGTCCCCGACAATCAACCTAATTCAGCCACAGGGACTAGGCCTTTTGAGCGGGCCTAAGATGATGTGAACTTCATGTAGGAGATATTATCATCAAAGAATGTGAACCATCTTCCATTACGGAATGAAATCCCTGGAAATATTCAAATGAAAAATAGCGTGAACAGAAAATTAATTAACCTATCTTTCCTTTATTTGGCTGCAGCTCGAGACCCCATACTGGATCATCCGCTATGCCAGCTAATACAGCATATGACCCAGCATTGAAAGTTGCGTACAAAAACTAATGGCTTCCAAGAGATCTTCCTCGGAAGTTCCATGACCGAAATTAACCGTGACTGGAACCTCAACCTGCCATAAAAACATTTGCGTAACCCTGTTTAGATTATCTTCTCTGTTTGCATTGACTGAAGTAGAGTTTTCATTAAGAGACTCCGGACATGTAATTGCAAATTCTGGTCTTATAACCCAAAACTTAAACCAGAAAAACTAGCGATACAATACGAACCACAGTGCACCACTAAAACGTTCATCAACCATTTTCCATATTCGCTGTGTTTTTCCAGAAATGATAATTTGGGTTTAAGCTCAGGTGAAAAGGCATACTACATCCACTAGATCCATATATCAAAACAGATGACAAGCGGAGCAGAATGCGAAACTAGGCTTCTGCAAATTGTTTGGCTGCATTTGACTGGATAGGTATCTCTATAATGACGGTCTCATCCATTTTTGTCATTTGTGCGAAAATATTAAATTTTATAAGATAGCATAAAATAATTTATCTCATCTGTACAACACATATAGCAGAATCTCTGGTGCAGATAAGCGTAGTAATGGTATTCTTCTCTTGTTCAAGCCAATATGAAATACGCTCACATTAGCCTGTCCTGCAACAGGCAACCAAGGAAATCCCTCCTTGCTTAAAGGCAGCAGGATGGATCTGCAAGGAAAGTGGGCATCAAACGAATCATACTCTACTTATAGCCAATGCAGTTTAGTCCATCCCCTAAACACTAAGTACAAATTTGCTTGTATCTGCAGATACAAGATCATCCAGACCCACAGTGTCTCCAACAAACATCCTGAGATGGAAGGTGTTTTTTGTGCATCGCTCATGGCCATTGACAGTGCTTGATACAGTTGATGAATGTCTAAGCACAAGATAAGGTTCAAATTCAAAACGAATGGTCTCCACGTAAGGAATGCCATTAAAGAAAAAGCAGGTGGAAAGACAAGGCCAAGAGGGAGTGTCTGTTTTGCAATCTTGAAAGAGTTATAATAGATTGTCCTTTACAAGTTCAACAACCCATTCATCAGAAATTGTTCCAAACCAGCAGATGGAACCAATGCACAATAACTTTGTCTGGACTATCCATCTCAAAAATTTAGAGCGGATATTACTGTTCAATTTTTTTGTCACGCTCCTCACTAGTTGTAACAAACACACGCCTCCCTTCAGCCTGAAGACAGCACCTCCCTGGGCTAGTGACACCTTGAATGTCTCCTCCAATTGTAAGAGCTGAAACACAAGCGACGACTTTGGTTGCTCTACCAACTGCACTAGAAGCACTTGCATTGGAATAACAAGCTTCAGGAGACAATTGATAATGTTTTCATAAGGACTTGCCAAGTTTGAAAGCTCCAGCAAGAGTAGAAGGCACTTCTGTGCAAGATCTATCTCAAATACTCAGCTCTAAAGCTTGCCAAGAACTTTCCAAAAGAGGCACAGTCATGTTATACTGACGAGCAAAATTTGCCGCGCAATATTCCATGGACTTGGAGAAGAGGGAGAGTTTGTCTAGGAAACACCTGCTGTAAGATAAGGTATTTTGGCTGGAGTTGGCCCAGGTAATTTCAACTCTGAAGTGCCTCATTAGGCCTACTTGTTTCCCTGGGTATGTTGCTGATAGCTTTTTCCTAGCTTTGAACACCCAATTCGATTTGATTATGGATATAATCTTTTTTGCTTAGAAAAAAAAGTAACAATTTATTAAATATGACACAAGATACACAATAAGAAAATCAAAACTAGTAACAAAAGAGATCACATCAAGCCTCACTTGGCTAGCACATTGAAAACTCATTAAATAAGTGGACCTCTCTTATGAAGTAGGGAAATGAAGAATTTCTATTGTATTTCCATCTCAGCAAACAAGGGGAATAATCTTCTGGAAGAACTAACCCTGTTCAACGGTCTAGATTTTCCTTTTGACGACCAAAAAAGCAATCCTTTCAAGTGGTTATCTCCGTTTCTTCTTCATTGTTAAAGAGACGGGTGGAGTAATTGGTCTCTTCTTCGCAAAAGCACTCGCTCTGCTTTCTAACTCATCATCGATATCACTATCACCACCTGGATCTCTTGCAGTTAGGCCGGACTCCTCAGCATCTTTTGCAGCTTTTCTCTTTCCAGACTGCAAGTTGGCATACAATTTCCTTTCCACAGGGTCATTTGAAAGTCCAGGTCTCATTTGACGTGAAAACTTTGCACCAAGACCAAGTCTATAAAAAGATTTAAGTTCCACTTAACAATACTACAACTAGAAAAATATTAGATGGCAATATCAAGAAGATAGCCTAAACTGACCTAGACGGTCGACCCTGGGATTCCGCCTCTGTTTGCTCGTCCTCGGCAACTTTAGTCATATCATTGACCCATTGTTCAGCCTAATCATAAGCATGTTTCAATCAGTGGCAGTAGAAATCAAACGACAAACATGAGCTTTAGAATGAGTCGAAAGTGAAAAAGAGGCGACCAACAATCAAAAACAAAACCATAATTATTAAATGATATTCACAAGCCTATTGATGCAATGATGATTGTTAACTGAATCCTAATGGTCCACTGTAATAAAAGAGGTATAATACATTATCTTCTCAGGTCTAAGTTGGCCACAATGAAGTGACCACATTTTTGTGATTAATTTTGAACTTCATAAGAGCAATCACAAAAAATTTCATGAATTAATAACCGTAGGAAATTAGAAATTAAACTATATAGTAAACTGAGACTCGCAATGATCTAGTATAGAATTAACAACGCTGTTTCATTAATTTATGATATACCAAAAGCCCATTACCAGTTTCAAAGCCACATCAGATTTGATGATTTGAGGAACTCCAGATTTCTGCGTTGCTTCCTTACTCATAATGCCTCGTCTTTAGCAGCCTGCAACAATGCAAACAAAGAACTACGTTATTCGTTTTGCGGCTCATCCTTCACTACAATGTCTGTGAATGAACAATACCGAGACAACACGAAAAAAGAGCAAATTTTTCCATAAGCATGCATGAGAAATAGAGAAATAGAACAAAAAGGCAGCAAGACGCAACCAACAACTGAAACCTCTGTGCGGGTAGGGGCGGATAGAGCCAAGTCGATCAAGGCAGTGGATTGTGAATCCACCGGGCGAAGGGAAAACTAGCAGGAATCCTTCTCAATTCGATAGAGAATTTCAGTCGAATACCAAATCACTCGTGAACGGAAAACCGCAGGAACAAACTACTTATTATTGAGTCAGGAATTTCATCAAACAGGTTGTAAGCATTAAACTATCTCTCGGCTACACATTATTTTGAACCGAAACTGGAATATCCAAGGCAACAGTGCGCCCTAAGGTCTACGTGCATACTGAATTGACATAACACGTTGAAATGAAACTCCAGATTAGAGGCCGCGGCAGGAACAATACAACATCAGACGAGATTGAGAATGAATATGGATGATCGATAAGAGCATCGTCCGGCCATAAGCCGGTGATGATAGCAACAAATCGATCCCGACGACAACACTGGACTCCTACTTGAGAGATGCTCGGAGCTTACGTCGAAGGTTAACGAGAGGAGTAGCTTCACGGTCGGAACAGAGCACCACCAAACGGCGCCGGAGTCGCAACCGGAAAAGTGAACTGAGTCGCGGCGGCCGATGAGAAGGAACGGCGGCGACGATGGTGAGCTTCTGCAACGTTCTTAGTTTTGACCAGAGCGCACGAGAGAAATGGGCCGGGCCTCTTTGGGCTTAAGATGCGATTCTTGAGTGACGGGAGTAGGCCCACATATGGGCTGCGCCAGATGCGTTTCCCGCGCATTCATTTAGTTTTTTGGTTTTTTACTATTAAATAAAAAATTCAGGTGCCAATAGACCTATGATTGTTCATGTTCATGACTCGAGAAATTCTCGATTAGTTGAAAACATTGCTTGTATAATGATAAAGGCAAAATCTCTTCATTTAATGTCTACTACTTACAAAAATATCGATAGTATTCACAATCACAATAATATACACAAAAAAAAAAAAAAACATTTTCTACCAATAATGTGTCGATCAAATAAAGATAAAGACCTTACCTGATGTAAAAATTCTTTCCGAATTTGAATCCAATGCAATCAGACTGGAAGAGGCTCCTGAAGGAGTGAGGGCGGGCAGCGACAGAAGGTTTTGGATCCGTACGAAATTCAAAACGAGACAGATCCCTCGCTTGGATTTATTTGACCAAATTCTGATTCTTTTTTACCGGAGCAGCGGATTAATTTCTTCAATCTCACCGGTCTTCTTCTTCAGCCACGTTCCCTTTCGACTTATGTTTCTTCTCGTCGGTTGTGGTGCGCACCCAACTCTCACGTTCCCCGTTCGCCGGCATTATTGGCGGACCTCCAGTGTACGGCGAGTGAGCACGGCGACTTGAGGAGGTGCCAGCTCGCCGTATAGCAGCAGCGATCAAAGTAGTGTGTGCCCGGCGAGGCTACTTCATTAATGATGCGTTTATTTGTGTTTCTGTTTAAAAATTGTTCCAAGGAGCAGAAATAGAAAAATTATTTTTGTTCCGGGAAACAATTTTTGACTAAAAAACGCGTTTGATAAACTTGTTCCTAATAAAAAAAGAACAAAAACACGTTTGGTAAATTTGTGTTCTTTTTTTGTTTCTTTTAATTTTTTAATATTTTTATTTTATTTTTCCTTCTTTTCTTTTTTTTTCCTTTTGGCCGGTCGCCGGCCTTTGCCATGGTTGGCGGCCGGCGCTCGGCCTGCCCGCCACGGTGACGTGCCGGCCGGCAAGGCGAGCCTCGCCTCGCCTCGCCGGGGCCGGCGACGCTCGGCCTCATCGGGGTCGGCGACGCTCCGGCGAGTTTGCCGGCCCTCGACGGCCGACGATCGGCCGAGGTTGGCGACCGGCCAAAGAAAAAAGAAGAAGAAAAGAAAAAGAAAAGAAGAAAAGTTTTTACAAAACGTTTCAGAAACAAGAAACGAGTTTTTCTGTTTCTTATTTATGTTCCTTTTTTGTTCCCGAGAACAAAAAAATAGGAAATCTGTTAATAAAAAAAAAAACACAAACAAACAGGCCCTTCATTGAGGGTCAAGAAGCTTGGCCAAGCACCTTTTCTCTCTCTTTCACTAGTGGATCTCTCTCATCTCTACGTGTGCTTTGGAATTGTGGATTTGCCGGCCTCTAATTTATGATGCACAATGCTCTATTTATAATGTAAATCAAGGTTAACTTTAATAGTATGGGCTTTAACTTAAGCCTTTCTAACATGATGGGCTCTAATAACCTAAGGCTTATCCCTAGTTAAACTCTCAACGGCCTGAATTAAGCTCAAATTAAGCCAATTAAAGCCACTTCTTCATGTGAATTTTGCCCGGCCACATGGGCTCAATCTATCGAATTTCAAGCTCAAAATACCGTCCACCACTAATCTGATGCTAATACAATTAATGAAAGATATAAACTAAATAATAAATGCTCCTAAAATTATATGATATGCAATTTAATTTTAATATTTTTTGTTTAGGTGTTAAAAATTAATTCCTAATTTTTTATGCAATAAATGAATGATCGAGTTGCCAAAATTTAGGTATTAACAATCATAAAATTTGCAAAATTAGATCTCACATCTGTTATAAGGTTCCCTGCATAAACAAAGACATACTACCACATCCCGACAATGGCGCATAAACTCCAAATTTTGCTCAAAGTGACAAATTTACTCCAAACTTTTTTTTTTATATGAAAAATCTCAAATTTTGCCAACCATGACATATTTACCCTAAATCTTTTTTCGTGACGCAAAAAACCCTGAACTTGTATCCATGTGACACATTTACCCTAAACTATAGGGCATTTTCGTTTTTTGCTTTTTAAAATTTTTTTCTCTGTCTTCTTTCTTCCCTCCACCGGCCATGGCGGAGGGAAGAGAGAAGAAGAAAAAAGGGGAAAAAAAAAAGGGAAAAACATTTAAAAAAATTAAAAAAAAAATAAGACGAAAATACCATTGGTGGGGTAAATGTGTCACGGTTAGCAAAGTTTGGGATTTTTATGTTACAAATTTTTTTTTGGGGTAAACATATTACTTTGGGCAAAGTTTGGGGTTTTTGGTGGTCTTTTCCCTTCATATTATTGTTTTTGAAGCAAAGTTGGCAAATTAAGGTTGCATTTAGCAGTTAGGATTTGAGTCCGGATAGAATAACAAATTATCCTATCCGGCATTTGGTGACGTTCTCTAGGCTAGATAAACCTAGATACATCCGGATAAAATGTTGGATAAAAAATCCAATTGAGATGGTGGGATAAACATGAATTGGATATAAAATTTAAAAAATAACTAAAAAAATTCATATTTTATCTTTGGGAAAAGCCACAAAAAAGGTCAAATTTTGCTTATTGTGACAAATTTATCCCAGACTTTTTTTTGTGACATAAAAAATCATAAATTTTGTCAAATATGACACATTCACCTCAAAAATTTTTAGTGTTATAAAAAGCCTCAAATTTGTACTCATGTGACATTTTTACTCTAAACTATAGGACATGTTCGTCTTTTACTTTTTAAATTTTTTTTCCTTTTTTTTCCTTTTTCTGTTTTTTTCTTTTTGTTCTTTTTCTTCTTCTCTCTTCCTAGGAAGCCGGACCTAGGTGAGAGCTGCCCTCGTCGGCGTCGGGTGAGAGCATTCCTCGCCAATGCGACCTAGGCCATGGCCACCCTCGCCTGCGTCGGGCAAGGGTGGCTCTCATCGAATCTATCGAGGGCCATTATCCCTCGACCCAAGTGAGGGCTGCTTTGTCGACGTCGGGCAAGGCAACCCTTGCCAGATGCCAATGAGGGCAGCCCTTACCTGAGTACGGCTTCCCTCCGCCATAGCCAACGGAAGGAAAAGAGAAGAAGAAAAAATGGGAGAAAAAAGAAAAGAAAAGGGAAAAATAGAAAATTGAAAGAAAAAGAAAAAAATAAAGTAAAAGACGAAAATACTTTTCAACCATAGAGTTTGGGATAAATGCGTCACAATTGGCAAAGTATAAGACTTTTTATATGACAAAAAATTGGGATAAATTTGTCCCACTTAACAAAATTTAGGATTTTTGGTGGCTTTTTTTATTTATCTTTTAATAAAGTGATGAAGTGACACATTGGATATTTGCTTTGCCACCACCAAAATCACCAATCATTGTCACTTTCGACCACCGCACGATCGCCATTGCCTCCGACCACATCAATCATCCCTGTCGGCCGACGATCATGTTTCCACAAGTGAGGGACTCCTTCGATTTACGAGACCGTCCCAAAATTAGGTTAACTTGTGTCGATTGAGAGACCTCATGTTCCTAAGGTCGACTTCCTAGATGAGAGGGTTTTAGTCTAAAGTACCGGAGAAGCAAAGTCAGATATGATTTTCAAATTTAAAAAAAATTCAAGTGAAAAGGATTTTCCAAGATTTTCAATCTTATTTTAAGTGTGAATTTTTAAAGACTAAAGATTTTTTTCTAGGAGTCCACATTCTCTCTTAGGTTGCACTAACCATATCATAGAATATTTTTAACAATCCAAGGATATGTGGTGGATTTCAAATCCCCTATCTTATCTCATCCCAATTCAAATCCGGACGATCAAACGTAATTTGAAGGATATAACAAGTACAAGAGTTCTCGCGTTGGTAGCATTCCTAGGTCCGGACGAACAAAGGTTACGGATGGATTAGCAAATGGTTGTACTATGAATTATTCAATTCAAATCGAATACATATAAGGGTTTTGCCGCCATTCAATTCAGATCAAATACGCAAGACTGACTTTGAACAGGAGGTCAAGAAAAAGGAACAACATGGTTCTCAACCTAGCTATCGAAGCCAGGGGGAAAAACATAGGTCAAAAGGAAAGTATTGCTGCAACATGCATCTATTGGATGCTGGTTCTCTGCTCACGAGTGTCAATCTTTTTCGTGACCGATAATACAACCTTTCTTTAAAAAGACAACGAGAGTGTCGGGAAGAAGCGGAAGATAGATACAATATTAACCAGAACTGCTGCTAATTTCTGTCAAAACTTTGCATTAAATTTCTGTGCTACCGTGAAAAGCACGATATACACTTCCAAAGACGAGACAGCCATCCCCATTTGTGGCTTACCAGGCCAAACAAAGCAAAATGGATTGGAGCAAGCCCTCAATGAACTGCAGTTTGTCTTTCACCAGCATTCTCATGCTCAACCTGCCAATCAAAAGAACTGGTTTCAGACACTTATATGGCATGAGCTCCTTTCATAAATCATACACAACATAATATAAAGCCTAGGCGCAGAAATAATAATCAGCTTTTGTTATTGCTATTGTTGTTGTTGTTGTTATTGTTTTTGTTGTTGTTTGAAAAAACATGCATTTTGACATGTCAGATAGACATCTCAAAGAAGAGTAGTAAAAACTAATCAAATGCTACATCGGCATTTACTGTCCTGGCTAACACAGCACTGATTCGATACCAACTGACAAGCCATTTCCACGATGTACTAAAGAAAAAATTTCCCATCCAAGTAAATTAACCATATATAGATGGCTATAGAAAACCATTAGATAGAATTTGCCCTCAACCCAATGACGGAGACTATATTTATTATACCATCCTGACTACATGGTATGTGCTCAACTATCCCCCTTCTCTCCTCTCCCCCCTCAAAACTCCAAATGGAAAAACCACACCTGCAAGGTTTGTGCAATGGGAAAACATCCTAAGATGTGTGAATTCTGCCATCCCAGCACGCTAGGTGCGATCAAAGGAGACCCCAGCGTAAAGGTTGAACCATGCACCTCTTAATAGCCTAATCGAAGTTACAACAGCCTAATCAAAGTTACTACAGCCTAATCGAAGTTAACATGAACAGAAATTCTGCTACTGCACCATAAACTATCAAAACTATTTTTTCACAAAACAGTAGTAAGCACCATCCCTTGCATCCTTCACTAGACATCAGCATAGAAAAAGTTGCCCATCCGGTCACATGTATATGGCATGATCCTATCAAGAGAGTCTCCAAGAAGTGGATCGAATTGCCTTTGCTACTTCTCTCCTCAGGAAAGAGGATGTAATCAAAATAATTGGAATCTTAACCTAAAAAGCTTTCATTTCTGCTAAAGAAGGAATAACCCAAAGAAAAAACGAAGACTCAATCACTATAATGATGTATGGGACTTTGATGAGAAAGTATTGGAAGAGGATGTACGTTGGTCATGGCACAATGCCATTCTAGTATTGAAGACTACCTAACACTTCTGCACAAAGCGATTTCCATGTATAAAACAAAGCTGAACTACAAATTTGTCGCTACCAATAGAAGATTCTCATTCCTTGACAAAGCTGAACTCAAATTTGTCTGAAATTTTAAAATGATGCACTCACCTCAACAAGAACCTTAGCTCTTTTCTTGGGCTTAGAACCAGCATCACCTTTCTCAACTTTTCTTAAAGCCGAGGATTCTTTTCTTCCCCTCTTCCGATCAGCTTCTGCATCATCATCTTCATCTCCGTCACCATCTTCATCTGAACCAAAAATATAGTTAGCTCCACTACTTGGATCCAGGAAGCACATAATTCCTCCAGGAACTTCTCATCTCACATGATTTTACAGGGAATGAGGCAAAGCAAAATGTAAATGCGGCAAGAAACCATAAAGAGAAGCAAAAAAAGACTAAAGCTCTTGAAAAAAAAATGATCACATGACTATTCAGACACTAAGTGAACATGTTTTATCTAGGTATAGAAAGAACCTTCACCATCATCACCAATTGCATGAACTCTATTCATAGCAAGACCACCAAAATCTTCAATATCATCCTCTAGTTCTTCCTCAAGTTCATCGTAGCCTTCCACATACTCTATCTCAGGTTCCTGCTCATTCCAGAATAATGATTGCATAATCATCAAATGATCAACACTAGCAAGAAGCAAAACTTCTACATATCTTATATAGAAATACTGTTCTAATGGAGCCATATGTGCCTTCCCAAACAACAAGAGTAACATGTGTTCATAAAAAAATAGTATACCTCCTCTTCATCTTCATTGGCAGCCTGCAATGAATCCATCTCGAGGACTTTTTCATACTCTTTCACAGGGTAATTGTAGATATCACCATACACTCCTTTCCTTAGTCGTTCTAATAGCTCTTTCTCAATACTCTGTAGCAGAACCAACAGTAAGTAAAAATCTTGAGTGATAATATGGGTGAAGCACTTCCATGGTTATAAAGGTGAACCCAACCAACCTTTTCCAAAACTGCTGCCTTTTCTGCTTTTTCCTCCCTTCTAGCCTCTCTCTTCTTTTCTTTCCTCGGTGTCGTCATAATCTTTTCCCTAGTAGGAAAGAAAGGCATGTTGAAGTATAAAGCTGAAGCAGAGGAGATGCCCCAAAGGACCAGCCCAGACATCAGTAATAGCAATCTTTACTTCATGTTCTTGAACAAGGAGGTTTCACAAATGCAAACACAACGACCTTGTGAATTGTGATTTCAGAATCACGATATAAGCATCAGGCAACACATAAGATATGTACGGGACAGAAACTTCTAAGAAAATAAACATAATGCTGAAATCGACATAAGAGAGCTGTAGACAAACCTAGAAATATTTGCTGCTAAAGATAAAATTCTTTGACAAGAGATTCATATTGCCAAATCTGACATGAAAACATTCACTTGAACATATTTTTCATTCACATCTGAGCCAACAACAGGCAGAGTTAAAACTCAAGAGCAACAACAAATTCTAAATGACACAGCTATTATTGCCATATTTCTGATTAACTTGAGAAGTGCCATCAAATAGCAAAACAGAAGATTAAGAGAAATAGTTTATCATGAAAACATTCTATGATAGAGCAGCCAACTGCATGAAGGGGTTCGAACCTAGTTTTCAGAGCAAGCTTCCTCATTCGGATGCGCATTTGAGTCATTTTGGTCAACCTTTGCTTGGTCTTATGAATGAGAAACTTCGGCCAATACATCTGCCACCAGAGAATTCGTAGCAATTGATGAAATGCCAGAACAAGAGAAAACAATCTGTTACACTGCAAAGCTAAATTGCCAATACCAGATGCTTATCAATAATCTCAAGGGCCTTCTCATAATTTCTTGGTAGCTTCACTCTTTCCCACAATTTCTCGGGCATGTGAGCCCTTTCTATTGATTTCATATACAAGTAAAAGACACCTGCATAGTAGACCCAAAGAAAAAGAAAAACATATATTTGGAGATTAGTTTAAAATGAAACAGAATGCAATCAATTGCTGATCGAAGCTATCAAATTAACTTTGGAAGTGGAAATCTCACGTCAAATCAGTTTGTTGATAACACATACTATTAAGGATTTTGAAGGACATGGAAGAACTAAAAAAAAATCCCTGTCATGAGAACAGTTAGAATATAGTACCGTCTTGGTCACGGATAGTAGCATAGCGGCTGTTAGCTAGAGGGCAGGAGCTCCTATTACAAATTCCTGTTACGTTGTATTCATTTCGACAAAATATTCCAGTGGTAATCCTGCGAGATCAAATTAGAAGCAAATAAATGTAATTCTTGGCCAAAATAGCAAGGAGAAGTAACACGATACAGTGAGATCATTTAGGGTTAATCGACTCACTTGGCCATATAACTACAATGGTTGTGCCGAATGACTTGCCAGATAACCTCATCGTGCTGCATCTCTGACGAATAATTTGTTCTCCAACCCGATTATTCAGTTGCTTGTTTAGCTTTGAAATTTAGTGTTTGAGGTTCTTCAGTATTAACCTCTTAGCAACTCACCTTGTTGTTGGAGGTCAAGAAATCTGCAAAGGCAGATATGCCCTTCGATTGGTAGATCACAATGGAGTCCTTGAAATAAGGTGGAAATCAAGTTGAGTTGATTGGACAAAATCAGATAATCAAACTTGACTCATTTCAAATACTCAAATCAAACACACATGCACCGGCAAACAAAGAGGAAATAGAGTAATGTCCAGTTGCTTAGAAGAAAATAGGCATAAAATCAAGCCAAGTACACAAGTCGAAAGCTCAAGCTTGACTTCACTGCTAAACTCAATACTCAAATTCCAACTCAAGCTCAAATATCATTTTCCATGCATGAACTTGCCACAAAAACATTTTTAGCAAGCTTGAATTGGCCTGACACAATCTTTGCCAAACTCATATTTGAGCTGGAGCTCGCTCGAGCTTGGTCTCGACTCTTCTTTGCTATTTTTTATTATGGGGGCACACTTCCTCCCGCTTTTTATTTGTGAAATATTTTTCCTAACAAAAGTATGAAGTGAGGACCAAGACAGTATATAACCAAATAGCAAACCAATCTCCCAAACAACATAAATCGAAACAACGAGAATATACAAGTCCTATGACTGAGCATAAACCAAACCAAACAACCACACGAAACACTCCAGCACACACAGATTTTCTTGATTAAGCATGAATTATTGTTATCATAATTCTTTTGGGAGGAAGACGGGTTTCAAACAACCCCACTTGTTTTCTTACTCGCAAAATGACAGGCAATGAACCGATATAAACCTTCCAGCCCATCCCATGGAACAATCAAATACTGATAAGCACAAGCCCTATCGAACAAAGCACATAGCATACGTATGTCAGTGATTGCACTTGCACATATTTGCTTGGTGTGGCTTGAAGAGCATTTTGTTTACAGCAAAAACACAAGCATCACCCGCGTTTGACTACTCAAAGATCTGAAGTAAATTACGATCCTTTTGACCCGCCTATTAAATAAGAATACTTTAGAACTCAGAGCAATACAAGAACAGCCGTACAATCTCTCCAACTCAAAGAAGCAGAACATGCACAACCCCAAGAGAGTGATACACATGTTGAGAAACTGAAAGAGCAGGACAGCCTCATAACTCAAGCTGTTAGACTAGCACCCACATTTCAGGGTTCCCAAGGGGATCAAGACATGGGCTCTTTCGGCTGCCCCCAGCCCAAGGATTTAGTTCACACCATCTTACAAACGCAAAGGCTAGCAGTACTGGTTAAGCTCAATAACTTGCTGTGTACTCTTCCACATTTATTTTTGATTCTCTAACTGAGTATGGTACGACACGAGAGATTTAAAACGTGTTGACCTTTTCGCACTACAGAAGACGTGCAAGCTAACCGTATGCTATCAATTTCCAACTTCCAATACTTCTCCAAAAGCAATTAAACAGCAGCTAAACACTGTAGTTTGATGCTATGTACTCTTAAATGGGAGTTCCAAAGAAAAAAAAAAAAAAAAACCATCTCACTTCCATTTCCTCAAATTTGCACAACAGTCCCAATATAGCAGACCCAGCTACAGTCAATTCACACGCCATCGAATCCTACGGCTCCTCAAAGTCTCGCCAAATCGCGTACTAAAGAATCCCGATGAACCCATCAATAAAGCACCCTTTTTTCACCAGAAAAATTCCAAAACCCTCTCGAAACAGACGAGGACACACCAAAAGAGAAGACCGGCGCGATTCAATTCAGTTACCTTCAAACTATTCGAGTAAAGGCGTGCCCCTAGAATCGGCGCTGGAGCTCGAGAACCATGCGAGGGTCCAGTTCGACGGCGAGAACGGACTTGCCGGCGACGAGGAGCTTCTTGGTGAGGTTGCCGGCGCCGGGAACGATCTTCAGGAGGACGTCGGGTGGTAGGGTTGTGCGCGCGCTCAAGTTCTTTTCCGCACGCATGTACGAAAGTTCCAAATAACGGCCCCAAATGCGGTCAATTTTTAAATAAGCCGTGCCCTTATCTTTTTAAAATCAAGGTATGAAATAAATAAGTTAATACCTGAAAAATCTCTCATATACATGTGATGAATTTATTCCAAACTAATATTTTGACCATAAAAAACCTCAAACCGGGATACTTATGACAAATTTACCCTAACTAATCTTAAAAAAACCCCCAAACTGATACATTTATGACAAATTTATCCCAAACTAATTTATTCAACTACAAAAAACCCAAAAATAATAAATTTGTAACAAATATACCATCCGCTAAATTAGATTAATACCACAAAAAAATCACAAAAATTATAAATTGTGACAAACGGAGCATAAAATTCCAAATTGATATATCAGTCAACTGTCACGTGTTATTTAACTTAATAATTTGACAGTAAAATTTAATGAGAACTAACAGAAGGTAAATTTGTTACAAGTATACTAGTTTGGGATAAAATTGTCAAAGGTATACTAGTTTGGGGTTTTTGGTGGTTAAAAAAATAATTTGGGGTAAATTTATCATAGGTTTATCGGTTTGGGATTTTTTTTAAATTAACTCTAAATAAATAAGAGTCCTGGAGTCTGACTTGACTTTATTGACTAGCCACTTTTTCATATTTTTTAATTTCTTTCTTTTTTTTATATTTTCCTTTTTCTAAATTTTTATGAAAAGACAAATTAATAAAAAAAGAATAACACTTAAAATAACACGCATACAAATACAAAATATATAGGTGGCGAGATGACAACCAACCCTCCCCCACCTATGGTTGCCAACCCGATTCTAGCTAGGTCAGCGACCTTCACCCAGATAGGGCCATAGCCCTCTTCTGATTCTATCGAGAACTAGTAATCCTTCCCTCTGGGCGACCTCGCTAACCATACTTGAGGCGGCACCAATGATGGGGTGACAGCCACAAGCAAGGGAGGGCCGACAATCCTCTTGCTTGTGTTTTTTTTTGAGTTTATCTTTTTTGGAAAGGAAAAAAAAAACAATGAAAATGCCCATAAGGTCATGCCTTCATGGAAGCTGGTATAAACATTTCAAATCCTCATTCGAAATAAGATCCACTTTTAGATTTTATATGAAAAAATGATGATACTTCATTTCTTTATTGGAAAAAAAAAAGTATTTCACGCACTTATTTAATATTTTCCCTAATATGTATTAAGTTATTTCCTGACTTCTGTTTTTACTCAAAAGGAAAAAAAAAACACTCTCTTTAAAGAAATTGTAACACCTGCATTTTGATTTTTTCTAGTTATTATTAGAAAATTTCTAATTTATTAAGATGTGCACGTTAGTAAGGTTATAAGATAATAAGAAATTAGAATATTATAAAGGTGAAAATTTGTCTAAATTGAAAATTGAATCGCATTTTCAAAAGTTTGAGTTACCCGCTTTCTGTTAACGTAAAAATTGAGTGAAACGGTTATAAGATAGAAAAGTTATAAGCGGTCAAATTTAGGTTGAAGCAAACAAATAAATAGAAAATATCACCTCTGCAAAAAAATGGCGGCTAACATCCCGTTTGAATCGAACCCCGCCCCTTTGTAGATATTTTTGAACGTTTAGAATCATGATAAAACTTTGTTATTTTCAATTACATCCCACTAAAAATATATATACAAAAAGCAGCATCGTTCCAATCGCTCTCTTCCCTGTATCTTGACATCTTCAGGTCAATACCATTTATCCAACTCCTTGAGAAATTGGTGGAGAATAACATGACAGCTTTTGTCATGATGCTTTCCAGCTGAACCAAAGAAGTGCACTTCATCAATGCTTTAAACTTAGGATATCTGTGAGGAATTTTGATAGATGATATTTTTGGTTGATCCATCTCATCACACATGAGACCATATATCATTTCACAAATGCCACAGGGACACCAAGTATATAGTGGAAAACAATGGAGATGTCTCATTATTCTCGAAATTAATATACTTTACATCACCAGGTGAGTACCATTTATTCAAATCCCCTGAGAAACTGGTGGAGAATTACGTAACAACTTTTGTCATCATGCTTTTCCAGCTGAACCAAAGAGGCGCATCTTTTCTGCAACGACAGCCTTCATAGCTTCCTTCGCGGACGACATGACATTGACAAGATCTTTTTTGGGTTCGCTTAAGCATTCCATGTACGCCTTCCGCATCTCCGTGTTCACGTTGAACTTTCTGACACCCAATCTGATGCATTCCTGTTGGAAGCAAATGATCCAAGTAGGTTTCGTTAGCTTCTGAATATTTCCTCGGGCTCATCACAATCATCCATTTAGAATCATTTGCCTGTGAAGGAGGCGCATTTTGCACGAATTAGTTACCTTGATGAGTTCCTCAGACAAGCCCGAAGCTCCGTGAAGCACCAAGGAGACTCCCTTCTTGGATGTCAAAGATTGCAGGTCCTGGGGAAGAAAAACATTGATAAAAAGATGAAGCAATGATAGAATCCATACCAATTTCGAAAATTTCTAAGATAGTCACAGATATTTTGCCAGTTAAGAAGGAAGTGGATGAATCTCTCACCATGCAATGCTAATCAATACTTATTACGATGCATACATGCATGAGACTATGAGAACATCTCAAAATTCAGAGAAAGAGATGGCTGCTTTGGAGCAAGCCCAGCTCTGCAACAATGCAATTCTAACGGAGAGTTCGATACTATTCTTTGGGTTATCAAATAGCATGAAAGACCAACAAATTCTTCACTGCCTTAGATTATCAAATTATGCCTGCTGCTAGATTTTCTAACCCGATTTTGCCTACTAAAATTAAGCCATTATACTCCTATCCAGAATGGGATGTGTCCATCGAGAAGGAACAAATGTCCTCATGTAATTCATGTATCGATCCAGGCGTGAAGCATGCGGAAAGAGGATATGGTTACCTGGGATTTGGCTACTGCCAGTATTACACATGCACAAATAGAACCTTTTTTACCATTAATTGCAACATTTCTCTCTGCCTATATGGCTTACTAAGAAACTCCATGTGTCTCGATAATTCACTATTTTTTCTCCAGAATATTCATACTAATATTTCTTCATAATAAACATAAAGATGCATATGAGCTTAACTTTTTCCACACAAATAAGTAAAATAAAAAGCGTATTAACCACCAATGCATCGTGATTGCATGATTAAGGATTTTAATAAGGGTCAGAGAATATTCCAGACCTTAAGCAAATCAAGCCTCAACTTTGGACCACTGGGAGGATATTTTCCGTGAACATTTCCAATACACACCGCCAAAGCATCTATACCAGTGCGATCAATAAATTCTTCTGCCTGAAAATTAAAGGGGCCAGTTTATGAAAAGATGACATTCTAACCACTGATATAAGGCTTGCCTTTATTAACAAATATATTGACCTGATTAACATCAGTTAGCCTTGCTTCAAAATCTTCAACAGTCAGGTCATCCTCTGTCCCTGACAATCTCCCTAATTCAGCCTCAATAAGCAGGCCTTTTGAGTGGGCCAAAGACGATATGAACTTTGTGTAGGAGATATTATCATCAAAGGAGAGATGTGAACCATCTGCCATTACTGAATGAGATCCCTGGAAAATTAACATGAACAGAGAATTAATCGACCCATCTTTCCTTTAAAGAATATGCTGCAACTCGAGACCCCATACTGGATCATTCCCTATGCCAGCCAGATATAGCATATGACTCAGGCTTGAGAGTTATATACCAAATTAATGGCTTGCACGAGATCTTCCTTGGAAGTTCCATGATCAAAATGAACTGTGACTGGAACCTGCCATAAAAGCATGTGCATAAACCGTCGAAACTGTTTGCATTAACTGGAGTAGAGTGTTCATGGAGTGACTCAACTGGACATATAATTGCAAACTCGTGTCTTATAACCTAAAACTTAAACCGGAAAGACCAATAATACGAGACAAACCACAGCGCACCAATAAAACATTCACAAACATTCTCAATGTTCCATGTTTTATTCCAAAACAGATACTTTTGGTATAAGCTGAGGTAAACGGCATATAATGTCCAGAAGATCCACATATCAAACAAGTGGCTATGCAGAGCAGAATGCCATACTAGGCTTCCACAAATTGTTGGGCTGCATTTGACTGCATAAGGATCTCTATAAACCAACAATGTAATTCTCATTGATTTTATGTCATTTGTGCAGAGAACTTACATTTTATAAGAGAACATAAAAAAATGTATTTTATCTTTACACCACATATAGCAGAAATTTCTGCTGCATATAAGTGTAGTACTGGTGTTCTTCTCATTTTCAATCAGATATAAAATGCACTTACATTAGCCTGTTCCACAGCAGAGACGCAACAGGCAACTAAGGGAATTCCTCCTTGCTTAAAGGCAGCTGGATGGATCTGCAAGGAAAATAGGCATCAAACAAATTATACTCTACTTATAGCCATGCACATCTCAATTTATGTAAGTTCATGTCCTAAACGCTAAATGCAAATTTGCAATCTAAAAAAGGAATAGCTAAAATTTTAGAAGACAGAAAAAGGAAAGGTAATCATTTTGTTAAGGGCCAAAATATTTCATAAAAAAAAAAAAGCCAAAAGTCTCTTTGAACTTTAAGCTTTTAGAAAGCAAATTACATTGAAATAAGCAGTGAGGAAGTTTGAGTCACGAGGGTCAGCTTTGGTGGAAAAAATTACAACAGGTAAGGAATGATCAAGTTTCAGGTTCATTGTCCAACCTGTAGTATAGCAGGACTCTGTTCTTCCTCTGCTGCAGCAACAACTGCTTGGACTCCTTCCAAGTTATAAACATTGAATGCACCAACAGCATAACAACCTTTTTCTGCATTCTATTTAGACAACAAAACACTTGTATATTAAATTAATTTAATCCTATTAAAAAGACTAATCTCAATGATCCTGACCCTGAGAAGTTCTTTTGTGGAGGAAAGTCTGCCTGGAGGAGCCCACGATTTTACAACTTCAGCCAGTGCTGTACTGCTGCCAACATTACCTAAGAAGAGAGAAGGAATCCTTGCATGAGGATCATATGTTAACTGTGTGGATGTGCAAAATGTAAAAATAAATAAGATAGAGCTTCACCTGGGAATACAATGTATGGAACTCCTGGATGTCTGCTTTCAGGACCTAATTGCCATAGAGGAACCCCAGCTAGAGCTTGTCCAACTATTTTCGCACACTTTGCCTCAAGGGCCTTTGTAGCAAGATCTGATGAGGTGATTCCACCCTGCACTCAAAGATAAGATGTGGATAGCATTATCTACTATCACATAGAGAGATTTGCTGTCAATGCCCCAGAGCAAAAATACCCCAACAGCAAACATAAGCAGGGTCAGTAAAAAAAGCGCATAAGCATTTGCACATAAAAAGAGATAGAAGCACAAGCAACCACCCCCTTAAGTATGTGTTACAAGAAAATGCCCGACCAAGCTCCTACTGCTGCAAGTTCGGCCCAAATATTCTGGTGAATATATGGTGTCTGATTTTAGTTATCACTATGGGATTAACCAATTGCCACAGCCCACTGGTATAACTGATTAACCTGGTCTACATTCTGAACCATGGCAAGAAATATTTGCCAACTGATTTTAGGGCACATTAAAGTTAGCTCACAAATAGTTTCAGATTTTGCATGTCTATTAAGTAGTTTGTGGCTGCTGCCAATATAGACTAAAGGCTCCTTTTGGTTGATTAAAAAGCGATGTTTTCAGCTTAACTAGAAAGTAGGTAAAACTTAAGAATTTTACCACACATAATTGTGCAACAATAGACTATTATATTGACCCCTTGAGACACCAAATGGGGCCGAATCATGCGCTGCAGCAATCACTACAATGATACATGTTGTAGCTTGAAACGATTATAGACACACTAACATTTATATAAAGCAAGCAGCACAAGCAAAGGCTATCAGTACTATCATGTCCAGAAATCATAGTCGAAAGAAAAAAATTAAAAAAAAAAAACAAGGAAATTCTGGTTAGTCCAATCATTGGTGAGAATAGCATAACATCTGACAGCAAAGCACTTTGCACTTTGCACTTTACACATGGCTAAAACACAACAAATTGAAAGTACCTTTGCAAGGATGTAACGAGGTTTGGTTTTAATCCTCCGAACTACTTCCACCAGCGCTGAGCTCACCCTAAAGTTGATCTCCAGACTCTCAGAAGGATCTGCCACACGCATGCAATGCCATTAGAAAAAAAGAATTCCACCTACCCTCACATGCGTACAGGTGCATGCAGAGGGAGAAAGAAAGTTCGAGCAATATGATTGTGTTGACTCTCTGCATCATTTTTCCCTTTTCTTGATGGATGACTCCTATCACCATGAGAAAAGCTATTTGTAGATGATCATTTAATATAAGTTCGATGTGGATGTCAGGCAAGCTAATTTACAAGGAAATGGTTCAGATAGTTTGTGACATAGTCTTATCAAATAAGAGAAAGAAGGGGGTGGGAGACTAACTTTTCCCCATAATTAGCTCCCGACTTGTCATAATCAGAGTGTCTGTACGAGCTCGAAGAAATGCGTCTGCCATCTCCGCTGCTTTCTCAATTTCCTCCTCCGTCTCTTCTCTTGATTTCATGGCAACTTTTTCAACAGAAATCTATTCATGTAGGAAAAGAAATCAAATTATTAGAATTTTGTTAAGTACGAAAATCACATTAGGAAAAGTAAGTAGACTCTTTCAAAACTAAGACACAAGTCATTAGTTGAAAATTGAAGTTATTCCCCTGGAAGAATTGCAGCAGCTGTTACAAAACCAAAAGCACTGATTTACATTTCAATCACCTCTATACTTTTTATGATCTGCGCGCACTGTAATTTAAGCTCTTGCAGCTGCAAAAAATGGTAACATAAAGACCTGATTTAGCAAAAAGCATCAACATAAGGGAAGAGAAAAATCAAATGTGTAAAATATCACTTTTTAACCTGTTTTGTTGTTTTTGGAACATATGATCCCACAACTATTAGTCCCCCATTCTTCTCTTTGGTTATTCCTAAATCTTTGGGTAAAACTGGGGCTTTTGGGATAATTCCAATCCGGGCAGAAACAAAACTAGCTGCAGTGCGGCACAAGAAATGCTTTCCTTGTAGCTCTGCCTGTTAATGGATCAAGTTGATATAGAAAATGAGCTTCAACAAACCTCCAGTGAGCAATCGGATGGTTGCGACCATTTCAAAGTAAAAGTAGTGTGACTTTTTACCTTTATCATTCCTGCCGCAAATACATACATGTCTCTTTCACTAGCTGCATTGATTACACATGTTGAACCCTGAGAATTCAAGAACAGCTTTGAGTGTGCAAGCGGAATCTATTTTCAGTTGGCAGTAAAACAGAATTTATCTTTTCAGAAAGCCAGGATGTTTGCAGTGTTATGGCTTATGATGTTCAGATAAAGCAAAAAAATATGAAGAATTACTCCTCTTGATATGTTGACGGCATCACCTGATCCTATTATTCATTCAACAGTCATCACTTAGATGCAGACTTGCATTCTACAAAACTTTTGATCATTGGAAAACAAATTCCTGAGAACAAATTTCATGTCTCAATTCTAGAGTTAAATGAATCTTACACATAATAAACCTGCAGCAAAGTGAAAAATGGTATTTTACAATTGTCATACTAGTCAAACCCAAATGGCAATGTTGGCACTGGAAAAGACTCCCCGAAGATATATTTTTAGGAAGAGGGCCAAAAAAAGAATAGCAACAACCACACTGGCACAATCTAGTATGCTAAGCAACATAACATAAAATCTTAAATGCTCCAGCACATACTTTCTCCATATATGGATGAGAAAAAAGTCCTTATACTTTTTTACCATTCTTCTGTAACAGTGTCAAAGCTAGCCCATCTTATAGAGTGTTGTTACTCTTCTAGCATGACAAACTGCAGAAGCTGGATTTCATATTGGAAAATTTGAGTAGTGCAGAGACAAGATTAACCACTGCATCAGATATTTTTGGGGTGTATAATCATGTCTACACCTTGTGAAGATTGGGTTATCTACCTTTTTCAAACTGCAAAGGAACTGGCAAACAGCATCAGGACCACCTTTCCTCAGCAGTTGGATTGAAACAGATGAGACACCACCTGCAGGAATGCGGCCTCCAGTTTTCTCTTCAACCCACTATGATTCGGATGAAGAAGATTTCAATAGATCCAATATTTTTGGTATCAAAGCAATAAAAATAATGTTATAACAATGATTCAAAATAAAAAAAAATCAGGACCTCGTGCAAGTTTGATGATTTATATCCAAAAGCAGCATCTTTTGCAAATTCTGTGTCCCCCGCAGGACAAGCCTGCAGACAAAGCAATCCATGTAAAGACTCCTCAATCAGTAAAAATTATTTACATTGTGGTTACTATAAGGAGGAAGGGAAAAGAAAGAAAGTCGAAAGACTCTACATATCAGCATCCGCAACATAATGAACATCATTGATGGTATAACGTCCTCCCTGAAGAAAAAAGGGGCAGATGATCCACGCATCCATCTCACCAAGAACAGAAACAGCAGCATCAGCCTCCTGAATGGATCAAAAGTACTTGTCACAATCTGAAGCTTCTTAAAATGTTTCGCAGCTGAAAAAAAATTTCAATAAAGATCCCATTCTTGCCTCTGGAAAATGACCTCTTAAAGTTGAGTCACCCCTTAGAACTACCGTGTAGTCCACATTCTCCAACAACTTTGCCGCCGACTGCAGGTTTTGGCATATATCTTTGATGAGTGCACTGGCCTGTAGCAAAATGACATAATGTTCAGGAACTGAGTATAATTATAAGCCAAACCTACAAATTCCATAGGGTAATAGCCATTTCCCACAATCCTTCCTTTCTATCTTGATTAAGCAGATCTTTGATATTCCTCACAGCTCAACAACCACCACCACAATAATCCATTAATTCATTTATGCAAGCAAAAGAATTAGAACTTGCCTTGTCAGAACTCAGTGACCTGGAGTTAGTCAATATGAAAAAGCATGTAGGTTTTTTCTTGAACTGCTCAACAAGTGACTCAACCGTCCTGCAAAAAATCATCCGCCATATCTTTTGAGGGGCTGCTTAGCTATTGAAAAACTTACTATTTACAGGATAATGAGTGAGCAACAAATGGACTGCTCGGTTATGTAGAAAGAGAGCTAAAAATTATCACAAGGACAATCACTTCTTCAAACATATTGGAAAAGAAGAAGGTAGCAGGCACATGCAGAGGCTTACCATTCTGTCAATACCTCAATATCATGAACAGTCTGTGTTCCAGTGGGATCATCATCCAGAACAACTAAGGTCTTTGAACTGTTCTGATTTAGTCTCTGTATGTCATCAACTGGATCAACTGGCCACTCAGGTGGAAGAGATTGCAAAATGACTTCTTTCTTAAGCATAGGAAGTTTCCCTTCGACTTTGACACCGGTCAGTGTCTCATACACCTATGTTGCACAACAAAAATTTAATCCAATATATTCATTGTCTGGCCATTTGTTCAAGGTTATTATCTATAATATGTTGTTTGCTATGATAGAACAAGACAAAATCACGCAAAGAACATCAAAGAGCTCATTATTGAAGCTTCAGAGAATCTAAGCAGTAAAACCATAGTGGACTGAATTTAATTATCAAAAGAACTACATGATCATAAACTATGGGCCTGTAATTTTAACACTTGATGATTGAAACAAGACATATGGTAGTGAGGCCAAAAGAATCCCTGAAATTGCAGTCAAACTAGTTTTACCAGGTCATTCATAAAGGGAGGTAATGTCATGTGTAGTGGTTCTAATTCTACTATTAAAGTGTGTGCCACATCGCTCGTCCGTGGAGTGTATATGGTCTTATAGTCATGTTCTCTCTTTCCACCAATTGGCTTAAGCTTTTAGGTTTGATATTCTAACATGGCATCAGAGATAGGTCTCACCCCGGATTTATTTTGCATTTGAGGCTCCCCGACATCAATTCCACATGTTGTTCTCGATTGGATTTGCAAGTGAAAGGGCTATTAAAGTACCCCCCTTATTTATGGGGTTTATATGGGCCTTATATTAATGTTTGCTCCATCCACTTATTGGTTGAAGCTTTCAGGTTGGATATTCTAACACCTACCAAAGATTAGGACATCTAATAATCAGATTTACAACGATACACCTAGTCTTATCCCACCATATAGAAAAACAAACAATTAGATTTAGCTTGAATAATGTTCTGAATGGTTGGATTGTTCTACACTTATGTATTTGGTCAAACTTCACTTTCACAATTTTCTTTTTCCTTTTCTTGCGGGTCTAACAGTTTGTTAATCCAGAACATCTAAGACCTTCTAATACAAGTAATGATATGTTTATTATATATATTCTTTATATATAGTTTTTTCATAATCTTTTAAAGCTTAAATATTTCTTATTTAAAATAAAAGGGCAAAATTTGTTTCCTTAAGCAAAAGGAAACAAGCTCAATCGACCAAATTCACATGAAGATCCTCCCCCTCCCACTACAAAACAACCATTCAATACTCATAGTTACCCAAGCATTGTCATCTCATCTATTTTCTATGTCCAGCAAGAATCAGGAATTGGTAGTGACAACTAACAAAATGATTATGCAATGTACCATGTGTCAAGACAATGCAATTAGCCGAAAGTGAGTTAACATAGAGCTTGGATTACAGTCTCCATACCTTTACTACACCAGCATCATCTTGCCGACCCCATCCAGCAGCAGAACCTGCTCAAGAACACAATTGCCAGAAGTCAATCAAATTTATATTATCATGTAAACTTTCTGCTTCCTTGAGAATAGACTAAACCAGACTGCTGATTTGTGTGACCAGTTGATAATAATTTTGCACCAGATTTTTCTTATAATCACTTGTTTATAATCTTTTTCCTCGTGTTCAATCTTTCAATCAGGCAATAGCTGAATGACCACCAACTCAAATAAACAAGAAGATTGTGCAGGCCACGAAAGTCAATAAACAAAATTGAATCTCGTTAGACTTCAAGATTCCATGTCAATAATAAACCCAGCTTGCGGAAATGAAATGAAAAGTATGGAAGTGCAGGAAAGCTATAAGTTATTATACGACATATATATCAGCAGATTATCAGGAGTGAGTTATTTCTTTGTAATAAAATATAAATAAATAAATAAATAATGCTAACTCAAGACAATGGCTCCCTGACATTCTCCTGATTTGAATTTCAGTCATTTCTTATGTCCAGGATGCAAACCCCAATATTTCACAAAGCACAGAATGACAAGAAAATCCTGCTGTAGATCTTTATTCCTTGCCATGTAGAAAATCCAGATGCAGGAGGAGGGAACTACATCACACTAGGACTAAGGATTAAGTTTCAAACCTGCCAAGAAGAGTTGATGTGCCACTGTTGCAATGTGAAGAGGAACTTTACGTGATGAACATTCACGCGAAACAATGCCCTGGAGATGTTATAAGAGTGTCTATATAGTTTTTCACAAATTCTTCAAAAGATTGCAAAGAGCAAGACACTTATGCCATACCAGATCCTTCACAAATATATCAAGTGCCGAGTATGGTGTATAATCATTATCCAGCATGTGGGGAACACGATTTTCAAACATCCTGCAAGGGATAAGAACACTTGATCAGCAACTTTTAAATTGACAAGAAATCGGGTGCTCATTTAAGAGAGCAAATGCAGTTCCACATTTTCAGAAACACTTCTGTGACTCCAAGCCCTAAGTTAAGTTTCCCTTGTTGGAAATCAAGAACATGTTAGAAAATCCAACCTAAAAGCATAAGCTTTTAGACACCCAAGATGTGCAAAGAAGGGAAAAAATAAGTGAAAAGGGGAGTGTGCAGAGTCTAACTTAAAGATCTTGAGCTCTACTGCTATAGGGTCCAAATCTTGAGCTATTAGAGAACCATGCAGAAAATGATTATATCCTAACAGAACAGTTGAACCCTCTCCACAGAATGTATGGTTTACAAATTATTGAACAAGAGAGAAAAGTGATTGCCAAAGGCCAATGAGGAGGTTTTCTGATTTTTATATGCAACATCTATTTGGATAGGCAATGGGGCCACTGAATATAACTGGTATGGTTGCAATCAAGTGCTCCTTCATCAAATAGATAGTTACAGTAGATAATTTCTTCAGCAAAGCAAGATGTCAGCAGCCAAAGCAAGAACTTTATTTTCCAAGATCCTATTAGCTTGCTGCTGACAGCATATCAAATCTTCTCTCCAATGACATACCATGAGCTTCCTGTGCTGTTTGTTATCGCATCAAACAATGTTCTTGTGTTTAGACTTAAGCGAGCTCCAAAAGCCATTGCCTCAGCTGATGATGCAATATGAACTCCCGCAAGTAATTGGTTAATCATCTTCACGACACTGGAAAGAGAAAAACCAAAAATGGAAAATGTTGCTCTCAAATAAAACAAAACCAATTATTTCTGAGACAAACGTGGAAAATTCATTGCTTATGCATTTAGTGGGGCAAAAAACTGTTTTTGATTCCTAAGAACCTTAAATGCTTGAAAAGAAAGAGAAACTAATAAGTTACCTTCCAGCCCCACAACCTCCTTTGATAATATAAAGCTTTTCGCTTAATGCTGTTATCAGTAAAACAGCACATATCACTCATCTGAAACTTTTCCAAGTCAGAGATATGAACTTCCCCATACGATAATTGGAACAAAATGCTAAATACCTGAGAGAACTGAACCAGTGCTTTTAAGAGCAGCATCACTACCAGAAGCCATTATCTTTTTAAAAACATCCAAGTGAGTCAGCAAATTGCAGAGTCTCTGCTTCTAATGAATGTAAAAGGTTGTGAAAAGCATACCGTGAGTGTTCCCTCAGCAGCTCTTTTAACACCGCCAGAAACAGGGGCGTCCACTAATTTCAGATCTTTTCCTTCACCTGCAATATGACACATGTAGCACAAAATTTAGAATAAGAATGCTGGCAAATAAACCCTTTAGTTTATCTAATAAAACTTCTAGAATGTACCATCATTTTGACAATGAAATTTATTCTTGTTATTTAGATAGGCGTTCATCTTTTAAATCAATCCACTGCATGACAAAGGACATACTTTGCAATCGTCGCTCCAGCTGAGTCACAAATCCAGGAGAAACAGTGGATGAAAGAATTATGGATGCACCAGATGGAAGCGCTGAGGTTAAACAAAACAACATGTCAATAGAGACACAAAAAATCAAACAAGTATAGAAATGAATAAATTACCTGGGATTGCACCAAGATCTCCATATAGGACGCTTTCTGCTTGAGCTTCATTTGTGACCATGATCACAAGTACATCAACATCTACAGGTTGAATATACATCAGCCGATGATTTCACACTTTGGCATGAAAGAATAGGATGAGGGAAAGGGGGAAGCCACTAAATTGAAGGCTTCACTCATTTAGGAGGCAGTGAGTGGTGTGCATAAGCCCCATCAGAGAATTTTTGGTGTTGGATTGGGGTGGGGGGGTTGGTTGTTGTTACTGGTGGTCCTTAGACCAAATTGAAGTGAAAGCAACAACAAAGTTCTCTACACGATGTACAGAGGAAACCAGTAAACATCGAAACAAAGTCATAGCAAGTTTCAAAGGAAAATTTTAAACCTTTAGATGCTTCTGCAGGAGAGTTTCCGACCAAGCCACCTGCATTTGCAAACCGATCAAGAGTTGGTTTATAGACCTGCCATGCAAAAGAAAAAGGTACTCCTAATTAATATCTGAATATAGCATATACCAAATCCCTAGAATATTCGTGCGACAAAATGATCTTGGATGTTTATCTATGCACAAACACATATGTCAACTTATGCACATGGAAACATAGTCCTCAAGAGTATTAATGCACGTGACTGATAGATGCACCCTTATCTTCTGAAAATCCCTATGATAGACTAAGATTAGTATAGTTATATTAAAGAAATCATGCCTTTGTCAATAACTAATTTACTTTTCGTAAATAGCTCCTAAAATTGCATCACCACATAACTGTTGTATACTTCAATAGAGGATACTCGATGATGGCCCTATAAAGTTCCCATTCTCACAATAAGGATGATAGTGAGAAGAAGTTTGAACAGATAAAATCTGTGCATATGGATAGGAACAGATGCATCAACAGCTAATATAAGATGATAGTAACATATTCATGAGCCTAGTTTCTGCTCTGGGCTAGCAATGGACTTTTTCAACACCAATTGTGGAGAAAGCTAGAGGTGAGAAATTACATCAAATCCAGAAACGCAGTAATTTGACTTCACTAAGTGAGTTGCCATGCCAAATCCCATTGCACCAAGACCAATAAAACCAATTCGACTGACAGTGTGTGAATTTGCAGCAATTTCTTCTGCAAGTTGTTCAGGGAAGTACTTTTCTTCATTGGCTGCGCTGATAATGTTTACTCCATATACTTCTTCCCAAATCTGTCAATTAGTCAGTGCAGTTTTACAGGTGACAGTGTCATTCAAGTATTGAAAAAAAATTGTCATGCACTAAACAATACTTCTTAACCTTAACAAGGTTCACGTCTCCATCGTCTTGGCGACCATGTGCAGAAGCTGAAAAGGAGTTCACATGGAATGAGAGATCGAAGGGGCTGCTTGTGGCAAGCTGATAAGTATATGAAGTGATAGAGCACTATACAATTAGCCGAAACATTAGATTGGTACCAAGTATTAGTTGCTGATGAGCTACGGACAGCAGAGGGACAGGAAAAGTCTGCAACTTAGCCACATTATGTACAGTACCCTGAAATCAGAGGATACTAGTTTTTAGTCAGCTCCTCTTCAACAAGTAATTACCACATAAACTCTCAAGTCATCAAAAAACAAATTATTGGACGACCTGCAACTCACAACCAAATAGATATTAGAGACACTCTATCAACATCCTTCCTTGATATGATCCAAGTAATTTAGACATCTATAAGACCAAAATCGCTGGAAGGAAAAAAAATATATATGCCATGGGACATGCAATGATATATACCACAGTAATTGCACAAGCAGAACGATAAACTAAATGATCAATGTCATAGAAGTAGATTGAGGGCCCAAATGAGAGACCAGATATCCAGCTTATTACATAATCCTCTGTCTTACCAACTTCTGAATAAAATCCAGGAGGTATTCTTCAGTTCCATTACCCTTTAATAGTCCAGGGACATGGTTTTTGAAAATCCTGCATGGGAAGAAAACTTGTACGTTTTAGCATTATAACAACTTAGAGCCCTTAAGGTACCATAGTTTCTGGCCTCATAAAGCAATTGAGATAACTTGGATCCTTATGAAAAAAAAAAAAGGACTAGGATCTCTAGAAATCATGCCACATCACCTAGAATTGCATCTCAACCACTCATTCGGGTTTCAAGGTAATATGGCATGATCTAGGCTCACTATATTTAGTCAAGTAATTGAGAGGATCCCAATCCTTTAGATAATTCAAAAGATACTAGAAATGACTGCCTGAGGTGATCTTCAGGGCAACGTGCCATGATATATGTTTTCCAGAATTACAACGGAAAAATGACAGAGGGAATAGATAAGACTCAAGAAGTGTCATTTGATCTGTGCTACATTGTACTCAATTGTATTTATGATTGCCAGAAGTGAAATTGCAAAAGGTATACTCTCACCATGAGTTTCCAGCAGCATTGGAAATAATGTCATAGATAATCCAAGGATGAATACCAGCCTTGATGCCCAAACAAATTGCCTCTACTGCAGCAACCAGATGAATTCCCTCAAGCAGATCATTGACCAACTTATATTTACTGCAACGTAGATCCCGCACTTAGTGTAATACATTTGTTAGTCAAAATAAAGGACACTTGACACCTTTTACTCCTTAGTGAAGCACATCCAGGATACAGTTAGAGACATTTATAGAATTTCTACAAATATTTCATCTTACAACACGGAAACAACATCATCTACCATAGGATGTGAATTTATACTTTAATGATAACAAAATGTAAACATTTCATCCAAATATGCAAATGTTCTGAGGTCAAGGTGAGCAGACCTTCCTGCTCCAATTTCTCCGTCAAATATGTACAGTTTGTCAGACATTGCTGCATACACAACAAAATCCAATAAACAGTTATTATAGGTTTATAACCCCAATAGTGAGCATAATGTCAAGAGAGGAAGAATGGTCAAACCAGAGAGAATAGGCCTCGCCATAGCAATGGCATCTGACTTTCCTGATGAAGAGATCTGAACAACAATGGGAAGAGCAAAGGGAGGAAAGAAAAATCAAAAGCAGCACTTTAATTATTATCCAACTAGACAAATATATAGTGTGGCTCTACATGTGCAAACCGCAGTATAGTCAAAAAGAGAATGTTAGATTACCACAAGCTTTCCGCTTAAATGCTCAAATGTTCCCCTAGACACATATGCATCTACTACAAAGACCTCAGCATTTTCTGCATGAAATAGACAGATCAAGTTTGTCAAAAGCAGGCAACGCTAGCCAGGATTCTGAAACAGTGTCTACTGCATGTTCATTTACAATATAAAGGGAATCTAAAATCTCCACATTCCTACTTGGCTTCCAATTTGCTCAATGCCATGCATTTGCTACACCACCACCTTGACCTCACTTATTAACTACCCATACCCTTTTCAACAATCATTCAGGGAGATGATTTTCCATTTCTACCCAATACAAATGCATATACATGCATGCAAAGATGACTTGTTGACACTGTTCATATGACATTTAGATAAATCTGAATTGCAGAAGATGTCAGATTACAAGTGGAAGACCACCTAAAGAGGTGCATTTGCACACTAGTCAGCACCTAGCTTGAGTAGTATGGTATGGGCAATTTTGCTTTCAAATCATGGCCATTTCAAAGAATTGCGGTGTTCATCTAGACAATTACATAGCCTCTGAGAGATATGACTCACAAAGATCAAAAGTATCCTTGTCCTTTTCAAACTTCATTAAGATAAGCTCTTGTCAGAATCAAAGTGAAGCTAGGTGTCATTGAGTAATACACAAAAAGTTGTCATTTAACATTGTTCGTAGCCACAAGTTACCAACAAAGAAACAGAATAAACTGGTTCTTGAACAATTAGTCAGCACAAATAAAAATTCTGATACATTTAACTTTCATGAAATTAGCATTGCATAAAAGATGGAAAGATTTATTGCCTGTCAGACACTTCTCTATTTTCTGCAAATGCAATGGCAAAATGTTTGAGTGAAGGATGACAACAGTGTCTCTCTCCAATTCTGCAATATCATAACAAAATATATAGAAAAGATCATAAATTCCAAAGATTCAAGGGTCAAAATGTACCCAGCGATATCGTGAGGAGAAACTTCAGAAACCTTTACAAGCGCCCGTTGAACTGAAGAACAGGTTATTTATATCATCAGCATGAGATATTAACACGATCAAAGCTGCAACACCAGCATTCATGGAAATGAAAAAATATTAGTTATATGGGAAGTCAGTATGAAGAACCAAACAATAAATAATCATCTAGACTACTAAACCAAATCATTATGCACTATCGACTTCACTGATTGGGTAACCCAAAAGATACCAAGGATAGTTTCTTTTACCTTTCCCTCCTCCAATAGGAGAGTTGCACTGGCTTCCACCAAGCTTCACAAAAGCATCCATCAGAGGGCCAGTTTGCTGCCAAAGTAATGCAGTTAAAAAAGACCGTCTGTTGCTGGAAACCAGTTCTAAATTCAATAGACAATTAGATAAGGAAGAAATGCATACTTCAGTACACATAGAAGGGACAGATGTCCTGTTACTTAATTGGTCGTTACATATTGTGACAAATCAAATACCATTGATAATATTTACCAAAATCTTTATATTATGATTTGTGAGGTTACTGTACAAGAGTAAGATGATATCAGAATCCCAAAACTTAAGCAGTGATCAACACCCGAATATAAAGTCAGAACCAATTCCCAAACCAACCTAGACTCGCATCTTCTTAATGCCTGCTGGCACTTTACCTCAGTTTAATGTACATTCACATCAAGCTTTCATAAGGAAATACTGATTACTGATAGAACAAAGTTAAATTTAGTCCCATAATAAAAACCCAACTCGATCAGCATGGCCATTTAAGAAATATGAGCTTAAACGGCAAAATAACTTACATGATGCCCATTTCTCAATTCCAGCAGTGACCCAGTTAACACAAATTGCTAACACAGTAAAATACAGTTTGTATTTACGAATCACAGTGTCAAAAAAACACTTAAAATCGCTACACTGCATGTAGGACCAGATATTCCTTCTGGGAACAAATTAAGAATGGAAAAGCAAAAAGCAAAAAGCAGGGCAGTTTTTGATCCAGACCAATTGCCCATGAAACCCAGAAAGTCAAAAATGAAGCTTTCGCTTCCTTTCGAAACCCAACTAGATTGGAAGCAATGCAAAACTCGAGACTGATTAACCCAGAAACAAAGTAATCCCCATCATCATAACGTCAACTAAATTCCACTTCCACTTGATCAATCAACAAGGCATTCCCAACCTGAAGCGCCTGGACTTTATACCCAGCTTGAAGCAGCGAGGCAGCCATTTCCAGGCTCAACTCGGACAAGCCCACGAAAGAAACCACGTCTCGGGACCCCATCCTCCTTCCAAAGAATTCTCTCGCGGCGTTCCAAGCTCCGTCCCCCTCGTCGCTTCTTATCCTCCCGGGTTTCTTCTCCTTGACGTGTGATGTCGAATTCAGCACTGGAACACGGAACCCAAGAGCGCTGAATTGTAGCAGAAGCGACAGAAGAGGAAGAGAAGAGCGACACGAGTGATTGCGGGGAGGGACCGAATTTTATACGCGCGAAGCTGAGTAAGCTCGTTGTCAGTGTTCCCACGTTGTCGCGGCGTGGTACTTGGGAGCGGTCGCTGTCGATGTTTTTGTCTTTTGATTCGTCCTCTCCTCTTCAGAAAAATCCGTTCTCATTAACTTTTTTTTTTTTGGGGGGTCATTCGTTCTCATTAATTGTCATTATATGTTAGGAGATAGAGATGGAAAATGGGTAATAATGAGAAAATCTATGAGATTTTTTAATCGAAAATCTAATAAAAGAGCCACACAATATGTAAATTTTAGATATTAAATTAACGTATCATTTAGTAAATATTTTTCAGTTGGTTTTTTAATACGTGCCGCATTGTCCTTATCTTAATTTACCCCTTTTGGAAATGATTTTTGAAAATGGGTTGATCTTTGCAATGGGAACGAATGGATCATGTGGTCAAAATTGCCATGGTCAAAATTTCTTCCAAAATTTCGTATGAGTCATCGCTAAATTTCAAATGGATTTGGAAAGAAATGAAAGCAAAAAAAAATCGATTCTTGTCCCGAGAACAATTAAATAAGTCAAAAAAAAAAATTTCTTTTATTCTTCACTCTTGCCGCTGCCACCGAACCTACCGCCGTCGCCGCCCGTCGCCAAACCATCGCCGCCATCACCGCCGCTGCCCGCCATCGGTCGCCAACCGGCGTCGCCTTCATTGGCCGCCGCGATAGCCGATTGCTTAACACCGGCGATCCATGAGCAAGAATAAAAATAAATAAATACAAAAAAGAATCGCGTTACCAAACGCATTTCTATTCTTTTTCTATTCCAAGAGAGACATTTTGTGTAGTTACCAAACGGGTTCTTTTACTCGAAATTGTTCCCTTAATAAAAATAGAAAATAACTATTTCTAAAAAACTCTTCCCCATAAGAAAACGTTCATCGCTAAGTTTCAAGGGAAATTGTTCAAAAAGTTATAAACTTATTATATTTGATTGTCCTAAATTTTTAAATTATGTTAATTAACTCATAAGCCTCTTAATTATGTCATTTTTTTATCAAATTAGCATGTGATAAATCTTTTTTACATTTTCTTAATTGAGTCAATTCAACCAATTTTGATCGGAAATAGCTAAGTAGATCTTTTTTTCTTTTTTATTTTCTTTTTTTTTTCTTTTCCTCCTTTTCTTTTCTTTTACTATGACCAACGAGGGCTATGTTGCTCTCACCTGGCCTCGCCCAACTCCAAGCAAGGCCATCGTGGCTTGACCTTGCCAAAAGCCAACAAGGGCCGACCTTGCCAACTTTAGGAAAATAAATTTGTCACTTTTCCTCTAGAGAACTAATAAATTTATCGGTACTTGCATTAAATTTATCAGTAATGTAGAAAAGTAATATCACCCTTCCTCTAAGAAACTAATAAATTTGTCAGCAAAATAAGAAAGTCAAATATTTAATGATTTATCACTTTTTAGTTACTCGTAACAGCCACATGCTGTGATTGTTAATTTTCATATACATCAAAGTATTATTTGCTGTGTTTACTAACTTTCCCTATAAGAAACTGATAAATTTTTTATGGCTACAATTGTGCTTGATAAATATTTTTTCATAGTAAATATAAAAGTGGACGTTGCCACTAACTTTCCATCTAACAGCAAGGTTTATAATATATGATTTGGCAAGTCTCGTATATATTAAATTTATTTTAGTAACTTTTCTCATGTAATAAAGTAAAGCCTTTGAAAGGATCACGTCAGATACCAGTCCTAGTCAAGCACAAGCATAATGATCGGTTCTCCTTTTTTCTCACGTCTGACGTGGCACCCACGATGAAAAGTGTTAATGCACGATACTCCAGGTGCGATGCGATGACAGCTGGATATTATTATTCAACTTAGCTCAAGATGCACTTATCCAGAAAAGGTAAATAATGTTTAAAACTAGATGGTCAACGTGGAGAGAATCGATAGACTTATCTTAATATTTTTTTTTTTTGCCTAATAACCTTCAAATCTCAAATTTTAGTTCTTGTCTCAACTCTATCTTTTGTCTCATAAAAAAGCTCAAACTTTATATCATGTCCCAATTCTACTAAATCTCGAACTTTAGGTCTATTCTCGATACTACATTAAACTTTTTTTTTAATCATAAAAACCTCTTAACTTTGAGTCAAATACTAATTTTGCCCTAAACATTTTTTCTTCTCATGAAAAAAATCACAGCTTTATGTCCATTTTCAATTTCACTCTAATTTTTTTTTTGTCTCATTAAATATTACTAACCTTCACCTGAGTCTCAAATCTACTCCACGTTAACGCTCCATCAAAATTTTCCTTAGTGAGTTCGCACTTGTCGATCTCTCATGCTTATTTCTTATGGTCAAAGAGCTCACACTTAAGATGGTCAAACAGCTTGTGGGATGGAGTCCAAGAAATTATGGATGGAGGGTCAATGTGGGCAAATTTATGACTCCATCAACCTACACTTTTGGAAATGATTTTTGAAAAAGGGTTGATCTTTGCAATGGGTATGAATGGATCAAGTGGTCAAAATTGCCGAATATAAAACACCACCAAGTCCTTAGGAAAATTTGTCTAGAAAATCATAACCTATTATACTTGACTATCGTAAAATTTTTAATTATGTTAATTGACTCATAAAATTTTTAATTATATCAAAATTTTAATCAAATTATTATGTTAATTAAGTTATAAACATTTTTCATATTTTGCTAATTAAATCCATCTCATCAATTTGGGTCGAAAATCGCTAATGTAGACATCAATCATCCTATGTAGTATGGGCATTGCTAATGTGGACTATTTTTTTTATTTTTTTATTTCTTTTCTTTCATTTCATTTCTTTTTCCTTTTATTATGGTTGATGAGAGCTATACTGCACTCGAGCCTCGCCCAAATCCGAGCAAGGCCATTGTAGCTTGACCTTGCCAAAAGCTAGCGAGGACCGGCCTTGCCAGCTTTGGGCAAATAAAGTTGTCACTTTTTCTCTAAAAAATTAATAAATTTATCAATGATATAGAAACGTAATATCACTTTTCGTTTAAGAAACTAATAAATTTGTCAGCAACATAGGAAAGTCAAATATTTAATGATTAATCACTTTTCAGTTACCGGTAACATTCATATGCCATGGTTGTTGATTTTCACATACATCGAAGTATTATTCATTGTATTTAGTAACTTTTCCTATAAGAAACTAATAAATTTCTTACGACTACATATCTAGTTGGGAAAAAAAAACTCATGATAAGGCATTAAAGATGACGTTGCCAGTAACTTTCTATCTATTGGTTTTATAAACGTGATTTGGTAATTCTCGTCTATATTAAATTTATTTCAGTGCCTTTTTCTTTTTTTCTATATATATATCCGTAACCTTTTCTTGTTTAATAAAATAAGCCTTTGAAAGGATCACGTGTTTCGACCAAAAAAGGGCAAAAAAAAAAAAAAAAGGATCACGTGAGATGCAGATCCAAATCAAGGACGAGCAAAATGATCGGTTCCCCTTTTTCCTCGCGTCTGACGTGGCACCGACGATGAAAAGTGATTGGCCACTCCTCTTCTTGTCCAGCTGCTGGTGCGATGACAACTGGACATTATCCATCTTAGCTCAAGATGCACTTATCCTAAAAAAGAAAAAAGTAAATAATGCCTAAAATTATATGGTCAACGTGATATAATCAATAGACTTATATTGATAATATTTAAGACACGTGTCATGACCAATTCAGCATTTATAATTTGATTTGTTTTCTCTTCCAATTTGCTCGTTTATCTACCTACCAACACTATCTTGAGGGATTATTGCTGCATATAATATTTTTTTCCGGATCATCAGCTATTTACGACTTTTCATCCAGAGTTTGAAGACATAATATTATGGGGAAATTTATGGAAAAATGACATGTAATTATTTTGCATGTCCATATTTGAATGTTGTGAAGGATTTCGGTATTTAAAGTTAGATGCAAATGAAAGGGCTTGCACGCAAATTTGTTGATGAGTTAAAAGTTCAAAGTAGAAGCAAGCCTTTGATTTTTATGGGTGATGTGATGGATCCAGCCACTTAAAAGAATAAAAAAATGCTATAATAAAATTTGTGATTTTAGTGATCCAATGTCAATCGTACTAGTTGTTATGATACTTGCCAGTTGTAAATATTCTTGTACTTAGAGACTCATGTAGTTTATTGATCTTAAAACTAGAAAAAAAGAGCACAACACTTCGCGAAATGGAAAGAAATTAAATCGGTAAATTTTTGCAAAATTTTTTGAAAATATAGGTGATGTGTAAATGAGAATGTTTGAAAACATCATAGTTGATTTAGAAAATTGAAGATGCTTTTGTGGGACGATGATAATTATTTGTGGAATGAATCTTTATTTGGATTGAGCAAAATCAATAAATATATATTTTATTTTCCTGCAAAAATTTAAAGATTATCCATATTTCAAAAATTGTGGAATAGTCGTATATGAATCTATATGTCAACAATATTTTTGATTAAAAATATTGAATGTGCAATTCCATAGTAAATTTTTAAATTAAGCAAAAAGTAAAAAATAGAAACTTATTCTGACAAAATCTCAATTGTCAAGTATAAGATTCAGATTTTAATTTAAATTGTTGGAAATTTAAAGATCATGATGATAGAGTGGTAGAATTCTAATTTACTTTTGATGACGATTATGTCTTTTACCATCCAAAGATGATTTCCCTTAGAATAATCTGTTGAATTTGCTCAGCTAGATTGAATATTATGTCAATGCATGATCATGACTTCACTTTCACGTGTTAAATTAGATTTACTCTGTTTTTTCCCCGGTAAGTACGAACATGTCAGAAGCACATGTCATCTGATGAAAAGTGATCAAGAGAAGAGTAATTTTTTTTTTAGTTTATATCTTCCTGATCTGATTTCCCTTTTTTTTTTCGGAATAAAATTAGCAATTAGGGTACATTTTATCTATTTATTTAATGTTAGAAAAAAATTAAATAAAAAAACAAAGATATGGTATGTGAGAGGAACCTGCACATGTTGGTCGTTGGTAGTACCAACTTGGTACCATGCTATATCTAGGAGCCTGCAGAGTTATGATGGTCCCAACTTTCAATCTCGTCCTGTAGCCTCTACAGTCAGCCAAAAAAATATAGTGGGTAGGAAGCTTCGTACGAATTTGCAAAAGCAAAATCATTGCCGTCTCCATCCCTGAAGCTCACTTGTAGCATTAAATTCACATGCTCCAAGAATGGACCCATTCTCAATCTGCTGGATGGAAGGGGCAAAAAAGCAAAAAGAGAAATAGGAACATTGTCTTAGTCAGACAAGGAAGGAAGTTTCACGCATTTTCTCAGCACAAACAGGAGAATTTCCATGTACACAAACTTTATTTAAAAAAAAAAAAACGAGACAAGTAGGTTAAATTTTCTAATTTGACACACTAGTCATTAGAGAAGCATGCAAATCGTCTCATTCATGTGCCTCTCTAATGCTTAATCTACACGGTAGTGGACATGACCCTCAAAAGGAATTGTTAGCGGGAGATAGATTATGATTTGAACATGCTATTTGTAGCATTTAGAATAATAATGCGGAGGAGGAAAAATATAAAATTTGTATATATTTTGATGTATATAATAGATAGTACATGGGTCTTTTTATAGATTTTATTTGATAACTATTTAAGGTAATAAGATAAATATAATTCCAAATATAATTAATCAAATGATATGTACTATCAAATGAGATATATGCATAATCTCGAGAGACATGTAGAATCGAGTAGATATCCTAACTGATTGTTGAAAAGTCTTGGCTATATCATCCGTGAGATTTTCAAATAAAATATTCTTTTTTTTTTTTTTTTTGGCTATAACCGCTCCGTGAGATTTTCAAATAAAATATTCTTGACGCGCATTTTGATGCGCATTTTGGAGCACTTGTTAAGCAATTAAGGGTGCGTTTATTAACGTTTCTGTTAAAAAATTGTTCCGGGGAATAGAAATAGAAAAAACTACTGCTTCCAAAGAATAATTTTTTAATAGAAGAACTCGTTTGGTAAACTTGTTCATGGAATAGAAAAAGAACATAAACATGTTTGGTAAACTTATATAATTTTTTTTGTTTCTTTTAACTTTTTAATATTTTTTTTTTATTTTCTTTTTTCTTTATTTATTTTCTTTATTTTCTTTTTTTTCTTCCTTTTGGCCGGCGGCTCGCCCAGCCACGGCGAGGCTCGTCGGCCCCCGGTGAGGCCGAGCTCGCTCGCCCACGGTGAGGCCGAGCTCGCCCAGCCACCGGCTAGGCTCGGCCTCGTCGGGGGCCGATAACGCTCCGGCGAGGTCGCCGGCCCTCGACGGCCGGGCCGGCACGGCCATGGCTGAGACCGGCGACCGGCCAAAGAAAAAAGAAGAAGAAAAGAAAGAAAAGAAAAAAAAATAGGAGAGAGAAAATTTGTTTTCAGGAAGTGTTCCGAGAACAAGAAATAAGTTTTTCTTATTTCTTGTTTCTGTTCTAAATTTGTTCCTGGGAACAAAAAAATAGATTAAAAAAAAACCAAACAAACGCGTTTCTATTCTTTTTTTGTTCCCCATAACAAAAAAGAAAAGAAAATGTGTTCATGATCATAAACAAAGAACACAAGCAAACAAGGCCTAATTAAGCTGACTTTACAATTCAAAGCGTGCTAATCGTTTGACGATTTATATGTAATCAATAATTCCAAAATCAAAAAATTTCTTGCTAATTATGCTAGGGGCCATCGAAAAAAAAAAAGAATTATTTAACGATAACTTCTATATTAATTTAATGCGACTGAACAGAAGCAGATCCTTGGGCCGAAAAGGGGGCAGGGAAGAAATAGAAGCAGAGTCAATCAGTCTTCTTTGAGGGGCCCTTCGAAATGGACCCTCAGAAACGGCTTTTTAATGGGCCGGAGGCCCATCAAGCCCCAACCGAAAATGCGCTGCATGCACATCGGCCCGTCACTAGGCTCGAACCCATATTTCCGATCATCTTCACGATCACCATGTTTCGCATTCGTTCACAGTTCAAAGGGTGTGCATCGGTGCTTTGCTCAGACTCGCTCGCTGCACCGTCGTCTACCCGAACGGCGACGCCCGCAACGCCCGACGGGAGAGTCCCCGAGCAAAACCCAGAAGCTGGAAGGGCGATTTCTGCGCTAAAGATCGTTATTTTACGCTCGGTCGTTCTCAGAGGCAAAGAAGCAAACAGTTGGTCGGCACTGTAAGGTTCGGATTCTGTTCACAAAAGGAGAAGGAATTGTTTCTGTAATAGGAAAAGTGATTGCTTCGGTGTTTTTCGATTGAGGGAAATAATGTTTGATGCCAAAATATCTTTCGTTTTCTTGTGGGTCGTGAGAGCATGCGATGTATGCACGTGTGCTGGAAGGAACGAGTTCCTGAACGTGTTTTCTGCTTGAAAGATCTTACAGGGTATTGCTTTTGGGTCATGGAAAGCTGCGATGATGAGAAGGATGGCGGCTCCGAAAACCTTATGCCGAAGGCGCTATCGCCCGGAGTAGCATCTGGGGTGCCAAGTTCGTGGATGAAGTGCTTCATGGTCAGGGTAAATGCTGCTTGGACAACTTCTGACATGCGGACCCTGGAGCGCCAGAACGCTCCATAACTTGGCAGAAAGGGACGTGCCAAAATCGGAGTAAAATGGATCACCAATCCGCCAAAACGCCGACGTATCAATTTTTGTACAAGAAGATATATAAAACGGCATCGTTTTGATGTTGACGTAGTAAAAAATTAATATAATTAAATTTATTTAAAAAATTTATAAAAAATACAAATATTGAAAATTTAGTTTTTTTAAATTAAAAATTAAAAAGAGACACCTCTCCGCCCGCCGCCGGCAAGGGTCGGCGACGGAGGGGGAGGGTCGGCCGGCCAAGGATCACCTCTCGCCGAGGCGACCCCCGCCGGGCGGCGGCCCTTGGCCCGGCCGGCGAGGACCACCGACCCGCGCCCGATTCGGCCGGGGGGGGAGGAGGAGGAGGGGAAGCATCCGGCGGTTGAGGAGGAGGAAGGAAAAAAGGGGGGGGGGAGGAGGAGGGAAGTAGCCGGCGGCCCCAGCCGATCGGCGGCGAGGGCTTGCGTGCCCTCGCCCCAAATCTGGGCGAGGGCCGCCGGCCCTCGCCGCCCGGCCGGCTAAGGCCGCCGCCCTCGGCCAAGGCTCGGCGGCCCCGGCCGACCCTCCCCCACCTTTCGGCGACGGCGGGGAGGCGGCGGCGGCGAGGGCTCAGCCCTCAGCCGCCGGCTGCCTTCCTCCTCAGTTTTTTTTAATAAATAAATAAAAATTATATTATTATTTTATTTAATTAATTTTTATATTATATTAAAATTCAAATTATGCCAAAACGACGTCGTTTTGGCTGATTTAAGGGCTCTATTTTGGCCAACACCTGAAACGACGTCGTTTGGGGTAAATTAGAGTTGACTCAGCTCTCCGGCGATCCACCTTGGCGAGAAATATTAATATTTAATTGCCACGTATGATTTTCGGCCGGCTTTGCCGAAGGTGGCACTTAGGTGTCCCACTTTTCTTAAAATGTGGTACTCAAGTGTACATTTCGTAAGTTATAGCACTTAAGTGTCCATTTATGCCAAGTTATGGCACTTGAAGAGATCTTTTGCCGACAACTTCAGGATGGATAAGAACGTGTTCTACAAATTGTGCCATGTTTTGCAATCGAGGGGCTTCCTGCGCCATACGAATAGCATCAAGATCGAGGAGCAGTCGGCCATATTCTTGTTCATAATAGGCCATAACCTGCGGACGCGAGCTGTTCAAGAGCTATTCATAATAGGTCATAACCTGCGGACGCGAGTTTCATGGAAAACTCAATGATTAAGGAAATTATTTTCTTGAAAAATACTTTCCACGAATACGATTAGTTTTCTTTTATTTGATATATCATTGAAAAAGTTCTTTCCTGTTTGGACCTCATTGGAAAATGCTGCCTCTCAGATAATTTTTTTTATTTTATTTTTTTTTTTTATTTTTTTTCCTTCTCTCCTAGCCGCCTCTCCACCTAACCCATCGCCCTTCCTCCTATCCAGTGCCATCACCACCATCTTCGACGACCTCACCTCCCTCTGCAGCGATTCCATCCACTGAAGCTCAGCCAAGCTCCAAGCACCGGCACAAGCCAGCGAGTGTTGACCATGCCCGAGGCATAGGCGCACGCGTCACAAACAAGGACGAACTTGGCTCGCACTGGAAGAAGGTGTTGGCGCACCCAACGGAGAAGCAGCAGAGCTCCTCAACAAAGCAAACAAGTGGTGAAGGGGAACTCGACGCGAACGGCGATGGACCGAGCTCACGGCAGGCTGAGCCATTCCAAAGGGCGACGATCCTCTGGACGCACCGACGATAGCGTACCGAAGAGCATCGGCGCCGAAGTTGCCGATGTGGAGCTGAATCCATTGGAGAATGAAGGTGTAGAAGACGCCGATGAAGAGGAAGAGGAGGGAGTGAAGCCAACGGGAGCACAGGAGGGGCTAGGGTTGGAGAAGGCGGCGGTGACGAAAGGGAGGGGGCGAAGGAGAAGGATAGAGGGGAGGAGGAGTTAGGGTTTACGTTCACAGGCAACGAAAGAAAAGATAAAACAAGAAAAAAGAAAAGAAAAAAAAGAAAGAAGAAAGAAAAGAAAAGATGTAATAATAACAAATTCAAAATTTTTAATTAGAAATTCTTTTTAATAATAATTTTTTCATTAAACAAGGACCTTAAAATATTTTGGAAAACGTTTTCCGGTTCTTTTAAACAGGAAATCGTTTTCCTGAATTTAAGCTTTGGAATGAAAACATTTTCCGATAATTAAGAAAACATTTTTTGTTGACTGATTTTCTTAAATGAATCAAACATTGGAAAATGAGGAAAACTTTTTCCCAAAAATTATTTTTCGCAAAACAAACACACCCTTAGTCGGCATTTCAACAATGTCTTGAATGCAACTACGACAATTTCTTTGGATTTCTTTCAGCCTCCTGGAAGCGACGTCCCTCAAGAAGTCCCAGCAATTTAGGGCCCGTTTGTTTTTACTCCAAATAGGGTATATTTGTTTTTACTCCAAATAATGTCCGATTCTATTCTTTTGTTTCTCAGAACGAAAAAGAACATAAAGCCGTTTGGTAAAACTTTTGTTCCAAGAAACAAAAATCTATTTTTTTTTGTTTCTAAGAATATATTTGAAACATAATCAATAAGTACAAAAAAGTAGCTTCTTATTCCCAATAATAACGCCTACTTTTCTTCCCTTTTCTCTTCTTCTCTTCCCCTTTCTCCTTCTTCTCTTTGGCTGGTCGCCAGCCTCGGCTATGGCCGACGACCGGCCAGACAAAGGCCGGCGATCTCACCGGAGTGTTACCAACCCGAGCCTCGCCGCGGAGGTGGCCTGATAAAGCTAAGCCTCGCATAGCCACGGTGAAGCTCAACCTCGCCAGGCTAGGGCGAGGTCGAGCCTCGTCATACCTCACCCAACCAGTCACCAGCCACGGCGAGAACCGGCGATCGGCTACAAAAAAGAAGGAGGAAGAAGAGAAAAAGAAAAAAATAAAAAAAGAGAAAAATATAATAAAAGTATTAAAAAATTAAAAGAAACAAAAGAATTTAATAATCTTATCAAATGCATTTCTATCCCGGAAATAGAAATTTTGGACAGCTACTAAACACGTTTTTGTACTCATAAATTGTTCCCGGGAATAGAATTAGAAAAAATCATTTCTGATAAAAAATTGTTTCCCGAAATAGAAAGGTTACTAAACGCACCCTTACTTACTTAAAGTAGTTGTTCTCTCAAGTTTGTCCACTTTTCTAGAAAGGCCAGCAAGTAAATTGTCTTTAACTTTATTTTTCCGATTATCCCAAGCCGACATGAATTGGCACGTATGGGGCAAACTTGAAAGTCACACAAAATTTAATGTATATAAGTTTTGGAGAATAATTAATGAAAAATATAGTGTCTTTAGAAAAAAAAAAAAAAAAAGATTGTGTGATGGTCTTTAATGTATTATGATAATAACAATCTATTCTAGATCATAGAAAATTAAATAACAAATAATTATAAATTATTACGAGACTTATTTTTTTAAGAATTTGTAGCTCATAATAGATTATTATCTTCACATTACCTCAATAACGGTTATGCTAGCAAAATTCATGAAAAATATAGCATCCGGACAACTGAAAATTTCAAATCCATGTGCGTTTAGTTGGACTTTTGGGAAAAGCCTTTGGAAAAATGCAAAAGGCTTTAAGTTAAAGGGATTTTCCAAAATGCAAATTGTGTTTGTTAAATTGTAGTTTGAAAGTCCATTTGAAGTACCTTTGAATAAATAGTGTTTGGAGAGATTATAGTTACAAAGGACTTTGGTGATTAATAAAAGAGAAAAGAATTATCAAAAATAAAAAAATAAAAGAGTTGGCCAGCGAGGCAGGCGACTACTGACGGCCTCAGGTAGCCCCCGGAGATGACTGGCGAGGGCCGCTTGGGGTGGGGCTAGGGGTGTGCAAAATACCCGGAACCGCCCGACCGCCAGAACCGGACCGGAACCGGCGGTTCTTGAGGGAACCGGTCCGGTTCCCGGTTCCATTTTTGGGAACCGGTCCGGTTCCCGGTTCCATGGGCGGATCCGCCCGCCCGCCCACCCGGACCGGACCGGTTCCCTTTTAATATTAAAAAAAAAAATTACTAAAACAAACCTACCTCTCACGCTCACTTCTCTTCCGTTTCTGCGACCGTCTCACCTCCCTTCTCTTCCGTTTCTGCGGCTACCCCTCTCTCTCTGTCTCTTCCGTTCCTCTCGACTCTCGCTATTTCGATTCCTCCTCGGTGTGACGGTGACCTGTGCGTCCGCCTCACCGCCCGAGCCGCGGGCCGGCCGCCAGAGCCCGCCGTCCGCCACCCTCCTGCCGGCGTCGCTCCGATCTCATACCCACGCGCCCGCCGACCTGCGACAGCTTCGCACCTCCGCCATCGTCAGCCTGCCAGATCCGCCTTCCCCCCGACGTGCAGCACCACAACCGCCGCTCCTTTCTTCACGCCGGTGGCCGCGACTCCAGCAACCCACGAGACCCATCCGCGACCAAAGCTCGGCATCCCTTGCTTCAGCCGCGCTGATCTCGCTCGACGACTACAGATCTGAGCTCATCTCAGCCCTGACGTTGTCGCCGTTCAGCCGCCCAGCGACCCGCGACCAACGCTCGGCGTCCCCGTCTTCACCAAGGCCGCGATCTCACTCGACGACTACAGATCGAGCTAATCTCGCCCCGACGCCGTCGCTGTTCACCCTAGCGACCCGCGACCAACGCTCGGCGTCCCCTGCTTCACCAAGACTGATCTCGCTCGACGACGCAGATCTGAGTTCATCTCAGCCCTGACGCCGTTGCCGTTCAGCCGCCCAGCGACCCGCGACCAACGCTCGGCGTCCCCTGCTTCAGCCGCGCTGATCTCGCTCGATGACTACAGATCTGAGCTCATCTCAGCCCTGACGCCGTCGCCGTTCAGCCGCCCAGCGACCCGCGATCCAGTTCAGCGACCCGCGACCCGCTCCGCGTCGCTTCTCGCCCAAGCGACCCTTCTACGTATCCCGAAGAACAAGCGTCGCCGCGCGGGCACCCTCGACTCGCCACCATCCTCTTTCCAAAGAACCCGGTCCTCGGTGGTGAGTCGTGGATCGGAGAGTCAATCCATTGAGGACGCGATCGTGGTCCGGGGAAGAAGTTAATTTTGAGTGTGTTTGTGGTCCGTAATGGTTAATGCTGGGCTAGGGGCGTCCGCATTTTGTGATGCCTTTTAAAATAGTTAATTTTGTGGCATGATAAGTGTTTAAGTGTTGACTGTGTTGCTTGATTCAGGTGATTCATTAACATGTCAATGGAAGTAGAGGAATCCTATGATGCAATAACGCCAATAGTGGAATCAACATCACAAGAACATGAAGGAGATGAAAACCTTGACGAAATATCCAAAACAAATAAGGTATCCGGTTCTTGTCCATGTCCTCCTCCTAGTAAGCGAAAATCAGCAGCTTGGCTTCATTTTCGAAAAGGAACAACTCACACAAATGGGAAAGTTGATGTAGTTTGCAATTATTGTGGATCCAAGTATTCGTACCACGTTGATAATGGTACTTCAAATATGTTGAAGCACTTGAGAAAGTGCAATAAGTATCCTCGCAATGTGGATAAAAGACAAAAATTGTTTGCATCACAAAGAGTAGATGGAACTCAAATGATAGGAGGAGATACTACTAGTAGTACTGGGAGTGGTGGAATGTTAACGACATGGAAGTTTGATCAGGAGAAATGTAGGCAAATGCTTATTCGGATGATTATAATTGATGAACAACCATTTTCGATTGCTGAATGTGTTGGATTTCGTGATTATGTGAATAAATTACAACCTCTCTTCAAGCATATGTCGCGATTTACGGTGGCTAGGGATTGCATGAAGTTGTATTTTTGTGAAAAAAGAAATTTGAAGGCTTCTTTTTGTAAGCTTAATTCTAGGATCGCACTCACGACTGATACATGGAGTTCCATTCAGAATTTGAACTATCTATGCCTTACTGCACATTTTATTGATGAAAATTGGAAATTGCACAAAAGGATCATCAATTTTGTAATGATAGCTAGTCACAAGGGCAGGGATATTGGGAGAGTAGTTGAGAAATGCATATATGAGTGGGGAATAGAGAAAAAAGTGTCCACAATCACAATGGATAATGCTAGTTCAAATGATGTGGCCATTAATCATTTGAAAGAAAAATTTTCAAGAGAGAGGCTATTGATCTTAGATGGTGAATCTTTACACATGAGATGCACGGCTCATATATTAAACTTGATTGTGAAGGATGGCTTGGCCGAGATACGTGATTCCATTGCACGTATTCGAAACGTGGTTAGGTATGTGAGGAGTTCTCCTATGAGAGCTAAGACATTTCGAGATTGCATTGAAAGTACAAGGATTACTTATAAGGGTTCAGTTTGTCTTGATGTCTCAACTAGGTGGAATTCCACTTACCTAATGTTAGAGAGTGCCATAAAGCTAAGAAAAGCTTTTGAAAGGATGGAAGAAGAAGATGTTTCTTTCTTAACTGAGCTTAATTCTGATACTCCAAGTAGTGTTGATTGGGAAAATGCTATTGTTCTTTCTAACTTTTTGAAGAAGTTTTATGATACCACCAAGAAGATGTCCGGAACTTTGTATATCACTTCAAATGATTATTTTGTGGGGATAGCTTCTTTGTATAAATATTTGCGAGAAGCGACGAAGGCTTTTGTTCAAAGGGTGAGAGTTATGGGCTTGAAAATGAAAGATAAGTTTGACAAATATTATGGGAGTTTCGAAAAAGTAAATATGATGGTGTTGATTGCGGTAACATTGGATCCTAGAAAAAGCTGAATTATGTGAGGTATTGTTGTAAACTCATTTATGATGATGCTGCAGAAGTTGATGAGATGTTTGATAAGGTGAAGTTTGCCCTGGAACGTGTGTTTAAATTTTATGAGAAATCTTGTCACACTTCTAGAGATAAAAATTTGGATGGCGAATTGGTAAGTTCTACTAATATCGGTAGTAGCTGCGATTCTTATTTCAATGAGGAAAATGAAGAGGACGATTGCAGCTTAAATTTCTATGTGCAAGAGCCTTCGTATGATGACTTTCTTAATGAGGAGAAGAAAAAGTCCGATGGCAACTTATCTGAGCTCGATCGATATCTTAAAGCTGAACTTGAAGATGGTCGTGATCTTGACATTTTGAAATGGTGGAGCGTTGCTGGCCAAAAGTTTAAAATCTTATCTTTGATGGCTCGGGATATTTTGTCTATTCCCGTTACTACCGTTGCTTCAATCAACTTTCGTACTTCTGGTCGTGTGCTTGATGGTTTTCGGAGTTCTTTGACTCCTAGAGTTGTGGAAGCTTTGATTTGCACTCAAGATTGGTTGAGAGCAATTCTTGAGCAGATTAATATTGAAGAATGTATCGAAAATGTGGAAAAGTTTGAATTGGGTAAGTCCATATCATTTCATCATGTAATTCTTTTGTATATCTATTATCTAATAACTGAATACTTTATTTAATATCTTCTTTTTGTTAGATATGGATGATGTTAGCAAGGAGATTAACAAGGAGATTAACAAGGAGATTGACGGTCCATAGAGTTTACAAGTTGAAGTGGGAGGAATATATGTGGTGAGATTTTCAATAATTGTTTGAGTTCAATTTTTACTAATGTTGAGCAATCATCTATTAATTATTGTTTTACTTTTAGGAGATTGGAACTTGGAATTTTAGAGCTCAAAACTTGGGATTCACAAGTTTTACAAGTCGTGAAGTTTTAGGTGAATCTTGTTGCGGTTGTTTTTTTTTTTTTTGGTAAAGAATCTTGTTGCGATTGTCATATTAATTTTTCTGGAACAAACTAGTTCTTTATCAACTTACGTACATCCATTCCTTCATTGGTTGCATTTATAGTTGCAACAAATGAATCTTTGTTCCATGTACTTAAATTTGGTTTTTCTTTCTTTGGCTTGCTTTGATGTCACGTAGTCGTTCTATGTTGAAAACCAAAATTGTTTCGCGTCAAGATCGGTTCCATGGATCCACCCGGGAACCGGACCGGACCGGCGGTCCGGTTCCCGGGTGGATCCCGGTTCCAATTTTTCGAAACCGGTACTTAGCGGGCGGTTCCCGGTTCTAGGTCGGGAACCGCCCGCCGGACCATGCACACCCCTAGGTGGGGTGACCTCCGATGAGGGCCGCTTGGGGTTGGGCGACCCCCGGCAGCCCTTCATGAAGGTCGCCCGACCCAAATCTGGGTTCGCCGAAGGTCGTGCGACCTTGCGGCGACCAAATCTGGGTCACGTGACCTTTGGCGACAAATCTGGTCGCCGTGAGGTTACGTGACCTCCAACGACCCAGAGTTGGGTCACGGCAATGCGACTTGCAGGCGGTTGCCGCGACTCGCCGGGGTCGCGCGACTGGTTGCTGATGGTCTCCGCGACCTCGCTGGCCTCTCAAGCTCATCTTTGATCAGCCACACTCCGCTGGAGAAGAAGATGAACAGTAGACATGGACAATAGACATGAGACATCCGAGAATGCTGCCTTGAGTTTTCAGCATTTGCAAGGCAAACTTTGCCTCAAGGTGGGTGTCAAAAATGAAACCAAACACCCAATATTTGAGCTAAAGATCCTTGGAGCCCAAAGTGCCTTTGCAAAGCCAATTCCAAATGCAGAATAATAAGTGTCTTCCACCGGTTTGACTCGCCTGACGTGCCTAATTATCATTCGACAAGATGAAGGGAGGAAGAGGCACGAAGGAAATGGGCGGAAGAAAGATGGTTAACATCTCCCTTGCCCTTTGCGCTACAGGACGAAAAAAAAAAACGCCCATTCGTGCTACAGTATCCTGGAGTTCTTCTTATAAGACGGCTGATAATTTTCTACTCCCCACTCAGGAAAAGAAAGAAGAGACAGCTATGGAACAACCCCCGCGGAGGGATCTTGCCTTCACTCAGGAGGACAATCAAGCTGCCCTCATTTAATCGCAGCTGAGATATCACTTCCTGACGGTCCCGCGAGGGTGGGGTGCCCGAAGAAGAAGGTCAGCTCGCCGCTTCCTGATGGTCCCGCACGGGTGGGGTGCTCAGAGAAGGTCAGCCCTCGCAGTCCGTTTCCGCCGCTGCAGCCAGCGAATTGCCATGGCGAGGCTGGGGCAGTGCCTCGGTCACCTCCTTGGAAACCTGCCGCGTTGACGCTGATCGAGGACAAGAAGGATCCAACTTTCTGTAGGTAAAGCACTAAAAAGTTATCGTTTTAATACAGAAGAGAGATGCAATGTTTTAAAAAGTTGAGATATACCAAGTCTGAGATATACGAGATCAAAGTCGAGGTTTTAGGCAAGCCATGAGTGTGTTTTCATGGCTCGTGCTTTTACAAACTTTCTGTATGTAAACCCAGTACAGACCCATTTTTGCTTGCTCCGCACTAAACCCTAGCAAACCCATTTTTGCTTGCTCCGCACAATTCCCTCAAAAGAATCTAGAGCAAGAAACCCAAAGATGAGCGAGCAACATATGATTGAATGAGCAAAAACAGTGAAAGAAAATAGGCCAGCTTCCTCTACAGTTTTCCCGAGCACTTCACTGGGAACTCGTTGAGAATTTTCTCTCTGTCTTAAATTGATATATTTTGCCTAAGTGTTTGGGGGACTCCTGATGCCGCTTGACAATAAACTTCACATTGGCACACGAGTCATGGGAACGCTAATACAAGGGAGGTAGCTGTTGGTTCTTTATCACTATTGGGTTAATGCAATTTTGAATATGTTCTTGGTGTGTGACATACCCTAATAGGGTTTATGAAGGGCTTGTGTCAGGTTGTTGAGGCGCTCTGGAAATGTATACCATACTCTATTGCGAGAAAGATAATCAGCTCATCTTAATTCATTGTTACCCTCAGAAGCACTAGCCTTTACATTGGTTCGAGCAGGAACCATCTAATTCCCATCCGGTTTACATGATGATACTCGAATGCCGAGCATGCAGTAAATCATCTGCTTCTTGAAGTCATCGAGTGAATCCACTTACAAGTGTCATAGCTTACTGAGCTTGTCAAGCCAGCCTTACCTATCCAATGGAAGTTGTTTGGTAGTCCTTGAATATAAATTCGCTGAAGCTAGACCGATACGAACTCTGGATATTTGGTGTCACTCTATCTGTTTAAGTTTGATTTGGCGGTACCCTAGCTGGCAAAGGGAAAAACCATCACGTAGGAGTTCATCATTATGATTAAAGAAAGTCGGTTTGCTGATAAACAATCATCTTTATTTTCTTCTAACTGTCGTGGGAGGATCTCACCTACTGTAAATAGAGAAATGGCGGTATCGCATGGGAAATTGCTCGCCAAAGGTGGAGGGCGAGTTCCACTTTTGTCTATTCGAATTCACGCCAAAGGAGAATTTACGACTTCAGATCACTTGCTAACCTAAGATACTGTTATATCTATTCATTTGATCGATTTGCTTCGTTCGCAAGAGAAAGGTCACCCGACATATTTATATATTTTGTGACATATATAATATTAGCAACAACATATATAATATGTTCACTTCTCTTTCTTATCGTCATTCTAACATGCTTGTTTTATAGCCTTCGACGGAGCTGCAAATTGATAATCGTTGGGATATGCTAGTTGAAGATTGAATGTGGTCTCGGTTCCATGATTAAAATCTTATTTAGATGTACCTTACGTCTTCGTAACGTATTATGACATCATGTATAACCAATTTAGTCATACATGTACTACTTTGTATGCTCGAGCAGTGGGATCACGTCCTCCATAATTACTTTTATTGATTCTCCTCATTTTCTGGTACACTATTATTTTAGAGCAAGTACATACATTGACTCTAATTTGCCTATAGTTTAGTTCTATATCACATTACATGACTTCTAAAATTGAGAGTAGGAATAGATTTTTGAAAAATTAATTAATGAGAGGAAAGGCACGTACCAGAAATTCTTACAACGCCCATTTGGAAACGGAGTCTAGTGAATGATGGGGAAGAAGCAAAACTTGAGTTTTAATTTGTTCTTATTTATAAAAATAAACGTATATAGTGAACGCTTGTCGTGACCTTCTCCTTGGAGCAGGGAATAGGTTTAGGAGTATTGTCTTAAGGATGGACCTACAACCCATGACTTAGACATGAGGTCTCCCAAGCCTATATCTCGTGCGAAGTCGGATGTTCATATAATTATGGACAAGATTTAGCAAAATCCCATGGATGTTGTATTTTATCCTATCCAATTATATCAAATCCTATTATGATTAGAAATCCAGACAACTAAACATAGCCTAAATATCATTGTCGGGTACTGAAATTTCTGAGTGTCACATAATTATGACTTCGAAAATTTCGGATGTCACAGTTGTGATACTTGCAAGATGTAAATATTCTTGTACTTGGAGGATCAAGTAGTTTATTGATCTTAAAACTAGAAAAAGAGTACCACAATTCGCGAAATAGAAATAAATCAAATTGTCAAATTTAGGCAAATCTTTTGAAAATATAGGTGATGTGTGAATGAGAATGTTTGAAGACATTATAGTTGATCTAGAGAAATGAAAATACTTTCGCGGGATGAAACTGATTTTTTGTGGAATGAAACTTTGTTTGAATTGAGCAAAAGCATATTTTATTTTCCTGTCACAATTTAAAATATTATCCATAATTTGAAAATTGCGAAAAAATCGTGGGTGAACCTATATGTCAACATTATTTCAAATTAAAAATATTCAAAGTGCAATTCCATCGCTAAATTTTTAACTAGGCAAAGAGTAAAAAGTAGAAGCTTATTGTGACACATTCTCAATTTTTCTAAGTACAAGATTTAGATTTTAATCTAATAGTGTTGGAGATTTAAAGATCACGATTACAAAGTGTTGGAATTTCAATTTAGTTTGGATTACGATTATGTCTTTTACCAAACAAATATGATTTTTCTTAGCATAATATATGAGCTTTTCATACAATTTTCTTTTGGTATAAATTGAGATTGAAACCATCTATTAAATTTGCTTAGAGAGAGATTGAATCTTATGTTGTAGCAAGATCTCCATTTCAGAAGCATAAACTACGAACACGTCTATGTTAAATAAAAAAGGACACCTTCCGTTTTAATTCAGAAATCAAATGAAATTATAATGAAGATTTTTATGGGTAACGCTTCAATCCATATTGAAATGAAACGAGTTTTTTCTAATCGCTTTGAATAAAAAAATCAAATTAGTATTTAGTATTTATATTTATTACATATTTTAGGTATATTAGTATAGTTTATATTATAGTTTATTATTTAATATTTAGTAAAATTTTGATTAATTAATATTTTTATTACTTAATATATATAAAATTAATCAACAGAATTTCTATAAATTAATAGAATTTTAGAATACAACAGAATTTCAAATTCGAATTCTTTTTGCACCACATTTTTATCTCAAAGAAATAATGCCAATGCATTACGGCTTCATTTCACGAGTTAAATTAAATTTATCGTTCAACCAAACAAAAAATTAAATTCACTTTTTCTTTTCCCCGGTGGTTATGAACATGTCAAAAGGAGGCTTCCGAGTAGGTGGAGTCGACTTCTCCTACTCGGAAGCCTCCTTCCTTGCTCCGGGTATTTCTAATCATACCCCTATGGTAGTCAAAGTCTTGAACCATGTACTTTGGAGGAAACCCTTTAAGTTTTTTGATTATTGGATGAAACATCCGGATTTCAATACAATTGTTTATCAAATTTGGGAGGAACCGGTAGTCGTTGTTCCCATGTACAGGCTAGTGTGTAAACTTAAGTCCCTTAAAGGCCGTCTCAAGCAACTTAGTAGGGACTTATTCTTTAATATCTCTGCCAGAACTTCAGAGGCAAGGGTTGCTTTTCGAGACACTCAGGTTCGCCTCTAGTAGGATCCAACCAATGCTTTACTCGCAGAGTTGGAGAAGACTCAATGCCGGACCTTCTCCGACCTTCATTCTTAGGAAGAGTCATTCTTTAGACAAAAGTCTAAAATCAGATGGCTCAAAGAAGGTGACTGAAATACTAAGTTCTTTCATCACTACGTCATTAAAAGACAAATGACGAATAGAAATCTCTCGGTCTTGGATGACTCTGGTAATCTAGTCATAGACACAGGATTGGTGTAGCAGACTTTCGTCACCTACTTCCAGAACCTCTTTACGCCGCGAGTTGTGCATGGACGGCCCACGCTTTGGGAGGTACAACAGGTTATTCAGCGTCCCCTAAAGGAGGAGTAGGTTAGCTTTCTCTCACACCCTGTCTCCGATCTTGAGATACGAGATACCTTGTTCTCCTTACCTCGTGGGAAGGCACCTTTAGTGTTGAATTCTTCAAGCACAACTGGGACATTGTTGGACAACTGGTCACTGAAGCAGTGAAGGACAATATAAGTCCTCAAAATGGAACTAAGAAAACAAAAAATTTGGGGGGGGGGGTGTCAAACTAACTTTCTTAGTAAATTGTAGTGCTTCAATCTTTCATTCAATAGATGGAATAGAAAATAGAAATTTTGATATAGCATAGCACGCGCTGTCCCGAATAGAACTTAAATAAAGGAGGAAACATAGATAGCTATCTACACATGGTTAATAAATACAAACTTTATTACTATGTTACGCCCTTCAATCGTATTCTACAAAAAAAAAAAAAAAAAAAGGTAAAATAAAAGTATCTCTCTTTTATGCGAATCATTTGTTGAACAATAGAATCCATGAAAAAGTTAAGTGCTAAAAAAATATCAACTCTATATTTTTGATGATTATAATGTCTTTATATCATCGAACAGATGAAATCCGAATCCATTTCTTTTTCTGGTACCCAATCGGATTAGGGTATGTAATATCATAATAATGGTAGAAATGGAATCGCATTTTTTTTTTTATATTCTATTCAAAACTCCATAAGCCTAAGTGGCATTTATTAATTCCTTTCAATTTTCTATTTGTTCCAAATTCCTTCTCCTAATTCCGTCCATTCTACCAATGAATAATCTATAATAATTCGCAAATCGAGATCGGCTAATTATTCTCGGATAGCACCCGCTCCAGTAGAAATTTCTCGATTTCAAAATGTATCGAAGCCTTGAGTAGTAAAAAAAAGTGGGATGCTGTATTTCATGATTGAATTCTTCAAGCACAACTAGGACATTGTTGGACAGTTGGTCACTGAAGCGATGAAGGACTTCTTCATCACGGGTAGGCTCATAAGGGAGATTAACAACACCATTCTGGTTTTGGTACCGAAAGTCCCTAATGCGACTACTGTGGCTAACTACAGACCCATCGCCTGTTGTAATACTATTTACAAATGCATCACCAAGGTTTTGGCCAATCGAGTGGCTGCAGTTCTTCAAGATGTAATAGGCCATTCTCAAAATGCTTTTGTCAAGGGATGGTGGATCGGGGATAACATCCTTTTGGCCTAGGAACTTTTCGCTGGATTCCACCTAGACACTTATTCACTCAAGTGTGCAGTCAAAGTGGACTTCCGTAAAAGCCTATGACACAGTGGACTGGGACTTCCTCGAGCTTGTTCTACTTGCCTTTGGGTTTCTTGAGCATTTGACCCGGCTCATCTTGGTCTGTGTACGTACGCCTAAGTTCTCCATAGCTTTAAATGGGGAGCTACATGGATTCTTTGCTAGTGGTCGAGGACTTCGACAATGTGATCCTATATCTCCCTATCTATTTACCTTGGTAATGGAAGTTTTTTCGGGAATTCTCTATCTTCAATCCATGAAGCTGGGTTTCAATTTTTATTGGAGGTGTAAAGCAACAAACCTGTCTCACCTACTCTTTGCGGATGACATTTTCCTTTTTTGCGAAGCTAATATGCCTTTAGTGTCTATCTTTAAAGAAGGTCTTCAAACCTTCTCTTCCTGGAGCGGGCTTTGCCCAAACTCAAACAAAAGCGAGGTATTTTTTGCAGGAGGATTGGCATCTTCAAGGAATCAAATTCTTCTTGCTCTAGGGTTTCAAGAAGGGAGCTTGTCGGTTCGTTACTTGGGGGTTCCCATCATTACCTCAAGACTAGGTACAATCTTGGACCCATCACTTCCTCTCCTTTGTCGATTGTCTTCAGTTGATAAGGTCAGTACTGCATGCGATCCAAGCCTATTGGGCTAGTGTCTTTATATTACCTATAGCTGTCTTGGACCAAATTGAACAAATCCTAAGACAGTTTCTCTGGAAAGGCCCGGATCTTGGCAAAGGTGGTGCGAAAAAATCATGGGATGATGTTTGCATTCCTAAAGAGGAGGGAGGTCTTGGCCTATGTAGGCTTAGGGATTGTAACAAGGCAACCATGCTTAAGCATATCTGGATCATGTTCTCTAATAAGGAGTCCTTGTGGTATAAATGGATCCACTCGACTTTCTTAAAAAGGAAAAATTTCTGGATTGCCAACAAGCCAACCTACTGTTCGTGGGCGTGAAAGAAGATCTTACAACTCAGGACAGAATTCCGTAATTCCTTCCAGTGGAGGATAAGAAATGGCATGTCCGTGTCGCTCTGGTTTGACAATTGGCACCACAGAGGTCCTTTGAACTTAATCTTTTCGGACTCGCTCATCTACAGCTCCGGGCTGTCCAGATAGGCGACTGTGGTGGACCTTTTCTCCTCTTATGGTATGGATTCAAGACAGTTTTGGAATCATGGCAGCAGCCCCTTCCAATACTCTCCTAGAACTCGGATAGTTTTTGTCGGAAGGTTACTTCCTTGGGTCGATTCACGGTAGCGTTAGCTTGGGAGTCCATTAGGTGCAAGAAGACTCGGGTTCCTTGGCATGCTTTCATTTGGAACAAATCGATTTCACCTAGGTACCAATTCAATCTTTGGCCTATTACAAAGCACCGACTTCCCACCCAAGCTCTTTTATTATCTTATGGTAGGATAGATAGTGGGTTGTGTGCCTTTTGCAATACAATGCCGGACACTATTGATCATCTATTTTTTGGATGTCCTATTACGACTAGCCTTGCTTTCTTTTGGGTTGCGAGGTGCAACCTTCCGTGGCGAAATAGGTCTTGGATGGAGAACCTTTAGTGGGCCATTATTTTACTCTTGGGCAAAGATTTCTAGAAATGCATCGCCAGGTTCTCTTTTGGAGCCCTCTATCATATCATTTGGAAAAATAGGAATAGCATTCTTTTTAGAGAGCAGTCTGTTGCGTTGTCGGCCATGAAGAATCACCTGTTTAATGTTGTTAGAGATAAGGCCTTGACCTTCAAGAATGTTGCGGATACTATTAGGAACAGGCATGTTTAGCGAAGCTGAGGCATTGATCCGGTTATCTTTTCTTCAGGTCCTTCTTATTGTTAGAGAAAACTTTTTTATTATTTTGAAGTTGACAAAACATTTCCAAAGTCTATATCTGCAGATCTGAAGACCTAAAGACTTTATTGTCAAAGTCTGAAGACCGATAGATCACCAGATGCTAATCTCAAAGTCTATCCCCACTGACAGTTCCAGACTGAAGTATGAAGATTTATCAAATCAAAGGATCATTATCCATATAAAGATTATCTTCAAGGTTTCGTATGGTTATTGGAAGATCTTATAGCTGGATTTCACACATATTTGATTTATTATTCCTATTGGAAACTACTCCGATATGAAGATCTTTGAAAGGCAAGCTAAACTTGGAAGGTTCTACTTATGGAAATTTAAGATCCTGATTTGTATGGGCGAGCAGGATTGACGGACTTTCAACACAAATTATCTAATGACTCGAGATCACCTTAATTGATTATATCCAACGGGTAGATTGGAGGAATTTCTTTGGAAAGTGCCAATGGTCGAAGAAGGCATGAAAGAGTATTTAAGGGTTGATTTCTTTGGTTGTTTGATACGGTGCTTGAGAGAGCCTTCTTAGTCTCTTACTTCTTCATTCAATTGAGTAAAACTTTGTATACAAAAGAGAGAAACTCTTAGTGTGACTGTGTGTGAGTTTGATAAGACTCATCACTGCGATAGTCAAGATCTCAAGCTATAACAACTCTTTTGATATCTAGTGAAATCCAGCCAATAGGCTGTCGGCGAGGAGAGTGGACATAGGCTTGGTCTAAGCCGAACCACTATAAACTTTGTGTTTGCTTTCTCTTATCCCTGAACTTCATATTTATATTTATTGATTGTCCATTTACTTAGAGTTGAAATACGTTTTATGACTAGCATCTTCTAAAATCAAAATACTTTCTTTAAGTCCTGCGAAAATTTTTATTTACACCTATTCACCCTCCTCTAGATGTATTCTCTAGCCCCTTTCACTTATTGATGCGCCTTATGCAGCTATGGTGCCTCGTGATGTCTTTTGATGCGGCGGTTGGTTTCAACTCTTTGTTGGTTGCTGCCAGTTGTTGCGTTTTGGTTAGTATTCCAAGGTCTGCGACTTGCGGACGTTTGTGCTGTTGCGTGTGTTTCAACATCATCTTGAAGGCTGCCGGCAGTTTCCAGTGGGATCGTAGTGATACGTTACGTGGGTTTTACTTAGTCTTCGAAGCTTTGTACGTTGACGTCTCGCGGACGGTTGTGGTTCTTTTAACAGTTTGTTCTAGCCACTATTTGGTTGTTCTTTGTTTACTGTGAGTAGCAGGTTTCTGCTTGTGCCGATGTTTGGTTGTCCTTTTCCGTCTCAGCACCCTTCCACTCGTTAGTTATCATGTGTCATCAAACTCAGGTAGAATTGAAAGGAAACTAACCGGTGGTGAATTTGTCATAAGTGTACCAATTTAACTTTTTTATGGTTAAAAAATTAATTTGAGGTAATTTGTTATAAATATACTAGTTTTGAGTTTTTCATGGTGTTAATCCTAAATTTAATACAATTGAACAAAAGCAATCCTTGGGCTGAAAATGGGGGAGGGGGAAATAGAAGCCGAGTCAATCAGTCTTTCTTTTTTTTTTTCGACCGAAAAAAAAAGCTTTTCGACCAAAAAAAAAAACAGTTTTTTTTAGGGGCCATTCGAAATGGAATCTATTAGAGAAACGGGCTTTTTAACGGGCCGGAGGCCCACCGAAGCCCAACTGTAATCGGGGCGGGCTGCACATTGGCCTTCATCAGGGCCCACTCCAATTTACGTGCGATTATGGGCTCACTAGGCCCGAACCTGTATTTCCGATCATCTTCACGATCCCCCATGTTTCGTATTCGTTCACAGTTCGAAGGGCGCATCGGTGCTTGCTCGGACTCGCTCGCTTCACCATCGTCTACCCGCGCGGCGACGTCCGCGACGCCCGACGGGAGAGTCCCTGAGCAAAACCCAGAAGCTGGAAGGGCGCTTTCTGCGCTAAAGATCGTTCCTTTACGCTCGGTCGTTCTCAGAGGCAAAGAAGCAAACAGTTGGTCGGCACTGCAAGGTTCGGATTCTGTTCACAAGAAGGAGAAGGAATTGTTTCTGTGATAGGAATAGTGATTGCTTCGGTGTTTGTAGATTGACTGAAATGATGTTTGATGCCAAGATTTCTTTTGTTTTCTTGTGTGATGTATGCACGTGTGCTGGAAGGAACGAGTTCCTGAACGTGTTTTCTGTTTGAAAGATCTTACAGGGTATTGCCTTTGGGTCATGGAAAGCTGTGATGATGAGAAGGATGGCGGCTCCGAAAACCTTATGCCGAAGGCACTATCGCCCGGGGTAGCATCTGGGGGTGCCAAGTTTGTGGATGAAGTGCTTAATGGTCAGGATGAATGCTGCTTGGACAATTTTCGGATGGATAAGAACGTGTTCTACAAGTTGTGCCACGTTTTGCAGTCGAGGGGCTTGCTGCGGCATACGAACAGGATCAAGATCGAGGAGCAGCTGGCCATATTCTTGTTCATAATAGGCCATAACCTGCGGACGCGAGCTGTTCAAGAGCTGTTTAGGTATTCCGGAGAAACCATTAGTCGGCATTTCAACAATGTCTTGAATGCGATTACCGCAATTTCTTTGGATTTCTTTCAGCCTCCGGGAAGTGACGTCCCTCAGAAGTCCTGGGAAATCCTAGATTTTACCCTTATTTCAAGGTAGTTGCTCCCTTGGGTTTGTCCACTTTTCTGAAAAGGCCAGCAAGTAATTTGTCTTAAACTTTCTTTTTACAGTCATCCCAGGCCGATAGTTTTTGCCATGAATTGGCACGTATGGGGCAATCTTGAAAGCTAACACAAAAGTGTTTTTCAATGAAACAACTTGGCACAATTACGAAACTCGAATATGACACGTAAACACAAATTACCAGCCCTTGATTTGTCTTTCTTTAAATCTTTGCTTTTAGGACTGTGTTGGAGCAGTTGATTGCATACAATTCCCGGTGATGGTGGCTGTAGATGAACAAGGACCTTTCCGTAATAAAAACGGTTTACTCATGCAAAATGTGCTGGCAGCTTGCTCATTTGACCTCAAGTTTCATTACGTCTTGGCTGGGTGGGAAGGCTCAGCATCCGAATTGCGAGTCCTACATTCTGCTCTCACAAGGCGTAACAAATTGCAGGTCCCTGAAGGTACTTTCACTTGAAAGGAACTTGTGGCTTATTTACTAGTTTCGTTGGACAACCTGCAGTTACATTTACTTAGGAGAAAACAATCTCAGTCTCTTGCTTTACAGGATATTTTAGGTTGTTCTTATGATATTGACATCTCCCTGTTTAAATTTTCTTTTTGATTTTTGGTCAGAGGTGTCTTGTTGGAATGTTTGATTAAGCTCTGGACCTTGTCATGCCAATTTAACTAATGCAGGCAGGTACTACCTGGTGGACACCAAGTATGCGAATCTGCCAGGTTTTCTAAGCCCATATCAGGATGTACCCTATCACTTGAATGGGTTGCCTGGGGATCATCTTCCGCAGGATGAGAAAGAGTTGTTCAATCAACGGCATTCATTATTGAGGAATGCCACAAATCGCATCTTTGGTGTTTTGAAGGCCAGATTCCCGATTTTAACATCAACTCCTCCTTATCCATTGCAGACACAGGTAAAATTGGTTGTAGCTGCATGCGCCATTCACAATTTCATTCGTAGGGAGAAACCAGATGATTGGCTTTTTAGAATGTTTGAGCATGGAGATGCGATACAAATGGATGAGGCGTTGCCTTCTGTGGAGGTAGAACAGCCAATGCTCTTTGAGACCCAGGACCTGGATTTTCCTTTTGTAACAGAAGATTTAGAAATGTTTTTGCAATTGCGTGATTCAGTTGCTACTGAAATGTGGAACGACTATATCAATGATGATTTATCTGGAATATAGACTCATGTGCATATTTTTACTTTTTTAGGCCATGTTCTTTCTGCCAGATGACAGGGTTAAGGCCAAACTTGGCTTTTATTGTGTTTTGGCACTTCCATGTGAAAAGGTCCCTGTTTGGCTCATATTGTTGGTTTTCCTCTCTATGAGCAATGCTTGCAACTTGCTGATTCTTATTTTCCCTTTTCTTTTTGAATATATAGGTTTCTAATATGTTCCCACTCTATTTGAGTGCTGTTTCTAGTGGTTTGCTGGTGGTGTTATATATTATCATCAATGTTTGGACATATTGGCTTGAATGAAATGTTTGGCTTCTTCCATGACCCAAATTAGGAATGTTCTCTGATCGTAACAGTTTAATCCAAAGGCTTCCCTTCCTGGTGGATATATTATCCTTCCGACTATACTATTTGAGAGGATTTAATAGTTACCGACTCAGTTCAACTAGGACGTCACTGCCACGTAAAACTGATTTTCAAAATCAGAAGAAATTATAAAGACAGCTCCAATGGCTTGAGGCACACAGGTTGGTGCACATTCTCGGTTTCTGACTTGTCCTGCTCTAGTCATTACATAGGCAGGATATCACAAGCACCTGCAATTCTCACGGTTAAGTTACTTGCCTGTTTCTCCTCTTTTGCCAATTGGCTTGAAGGTAAGAGATAAAAATCTGAGTAGGGGGTATTCCCTGGTCCATTTTGCCATTTTTCATTTCGGTGGAGTTCTTGCCAGTAAGATATTTTCTCTAGTTGTTAGGCATAACTCCCTCTTCTAGTTGTGTGGTTTTTCAAGGGAGGTTGGCTCTGGTATTTGGTTCTTTGTTCTATGAGTTTTAGCTGGAACCCTCGCCTGCATATTTTGCATATCATCTTGTATGATTGCCAGCATGTGAAGTTCAGAAGTGTGAAGCATTAATCATTTCATTACTAGATTTTGCTGAGAAAGGTTGTGCATGTGTGCTTTGTCTCACATTGCACTCCTCCCTTCCGTCCTTTTCACTCACCATGACCCACCTTTAGTTTACCTTGTCCTCATGATGTCCGTCTGCCATTATATCAAGAGAACTTTTTCTCTCCTTGCTACAAGGAATTTAACGTTCGGGGGACCATTATATGGCTTTGGTGGAACATACCATATTCGGGTAGGACAAGAATAATGAGTAGTAAAGTTTCCGCCCCAAAGATGTGGCTTAACATGCGGGAGTAACTCTGAGATGGATCAGATTGAACTGAAATCTATCTAGGGCTAATTAGTCGGTTTGGTTGGTCACTTGACTTGGTACTTCAATCCTCGACGAATTTAAGGTATTAAGACTGATCTCCTAGTCAGTAACAGTTACATAACAAGGATCGCTTTTTAAGCAAGTAATGAAATGTATCATCAAATATTCAATATGATTTTACAAGATCTAGTTTCATTCAAAATAATGGATTCTAGCCAGTTGAAGAGATCTTCAATTAAATCACAAAGGGTTGAATTGTATCAAACAACGGCCGATTGACTATAGATGATGTTGCTACTTAATTAAAAAAAAAAATTGTTGCTAGCTTGAGTTGATGGACCTTGGAGATGAGAAGAGCCATAGTTGCGGCCTGGTGATTGAAAAGATAGGTGCCTCTATAATCCCTTGAGGATCATAACAATGACAAGAAGAGATTTTTCAACGTTTATCGAAAACTTTTTTAGTACTTATATGTTACGACACTTTATATTAGAATTACTCATTGTGGAATGAAAAGCCCCCTAAAAGATGAGAGGAGTTGGAAACAGAAGAAGGAAGGGACAAGAATAAAGTGAAGAAAAGCTTGGACCAGCCTTGAAAGATGCAGATGAACTTTGCTTTAGACAGAATAGGCAAAACATTTTCAAAGAGATAGATTAATATATTGATTAATTGGTTTAGTTAGGCACAATGGCACATTATCCTTGTCAGTGGCTTTCATTTTATTATTCAAAAGTCTTTTGAGGCCGGTGTTGGAAGAAGTCGAATCTGCTCACTGCAAGACGAACTTTGAAAGTCCACTTGGCATTACCTTCCACTTTTGATTTCTCCCTCTCAATTTCCATCCAAGCATGAAATTCTTTTATTGGGTATTCTTACTATTTTTGGATGAACATGCACATACCATCTAAAATGAAATGACCTCCTTGATGCTGATTTGCAAACTCCCAAGCCAATGACATTGGAGTTTAGTGAAGGTCTGAGCTTAATGCATTGTCAGATCAAGAAGCCCCGGGTCATCATCCACTTCTAATCTCATTACAAGTGCTGCCACCCTATGGCTCAGATTTGGACGAGGTCAAGAAAGGAACACTTTTGTCTGTTGAATGGTGTGACCGGTGTTGTCGGCCGCGTCTGCATAAATAAGGTGGTACCAAAGTTCAGGAAACAATCTAAGTTGGCTATTGTTCATGTAATAAAACCGTGTAGGTCAATTCCATTATCATGATGTTGATTTTGCTTAAGTGATCTATGTGATTCTCGCACAATAACAAATGTACGACAATGTCCCTTTCTTTTTCTTTCCTTTTCATTTCGCATTATCATATCTTATTTTTCTCGTCATCTAAAAGTCTAATCAAATACAAGATTTAAAAAATGATCCAACAGACAATGGAACGCGCATGGGTCAAATTATTTGCGCGGATGATAGAGAAAAATACCGAATTCTTTAATGCTTTTGGTGGAATTTGAATCTGATCCTTCAATTTTCCCCCTTGACCTCCAAATGTAGTTTAGAAACTACGGCAAGTGATTGAAAATTACAATGCACAAATAGATAGCTTGACTTCTAACTAAGACAGGCATCTTGAAAGCTCAGAAAAGACCAAACCAAATCCAACTTAAAATTTCCTGGGGGAACTATTATTAGAAACACTTTGATTCCATGTCAGAAAAGATGCATCACACATCACGACACAGGGGAGGAAAACTACAGGGTAGGATCGTAGGCTGTAATACTAGGCCTTGCGCAGTGTCCCAAATTTGACCGCATACGTCGCCATGTACTTCAGATAAGATGGGCCGAACCTATATATATAAGTCGTCACCCCCAATTTATTTATAAATAAATTGAATTTTGAAGTCAATAGTTACACGAAAATCCAAGCTTTGAAGTTAAAACAAAGCGAAAAGATTTCGAAAAATAATTAATCTTTTCCCTCGCGTTGATCCACCTTAAATCCGTAGTCCATCTATCGCCATCTCTCCCCATCTCTCTGTCTGTCTGTCTGTCTCTCTCTCTCTCTTTCGTGCACTGTCTTTATCTTTATCTTGCAATAGACAATTGCACGAAAGCTACTGCACTCCTTGTCCGAAAGAACACCATCAGAGCTCCATCCTCAAAACCCACTCTCTTTCTCTCTCTAGAACAGCACCATCATCATCTCGTTTCTCGAGAGAGAGAGAATGCAAGATCCAGGGAATGACATTTTTCCACCACCCTCATCTCCCACAGCATCCTCGTACTCTTCCTCTGATCTCGACACCGAGGTGAAGCTCCGACCGAAAATATTTTAAAAAAATCTGAACTTGTCGCCTCAGTTTCAAGAAAAGAAGCTACTTTGCCTCCTTGAATTCTTGAATTCTCACTCTTCTTCTTGGGTTTTCTTGATTCTTGATTTTCAGTCCACAGGTTCTTTCTTCCATGACCGGAGCACCACCCTCGGAACCCTAATGGGCGTCAGCTTCCCCGCCATCGCCTTCCGGAACCCATCTCAGCACCGTGAAACCCACCACCCGCCCGCCTCCGCCGCGGCGGCCGCTGCCCCCGTCGCGGCCGGCGGCCTGAAGAGCAAGAAGCCCAAGAAGAAGAAGGCGGTCAACCCCGCGGCGGCCCTGGTGGCGGAGCGGCGGCGGAGGTGGTGGCGGCTCTGCCGTGACGACGGCGGGAAGCCGGCGTCCCTCGGGGAGTTCCTCGAGATGGAGCGGCGGTTCGGGGACGGCGCATTCTACGACGGCGCGTCGCGGTCGGAGCTCGACGGGATGGCGGACGGCGGCAACCAGCCGAGGAACGGGAGGGTCCTGTTCGCCGACGGTCGGGTCCTGCCGCCGGCGGTGGACGTCGGCGACGGGACACCGTCGGCCGACGGCGGGGCTCTGTGTCGATTCCCGGTGTCACTCACTGGTCTCTGTTCTTGATTCTTGTCGTCATTAGTGATTGATCATTCTTTGTAAGCTTTGTCATTTAGGAGTTGATGATCAGTATAAAAAAAGCATTAATTTTGGCGTCATCGATGGATTTTGCCATCATTATTTTTGGGTTTTGTTTGCTGCTTCTTCATTTTGGTGCGGTGCTCTGGCTCTTCATCAATGGTTACTTTAGAATAATCATCAATCAATACAGTGAAAATGCAATTGAGTATGATTTCCTCTTCCTTGATTCTGGGGGGGCCAGAGCAACCATCAATCTGCGATTTTAAAGTAAAGGACGGCAACGTGGCTTGATGGAATGTCTATATCCGCTAATTACGCCAAAAAAAAAAACCAAGAAAATGTCACTGAATAGGCGATAACCAAGGTGACTTCAAGTTGCCGTCCCAATTCATCTCCCGAGTACACATGCAAGTTCAGGTTTGAGAGGATTCTTGAAGTTCAATCTATTCACAACACACTTTCAAGATTAACATTTTTGAGGTCTCACTAGAAATTTAACCGAAACGATTGTTTCTTGTTCTTGCATAAACCAAGCTATTTCTGGACATGTGTCTCCCTAGAAAAGACAATGAAAGGGTAGCAAGAAAAAAATCGCTCTTTGAATTTATCTAGAATTATAACACAAGTGTATTTCAATTCCTTATGATTCTGGTGCTGATATCAGCACAGAATTCAAAATCAATAAGATCTAGTTCCCATATAGCCAAAAAGAGTAAAAAAAAGACCAACAAAAAAAAAAGTAAGAAAACGCGAGCTAATTGATCATATCATAGCCTACAGGGAGTCTCTAAGATGGTCTCCAGAGCTGGCCTCCAGGACCTCTGCTTTGAGTACCTCTCAATTGGCTCCAGAACAACATCTCTATCTGAACCCTCCATCCTCTTAGCCTCAGAAGGGAAGATGCAGACAGGGAAGATCTTGCTCAAGTTGTTGAAGCTCCCATGCTTGAGAGCCTTGGAGGCTCTGTAGGTGAGGGCACTCATCTCTTCATAGGTGAGGACAGAGTAGAGGAGCTCCATGGGAAGGAAGAAGTAGAAGCGGCGAAGCTCGAGCTCCTCGTCAGCCGAGAGGCCATGGATCCGGTGGCCAACCCGGAGGGTGGAGGAGTTGCAGAGGAATTGGCCTGGGTTCTCGAGCATAAGCTCGGCCGCTCTGACGGGCCTTGTGTAGATTTGCATTTTGCCATCTGAGGACAGGACTTTCGCCACCGATGACCCACTTATGATGATGGATGGAGCACAGGAAGTTGCATTGCCCATGAATGAATTTGTGTGTGTGGTCTTGAGAGAGAGAGATGGAGGGAGAGGGAGAGACAGAGAGAGAAGGGTCAATGCTGGTTCTTGTACATAGAAGTGAATGAATGTGTTGAGGAAGGTGACGGGTTTTATTGGTTTGACACGGAGGGACTCTCAAATCAGAGATGAATTCAAGCTTGAATGAACGATCGGAGTTTGTTGAGATGGAGACAACAAAGGGAGGATGGTCAGTTGTCAGTTAGCTGCAGCCTGCAGCTATCTTTTATTCATCTATATCAATATAAAAAGAAGCAAATTATAATAATCAGACTAACGTGAGTAGGCAGCGGATTTTTGCCATGCAGCATGTATCTTTCAGGAGAAGAAGACAGCCAAGGAGTCTTTCTGTAAGGATTCAATCTGATTCACGAAATCCTCTTGTCGATTTTCGTTAATAAGAGACAATGGCATAGGCTCATATCGACGAAGCAGTAGTGCACGAAACAAGAGCAAGATGTTGGTAGGTTATATGATCGGTGTGGTTGAAATAGTCGATGTGAATTTCACTAAACTTTGCTTGACTTTACTGAGTGCAAACATAGTTTAGTGAGTTTTTGGTGGGTTTTGATCTTAACGGTTTCGTTCCTGTTTGTTTAGGGAGGTGAGAACATGGTGTGGGGATGGGGCAAGAGTTTGGCCCTCGTAGAAGACTCGCTTAAGGACACCACCAAACCAATGATTGGACATGGGAAGCAATTTCTCCAAAAATATTCCATGACCTAACTCCATTAATCTAATCACATTTGATAGACAGACCGTCAAGTAAGCAACCATCCACCTAGAGAGAGAGAGAGAGAGAGAGATCTGTAATATGTTTTTGCAGGGGAATGTCTATACAGGTAATACTACTGGACTGACAATGACAAACATAAAGTTTTGCGAGGTTTGTGGTCGCTATCAAAGTGCTAGCTTGCTAATATTCCATGACCCATTTTCTTTAACTTTTTAAACAATCTATTACCTAATTATGAACTAACTTCCCATAGCAACAGTCAATTTCATCAAAATTTAGGAGGTCCCCACTGAGTTTTTTCTTTTTTAATTATAGAGATTCCCCCCCCCCCTTCCTGTCCAGATTTTCCAGCCGAACCACTAATTAAGAGAAATTAATCAAAATATTATTTGTGCAATTACAATGAAATTCCAGAAGGCATGCACTGTTGAACTAGTAGTACCAAGTACATTACAGGAAGGAGGGTGGTGATGGCCAAGTGAAGTTTTGGTGGATTTTGCTCTAAGCAAGTGACCTAAATAGTGGTTGAGTTGTCACTAAAAGCCTCGACATAGCCTCATCAAGCATCAGAACAAGACGATGTTCACAAGATACGAATCGGTTTCGACAAACAGTTCGCAACGCCAGTTCATTGCAGCACTTTTCGCACCAAAGAGATCTCCCATCTGATCTTCAAGTGGGGACATCAAGCAATAGGCTCTGTTATTGGGTCGGGAGGACCGATAACCAAGGGTACAATCCACACATAAAGGAGCACAAACACATAATTCAATCATCGATCTTATTCTCCAGAACCCTGGACATAATCTTTGTACACCATATGTGATGTCCAAAGTTCGATTAATGGAATATTTAAACCCTTATTACGCAAATGAGACTTGTCTTTTGCTCGGTTGATCATGCATAGGATCATCTAGGAAATCTGTAATCTTGTCCACTAAGCTCGACTTCTTTGTGATTCTATTTTTAGCCTTCGAGGCAACAAGAAATTCCTAATTCCCTACGACTTCGCTTAATAACGAGACGAGGGTTTGCAAGGCATTGAAACCATTAAACATTTCGACAAAAATCAGTATCCTCGCTATTAATCTTAGATTAAATCTTTACCCAAGTTAAACTCAAGCATGACAAATGACAAAACTCAAAAAACAAAACAAAACAAAAAAACAAAAACAATGCGCTTTAGTCTATTCTTTGGAAAGCATCTCACGGCAGGGATGCAGAAAATAAAAATTCAAGCATGCCATTTGCCACAAACGACTCACCAGTGAAATGTATCACGGGATTAAAATTTCAAGGTAAAAAAAGTCCACAATGAACAGAAATCATGGCGTTAAAATTCAAGGAAAAAGTGTCAAAAATAGTACTATAACTGCAGTATTATCTCAAACAAAAAAAACTAGTCACAATAAGATGAACAAATATAGAAGCATAACAACGTAACAATGAAAAAATCACTTTCAACAAACCTGAATTATACATCCAGCAACAAACTTCCTACCCAATTAGTTTTCAGAGCAAAAGCTTTTCTTTACATTATTTTGAAAAACAATTGAGAAACAAATTCTTCCAATAATGAACGGCACTGCTCACCAGCTCCAGGTCAAACTGCTTGATCGATTGAAATTACGAAAAATGTTGTACAGCCCTCTTCATGTTAAATCTGCCATGACACAGGTAAGCTTCATATAGCGCCAGGTCAGAAAATACGCCCAACACTAGGATTTCAACATGTTCAACTTGTGGAATCATAGCGTGTGCGTGCGTGAGAGAGAGAGAGAGAGAGAGAGAGAGAGGTGGGTGTGGGGGGGGGGGGGGGAGGGAGGGAGAGAGAAGAACTTGAGCAAGAAAAAGATCATACTTACTAGGCACATGGAGATTACTTCTGTATTTAATCTCTAGAAAGTTATCGGGTCATCTAAAGATTAATCATCAACAAAGGACTGCTATCTCCGACTTTTCTTTTGCCTAAGTCTCTTGAAGGCCATGAATGTAACTGCAGCAGACAGAGAATACCTGCTCCAAGGGGGTAACATGTCAAAGAAATGATTAATCTGCATTCAAGAACATCGTGCCTTAATTTTCTCTAGACCAACACAACTGCTCCCATATTTCAACAACATATAGAATAATAAAAATAAAAAATCAGTTTTATAGGACCTGTAATGTCTCAGTCAAGAGCTTTAAAATGTTCCTCTTGCAAACGAGAAAATTGAATATGTCCATCTACGATTCCAATATAACCTTACATCCCTTTTCACAGATTGAACTGGTAAGGGAAACTATCGATACAATACTAACAGAAGTTAAATGGCATCAGACATTACAACTATTACTAATGCTAGACTTCCATTAGCCTTAACTAACATGAAGTCTTCGACAAAGAAAAAGCAGAAAAGATCCTATGAAGGAGATCGATATCTAATGCATGGTATTGGGTACAAGAATAACATGGTAACAGCATTGCAGCTACTTCAAACAACAGTAACAGCGGAAGGAAAGAAATGTCAGTGGAAGGGAAGGGAGACAGAGAGCATCAAGTAAAATTGACAGAAAGAAGAAAGAAACTGACTCTCATGAATGCTCGCAGAGAATAAGGAGCAAAGTTTTCTTGAAAAAGTAAAAGAACCACTTTTTCAAGAAATTTCTGAAAAAAATAATCATCTTGAAGAGATTGCAAGAGTAATTATGTAAAATGGCTATTCTCAAATGCCAAAAGTTGCTACAACCATACCACGTCAAAGTATAATTTAGGTGGTCCTGTGGCATCACTGAACTGCGAATCAAGGTATTGACTTCCTTTGGTACTGGATACGGATTGCTTGGATTCACATTTTCATTAATATCTTCTATGTAGAGAGTATCAGCAGGGAGCCCAGAAGCATGAGCAATGGCCGCAGTGTCAACATAAAACCACTGGGAGGAAGCTGGATCGTTTGCAGGAACAAAAATACTGGGCTTCTCGCTCCCACGAATGACTCCTAGAACCTCTACCGATGCAACAGTAGCAACATATTCCTGTAAGCCAAGAGAAATAAGATACATCTCTTTAAAACATCTATCTATCTCACAGGAGCAAAGAACCAAGGCACGTAAGACAACCTCAACATTTTTAGGCTTCTTAGACCAAGGTTTCCACCAAGATTTTTCTTCACTCTTTTGGACAGAGGTTTCTGATGCATCTTTAGGCTTTCCAGCATCATCCAAAGTTTCAAGGAACTTGTCTCTCCAACTTCGGGGTACCCATCCTCTATTAACCAGAACTGGAAACTTTACACTGATAAGAAAATGATAATAAACCTAGTTAAAAAGGACCAAGGCACACTGTGCATATCATCATCTTTTTATTAAAAAGATCTTATATGTCAAGAAAAGACCAAGTCTTCAAATTCAATTCAAGAAACGAAATCAAATGCTTTAGTGAAATGTCATTCATAATGCCTAAAGCACGAGTGACGTAAATAAATTGTTGGAAATATCTGCGACTTTTTGTCCCTTATTGTCATTAAAATGACAATTCCTTTAGTGTCACGGGGAGACCCAGCTAATAAGAAATTGAGATAATAAACATAACAAGATCAAACTAAAAAAATTCAAACATAACAGACTCCATTGATCCAACTTCTAGGAAACTAGTATTTATAAAAGTTTAGTGCTTGGCATCAGATGTCCATTACTTCACAGGAATAGCTAGGCACAAATGGACTAGCCAAGGAGATTGAGGATGTTAGTCAAGGTCAAGCCCCAATTAGAGCGATTCAGTCTAACACTATAAAGCATGAAACAGCACGACCAATGGTCATTTAATGTTATATTCACCACAGGGAAAATAGCATTATCAAGCAACGAACCCATCATGAAACTACCTGAAAAACAAGTAGCTCCAATGCTAGCAAAACTTAAGATCTGAAAACACAACAGTAATGAGCATTCGAGTTTGGCGAGGAAAAAACATCAATGGACCAAATTTCCATATAACAGTCACCATTCGCATATCCATAAGGATGAGAACAAGAATGATTACCTTTCAGGGTCATCTGAAATTGGCATAAGGGGAGTGATTAGATAGTACCCATTCTCTGTCACTCCAGAAATGCTTCGGGAACGTGGACCCACAAATATTGATCTTTTGTCATCAAAAACTCCTTTGCCAAAGACCCTCCTAAACTCCAAAGATTGCAGGTCCTTGTTGCTAGGAGATACGTCCTTAAGTTCCATGGGTTCCATATCCAATCTCCTCTGTCTATATTCCAGCATGTTAATCTGCAAGAGTAAAGAACAAAAGGTGATCGTTATAAAGTGCCTCAACCACATTGGCGAATGTTTTAGTCCTGCTTTCTTAACACATACCATTGTATTAAGTGGGTTACACTATGCTAGGGAGCGTGAGGGAATGGAAAATGCAAACAAAATTCTCACAATTTATTTTTAAAAAAAAATGTCCAAAATTTTCCTCTCCAATCTCCTTTCTCCCTATTTTCCCCAATTTCCAGATAGAGTCATAGCGTACATACAAAAACCCAAAGGCAAACAAGCCTTCGCCTATTAGATATAGTTGTCTCAAAGAAACCATTTTGTCATTAGAATCTAGCTCAATTCCCTGTAACATGTAATGCTGTAAGATCCGAACTACCAAAATCCATACTTGGCCTAATTAGGAAGACCATTTCTTCATTGAATATGTTGAACTGGATACAAACCACATTTCATATGAATAACGTTTTACGAGTGGTCCCAAAAGGGTTCCACAGGAGCCACCCGCCAAAGCTCTGTCATTTATTCAACCGACGATGCAAACTACTGCAGTGAACAAGCAATTCCCCATAAACTGATGAAAGCCAGTAGTGCTAGTACCAGCCGCATTAGCTTGAGACGGAAACCATCCGAAACGCAGACATACAGAGCCACAGAACAAAGGATCGCTCAGTGGAGAGAGAGAGAAGAGAGTTGACCTTGTCCTGTCTCCGGAGAACCTGCCAAGTCCCAAGACCAAACGCGATAGCTCCAGGAACGAAGAGCAACCACCTGGACCACCTCGATCCATTCTCCTTACCTGCCACAAGCGCGCATCCGCCACAAATCCAAGCAACCGAAACAAATCACATCGTACACGCAGCAATCGCGGACGGAAAGCAGACGCAACTAAGATCACGCACCTCGAGCCTGAGAAGAGGAGCCGTCGGCGGCGGCGGACGAAGCGGCGGCGGCGGCGGCGGGGGAGGAGGTGGAGAAGCGAGACGGCCACGGGGACAGCGACGGCGCCGGCGATCGGAGGACGGGGCGCGGGCGGCGGAGCGCAGGGACCCCGGCGGCGGCGGCGGCGGCGGCAGCTCCGCGGCGGAGCTTGCTGGCGAGAGCTCTGGAAACGGAGGAAGACATGTCGAGCGCGGTTCTTCTCATCCGAGGCGGCCGAAATTCGTTTGCCTCCGCGGGCAGACGACGTCGGCCGGCGCACGCCGAAAATTCTCCCGAGCCCGACGGGAGGAACGTTCGAGGTTTTGGAGGGGGTTTTCTCGATGGGCTTCCGTGGATGCTCCGATCGAGCCCACGGCCCATCAAAGCTTCGTAGCCCGATTGGGAAAAAAAAAAAAGGACCTAATACTATTAGGTTTAAGAAGAAAATCTCACCTAGATGGCAACTTATCGTCACCTTTCTACTGGACCATGAAACTTAAGCAATCCATCTCATTTTGACTAGATAATATGGTAAGCATATCCTTGTTAAATAAAAAGGATAATCTTACATTTCTAGTCATCGAAGGTAATGAATCTCTGAGCATATAAAGGTGCTACACTAGTTCATCTCAAAACATCAATACACTAGGTCATAAAGTTGTCAAAACTCATTGAGAGAGGGCTAAAAACATAAGAATATTCTAGGAGTGAGTAGCCATGGAGGTAACGGCATCCAAGAGATTAGGGCAGATTAGGGTAGAGTGAGTAGCCATGGAGGTAACGGCATCCGAGAGATTAGGGTCGATGATGTTCGTGGTGACTCTCATACTATGGTCGTCCATCGGTGTCGACGCAGTCATATCTGAGAGGTGCCAGTTGAAGTGTGTAAAGCTTTGTACCTTTGATCCTAACCTATCTCTATGCATTCTCAATTGCCTCAAGACTTGCCCATCCAAGTAATAATCTTCATATTTACATTGAAGATATAAAAGTCATTGTATAATCTTGTTCCTTCATCAATGTTTCATTGTTTTATTTTGATTAGGAGAGGATGGTTGTGTACTAAATTATTTAATTTCCTCGGACTTCGATATATGCTCTTGTTAAAAAATCAATTTCAATCTTGATGTAAGTGACTTTTTTCATTTCCTGATTTATATTTGAACTCATGTAGACACTAAGAAAGTTGAAGCAGATGCCAAGAAGGTTGGAGCTTTGTGCAGATTCATGCTCTCGGGGTTGCGAGAAGACCTCTTTATTGAACTAAAGTTTGGAAATTTTTCTAATATATTTGTTATATAATACGTTTGTGGTTTCATTCCATAAGTTAATGTGAACTGAGTTTTATGCTCTCAGGCTTGGTTAAGAATGTGTCTTCAAACAATCAAAGTCATACGATGTGCGAAAAAGCGTCAATCTTTGTTATGACAAGACGTCAGAGCATGAATCGATGGTGAAAGAATGGGGATTGGGTTCATCCTTGTCACTTCACACTCCTAATATTTCCTATACAATGAATGATTAATTGAAATCGTAAAAAATCTAGATGTCAACAAGCATTTGAAAGATAACACGATGTGTTAATGATTAATTGGAATCGTTTAAAATACGGATGTCATCAAGCGTTTGAAGGATAACACGATGTGTTAAGGACTAAATAAAATAGAAAAAAAAAAAAAAAAAGTGATATTTCGATTTGGTTCGGTTCGGTTTTTTTCGTTTTTTATTTTCAATTTTTAGTTTTTAGTTTTTGCATTTGTTTTTTTTTTTCTTTTTGTTGTATATATTTTTCATTTCCAAGAAATAAACTCTTATCGGTTTGTTGGTTCAGTTCGGTTAACTAATAAAAATCGAACCGATAACAAAAATTTTGGTTTTTAATGAGAACCGAATCGAAAAAACCAAATTTTTCGGTTCGGTTCAGTTCGGTTTTCGGTTCGATTTTTGACACCTCTATCTAAAATCCCAAACTAGTATGTGCATAACAAATTTACATTTTTTTTCGTTAATTTATGCTAAAATTACTAAGTTAGATTACATTTAACAGTTGATGAGTGTCCGATTTAGGATTTTATTTTCTATTTATCATAAATATACCAGTTTATTGTTTTTATGATATTAATTCAATTTACGAAAACTAATCATTAAATTTGTCGAGTTGGGTGATACGTGATAATTGATGAATGTATTAATTTAAAGATTTATCCTTTCATTTATTACTCGATTTGTAGTTTTTCGTAATATTAATTTAATTTACAAAAACTAATAGTAAGTAAATTTATCATAATTGTATTTAGTTGTACCATTTTGGAGATTTTTGCAATAAAAAAATTAATTTAAAGTAAGATTATTATAGCTGTACTATTTTGGGGATTTTTGTGATAAAAAATTAATTTAAGGCGACTTTATTATAAATGTATTAATTAAGGGTCTTTCTGCGATTATTCCTAAAGAAAAGGGGCAAATTGCAAATTCGATGAAATCGAGGAAGACTAGGGTTTCTCTCTGTCTTCCATCTCTGTCTGCTAGCTATAAAAAAACCATGGAGTTCCTGCTCCATGCCGTGCCCTGTTCTTCGAAGAAACGGCGAGTTTCGGGATCGATCTCTTCCGTCTGCGATCTTCCTTTCTCACAATTTTTTATTTTTTTTCAATCTCTTTCTTCTTCATCTCCGATCGCTTCCTCGTCTACGCGACGGAAGAAGAAGGCAATCAATATGCGTCACTGATGCGCTCTGCGGAAGAAGCAGCGAAGTAGCGCCATCAGCCCTTTTCGTTGCCGACAGCGAACCGAGCAGACTATGCTTGCGGGTGCCGTCGCTTCCGTACGGCTCTCGCATTCACATGCTCGTAAATTCCCCTCCGCCGCCGCCGGCGTTGTTCTTGAGCTCTGCTGATTTAGACCAAAACCACGTCGCCTTTCGCCCTCATCATCATTTCGATTTTTCCAAATCTGAAGCCTCTTACATACCTCAGCCGCCGCTGCTTGCCGCCGCCGCCGTCGTGCGACGCCGCGACCGGGGCGCGGCACGACGGCGGCCGGCAGCGTCTGCTGAGCTTATGATTCGGTGGATATGTTTCGGGTTTCGTTGGGGCGAAGGAGATAAGTCGGATCGGGTTCGAGAGTGGGCTTGAACTTATGGTGAAGAATCATTTATCATTTTCTGAAAAAATTGGTTTCTCAGGTTATATAAATTATTATCGATAATGATAATATTTTTTAATTAATTAGTTCTTCTAAATGATATGATCCGTTACATTTCAAATGATATTTTTCAAATTTTGAATTTTTCTTAAATGAACACACTCTAAATTTTTAAAATTTATTTGTTCTCAAAAAAGTCTAAGCATAGATTTGAATTTGAAGCAAGCTCTATAAGCATTCTAATGGAACTAGTCATGATTGATTTTTTGATGTTTGGTTTGATATATTTGTGATGACATCATTAGCTAACGTCATGTCATTTTTTTCTTTGGTTAAAATAGAATTCAAACTCCATAACATTAACAGGAAAATAGAGAATTTGTCATTAGGTAATTTGGGAGGTATTATATTAAATTTCATAGCTAAAGAATTATATTCAATAAGAACTTTACTAAACAGCACAAATTCTTTCCGCGGCGTCACTAATTATCATTACTAATGATGCTATACTGGGTTCATAATTGATGACTATTTAACTTGGTAAGAAACGTTTTAACTAAAAAACCAAAGACATAATTAACGAATATCCATTGCAGTTTTAAGACTCCTAGATCTGTCTGTTTTGCCACTATATCACATTCCCCTGCATCCGGTGCGCTTCAGTACTCCATTCTCTGTTTTGTCCATCCTCCTGTTCCAATCAACCATCCCAAATTCATTAATTTTGAAGAGAATGTTAGCTTCAGTTATGGCGTCGAACTTCGGAAAAACACCGCTAATACTACTAATGCACGACTAGACGACATCATCTGAAGTTCAGATCTCTAACTTGATTAAAGCGCTTCTCTTCATGGAGATCTTTAATTTCTTCTCTCCAGAGGAGACAATGGAAGCCAACTCCATGTCCATAACAGCAAATCCAGAACTTGATGCTCTTCCATCCATATCTTTCAAGAAATTAGACCTGTAAAAGCAAAATAAAACCATCTAGTACTACTTTCCTGGTGCGTTACACATATAGTTATTCTAACACAAAAAAAAAAAAAATAAAAAAAATTGTAAATCTAAATTTAAGAGGAAACCCTTTTTCTGCCTTTTGTGATATTTATTTCCAAGAACCAGCTTTGTGTTCACGCACAATAACAAGAATCGTGGGAGTTTACTTTCACATCTAAAAACCAAGCAATTATTTATCATTGTAGCCATATGAGAGACAAGTTTAACACTCCCAATAAAAAAGAATACCTCATAATCCATTCCACATAAACCACGACTGCAGTTCAATTATGAGATGACTCATAGACTCTCATTACTCAGTTCATTGTACAACAAAGAAATGACTTGAATCTATCCTCCTTTATCTCACGTACATGTTGAATCCAAGCAGTTTTGTAATCTAAACATGATTAACAATGACCATCCTTCTAAATTTGCAACCCTTGACTGGAAAAAAAGGGTTAAATGGTTTTTAAAATTTGCTTCTCTGCTACATTACCAGCATTGTTCTAAAGAAAATTGAGCAAGTAAAGAAAACAATATTAAGAGCTTACATACCAAGAATAGGCAGAAGATAAACCAAATAATATAACTTCATTTTTTTGGCTAGAATTAAGTTGAACATCATCTGTTCAGTTTCCATAGTTAGCATAAACTTTGAAAGGATAGCCATAGCTTATACCTTGTCTCATTAGCAACTTTCTGATCCAACATCACTGTCCCTATTGGACAGGAAGTATAAAATCACATTATATTAACACAAATAAAACTATGTCTCAGAGTTTCCCATTAAGATGTTCAAAGTGCAACAGAGGAATGAACCTGCAACTTATGTATTTTCTTTTTTTTTTCTTTCTCATTTATTTCATATCAAGTGAGTACTTGCCAATTCAAATTCAGAAAAAGCAATCATAAATCAATATCTGATATTTTGTATTAGCAGAAACCAAGACAGAATGCAAGAAATTTGAAATCTTCACCTGGTTGACCAGTGACCACCCTTTGATGTTCATCACTTCTTGTAACTTGGAGTCATAAAATGTGCTATTGCTTTAGCTTCCTGATGTCAAAGTAAACACATGAATTTAACAACAGGAGAAAAATAGTTTCCAGAGCAAGGACTTTGTGAAGTTCCCAATCTCTAATTCCTTGTGTCATGGTAGCTAGCCAGTTCCTAGTCTTTGCTAGTATGTGCAACTATAACTTGTCAACTATGGTCCTTAATCCTGACATGTCCCACAGCATTCTATTTTATGGAATGTATATCAAAATGAATATATCAGAACGAATAAAATATATTACATCCTAGCATCTTTTAAACTTCAAACGACATAATTTCCTCCTCATTGCATTGTTCATGTCCTCCTGTATAGAAAACTTATCCGGCTTTGCTTCCTTTGTTCTATAGAACCAGCAATTTGGGTGGCAATATCTTTAATGAAAATTGAGCAATGAAAACACAAGATTAAACAGTTTCACCCCAGTTCTGAAATCACTTCTCTCCCACTTCACACCTCAGAATGCATGCCGATAACAATAGTAAGCAGATAAACCAAAATAGAAATCTTCATTTATTTTGGCTAAACTTCGGTTGACCAGCACAAATTCAACACAGAAATAAAATAGAAAAAGCAAAACAACTAATAGCAATAACTATACTCTTGAACAGTTCAAGTTGAAATAATCATGGCCACATCCCTGTCAAAGCAAAGAACACGCAAGTCTTTGCCATTTATTCCGAAAAGAGAAACCAAGCAGATTGACATATCTAAAAGCAACAGGCCAAGTCAAAATAATCATGCAACCTCTCTCTCTTCTTAAAATAGAATAATCAAAACATAGTGGATCATCTGCAAATAGATCCAAAGAAGCTGGAAAGTAATACATAATAAGTGACTATTTGACGAGTGAAGTTAATGGACAATATTGTTCATTCATGTTCCAGAATATTGATTATTTATGTTCCTTCAAGAAGAAGCTGATTTGACATCAGGATTAGTCATCTCTTAGAGGCTTTATTGAGACTAAAGCATTTAACTTTCTAGTAGCTAAACGGATAAAAATATATACCTCTTATGAAATGATCGCTCCAATTTATCACTCAGAGATTATTCTCGTGCCAATGAGTAACCCCTTTTATATCTGCTTGTCTTCTCAGTTCTTGCTTGAGTTTTAAATTTATTGCAGACAATAGAAGTGAACAACTGATGTTCTTACTTTTCTTTTCATTTTTGCTATTTTCAGCAGACAAAGAGGCAGAACTTGTGAGTTGCTACAGAATTTTGATTCATCCATGTGTGGTGATCAAAGAGATTCTCTATAAATTGATATAACAAAATATGCAACATAAATGATGAGCTTGACAGTGGAGCCAAGAATAATGAGAACGGTTAAATCATAGCCAAACTAGGAAAAAAAAGTATCATAATTAGGAAATTTAATCTAACTGAAAATCAAAGGCTTGCTCCATTGGGACCAACTATCAAGTGTAACTGCAATCTTTCTACTCATTGTCGATGAATTTTGTTTTCTGTAAATTTGATCCCTTTAAGAGAAATTTGATTCCTTAATTCAGTACCCTGCATTATACAATTACATGAGGAAGCAATTATAATAGGTGAATCTCCTTAAACCCACACCCTCCTATATAACCTTTGTTGTTACAAATTTCTCTCTCCTCAGTTGTCCCATGGCCATAAGCATAATCACCTTAAAACAAGTATGTATGCCTAACGAAACGAAAGGATATTAAGTGATCCAGTGTCACTTCGTTTTTTAATTTCGGTCAGTGACACTTCAAAAAGTTTCACGCTGTCGTCTTCATGCCATTCATTTTCCAAAGAACTAGCAATAAGTATCCAGCATTAGAGACAACCGATGTCATCAGCACTTGAGAAAGAAACAAGTTACGCCATTTATTTTAGATAGAATTGGACTTAGCTAAAAGCAAAAGGTTAAAAAGCTTGCGCTAACATCACTCGATCCCTTAACAGAAAAATTATTTCATGTTGAGGATCATCAGGTTCTAGATGGTTCAAACTTTCATCAACTAGATAATCTTGTAGGCTTGGAGCAACATATATTTGTTGTGTTACTCGCCTGCCTTGTGAATGACAAACCTTCATATATATATATATATATAGAATTGTTCTGCAACCAATGCCACTTTGGAACACTTCATTTTGTGCATAAGTACAGGAGTGCACGAGACAGAAACAGATGGGCAAAATTATCACTCACGAATGCCTCATGCACAAGTAAATACACTACTCATCACCCCATGAAATTTCATCTTTTATATGTCAACTCTGCTTGAGCAGACAACAAACAAGAAAGATAACATATACATCATGGATTTTCACAAGGTTCATAACAAGGAAAATGTACCTTAGCTAAAAATTAAGGAGCATTGTCGTCAAAGAGAACTTTGTAAAATCGTCTTCTTTCTTCTGGGTCAAACAAACTACCTAGTCCCTCCCCTTGATCCTGTTCAGATACTTCACCACTTTTTGCCTTCCTTTTCTCTAATCTATCCAAACCCATCCCAATTCTCCTTTTCTTTTCTAAATTTGCTAGATAATGCCTTCGATTGTACTCATGAAGCCCCTCTTGCATTAATTCTCCAAATTTCTCCTTCACAATAACCAGAGGATCCTTTTCAACCAATTCTGATCCATTATATCCTTCTCTAAGAAGAACAGTATATAATTGATATTTGTTTGAAACATAGAAAATCCCAGGGTGCTTCAGCAGCAAAATATTCAATTTCTCTGGTAAAGAGAACTCTCTCCTGAAATGACCAAGTTTCAAGATCGATGCTTTCTTCCACAAGGTCAATGATAGTATCTCATGGACCAAACCCACAGTCCTCTTCTCCATTTCCTTGGATCCCTCTGTTAGACCTTGAGGATCTACATACGGTGAAATGTAAGGAGTTGAATTAAATTCATGAAACCTTTCCCATGATTTAACCCAGCTTGAAGGCAGTGAACATGAAAAACATGGCTCAGAACCATGCCTGTGAGCTGAGGCTTCAATTGCAGAGACAGCTAAATCAGGGTCCCATGATATAAGCTCAAGCTCCATAGAACTCTTTCTCCCACTATGATTTACAACCCGAAACATATCCCCGTGCTTTGCAACAATCCTGAGCATGTAATCATCAGGAAACCCAAAGTTACGTTTCAACTCGTTGATTTTCATAACATTAAGCCTCTGATTTGTGCTCATCATCAACAACTTTGCCAACCGTTCCACGAAAACTGGTTCTTGCATACTTTTCACTGACTCTTCCTCGTCTACTAAATACATCATCCGTTTTGACAGACGACAATAATATTCATCACCCCTTAGATGGACTTCAAAGCAACAAGGATACTTTTTAAGCCAGTTTAGCGCTTTCCCTTGAAGATCAAGAGTTTTAAACTTCCTCTGAAGAAATTTGACAGGTGCCTCCTGGCTGGGATATCCAAGGATTATATTCTTGATCTGATTGTTTACGACCCATCGACGGTTTCGTGAGAGAGCCGCTTCAAGTTCTGGATCCTTCTTCATTGACCAAAGAGCCATGCATCTGACCAAATGTAGATAGGATGGTGGAAGGTACAGTCCATTGTTGCTATGGTTTATACCACGAGATACAACTGAGATCACCATTTTCACTTCATCCCCAATGTCTTCTTATGGCAGCCCTCCAACTACCCCACCCTAATAACATACCAGAAAATACAAGATAATGAATAAAGGGAATTTATAGAGAGCAAAAGGCAGACGCATCATTAAATTTCAAAAGCCGAGACAAGTGGATTATAGTGCCCAAAATTTCCTTAGCCTAATAAAAAGTAAAAGAAATTACCAATGACACACCCAAGCGGTACTAGGATGTATCCACAGTTTAAATGTTCCAACTGCTACCAGTAGCCAAAGCTAGTCCTTAAATACACAATTTCCAATGTAAACATCAAAATGGCATTTAGGAATGGCAGCACGACAGCACACCCCGCCCTGCTACAATCTCGAACTAATCCCAAACCCCATAAGTTTCTAGATGTGAATTCCCAAACCCGACCCGCTTAATTTGTTGAGACACCCGTCTACTAAACCGAGCCTGCTCGGTTGCACGTTCCTCTCTTTCTCCTTCTTTCTTCTTTCAAGATGGAACACATACCATTACAAAAAGCAAATCATTCCACTTCCGCATTCTAGACACTTCGTCCAGGAAAATGACGAAAAGGGGCGTCCTTGCGGACTCGCGGCAGCTCACAAATGATCGAAATCTAAAGGACGGCGGGACAACATTCCAAACTAGCAAGTCATGTCAGCATCACTAGAGAAGCGAGGTGTAGAGAACCTCAAATCAATATGCAAACGAAAATGCGGATTCATTCACACCAATCGACCACGAAAGATGATGTAAGGGTGTTGAAAATCGAGATATTGCAAACTCATCGGACCTCGCTCTGGATTTTGAGCTCGCGGGACGCTTCCGCCGACACCTCGCCGGGTCGGAGCGGATTTGACGCGAGGCGAAGCAGCGGGGATGACGCCGAGAAGAAAGGGGGCGGCGCACGGAGAGGCAAAGACGGCGGCGGCGGCGGCGGCGGCGGCAGCGGCGATTCAGGGATTCAGGGAGGAGCGAGCAGGCGGGGTGAATTGGACATGGACTTGGCTTTAGAGAGGGAGAGGAATGTATCGTTTTGGTATTGTGGGGTGAATTATGCAGAATTACAAAATAAACAATCGGTGTTTTTTTATTTTACAAATATTTACTTTTTTTTGGAGAAAAGGAAATGAATGATTTTTTTTTTTGTGTTCTTTTTTTGTTTCTTTTAATTTTTTACAAATATTTACAAAATTAAATAAGGGTATTTTGGAGAAAAGGAAATAAATATATTTTTTTTTCAAATATATAAATGTATTTCGGCAATTTAGCCATGCTTAGTTTTTTGGAATTTACAAGCACTAACCAATAATTTCTAATCAATTATCCCAAATTTGTCTCATTTCTTGATAGATTAGAGTTTGAAAAGATCGACAAACCAATTAGACTCGCCCCTTCTGTCCCCTAGTAAGAAAATGTACCACGAGGGAAGCGACTTCTTTGTGGACCGATATAGGTTAGATCACTAGCTGGGTTGGATGAATTTCAGTTACTCTAACCTTTTTCTTTTGATTTTCTTGTATATTTTTTCTATAACTAAGTCTAAATTCACGCGTTGCACATAGTACGTAAATTTGTTTTACTTCAAAAGGGGAAATTAAAAAAGCTCAAGCTCTTGTTGGAATTATCGACCATTAATAAGAAAGAGCTTCAGATAGCATTCGTTACGATAGAATAGAATGCAATGAAAATTGGATCACTCGTCTGGCTGTTAAGGAAAAGTTTGGGGGAATGGAATCATGGTTCTTTTGCTTGGTCTCACATATATGTAATGGAATTAGGATCTAATTTATGATTTTCAATGCAGTTGCATTTAATTAAGATTATAAGCTTATTATAGCACATTATAGCTGTTTGTGAATCGTAAAATAGCCTACCAAACATATTTTCAAATTAAGTTCTAAACTCTAAATCATATGCTGTTGATACTACTTATTATATCACAAAACCATAATTTTCAAAACAATATTAAAAAAGTACACTCAAAGGGACTGCCTAGATGAGAGAGAGAGAGGTGCCATGTGTAAAAGAGAAAATAACATGGCATCGTTGCACAACTAATACCAAATGCACCATAAAGCATAAGAACCGTAAAATGAGACCTCAGCCAGTCCTTGATCAAAAGGCCAATGGCTAATTCTGTAAAGCACAATACATGACCCAACAGGGAATCCTTCAATGAATTGATAAGAATTGGACAGTGTCAATAACATCATCAGGCAGATCCTGCCGAACGAACATGACCATGTACCTATCAAGCCCACTCGAAACTGAAGAACTACCTACGAACGTCACAATCCTGTTCACCCGACTGCCCAGGTACACATGACCCGGCAGGAAAAGAATACATACTAGAATACAATGCCAGACTCAGGTCGCTACCCCCCCCCCCCCCTCCCCCCAAATGACATTTAGTCTAGAAGATTCTTAGCATAATCCGCGCTCTCAGACTCAAAAAGGCCGGAGAATAATCACCTCATCAACATCATCCTAGGGCTGCAAAACTTTTTGGTCAAGACTGTTTTATTACCGATTGTTCTGGTTCCCGACCATGTATACTTATGAAGTCTCTAACATGAACAAGTATCGAATCATAGATGTCTCTCGCTGATGGACGATCAGCTGGGTTTTTTGTTGTACACCGGCGGAACAAATCGACAAGAAATCTTAATGCTTCACGCTCCACCTCTGGCCCCTCTGACTTCGAGCCAGATCCCATAGTCGTATGGTCATTCAATGATGCTAATGAGTCCATCTCATCTGTTAGCTTTGGCCGTTCTCCCCCCTGCTTATATATCACATCCAAGAAAAGGCATTGACCCTTATTTCAAGACCAAAAGCAATATTGCATGACACTAGTCATTAAAATGATGACCTAAGACATCTCTCTGCTACTTTACCTGAATAAGGTCATGAATTAGTGCCTCAGATAAACCTGAATATGGCACTTGCAAAGTCAGCAATTCGAAAATCAGGCAGCCGTATGACCAAATATCCACTTCCTGCAGCCATTCAAGTCAGGCAATCAATTATTAAGGCTCACAAAAAATGCAAAATGGCAGTATTCCAACAAAGTTCTTCATAAACTAAATAAATACTTTACCAGCCCATATGATCCACGTTTATGCATCGTCTGAAGAACTTCCGGAGCCATCCAGCGAGGTGTTCCAACACAAGTATCGGGAGGATGTACTCCGATATGGGCAATACAACATGTATGTATGGAAGAACGAAGAGGAACTGCTCTATCAAAATCACAAAGCTTGACGATAGGCGTTCCATCAGCCCTTCTTGCATCAAGATCAACCAAAATGTTTTCACTCTTTATGTCACGATGAATAATGTGCTTTGAATGCAGCTCCACCAAAGCAGAAGCAACATCCCTCGCAATAAAAAGACCCATATTTACTGGGACATGCTTTTCACCAGATTTAGAAAGCTTCTCCAGGTAATTCTGTCATTATAGGCATGAAATTAATAACAGGTGTAAATTATAAGCAGAGGACAGAAATTCTGGAAATACATCGATAGCAGTATGGAAAGAAAAGCACCTTCAGTGATCCCCCTTCCACATATTCCATATAAATTGCAGAACGCCAAATACGACGCTCAGGATTTGCATCCGCAGAAGTGACCCGCTGAGAGGATATCTGATGCCCGTACATTTCCACTATGCATGCATGTTGCAGAGCACTCAATATTCTCACTTCGCCTAGACAACTATACTCAAATGTCCTAATTTCCTCAACCGAGTTACCACATACTTCCAAGGAACGCACCTGCAGAACCAACTCAAAATATTTATGCAGAAAACATGAGATGTAAGGCTGTGTTTGAGAAAATGTTCTCAAAATGCTTTTTAAATTGGTCAGGTTTGTGAAAAAGAATCACGTTTCTACCGATAGCATTTCATTTTCGTGATTTTGACATAATTATGTTTGATTTCTAAAGTATGCTTTACTTTGTTTCACTTTTAATTTTTGAAAACAAAAACTTGTCTAGAAAATTGCTTAGCATTGCCAAACACATCAGATGAGAAAAATTTCCTTCAATTCTCAAGAACCAAACAAGCCCAAAAGTTCCCTATTTGCTGGAAGTTAAAAATGATTCAAAAACAAGCATTCATGATCACCCACAACTCAATCTAATGATAAAAACTAACAGGCACTGACTGAAACTAAATAAAAAGATTCTTGATCTTAATGTATATGATAAAAGACAATGCCACAAATACTGCTCCTGCTAATTCAAGGATTACCTTGGCTACAACATTGGCTGAGGTGTTAGTGCAATGGACAATAGAGGTAGAAGCTCCTCTGTAGATTTCATCAGATGTGGATAGAGAAGGAAGAACACATCCAGACTTGGAAATGACTTCCATCGAAAGAGAATCTCTAAACCTCCTAAGAGGAATATACCTACATAACAAGCTCATGCTTCATAAACCCAAGCAAATTATTAAACAACAAATTTGAAAACCATGACAACACCAAGTACGTGAAAAAAAATGAGAAAAATCATAAAAAAAAAAAAAAAAAAAAAACTGACATCTTATTGTTATAGACTCTAAAAAGCACGTAGAAAATGCATCCCGTGAAAATTACACACAATTAATACTGCTTTAGCTTTTTGATCTTTCTAGACATGTAAAATCTGTAGCTTCTCTATTGTGAATTTTGTCTTCTTCTGCAGCTAATATAGATTTACTTCAAAGATAACACACTGAAACAATTTTTATTGTCCACAAAAAATTCAGTATTAAATTAATATCTCTCTCCACCCAATGTTTAAGCTTCAGAAAAATTCTTTAACACTTAGCTTCGATGCTTTTTACTTCTCAAAATCCTTTTCTTTGCACCCTTCCAACCCAGCAAATGACGCTGTGCCTCGACATAAAGGTCGCATTTCCCAGTTTCAATAGCATGGGTGACCACAAAGAAACAAGAGTATATATAGGGGACACAGTTCAATATAGTCTTACTCTAAACCACCTTTAGAGACCCCTCAAAAGGCGCTCTCAACATTTACATTTTTCATTTATATTACATTAATAACTGGTTGACTACAATCACAAGTTATTTGAGCATAGTACATGGCAAAGATTAGTAAGCACCAAAAAGTTCTAATTTTACCCACGGCACAAAACAGCAGTGACCAACAAGTATCTTGCCAAGAATAATTAAACTGCAATGAAAAGTGCAGAAAGTAAAAACCATGCTTTCATTTTTAACTCAAGATCAAATAGCTTTCAATACATCCAAGATTCAGGCATCAAGCTCAGGTATGAAAACTTTAAGGGGAAAACAGCCTGACCATCACATGAGAGAAGAGCACTGACCTGCAAGTATATTCTGGGTCTGTCTCTTCACGTATATCAAGTGGACGGCATGCATCAACCACCATGCGGACCCATAAATCACCCTTTTTTACAAGAATGATATTCCAAGCATGCGGAGAAAAATCCAGGTAACCTCTGACAAGCTCACATGGCACAGGAGGCACCATTCGATCACATAGATACTGGGAAAAAATTGGTGAGAAGTCAGCTTAAAGTATTTCAACATAAACAAGAAAAAGATAATTACAGCAAAAAGCCACCTTCATGAGAATTGCTCTATGTCTGCAAACACCAAACTTCAGAGATCCTATAGGAATAATAACAGAACTTTGTCTCGCTTTGATAGACTGAAGAGATTTCTCACATAGATCACTTAATATAATATCCTGATTATTGAGCATTTGGTCGACAGATGAATCAACATAATCACGATTTCCAGTTAAGCAGGTGCAAACAAAAGGCTTTTGATAATTCGATCCAGATACAGCCTTTCGTGTCCTTTCTATAATTGCATTTCTGTCACACCCTCCAAAGTGATCCGACACAAAAAGAGCAAGCAACGAAGATATTTGAAGTGTACAATCCTCCAGTTGCTGATCTTTAGTTAAACTATTTAATCGCTTGAAACCAGTTACCAAACCCTGCGCAGAGAGTGTAACTGCATCCAACACTTCATCTCTGTCCCTGAAAAATGTCACGAAATTAGACCCAAAGAAAAAAGAATCACTGCTAAGAACTTGGAGCGAAGCTATCACTAGACATAGAACACAGAGCAGAGAATCCAAACCTGTCCACAAGAATTACTTCACGTGAGTCGATAGGTAAGTTTCTCTCATAACTACTAAGAGGCATGAAAGGTTGGTCACGTCCAGCATCATAAAAGCCATCTGGCAGATAATCCTCAACACCACAGAAAGAGAAATCACAATACTGGCGGGATAGATCTAAACTCTCATCAGCCGGCCGGCGACACTTCCATGGTTTAGGGTTATCAAGATGCTGATCACAGTTCCTCTTACACTTGATACTGACCTCGTGTTTCCCTACTAATGACTCAGCATCTTGCTCCTCAGTAGAGGCATTTGACATGACCGTAACATCTTGCTGTCTACTTGCAGAGTCAAAGGCAACATTTGAGTCGTTTTCTACCTTTAATTCACTGTTTGAACTAATGCCATCCTCACCCACACTGCTAAGCACATTTTCAGATCCAATTTCCCCTGAAATCGATGCATTATCTCCACCATCCTCACAGGTGATTTGTGATGCTGCATCTCTTGAAGCGTCATCATTAGACAGCTTGCACATTTCATCACCCTTTTTGGTCAACTCCTCTGAATATTTTTCACCTTTCCCCTTCCTGCTGCTGTTTAAACGTTCTAGACGAGCTTTTTGTTGCAAATAGTTTCTCCTTTTCCACCTCTTTGATGATTTCCAAGCCGAAAAACATCTAGCATTTGATGCTGACCCAGCCAATGAACTTGCCAAGGTATGGCAGGAGCCTACATAAAGTACAATCCAGTTCTTAGAAGCATGCAGTAAGGCTGATGAAATCCATAGGGGATAAGTGCAAAATTTACATGAAAAAGCTGAAGAAACTAGTTCTGCAGGCCTTACTGCTACAAGAGATCGTTCGTTCATCGTCTGGGGTGGACTCATATACTTCCATTTCAGCCAAAGAATTGGTACAATCATCATTGGGCAACTCCTTCCCATCTATATCACAGGATATCCACGAAGGTATTTGAAAACTGAGGAGCTTATTGTGCTTGAATAATAACAAAAATCAACAGAAAAGATACATGTTAATTTCACTAGTTGAAAATTGATCTACAGAAGTATCAAAGAGACGAGCAAAAAGTCCAGATGTCAATTATACCACAGCCTAGCATGAAAAAAAAAGTCTGGATGCAATTCTGATATAGAAACAGAGCATCTTGTTACAATTATTCCATGAACATGCACAAAATAAATCATTAGAAGACTAGTTTTCTAAGCACCTGAAGATTTAAACTTCGCAGGCTCTGCATGGAGTCAAGTTCAAGAGGGCCTATTGATGTCAACCTGTTATTTGAAAGGTCTAAAACTTCCAATTGCCGAAGAGAGGACAAACCAGAGGGAAGTTCCACCAATTTATTGTTAGCGACCTTCAAGGATGTCAAAGAATTTAAATAACTTATTTCATTTGGCAAACTCTTCATCTTATTAAATGAAAGGTCCAAATACTCCAACTTGTTCAGGCAAACGATTTCTGGTGGGAGGCATCTGCATGAGAAAAGAGGCACCATAATCAACATAAGCAAATGATTCCTACCTAAGCAGGAAGTGATGAAACCAACAATAGTAAAAATACTCACTAACCAAAAAGATTCAGATGTCAAGAGAAATAAGAAATAGGATCTGGACACAGAACATTGCAGATTAAAGAAGCAAACTTACAACATCCATCCTTCATCCAACATATATATTATATATTTCTACGTGAATTGGCCTCCCAAACTTATTTGAGGTGAATATCAGTTGGGAATCACCATTCGAGCATACGAAATGATAATGGCTAATGACATCTAATAAAATTTAGCCACATACTTATGATCTTGAATCGGGTTCAGAAATTTATTACATTATAAGTTTGCCAAGAGCTTCTTTGACTTGGCTCATTTGTACCCTCCTCGGTGTCATTTTCAACATTCGTGCAGGACTGTATTACCAAATCAAAATCATTGGATTTTCTTCCTCTAAATATATACAAAGGTCTGGCTTATTTCTTTTTTTATTGGACATAGAAAGTGTGCGCTCTTTTTTTTTTTTAATTGTGAAAAGATTAAAATTCCAATAGCTAGAACAATTATTTTATATCAAACCTATACTGAAAATTAGAAGTAACTGAAAAATAATTTTATTTTATTTGAAAGATGCAAATCAAATAATGAACTTAAATTGCATTTATCATGTCTTAGCGGAGTAATCATTTAACATTATATCGGCTTAGATCTTATCTAATGTCTATCGATATGTTATTCTATCTTTTTCTTCTTACTAATTTTCTTGGAATAGATTATGATTTTCTATTGACAATATACATACGCCTTTGTAAGTATGCCAATCTTTCTTGTATACATGAAATTTGTCCATCCTTGTGAACTGTTATTTATATATGCATGAATCCAACCTTAGTTTAATTTTAATACAATAGTGCAGAATTTCTTTCTAGACATAATTTTAACATTATATATAATTATCATCTATAGTCATCAACAAAAACATATTTTTTACTTGTCCAAAAAAATTATATAGATACTATACAGAAAAGTTAAAGGAGAAAGTACTACTAAACTTCAAAGAGATTTGTATATTTTAACTTACTAATGAATAATATACACTTTACTGTTTAAGTTTATGCAAAATCTTCGTGCAAAAGAATTTTTTGGCTCCATAATTCATCAGTGAATCCCAACCCCCCCCCCCCCCCCCCAAAAAATAAAATAAAATAAAAGAACCTTAGCCTGGCTCCATCAGTGTTCCCATTCAATCTACTTTGGTTCATAGTATTCCTTGAACACAATGTTTCCTGAGAATTTAAGAAATACCCTCACCTTGGATATCCATACTTCAAAACATGTATCAGAACATGGAGGAGAAAAGGTTAAGATGGTTGCCACACAACACCATATCAACTACTTTCTACACGAGTAGAGGAGAGTGGAAGGTAGGAATTAAACTGAACCCTCATAAATCTTAAAAATGATGGATTACTACAAGGCCAATGCACTATCCCATACAGCATCCACGACTAATTAAAATAACATAAATCAATTAATGAAGAATTTCGAATATGAGTACATATCAATAAGAGGTGCCACTTTTGTCAACATGTAGTCACAACATTCCAAGGAAAAAGACTTAAAAGAAAGATGTACAATTTACTTCTTCCTGCTCAGATAAGAGATGAACAGCATACTTCACCATATATAAATTTTACAATAACACTGCATGATCTCAAATCAAAACCGCAACACAAACTTCCTGGAGGCAACAAAGCAGCCATCAAAACTGCTTGCCAAAAGAGCTACACCGGGTTTTGTCACATTACGTCGCATTGGAAAAACACATACCACACGCATCCTGTGTCTAGACTAAGAACAGAAAAATGCGCAGCCTAGAGTAGCAAAGCTAAAGGACCGTCAAATGGCCCCTGAAAACCATACGTAAGCCCCAGCAAACTTAGCTTCTTATACCTCGGAAGGGAGTACCAACTTAAAAGACCAAATTTCTCCTCCTGGAAGTCCCCAAACACTCAATCTTACTAATTCACAGAACTGCACAGGACACATTACAAATGACTCAATCCCAATCAAGCAAAAAGGGCAAAAAAAAAAAAAAACTTCAAAACTGAACACACCAAACAGTAACTTAAAAACAACATACCTTATAGAGAAATGACAAACGGAGAGCTTGGTCAGACACTTGAGCTGCGCGATCTCGCTGAGCAGCGGAAACACCGAGGGCCGGCGCAGCGCCTTACTGAGCTCGAGCTCCTTCAGCCCTTCCAACTTATGCAGCGCCAGCCCGTTCAGCCCGGGGGGCGATATCTTCACCTGCAAGCACTCCAGCCCCACCAGGCTCCCCAGCTCGCTCGGGAACAGGTTCACCTCGTTCGCGAAGAACTTCAGCGTCTTCAGCCTCCGCAGTTCCCCGACCCACTTCGGGAGCAAACTGAACTCGTTCTTATACAAATACAGGTCCTTTACTGCGGACCCGTTCAAGGCCGGGGACAGCAGCGGGTACTCCAGGTTCTCCCCGGACACGTCGAGGCACAAATCGTCGTCCGAACCGGCGCCCCCGCTGCCGCCACCGCCCTGGCCGGCGGGGGAATCGCGGGTCGGGCTCGGGGGCTCCGGGTTCTCGGGCGGGGCGGCGTCGCACTCCCCTTCCATTGCGGCGGACCACCGCCGATTCGATTCGATTCGAACGAGAAGACGAGAAGAAAAATCGCGACTTCGGGACGGAAGAGGGGTTTCGCCGAGGGGAAGGGGACGATTCTCGGAACGACGCCCGGAATTTCGAAGAAATCGGCGGGGGAAGGGAAGGGAAGGGAAGGGGACGGCGATGGAGGTTTCGCGAGGAGGGGAAACCCTAGAAGACGACGACGACGACGATGACGACGACGGTCGGGGCGGTCTTTTTGGTCAAAAGAGGAAACGGGAAGGAAAGGGAGCGGTGGGCGGATAAAGAAGGAAAGCGATGATGAAAAGTCTGGAATGCCCTCCCATTTGAACCTGGGCCGGCGCGGGTGGGGGCGTGAATTTCGGGTTTGGAGGAGGGCGTTTCGGGGAAAGCGGGTTCGGCGCCCGAACCCGCGATGGGTTCTCTTTTTTGAATTTTGTTGTTTCCTTTTTTTTACCTTGTGTGAAAAAGAAAGGGGAGGCTGCCGTTGGTAAGAAATTTCCTCAGAATTACGTCGCGGTGCTTAGCGATTACGCGTGAGGCTAAGGTCCTAGGTTGAAAATGGGTCTGCACCAAATTAACCCATTTAATTTGTATTGAGTTATTAACCCATTTTCATCTAATTCAATTTTAATGATCTAAATTCGACCCAACCCTTACTCGAAATCGACGAATTAAGTTGTTAAAGTGCATCTATCATTTAACCGAAGTTAAAAATTTATCTAATATAGCACGAGAATCCATGCCTAAAAAAATATATATGATATAAACTTTTACTCTCGTGTAAAATAAGAAATATGAAAAATACTCAGATTATGAATTACGTAGGAAATGCGTAATTTGATATTCTAACTTCTAGCTTCAAAATGAGGTTACATTATTAAATAATTTTGTCATTAGTTTGGTGACTATGTTGGTGTAGGTATAAGGGACAAGCAATCAATTTAATTTCAAGCATTATGATATACTCCAAAATATGCAAGATTTTATAAATTATTAACAAAGAATTGTTTGATATTAGGTAGATTATAAAGGGGGGTGACTTATGACGTACCAAAAACGATATTTCTTCTTACTTCTAGAGGGAAAAGTTTCAACTCTAGCAAAACCTTTTTCTATTTCAGAGATTTTAAACACAATCATTTTCTGCACTTGAAAATTGAAAAGAGAAAAACAAAAAGAGAATAGGCCAATGTTGCTTTGTGCCTGAAACCAACAGAGACCATCGGTCCAAAGTACCTTATTTTGATTAGATAAATCAAAAGTGGGTTCTTTCCAAACTTATTAAAACCCATTATTAGTTAGGTGTTATTTTATTAGATCCACTTGAACCTATATTCAAGCAACCCATAGATCATCCATCCTATTAAATATGAGCGCGTGACCCATCCACCATCTCTGCTAATCACATGTACAACACGAGAAAAGCTCAAGGTGGACTTGTTAAGGATGAAATGGCAATTTCGGCGTTTGAGCTTTAAATCGATACAACCTTTTTTTTTCTAATCTTTTTTTAAATAAATGAATAGTACATTGAGTCCTTTCGGAGGGCGATAATGCCGGGTTTGGAAAAGGTGTAGAGAGCGGGGCAATGAAAATACAAATGCAAAGTTGACAAGAATTGGAAAACCTTGTGAGAGTAGAAGAACAGGGAAATCTCACCAATCAAAAGATCAGGCTAGAAAATGGAACTTTTTGATGAAGAAGACGACCAAATCGGTTGCTGCCAAGGGAGAGGGAGGGCCACGTCCCTTACGAAAGCTCAAGTCTAACTTAGCTCTTTACATTCGGCTGGCCGAATTCCATTATTAAAACGAATTCCAAAGCCCAAAGTAGGACTATACACTTCAAGTAGAGGTGGCAATATGGGTCTGCAGGACTCTGAAATGTACCCACTTTAATTATATTACTGAAAATTGGAACCTAAGTTATACGGATATGGGTTGGGTTTGAGTCAAATTGGGTTGGGTACAAGTTGCTGAAATTATATTTCCTAATAATGGGTTAGTATGGGTTAAACAACTTGACGCGGGTTGGATCATTTTCGATTAGACTCAAATCAATCCGATCTACCTCTTTAACATGTATCGGTTTAAGAAAGACTACACGATACAATTGACTTCATAAGAATATTGTTGTTGCACATGCTTCACACAGACTTACAATTTTATTGTTACATACTAGCTAAATAGCGTGCATTTATGCGTGTCTAAAATAAATAAAAATATATATAAATGATTGTTGCGCAATATAATTGTCTAAAACAAATAAAAATATATATAAATGATTGTTGCGCAATATAATTGTCTAAAGGTGCAAATTCGTTTAGGAAAGTTGAATGAGTATAAGATGTGAGAAATTCTAATTCAATATTAGATTATAAGATATTTATGGGATTGGGTTGACAATTATCTTGACTATTTTAAATTGCTTTGTCCATTTTTAAGTCTATATCGGCGAGATATATGTATTAACAAAAATGGTGTATTTTGTGGAGATTTTTAGCAAAAAATAGAGCTCGAAATCTATTTACTTCAGTATTTTCTTCTTTCTGTTTGCAATTCTAGAGAAACTCTACTTACTAATAAAATGGATTTTATTATTACTAACTGAGTGTCTTTTTCATCAAAAGGAAAAACCTATCCAAAAGAGTCAAGAAAAAGTTACCAAAAAGGGGAAAAACAAAAAATCTAGTTAAGAAACTGCAAGACTTTTCATATTTAGATGAACTCAGAGAGAACCTGGTTGCTCTGTATGTCTTCTGTTACTGAAATCAAAGGACGGTAGCAACATCAACTTGCTGCCGGGCCACTTGCAGGCCCTTTCCCATCACCCACTCGTCACTCTGTCTCTCACAATTTATTCATTACAGCCAAAACTCAATGGAACGTGGTAGAAATCTTACATGCACCGAGTAATCTGCCGCTTACTTGGCCTTTGCAAAACACAACAGCAAGATTGCCTTCACTGGTAAATTTAGTCATGCTTTTCTCATTATGTGATTTTTAATCCTTTGTTGTTCTTTTCCTTCGTTTAGTGAACTTAGTCTCACGTGATCGTGTCGCATGCTCTTTTCGACTCTCTGTTCATTTTCTCCGGCAGTAGGATACTTTCTTGTCCATCATCCGTTCAGTTTGCTCTGATTTGTTCCTTCCCTGCACATTTTAAAGCTTTCTGTTGGGTCTACAAATGATGTTATGCATGTTGTATGCACACCCGCTCATGCCCAATTCTCAAGATTCAGCTTTAGTTTGAATATGCAGCCGACGGTTTCTGTTTTTGAAGACCCTAACTTGAAGGTTTTTACTCTTCACAGACACACAACCATTGCTCCACAACATCCCCATAGAGGATACTCAAGAATTTTTCCATTCTACCACATGATACTTTAACATCAGAGATTGAGGCAGAGAGTTTAATGACAAGCTTATTGAGAGAGAAGCTCTGCTCCAAAGGGCTGGAAGTTGAGCAGTGCTGAGCTGAACTTCCAACGGCAGTAAGAAGCGCTGATATTGTCAAACACGAAGTTCAGAATGCACTAGGCAATCTTTCCGGCATTGCCCACAAGTTTAAAGGACATGGAACTTCAGGTATTCCATACTCTTTGAAGACAACCTGTGTGAATGATAAAAACAGTCGCATCTCATTGCAAGATGGCCTCTACGTATATTTGCTTATCCCTTTTGAGCATTTGCTCTACTTCCTGAAAGACTTCATCATAGGAATCACACAAAAAAGAAAAGAGTAAAGAAAAAAACAAACAGATGCTGAAGAAGGACGAGAAGATAATAAGCAAGTTTGAGAACGACCTGCAAGACTCTTGGAAGGAGATGGGTCTCCTGAGGGGGATACTGCCGAAAGTGTTCCACGAAAGCGACCTCATGAGGGAGCAGGTCAAGTAGTTCAGCGAGAAGAACATGCTCCTAAACCCTGAAGGTCTCCATGTCGAAGAAGAAGATCGATGTTCCTTGACAAGGACACAATCTTTAAGGATGGACAGACAACAATGTTGAGGGATTTTCTCGCTGGAGTGATCGTTTGCTTACATTGCACCTTTCTTTTACTGGAGATTGGTTGATTGCAAAGAAATTCGGTACATCCTTTTCTTTTCTGGCATCTTAGTCTCGATGACTTAAGAAAGAGCAGTTGATTCATCAACAATAGATTGAGATCAAGGATTCACGGTAAAAACGATTGGTTGCTTGTCAAAGAAAGCACAAGTAAATCAAGCGAGCTGTACATGCATGGATGGTCTTTGCTAATATCAGATCGAACCAGTTTGACCTCCAGTTCAATTGCTGGATCAGCAAAACAGACCGGTTTTCAAAATTAGATCCACCCAGTTTTTGAGTCCTACGGGTAAAAATCTGATCTCGGCGTCTAATTTGTAACAACAAGAGAGAGAAAGTCGATTATCATAGTGGAAGATAGGCTATGTTCTCCCTGACAGCTACTACCCAATCATCTCTTTGACCCAACAATTGAGATCCAAATGCAGGGTGGCAAGTTTATTTTCAGAATAGCGGATTAGTATTGCAGCACTCATTAAGTCGGGCCAATAACTGAGAATGAACCGGTCACCATACATAGATTGCTTCTGATGTACTTGGTGGCACCGAGGCGAGCTGAGAGTTGCCAAATGCATCATCCACCCATTCTTTCTGAACCATTGATTTCAGGAGTTCCAGTGGCAATGTTTAGGACCAATGAGGAATAACATGGATCAGTCCACCATTGGTTAACTTGGTTTATAGATGTAAGCAGAGTTTGTCTGATTAAATCTGTACAAATACATGAAACTTTGAACTTGCGAAGAAGAAGACTGGAAAGCAAGTATCTTGACAGCTCGAATAAGAACACATGACCTTACAATGAATCGTGAGGCTTGTATTCATTGTCAATTTCATGTATATCCATGAAGGAGCTGTCCCCAACTGCAACATCCTCCAATTCACTGATGGCTTCTATTTGGTCAAGCCGCATAGCGGTGCCTCCATCCTCAGAGCTACCCCCAAGAAATTCATTATCTTCCACATCCGATAAGTCCGTAAAAGTTTCTATCCTTTTCTTCTTCCCTCTATAACCAATAAGGCTTAAGACCTTTTCCTTCCAAATAACCAGCGGACATTTCTGAATCAGCTCCGCACCTTCATAAGCTCCTGTCAAGAACACGCTAAACCTCTTCCCTCTCTCAGAGACATAGAAAATGCCAAAATGCTTCAAAAAGAGTCTCATCAGCTTCTGAGGCATCACGAATTCTCGTCGAAAGTGGGTGAGGTGATCGGTTACCAACCTCTTTTCCATTGTGAAGCTCAGTAACTCATGCATCACCGCAATGGCCCTCTTATCAAATTCTTTCGATCCAGGTTGGAGGCCACGTGCATCAGCATAAGGAGATAAGTAAGACCTTTTCTGAAAGTGCTCAATCTTCCCTCCATATCTATACACCTTCTTGTAAGTGGCAGGAAACTTCAAGGGGAAAGATAGGGAAAGCAACCCTGGAGCATGAGAGGCAGATTCTGATACCCCCAGTACGGGTTTCTCCAACTCTGTGATGGCCCAAGCAGGATTCCACTCTACGAGCTCGAGATAATCAACTTCATCCGGAGATTTAACCACTTTGAAGTGCTGTGGATACTCGTGTACCCACTTGCTCCTAAAATTAGCTGGCAAACCAAACTCTCTCCTGAAATGAGCAATTTTGTCCAGTGGAAGCCGTTTATCAGCTGACATCATCAGCATCCTAGTCACGTATTCAGCAGCTTTGCCAGAGTGTTCCCTAATCAATTTCTCCTCTTCCTCTAACAAGTCTTCAGCTTCTTTAGTCATTCCACACCACAATACCCCCTTCCGATCCTTACACAACTCAAACAGTTTCGGTGACTTCTGAATAAAATCCACTATACTGTGTGGCCTGGGCAAATTAATCTGATTCCGGCATCGATCCAGCGACCTCACAGGGATTATCATCTCGGGTTCCTTCTTCAACATTTCCATCAGAACCAACACCTTCGACACAACTTTATGCTTCTCCGTGGCAATTTCGAGATCATGGACCCTCTTGTCCTTGCTCCTATCTTGCACTCTCTTGCTGGTGGTCATGAATCTATGCTGCGGCCACGTAAGTAAAACCTCGCCAAAACTCCAGTTTCTTCTCAGGGTAGGCGAACGCACTGGCGAGGTGACAAAGCAACCGAACTCTCTTGCCGCGCTCCATTCATTCGAGGAAGCTACGGTTTTACCAATGATTCGAAGACGGGTCATCTCAAGATGCTAGTGTCTCGCTCCAAATTCAAGAAACAAGCCCAAGAAAAGCAAACGCCTCTCACTCAGGACAAACATCAAACACCTTACGTGCAACGGAACCAGGAACAACAAGAACCCGTGATGACAGTTTTCGAGAAGATCGTCGTGAATGCGAGATTATAACACCTCTCTTGGATCGCTCGATCAGCATCAGTTTCGACTTCGACAGAAGCTGGTTGGGATTTCAGGCGGGGTTTGTGCGGAGAACGAAGAAGAAGAAGAAGCGAGGCACAGAGAACAGGGAATGGGCGGTAGAGACCGAGCGGCTCGTCGTTTTGGTTTTTGCGTCTGTCGTCGTGATAGAGATGATACCTTGATTTGAATAATTAAAAGAGCTTGAGGGTCTAATAAATGGTGATATATTGTTGCCTTTTTATAAAATTGAGGTGTTTAAGGAAAAAAAAATTGAGGTGTTCGAAAATTACATGAAAAATCCTATTTTAAAATCATAATAATGTTTGGTAAAAGAAATAAATTGAATCATGTCAAAATCAAACATTATATTTTGTGATTTGTAGGTGGCTAAATCTCTTCTCGATTTACATCAGTTCAAAAGATAATTTTTTAAGGAAAAATATTGAAGAGATTACTAATCAAATTCTAAACATTACACAAACAAAATGGGTCATGCGTAAATATTTACCGAGCCATTTTGAATAACTTAGTTGTTAGTTCATATTTCATGATTTTATAAGCTATAAATATGGAGTTTGACTATAATGCAGTTAAATCAAGTATTGACCACGATACAGATAGGTTCATTTCCTCTTTTGAGAAGAACTTTATTTGATCAAACTTGAGAAAATTATAATCAAGTGAAATTAAAGTTAGTATAAAATGGAGCTACCTCCAATTGATTATTCAATAGGAAATAAAAAAGTCAAGTCCAGTTTTCTCTCTTGGAATGGATTTAAAAAGATTATAAGAATTTATCAGATCTATCAAACCTCAATTTATAAGATCTATTTCAGAATAAACAAAACTTAATCGAATCTCCTTTTTCTTAAAAAAAAAAAAAAAAAATAAAAGAAGAAAAAGCCACGAGCCGTTCTTCCCCGCTTCCCGCCTCTACATATAAGATTCCCTCCAATTGGCTATCGTAATTCGAAACTCTCTTCTTCTGCTCCGACGCAGCGAACTCCATCGCCGATCGTCAAACTCCATCGTCGTGCATTTCCGCCGATGCAATTGCCGGCGACGATTCTGAGTTTCGTCTCGCGTTCTCTCGTCGATGCTCAGAGCCGAAGAGCAGAGCCACCGGCTGCAGATCGTGGAAAGAGAGGACGACGTCCACGACGAAGAAGACCTGCTCGAAACGATCGACAAACGTAAGTGAGGGGGCAAAACAGAGTGCAGGCAACTCCTCTCTGTTCATCTCGTCGCTTTTGTTTTCTCGTTGATGTTCCAGTGCGGTCGTTTGATTCCGAGACGAGTATCGTGATCTTGTCGTCTCTGTTCTGAAGTCAAAAGCAAGATGCAAATGGCTCGATGGAACTATGAGTGTGAATCTCTTCGAATGTCGATATTAAGTGACTCTGAATACTGCTAACCGGATGAGCTCGATTTCGGTTTGGTTGATCGGTTTAGCTCGATTTTCCCCGGGACATCTCCGTGAATCCGTTAAGTGTTTTTACGTCTCGACCTTTGTCTCGAACTTGTCGTGATATTCTGCGCGTGCGGTAGTTTTCAGTTTTCGTCTTCTGATCATACAAGAGCAATTCCAGCTTTGTTATGTCACGGGACATTGGAATTGCACCATCGTATGTCTTATTTTCCATGTATTGGTGATATAGCTGGATTAATAACGAATGTCCTAAGCTAAATTCATCAATAATCACTGTTGGAAAGCTAGATTGTCATTGATCATCTATGAAATGCTTTTGTCCTGACATTCGACACGATGGTGAGTTGTTCTCACTTTCTTTCTCTGAACTTCTTCCTTTATTTTGTTTGCAGTTATTTCTCAAGGAATAAATGCTGGAGATGTGAAAAAGCTCCAGGATGCAGGAATCTACACTTGCAGTGGCTTGATGATGTGTACAAAGAAGGGATATCTGATCTTTAGTCCTGAGAATCAAGTTGAGGAACGTATTCTTATTTGGCCAAGTGATTTGCCTTTTTTTTTCTTTTCTTTTTTTTTTATTCGGTAGCACTTAACTGGAATAAAAGGATTAACTGAGGCAAAAGTTGACAAGATATGCGAAGCAGCCGAAAAAATAGTGGTCAGAGCCTAAATTCTTCTTGATCTGAGATGGTGGCTCCATTGAATTTGAACTTCTATAAGCATCTCCGGAATACCTCATTGAGTTATTGACCCCTGAAATAAAGCCTGCAAATTGGCCTATGTGTTGCTCAAAGCACTTTTAATGTCTTTATTTAAGAGAAAGTCAGTTGTTCGCATCACAACTGGAAGCCAAGCCCTCGATGAGCTTTTAGGCAGTAATTGACTTTCTTTTGCAGACTGTCTGTCTCATTCTTTATGCATTTCAACAAAAGCAAATTTCACCGGTTTGGCGATGTTAAACAGGTGGTATCGAAACTCTGGCAATTACAGAAGCATTTGGCGAATCTGGGTGAAAATCAGAGTCCCAAGACATTATCTTTGATGAACTTTTAGTTGCTTTTTGTTAGTTGGCTTTCTCACAAAATGCTGCTGACGTCACTTCAGGTCTTGGAAAACACTGCTTGGACATACCCTGTGTGTTACTACTCAGGTTGGCCTGAATTGGATTTAGGTTTCTGTCGTTAACTTCTGTTGCATTTTTGGTTCAGATGAACAATGCCGAATAGTAACATAATGATTGAATTTCTATGAAGTATAAAGATGTGGGCGATCTTGGCATCAGAACATGTGTATTATTTGATGCTGGAAGTATGGCGCTCTCATTTTCTATAATCTGCAGTCAGTATACTGGAAAGCCCATACAAAACCAAGCAGGAAAAGGCCAGAAGAGTTTGTACTGTGTCATAATCGATTAAAGGCCTTAATTATTGTCAGACTCCAACTTGGGTTGATCATTAGTCGAGTGTGATGCTTGAGGATACTCTACTTATTTGCAAATCCTACAACAGTATTTACCCCTGTTTTCAATCGTTCTTTATTCATGGCTTGTGCATTCCATGTTCGTAAAAAATTTTCAGCTGCCAACTCACATGAGAGGAGGAAATTGCAAGGTAGCTTGTATTGACACACAATGAACTTTGTATCCTATAATAATCTGTCTGTATCTTTCTTGACCTCGACGAAACTGCTTGTGTTTCATAAACGTCGTCTGTCAATGTAAGCGCATGTGCACTTTCTTAACTTAGTACACCTGCAGTCATCCTGATCGAATCGTACCAATTGCCGAGAGATTTGGCATGGATCCTGATGCAGTCCTAGATAATGTAAGCAATGCTTTCTATACTGGTGGCAACTCTTATTTTTCTGGCTAGTGTACTTGCTGTAATCTAGTCTTTCCATGAATTTGAAGATCATTTATGCCCGTGCATCTACTTCTGAGCATCAGTACAACTTGCTTCTTGGTTTGGCTGCCAGAATGTCTGAAGAACCATTCAAATTACTGGTAAGACACTGCTCGAGATTCAAACCCGACAGATTTTCTGAGGTGTGGATGGTTGACCTACGTGAGTGCCTTTTACAGATTGTGGATTCGGTGACTGCTCTCTTCCGAGTGGATTTTACTGGAAGAGAACTTGCAGAGCACCAGGTTGATTCTGAAACCATCAAATCATGCAAGTTGTTATTCTGCAGCTTATCTGGCTTGACACTAATGAATTCCGAATTGCAGCAAAAATTGGCACAAATGCTCTCACGTTTAATTAGGATAGCTGAGGAATCTAACGTGGCAGTGTACATGACCAATCAAGGTACTGCATCACATCTCATTTCTCCCACGTAGTCCTGCATCCATTCAAAGTTCTTATTCAATTTAGCCCTTTGATGGTTGCACACTGACAAATAGCATTTTGGGGACTGCACTAAGCTCATACTAATTCTTGTAAATCTCAAGAACCAGCTCTTTGGTGTAAACTGGTGAAGCATACAGTAGCTGCAGTCCATGACATAGGAAAAGAATTTTAGTTTTTTTATGACTCTGTCTTTGATTTATTTGTTTCAGTCATAGCTGATCCAGGCGGAGGTGTGTCATCAGACCCAATGAAACCTGCAGGCGGGCATGTTCTGGCTCATGCAGCCACGATTAGGTTGATGTTTAGGAAAGTCAGTAGGGAGCAGCATGTCTCCAAGGTGTTTGATGCCCCAAACCTACCTGAAGCTGAAGCTATATCCTTTTTGTGCCAAATCTTTCTCTGATTATATAATTTATCGAAACTTATCACATCATAATGCAGATACTAAGTAAAATATCTAGAAGTCTATATCAAAATCTGTGAGAAAGTTGATACTGCATCTATATAGGGATTGGTGGATACCTGATTTAAGCATGATACTCACAGTATAGTTGATGTTGCCTGGAGATCCATGAACACGTTGAATACAAATTTTGTGCAGAGGAATTAAACAAAAAGAACCGGATATTGATAATTTTCCTCAGTAGGACTGGTATATTATTATTAGCTCCACTTTGATGTAGACGATGCACATTTATCAAGACCATCACTCAATTTTGTCAGAAAATTTAGCAAGAGCTCATCTGTCAATAGGATGAGACTGAGATATTCCATATATGTTGGACTTGACAAACACACGTTTTTTAGAGAACACCAGGAGGCATCGTCGATGTGAAGGACTAAAGAAGTCTCTCCAACCAGGAAGGCAGGCGAAATGCTTTCTTTTGTTAATCTGCAATTTGATGTTACTCATCGTATTGACAGCTAGAGGCATATAATGAGCTCCCAAGCACTTCATTTCCTCACTCTGCAATGGACACTTCGTCACCCTTGTCCTTAAGTTTCTTGTGCTCGACAACAAACCATTCATCGAATGACATGAGATACTTTCTCTATGGTGACCCAAAAGATTTGTCAACTACATTGTCACCTTTGTGTATCAATTGCAAAATATATTGTAAGGGTAAGGCCTGAGTATCCTTTCTGCTGCTTCTATTTATGTTTAGCCAATCGGATTTATATGATACAGCCTTATATGCTCTAAGGAACTTAATCGAGCATGGCATGTATGAAAAGGTCATAGGACTTCATCAGGCTTGAAAATAGATGTAACCAAAAGAAAGTTATTCAGTGTCATTTCGAATAACTTCAGATGAAATGAAATTTATCAACCACGGCATTTTGTCATAAAGAAAAAAAAAAACATAAAATTATCCGGTGCAATATGTTTTTGACTCCACATAATATCAGTTTGGTTTGAGGCTAACATTTGTGGATATCGTGGTTATTATGAGGCCAAGAAGAAATCTAATCTCAATATTTGAAAGCTAATTACCCAACATCATCTCCATTGAGTTCACAATAATTTTCTTTTGACAAGTAAAAGAACTTTCTTGCAAAATGGCGTCCAGCAGATGCTAGTCCATGTAACAAATCATGAACACAATTTATGCTATCAATGAGGTATACAAAAGAACCGCCAAAGCTGAGGAAAGCCATCTATCATTCAAACTAAAGAACGAGTCTTCCTATTTTCAAAGGTGATATTTAGGACAAATGAGGAATAAGCTGGATCAGCCTACTATTGGTTTAATTTACAGATGCAAATGGGAGTTTGTCTAATTAAATCTATATAGCAGATACTTAAAACTTCAAACTTGTGAAAAAAAAGACTGAAAAAACAAGTTATCTGGACAGCTCAAACAAGAACATTTGACCTTAAATTGAATCATGAGGCTTTTATGCTTGGTCAATTTCACTAATATCCATGAAATAGCTGTCTCCACCTGCAATATCCTCCAATTCACTTATGGCTTCAGCTTGTTCAAGCTGCATTGGGATGCCTTCATCCTCAGGGCTACCCTCATGGAAATCATTATCTTCCATATCTGATAAGTCTGTAAAGGTTTCTATCTTTTTCTTCCTCCCTCTATAACCATTAAGGCTTCGGACCTTTTCCTTCCAAATAATCAGCAGAGATTTCTGAATCAGCTCCGCACCTTCACAAGCTCCTGTCAAGAACACACTAAACCTTTTCCCCCTTTGAGAGACATAGCAAATGCCAAAATGCTTCAACAGGAGTCTCATCAGCTTCTGAGGCATCATGAATTCTTGTCGAAAGTGGATGAGGTGATCGGTTACCAACCTCTTTTCCATTGTGAAGCTAAGTAATTCATGCATCATGGCAGTGGCCCTCTCATCGAATTCTTTGGATCCAGCTTGGAGGCCACATGCGTCAGCATAAGGAGATAAGTAAGATCTTTTGTTAGTTGGTTTTCTCAGAAAATGCTGCTAACGTCACTTCAGATCTTGGAAAACTCAGCTTGCACATACCCTGTGTGTTTCTTCTCAGGTTGGTCTGAATTGCATATTAGGTTTCTGGCATTAACTTCTGTTGCATTTTATGTTTCCTAGAGGAGCAACGCAAATAGTAACCCGGTGATTGAATTTCTCATAAAGAAATGCAGCTGTGGTTGATCTTGGCATCAGAACGTATGTATCAGGTGATTCTGGGAGAATGGCACTGTCATTTTCTGGAATCTACAGTCAGTACATTGGAATGCATGATATGCAGTGGTTCAAACCAAGTAGGGAAGAGGCTAGGAGAACGTACTTTTGTCATAACCATTAGAAGCCTACAACAGTATTTCCCCTCTTTCCATCACTCTTTATTTATGGTTTTCTGGATTCCATGATCCTAACAATTTTTCCAGCTGCTTACTCACATGAGAGGGGGAATGGCAAGGCAGCTTACGTCGACACAGATGGAACTTTATATCCTAATATAATCTGTCGGTCATTTTCTTAACCTAGAAAAAGCTGCTTTTGTTTCATACTCGGCTTACATCCATGTAAGTGCACATGCACTTTCTTGACTTTGTACACCTGCAGTTGCCCTGATCATATTGTACCAATAGCTGAGAGATTTAGCATGGATCCTGGTGCAGTCCTAGATAAAGTAAGCAATGCTTCCTACACTGTTGGCAACTCTTCCTTCTTTTCTGCTAGTGTACTTGCTGTAATCTAGTCTTTCCATGAATTTGTAGATCATTTATGCCCGTGCCCATACTTATGAGCATCAATACAACTTGCTTCTAGGTTTGGCTGCCACAATGTCTGAAGAACCATTTAGATTTTTGGTAAGACTGCTCGAGAATCAAACTGCACAGATTTTGTGAGGTGTGGATGGTTGACCTTAGGTGAGCAATATCTTTCAGATTTGTGGATTCAGTGATTGCTCTGTTTCAAGTGGAGTTTACAGAAGGGGAGAACTTGCAGAGCGCCAGGTCCATTGAAACTGTCAAATCATGCGAGTTGTGATTTTTCAGCTCATCTTGTTTGACACTAATAGATTCCGAATTGCAGCAAAAATTGGCACAAATGCTCTTACGCTTACTTAAGATAGCTGAGGAATTTAATGTGGCAGTGTACATGGACTGCAGCTGCTGTATGCACTACACCAAACAGTTGGCTCTTGAGATTTACAAGAACTAGTATGAGCATAGTGCTATCCCCAAATTGCTATTTTTCAGCGTGCAACCATCAAAAGGCTAAATTGTATAAAATCTTCTAATGGATGCACGACAACGTGGGAGAAGCGTGTCTGCAAGGTGTTTGATGCCCAAATCTACCTGAAGCTGAAGCTATATCCTTTTTGCGCCATATCTTCCTCTAGTTATATACTTCATTGGAACTTACCAGATCATACTACGGAGACTAAATAAAATATCTAGAAGTCTACATCAAAATCTGTGAGAAAGCCAATACTAAGTCTACATAGACCTGATTTAAGCATGATATTCACAGTATACTTGATGTTGCATGGAGATCCATGAACATGTATGCGAATTTTGTGCAGAGGAATTATACAAAAATAAGTGGATATCAAGAATCTTTCTAATCATTACTGGTAGATTACAGTTACATAATAGACATCTAAGCCAAAAAACATTACATTGAATGAACTCTGCATGATGGCTTAATGAATTGTCAGAAAGATATTATTGCAAATAGCATGATCAGGTTCTGGAAAGGCTTGGTTTTATAAGCAACAGATACAGCCGCATAAAACAACATCATCTCAAACTCTCAACATGGAGCAACCGACCATTAGAGCTGAAAATTGTCGATGTATGAGAAAGGGTGACTGGGTCATAAGCAACAGAAGGCCATTCAATAGCTAATGGCCTGGCCAAGAAAGGGCCAGAAACCATATGACTAGGTAGTGCGAGGACCAGTTCGCTAGCACTCCTAACTCTAGGCATGTTACTCCTTCTTAGTCTCTGCACCACTTCAAATGTGGCACCGTGCACTCGGCCCAAGCTATCCACCCCAGGAACTCACTTCACCTCATTTGGTGGGTGCTCATAACTCCACAAACCTCCAGAGCTGATGAAGAAGCATCCTAAGTTCAAAAAAAGGCAATGTTCAATGGTGAACGATTTAACCTACAATGTATGCACGTTTTGAAATGTGCATTTTAACCTACAATGTTGCTCTTCCAATATGATGTTATCCAACAACACAACATTCTTCTATCAGCAGAGCTCATCCATCCTTACTTTTCACGTTCCAATGCTCGGAGTAAACTCCAGTGACACTGCATTTATGATCCGTGAAGATAATTACCTTTAGGGAATGGTGCAACAGTTTCCCACAGCCCTTGTTTATGACTCCTGCATCGTCCGAGGGAACAAGATCGCCTTCGCAATCACTTCCCCAGAAGAAAGGGACACTTCCACCAACATCCTGCATGATTAAGAGGACATAAAGGATTAGACAGATTGCAGTAGGGAGAGACAGAGAGAGATATCCCCAGAATGAAACCATGAAAATTATTCTTACTTACAGCAGCCAGAATTCTGGAGGGCTGTCCAAGAGCACAAACGCAAACTTTCCAGTGATGTCTTTCATAACTCGATCGGCAGCATAAGGCCTCCGATCTCTTGGAGTTCTATGGGCTTCTATGACAGCGTTGACCTTATTGGTGGTCTCGTTCAATTTATATTGCTGCTTGAGAAGAGCAACACCCTCTGGGTGTGCTTGAAATGAGCAGAAGATGTCATCCACAACAGCGAGCAATCCTGCCACAGAGGGTAACATGTCAAATATCCATACATAACTAGAAGAAAGAAAGCTTCTTATTTCGAATATTGACCTGAACATGTCGAAAGATATTATTCTTATTTAGATCATATTCACTAGAAGATAATTCAGAACATATCAGTGCACCAAATGATAATTAAAAGCTTGCTTCTTTCGTGTTTTTTAATTTGGAAAAATGACACATATGATTGACTATATTGATCCGACCTCAGCAACATTCACACGTGATCCTCCCAAGAGATTTTGCCAATACAGATCACCATGGTATCTGCAAAACAACCGCAGTGAATGAGCTAAGGGCACAAGGAAGAAGATGCTGGGAAAATGCAAAGAAATACAAAGGAGGCATGTTGTAAAAGAATAAAAGAATATAACATGTAGCACATGATAAAAGAATTATCCCCTAGGTTGCTCCGGCAAATCAAAGGACTCGGTTGTCTAGAGTTAAGTTCAAGTAAAAGAAGCTTTTCTTTTTGTGTCAAAATTAACAACCTTATCCAAATTTTTAATATATATATATATGGAAAATAAATGTGAATTCATATGTCAACATTGTGCATTTGTGCGAAAGTTTCAAGAGTTTAGGATTAAAAAAAAAAGGACAAAAAAGAAGAAAATGAAAGTTAATATTAACACAAAATAAAAAGCACTTCCATGTCAAACTTCCAGGGGCACAACAAACGAACCTGTTGCTAAGATAAAAATGGGCAAGGGGTCGTAAATTATTACCAGGACCGCAATCCAGACTCAGTTTTTTGAGCTACTGGCAAATGATACTGCATATTCAATGTCAAAAACTTGAGACTCATCCTTCCATGAACCCTAATCAAAATGACAAACGAGGGCTGCTGTAGTTGTGAGTACATCCTGCATATCAGCAGCAATCCTCTCTTCAACCTTTTTTGTTTTCTCTCTGTAACAAAGCCTCATTTTATGTTTTGTAAGGTGATGTGATGTGATCATGTTGAAACACTCTTGGTTGATGACAAGATCTAAACTCGCCTGATCCAATGAGGACTGAAGTATCTTCTTATGATCCTGGAAATTCCCATGGAAAGGCGCCACCTTGCGTTGAGAAATCACCCAGAGCTCGTCCATGCTTCCAGATATTAGATGCTCATCATGACTAACCTGCAGATCAAGGTGAAAAGATGGCTGTTAGCTGTAAAGATGATCCATCATTGGTCAAATTAAAGTATGTTAGCAAGAAAAATCAATCTAACCATCAGAATTCCTCCTTGGAACAAGACCAGACCTTGAATGAGTGCCTCAACTGCATCCAAATCCTACAGTTGGAGATAATTAAACACACAAAATCATACTCATCTATCCTTAGACAAGAAACTAAAAATTCACAAAGATAACGCTATAGTAGTCACTGGTCATTAAAGCAGAACTTAAAGTCCACACAATTAGAACCAAAAAGATTTCCACATTTATTATGTGCAAAGCCCAATGTTGCCTATAGGCACAGATATTGGCACTACTTGGTATTATAAATTTCTGTAATTCAGGCTAGCATAACTATTCCATTCCAATATTTTGCAAGTTGGAACAATCACATTGGTTTCCATTCCATTATAATTTAGATGCATGATGACAGAGGCTCCCTATAGCTGTAATAAACGAATGGTTCTATCGTATTTTCGATGTAAAGACCAGATTCCGATAAGTACAATTAGTGCAAGACAATGACAAGGTAACTGGAAACACCTCCATGGGAAAACATCAGTGTGTATTACACATCGAATTGGGGGAGTAGAATCAAAATTGATGCCTCGAAAACCAAAAACCTACCCAAACCTAGAAAGCTTACATGGCATCGACGAATGAATCCCAACATTAACAAATGAAAGCAAAAATATAAAAGAAGTTGGAAGCATTACCTGATTAATAAAAAGCAGTCAACGGAGACAAATCTTTTATCATGGCTTGGGCATGATCGATTTTACTTCATTGCATCCGAAAGCTATCAATGCTGATGAAAGAGATCTCGGATGAGGGGCCAATAGTTGCCGGTGACATTCGAACATCTCGATTTTTCAGAATCTCGCATCCATATACGAACAAAAATTGTTGGGATTGAGGCCAGAACTGAAACAGGGGAGATGGTTGCCTGCAGAGGAGGCTGAATTACTTGCCGTTCGAAAGAGCTTTGCGGTGGCTGAAGAGAAAAGCCGGCCCAAGGCAGTAGTGGAGATGTTTCAGCTGTGTCGTACAAGAATATTATCATCATCAACCTTCGCAAGCCAGTGCAATCGGAGACTAAAGGAAGCTCTTGCTGGATATTCAAGCAGCTAATTATCAATTTTTTAGCTCTGAATTTCAGTCGTACTTCAACACGAGAAGCAAACGTCTGCGCACATCGGAAGAAATTACTTCGTAATTAAGCATCGAAATTCGGACGGTACTAGGACTGATATTGGATCCCAACGCCATCAACGAAGATGCTCAGGATCTCTTGGACGAGGGGCCAATAGTCGCCGGTGTGTTTTGAGCATCGATCTTCCAGAATCTCGCATCCTGTTATCCACAATGATCGGAGGGAGGGAGGGAGGCCATCCACTGGCAAGTCCCTCAACTTCGGGCAATCTACAATCCATAGCCATTCGAGAGAGGAGAGATGGTTGCGAAGGCCACTTGATAGTCTTTCCACGTTCCTCATGTTGCAAATGCAAAGAGAGGTGAGAGAGGAAGGACAGAGAAGACTCCATGCATCCTTGTTGTCTTCCTCCGAAGGAAACCACACTCCCTCCATGCTGCTTCCGTCTATTGTCAAATTCTTGAGGGATGTGAGCATGGGTAAGCCCCATTCGTTCACTGATTGCTTCATATTCACGCACTCCCTAATATAAAACGACCGCAAATTGGGAGGCAAACCTCCTTCTGGCAAGCATTTGATATTTTCACACCTCGAGATTCCTAGCCATCGGAGGGACGTAAGATGATGCCACTCCTTCGGTAGAGACTTCATCTTAGGAATTGACTCAAGTACAAGTTCCCCCAGGGTGATGGGAAGGGGAGGGAAGTCCTCTATCTCCAATGCCGGGCACTTGTATAGGCTCAAACAAGTGAGACGGGAGAGCATGTGAAGGCATCGCGGTAGACTCACCAAATTCTTACAACTCCATATAGAGATCTCTTTGAGGGACTCCAGCTCTTCACACTTCCGAGTAGTAAGCTCCTTCAGAGAAGCAAGTCCACTCTTGACAAACGGAAATGATATCAAAGGATCACATTCACCTATGGTAAGAAATTCAAGTTGAGATATCGAGTTATTGTTGTTAGGGTCATCTTGAGAAACTATTAGCCCCATGATTTTTGGGCAATTCTCAATCTCCAAATGTCTTAATGTGTGCATCTTGCTTGGAAGCTTTTGTAAACTCGTGCAATTTCTCAATTCCATCTTTTCAAGGTTGCATGATAGCTCCATTTCTTCGTCTCTAGCCACAAAAGATGTGAATTGAGGACAACTATTGATGGCTACACTCTGAAGGCAAGCAAGAATTTGCATCTCATTTCCATTTTGCCACAAGTAGTTTAGCTTGTCACACCGTCTTACATAAAGCTCCTTTAGCTTAACCAGGTAGCTCGTAAACCCATGATCAAAGCAAACAAGCTCTGCAAGATTCTCAATTCTAAGAATGGTCAAAGAAGTTAAGTTTACAAAGATTTTTAAGATCTCCTCATTACAATCCTCAAGGGATAACTCACAGAGAGATGGGAGACAAACCACATTGGTTGAGCTATTCAAATGCGGGCTTGAATAAATTTCTAGCTTCTTGAGAAGATCAAGTCGACCGGGCAATGTCCCGACCAACGAGTGACATCCCCGGACAACTAGATGTTGAAGACAAGAGAATGTGACATCTTCTTCTTGACTCCCAGCATAACGAGACCAATCCTTCCATGCCAACATCTCTTCCAGCTTCAAAGTTGTTAAGGATGAAAAAGGCCTTTTACCTCCGTAAAATTCAGGGCCTATCGTGCTTACTGCATGTAGACCTTCGGAGATAATTCTCTAAGTGAAGGTAGTTGTCCAAGTGGCGGAAGCGATGTGACATTAGGACAATCTCGTAAGCATAAAGAAACTATCTTAGAATAAGATGGACCATCTAACCATGAGGGGAATCTTGCACCACCATAGTGCGAGATAGAGAGATGTTCAAGATTAATGTGAGGTCGCAGATAGTGAAGCACCAGTGCTTCGTGCTTCCCATTCCGCAAATTTCCAAAATTTTCACCCCAGTGCAAAAATAAGTTGCTAAGGCCTCTCTTTCCAATTAAATTAGCATCAATTGCATCTCTGACTTCTTCCACCTTTTGCAATTCTGATATGAACAATTCTCCTTGAAGGTGTGGCAAGTTCTTTAACTCCTTTAATTGTGACCCTTTTTCTGGTCCTACCACAAACTTGGACAAGATCATAAGATTCTTCAAATTACCGATACTTAATGGCATCTCCTCTAGACTCCTTGTATCTCTAATATCAAGAAACTGTAAGCTGACCAATTTTGTGATTCCTTGAGGCAATAAAGAAAGCTCTTGACAACCTTTTAAGATCAAAGCTTGTAATTTGCACAAGCTACCGATTGACTCAGGTAGCCTTTCTATATTTGTGTACGAGAAATTGAGATAACAAAGATATTTTGAATCACCAACACAATCCGGGACCTCTGTGATGGTACAATGGCTTAAGGAGAACACCCTTAAGTACTTCAATTTTGTTAGCAAGTCATGTAACACTTTGTTGGAAATGTGGAATTGGCAACTATCATTATTACACAATAATATTAAACTTCTTAGTACCTTCATTCGATGATATGCTCCCATGCATTTTGATGAAACACAATACGGCGAGGTGAATGATGCATAACGAACTTTCTCGAGAGATGCAACATCTTCATTATTTGCCAGCTTAGACTCAAAGTTAAAGCATGTCCCACCTGCAATTGACTTTGCTAGATCATTCAAAAGATCATGCATTGAAAATTTGGATGCGTTGACACTTGATCGTTGAAGAAATGATTTAGATACTAACTCATCGAAGTGAGCCTGTCCCCATTTCAAGATATTATCATTTGATCTTCCTCCATCAAAAAAACCCTCCGCCATCCATAAGTGCACTAGCTCATCCCTCTCCATTTCGTAATCCTTGGGAAATATTGCACAATAAACAAAACATCTCTTCAAATAAGAAGGAAGATGGATGTAGCTCAATTTCAAAACTCGAATAACCTCATCATTTTCTCCTGTTGGAAGATCCCACATTTTGTTGTTTAAGATAGCTTCCCATTGATCGGGATTCCCTTTATCACGTAGAAGACCGCCCAATACCTTTGCTGCCAAAGGTGAACCTTTACATTTTTTGACTATTTTCTTGCCTATTGTTTCAAGATCTCGGTGCTTCTCAAAATTTGTCATTTTAAGAGCATGAAAGGCTAATAAGCTTGTACAATTATTAAGGGACAACTCCTTCAAAGGATATGCCGAAGCTCTTGCTATGGAAACAACAGTATAGTTGCGAGTCGTTATGATGATCTTACTTCCTTTAGCCCCAGCTTCAAATGGCTTTAAGAGGGTAGTCCATTCTCCGTAGTTTTCATTCCAAACATCATCTAAAACCACAAGAAACTTTTTCCCTAATAGTCTGTCCTTCAACTTAACTTGAAGCCTGTTAAGATCTTCACCCTCATTAGACACCTCAGTGATCGACCGCAAAATAGTCTTGGTTATGTCAAGAACATTAAAAACATCTGAAACACAAACCCATGCTCTCATTTCGAAGCAGCTACTCACTTTGACATCATTATACAATCGTTGAGCCAAGGCTGTCTTTCCAATACCGCCCATCCCAACTATGGGGACTATGCTCAACGTGGTATCGACATTTTCGGCTTCACTAGTCAAGAGTTCAAATATTTCTGCTTCTTCCTTTTCCCTGCCAAAAAATCGAGGCTCTGGCAAAGAGCTGCTGGGGAGCCTTTTGTCGGTGTAGTCAGATCTGTTCATAGCATTCTCTATCAAGCTTAGATGAGCCTTCCTATTGACAATCTCTTCCAACTTGTCAGAGATCTTTTGTACCTCAGCTTTAGACACGAGTGAGCCCAGGTTTGGATTTGATATGGAGGATTTATATTGGCTAATTAAAGGGAACATCCATTTCTGTAGACCTCCACTTGTGCTGGATTCTGCCTTCAACTTGGCTTGGGTAGCTTCAATAGCAAACTCATCAAGCAAGTCTTCCATGTCATAGGCCAAGTCCCTAACATCATCTAGCCATAGCTTCACTGGACCTTTATTGCTTAGCTGCTTGTCCTCCGCATCGGCCAGCACTGCATTGATTGTAACCAGCATTTTCTCCCACTTATTGAAGAGTATGCTAAATTCAGAGAAGGGCGGTGCTCCTTCCCTTTGTGCATAGCGCAATCCCAGAGATGCCAACTTCTCGAACAAGACTTGAAGGCAGGCACTCAAAAGGATCTCCCCAATGGCCATGGGTGAATTCGTAAACTGTAGAGAACAACATAGGTTATGGTGAAGCAAAGTGAGAATGAGTTGGTGGAGAGAGAAAATGGGCGAATCGGTCACTATAGAGAACAAGGGTCATGGTGAAGTAAAGTGATAGTGAGCTACAGAAGAGGAAACTGAAGTCCAAGAAGACCAAGACCTTCGTCTAGCAAAAACATTAAACAAAGACCAAGACTTTCATGGATGCACATCCATGGTTAGAGATAAAATACCTTTTGCCCACAAGTCTTTGTTTCGTAATGTTTAAAGATTACCTTTTTGTTTGTTAAATAGAAAAAACAAAGCATGTGCTTTGGGCTAATTAAAAAAAGGGTGGGTTAGGCGTACCAACAAATCCATTACGCAAGTTGCTTTATTTTGCTCTAGAAATAGTGAACCAGTAACAAATACCAAACAATAATATATAATCTAGTGGAAATTATACTTTATGCATCACAATAATGAACAGAAAAATTTTGTTTAAAAGGACCATGAATCTCCCATCAAGCAACTCCCGATCATTTACTACTGCCTCAACACCCTTCAGCAAATCATTGCCACCCAACTTGTTGCGAATTTTTGGCATAGTAACTACTACTTAAAGCCTACATTAATCGAATACAAAATATGTGATCAAAGAGGGGAATCTTTTAGAGAGCATGTGCTCTCCTCCCAGAAAGCTTGTGCTTTCCATCCGGTCTTTTCATATGTTTATCTACATCTTTTGTTGCAGCAAGAAGGCATCTTCTTTTCATTAATCATCACGGGATTTGTAATCATTTAAAGACCACGTGCTTTCCACCATAACACATGTGCTCTCCATCGAAGATTGGCCTTGGCAAGAGGGCATGCATCTAGAGATAAAGATTAGCCATTTTCTTTTTGTTCATGACGGGCGCAACCCAATGATATTGTCTTTTTTTTGTTTTTTGGTTGGTGATATTGGCTTGACTTAGAGGGCAAGGTCCATTGAAATGAGAAGAAATGCATCCAAGCCACAATAACTTTTAAAATTGGATTACTCAATAGACAACTCACCTAGGAAGACTTGTTCATTAGACAGTGTATTCACGAATCGTTCAAAAACCATGTGCTTTCCACCCCGAAAGCATGTTCTCTCCGTCCAACCTTTCCATTTGTTTATCTTAGATCTTTTTGTGCAACAGAGGAACGCATTCATTAAACATTTTGTATTTGGAATAGTTTGGAAAGATGTGCATTTCACCCAGAATTCACGTGCCCTTCTTCATAGGCAATGGTAATATGATGATTATGATCGGTAAGAAGAACAAACAAGAAGGTTGCTCCCAGTAATGTTTTTCTGTTTACCGCAGGTGAAAGCACATGTTCCTCTTTTCTTTTTGTCTTTCATTGATCTACGATTAAGCAAAAATGATGAGTTTTCCACAATTTGGTAACATCATAATGAAAAATTCACAAGGAGGTTAGAGCCACATTTATCTGTTTAACCATATGAATTTTTTTTTTTGGGTCTAAACATTTCACTTCTTTTAGGTGTTGACTTCGTTTTTTTTTTTTTTTTTTTTTGCTTTTCCGCTCTCCGTATCATATCTTTTACTTTCTCATAGTGGGCATGCGCGTATAAATATTTACTTTTCATTCACACTTTCTTTTTTATGATTTTTTTGTAAAACATGTATTAAACCCTTGATTCGCCCATTACATGCAGTATCGGTCCTCTCTCTCTCTCTCTCTCGGGCTTAAAAAAAAAAGAAAAAAGATGGAGCATAAATTAATGGAGTGATGTGTTCTTGGCTTCACAACCCTACCAATTGATTCTATATCATAATTTCATCTTTTGGACGCCTGCAAAAATTAAAATAAAAAAGACCGGCTTTTGGGAATGTACAATATAAAATGACAACTTGTGCTTTTTGGGGTTGAACAATATGTGAAGTCTGTTTGATACGAGATTAATGCACATTATAAAAGATGAAAAATCTTGAAAACTTTTCTGATGTAGAAATACCTTTTTTTTTTCCAAACAAAACACGAGTCTATGCGTGTTCTTTTCTAACAAAGCACAATTTCGATTTTCTAATTCAAAATTTAATTCTTTATTGCATACAAATATACATTGTTCTTCGTCTCGAAAGAAAATATATGGATTAATTTCCAGCATTGAACTATCATTGGTAAAACAAGTTGTCCCCTCACAACACCCTTGGGACTTCAGCAAGAACTACTATGAATTTTGAATTGTGACCGTATTGACTTAATTCAATTGATTACACTGGTATACATTAAAAGAATCCTAAATCTCAATCACCTTATTAATTCATATAATCCCTTTCGGCTAATGGTAAATCCACTATATCTATATAATAAGAACTTTTTATTATAAGAGTTTTTTGGTCAGATTTTATTACAAGAGTATGTGAAAGACACAACAAAAGTTATTTATTTTGTTTGACGCAGCAAATTATGGCAAACGTGACTTTCCCGAGAGTCTTTGCGAAAGAGGAATGAAGCTATCCTCTTACGATATTTATTGTTACTTCCCCAATTTCATGGACTAAAATTCGAACATATTAACGATGTGAAATAATTACACTGCGAGAAGAATAACAATACGGATTCCATTGTAAATTAATACTGTGCTCTTGGTACTTCTAATCGTGTAAAATTATTTCATATCAGTGTGTGTTTAGTAAAAAGAACAATGATAGAGAGATTAAAAATTAGTCTTAACATCCTAATATTACTATCTAACAAAAATTGATATAACAATTCTATGTTATTAAACTTGTTATTAAACTTATCAAGTATTTCACATCAACTTCAATCAGGACTATAGGTAGGCACGAAATCGGTTTAAGATCCAAACTTCTGTTGCTGCTGCCGCCTCTTCTTTTGCTCAAGATATTGCTTTTGGCTCCATTAATAGAAAGATTTTTGAAAGAATTGGCGGTTGCCCTCCCACGAGATGCTTTAGGTAGCGAAGTTCTGGCTATATCAATTTGAGGGAAAAAGAAAGCAAGATGTCTCTTACCTTTTAAGTGTAGACTTCTTGGAGTAGTCCGGTGAACGGGATTAGTATCAACGACAACAATCCAGCAAGCACGGACGCTAGGTTCGGATGAGTAGGAGTAGAACACGGTTGAGCAAGGGGACGAGCATGGGTTATGACGAAGCAAAGTGATAAAATGAGGTAACGAAGAGAGAAAACTATAAAGTCCAAGAAGACCAAAACTTTCAAGGATGCTCATAAGTGGTAGAGGGATCAAAATTAAAGTCTTTCGTCAACAAGTGCTTGTCTCCTAATGTTTAGAGATTATCTTTAGATATCTATAGTTTTCACAATCATATATAAATCATAAACTCAGGAAGACCAAGACTTTCTGTTATACAACAAGTCATCATAGACGGCTAACTTTGTTTGTTCAATAAGGACAAAGCTAACTTTATCTATTTGTCCACATTGAAGGAGGAATCAAGGAACTTCCTGTATTTCCACAATATAGACAAATCATTTCAGTAAATTATTTTCTTAAACATATGCAAATCTTTAGCACTGTAACTATCACGTAATAGCCTACGTTGATCGCATGTTCACCAATAAAGCAGAAATGAAGACATTGAAATCTCAAGGATACTGAGCCTATATAGTGAGAATATGTGTGCGCTCAGAATTGATCATTGAAGAAAAATCATCTCTTATCCTCTCTTTTGGATGGCAACAAGAAAAGGTCATCTGTTTCATACACAAACCAAAAGTCTTGATCTGAAACAGATTTCAAAAGGTGACTTTTCGACGTATGACCACTTAGAGTGCACGTAGAAAATCATAAAAAATTTATCACTTACAGGTGTTTTGTTGCCTTTTTTCTTTTTTTGCGTCCGTACATTCTCAGTAACCTTATGATTTCACAGTCTTTGTTTCATGCATTATTGGTGAAAATACCATCAATGCAGGCTTTTATGTGGTGGTTACGTGCTAAAAATTCATAGCAAGATATGCAACAATAATTTGATGAAAGATGCTGAGGTAGTAGTTGATGATTGGAACCGCTTGATAGGAGAATTGTGGTCCTTTGCATGATTTTCCTGTTCATTAGTGTAATGCCTAGAGTATAATTTCTAGTAGATTATACATTGTTACTTTCCGACTTGTCTAGCGATGAATGAAGCTGACCACAATGAATAAGACTGACAAATAAGCATCTTTGGGCAACTTGCACCAACTAAAATAAATGTTGAGATTCACCTAACAATGGCTACCATACATCTACAAGTCATCAAAGATAGCTAATTTTGACGGTTCAATAAAAAGAACAAAAATACAGTGCTTTGGGCAAAACAAGAAAAAGAGTTAGGCACTCCAACTAATCCACCGAGCAAGTTGCTTTATCTTACGGTGGAAATAGAAAACGAGTCACATCACCAACTAATCCATTAAGCAAAAAGTTGCTTTAGGCTAACTTTTTTCTGTTCAAAGGACCACAACTCCTCTCTCAAAGTGATTCACGATCATCAACAACTACAGCACCCTTTGGTAGATCATCGCCACCCATCTTCATCCATTACAGAATTCCAAGCACTTAGAGGGAGGTTAATAGAGAGCGAGAAGGACGAGAGAGAGAAGAAAAAAAAAATCAGAGAGAGAGAAGGGAAAATCGACAGACAACCTTATGAAAAGCCGATCCTCGTTACTCTTTCGTGATTTCCTGCACCGTTCGCCGTTATTCCTCGCTGGAAACCATCGTTAGTAGCTGCTCCCGCGTCAACCTTGTTCGGCCCTATTTTTGGCCGAGAAGGTCTGAAGAGTCCAAATCTCGTCTGAATCTCCTCCGCTAGTTCTAGTTTCGTTCATGGATGATGGTGAAAGCTTCAATCATTAACTCGTTGGCTCATTGCTCTCCCGGCATAGGTGACAAAACAGGGGACCTCGGTTTCTGATCTGCCCTGTTTTGACGAGATTAAAGGCCGAACCATGTTGACTTTGCTAAATCATTTAAGATCTGAGTTGTTTCTCGATGATGGGCATGGATTTTTTTGTGTTCGTAGTAGTTTCGGATCTTCCATGTTCTAGGAATGGTTCCGTTAACGAATTGAGTGTGAGAAGAAAGTGAAGGGCAAAGAATATAGAATAAGAAGATAGGGCTTTATATTGAATCAGTGTGGGTTTAGGGCTTAATCCATCTAAAAATTGGGCTTAAGGCAGGCTTGATGCGTCTAAAAAGTTGGGCTTATTGCAGTCATCTTTCAAGATGGGCTTAACAGGAGTGTATCTGAAATTGGGCTTTGAAATTTCTTTTTAAATTGAAGTGGGCTCGAAATGGGAGCCCAGTGATGTCCCAAGCTTAAGATCCAAAACCCGTGAGACCAGAGATGTGGCCCAAGTTTCAACCGGGCCCAGGGACCCCAGTCCCCCATTACCAGAAATAAATACATACAATTCGAAAACTGGCCAATCAAAGAATGGTTAGGTCTTGGTTAGGCTGTTAGTAAGGATGCACAGGAATTGGGAATCACCCAGAACTAGACCGGACAAAATCGATAGTTCCCATGAGGATCGGTCTGGTTTCTGGTTTTGAATTTACTAAAACCAATGAGCATCAGGTCCATTTTTGGTTCCGGCGTAAAATTGGCCATCCACCCATCCACCCCCAAATTGGACCAATAAATAAATAAATAAATATATATATATATATATATATATATAAATTCTAACTCAATTACATAATTATTTTATAATTTTTCAACCTATATACACGTACATATGTATTTGTAGTGCGAAACTAAAAGCAGCTCGAGCCTTATTGAGCTTGAGCTCCTTCAGCCCTTCGAACTTATGCAGCGGGGGCCCGCTCAGCCCGGGAGGCGATATCTTCACCTGCAAACACTCCAGCCCCACCAAACTCCCCACCCCAGCTCGCTCGGAAACAGGTTGACCTCGTTCGCGAAGAACTTCAGCGTCTTCAGCCTCCGCAGCTCCCCGACCCACTTCGGGAGCAGGCTGAACTCGTTCTTATACAGATACAGGTCCTTCGCCGCGGACCCGTTCAGGGCTGGGGACAGCAGCGGGTACTCCAGGTTCTCCCCAGACACGTCGAGGCACAAATCGTTGTCTGAACCGCCGCCGCCGCCCTGGCTGGCAGCGGAGTCGCGGGTCGGGCTCGGCGGCTCCGGGTTCTCGGGCGGGGTGGCGTCGCACTCCCCTTGCATTGCGGCGGACCAGCCCCGATTGGATTCGAGCGAGGAGACGAGAAGAAAAATCGAGACTTCGGGACGGAAGTTCATTTTCAGAATAGCGGATTAGTATTGCAGCACTCATTAAGTCGGGCCAATAACTGAGAATGAACCGGTCACCATACATAGATTGCTTCTGATGTACTTGGTGGCACCGAGGCGAGCTGAGAGTTGCCAAATGCATCATCCACGCATTCTTTCTGAACCATTGATTTCAGGAGTTCCAGTGGCAATGTTTAGGACCAACGAGGAATAACATGGATCAGTCCACCATTGGTTAACTTGGTTTATAGATGTAAGCAGAGTTTGTCTGATTAAATCTGTACAAATACATGAAACTTTGAACTTGCGAAGAAGAAGACTGGAAAGCAAGTATCTTGACAGCTCGAATAAGAACACATGACCTTACAATGAATCGTGAGGCTTGTATTCATTGTCAATTTCATGTATATCCATGAAGGAGCTGTCCCCAACTGCAACATCCTCCAATTCACTGATGGCTTCTATTTGGTCAAGCTGCATAGCGGTGCCTCCATCCTCAGAGCTACCCCCAAGAAATTCATTATCTTCCACATCCGATAAGTCCGTAAAAGTTTCTATCCTTTTCTTCTTCCCTCTATAACCAATAAGGCTTAAGACCTTTTCCTTCCAAATAACCAGCGGACATTTCTGAATCAGCTCCGCACCTTCATAAGCTCCTGTCAAGAACACGCTAAACCTCTTCCCTCTCTCAGAGACATAGAAAATGCCAAAATGCTTCAAAAAGAGTCTCATCAGCTTCTGAGGCATCACGAATTCTCGTCGAAAGTGGGTGAGGTGATCGGTTACCAACCTCTTTTCCATTGTGAAGCTCAGTAACTCATGCATCACCGCAATGGCCCTCTTATCGAATTCTTTCGATCCAGGTTGGAGGCCACGTGCATCAGCATAAGGAGATAAGTAAGACCTTTTCGGAAAGTGCTCAATCTTCCCTCCATATCTATACACCTTCTTGTAAGTGGCAGGAAACTTCAAGGGGAAAGATAGGGAAAGCAACCCTGGAGCATGAGAGGCAGATTCTGATACCCCCAGTACGGCTTTCTCCAACTCTGTGATGGCCCAAGCAGGATTCCACTCTACGAGCTCGAGATAATCGACTTCATCCGGAGATTTAACCACTTTGAAGTGCTGTGGATACTCGTGTACCCACTTGCTCCTAAAATCAGCTGGCAAACCAAACTCTCTCCTGAAATGAGCAATTTTGTCCAGTGGAAGCCGTTTATCAGCTGACATCATCAGCATCCTAGTCACGTATTCAGCAGCTTTGCCAGAGTGTTCCCTAATCAATTTCTCCTCTTCCTCTAACAAGTCTTCAGCTTCTTTAGTCATTCCACACCACAATACCCCCTTCCGATCCTTACACAACTTAAACAGTTTTGGCGACTTCTGAATAAAATCCACTATACTGTGTGGCCTGGGCAAATTAATCTGATTCCGGCATCGATCCAGCGACCTCACAGGGATTATCATCTCGGGTTCCTTCTTCAACATTTCCATCAGAACCAACACCTTCGACACCACTTTATGCTTCTCGGTGGCGATTTCGAGATCATGGACCCTCTTGTCCTTGCTCCTATCTTGCACTCTCTTGCTGGTGGTCATGAATCTATGCTGCGGCCACGTAAGTAAAACCTCGCCAAAACTCCAGTTTCTTCTCAGGGTAGGCGAACGCGCTGGTGAGGTCACAAAGCAACCGTACTCTCTTGCCGCGGCCCATTCATTCGAGGAAGCTACGGTTTTACCAATGGTTCGAAGACGGGTCATCTCAAGATGCTAGTGTCTCGCTCCAAATTCAAGAACCAAGCCCAAGAAAAGCAAACGTCTCTCACTCAGGACAAACATCAAACACCTTACGTGCAGCGGAACGAGGAACAACAAGAACCCGAGACGAAAGTTTTCGAGAAGATCGCCGTGAATGCGAGATTATAACACCTCTCTTGGATCTCTCGATCAGCATCAGTTTCGACTTCGACAGAAGCCGGTTGGGATTTCGGACGTGGTTTGTGCTGAGAACGAAGGAGGAGGAGAAGAAGCGAGGCGCGAAGAAGAGGGAAAGGGCGGTAGAGACGGAACGGCTCGTCGTTTTGGTTTTTGCGTCTGTCGTCGTGATAGAGATGATATTTTGATTTGAATAATTAAAAGAGCTCGAGGGTCTAATAAATGGTGATATATTGTTGCGATTTATAAAATTGAGGTGTTTAAAAAAAAAAAATTGAGGTGTTAGAAAATTACATGAAAAATCCTATTTTAAAATCATAATAATGTTTGGTAAAAGAAATAAATTGAATCATATCAAAATCAAACATTATATTTTGTAATTTGTAGGTGGCTAAATCTCTTCTTGATGTACATAAGTTCAAAGAATAATTTTTAAGGAATAATATTGAAGAGATTACTAGTCAAAGTCTAAACATTACACAACCAAATTGGGTTATGCGTAAATATTAACAAGCCATTTCAAATAACTTAGTTGTTAATTCACATTTTCATGACTTTACGAGCTGTGAGTATGGAGTTTGACTATAATGCAATTAAATCAAAAATTGACCACAATGCTGATCGGTTCATTTCCTCTTTCGAGAAGAACTTTATTTGATAAGATTTGAGAAAATTATAAATCAAGTGGAACTAAAATTAGTATAAAATTGAGCTACCTAGAATTGATTATTCCATGGAAAATAAAAAAGTCAAGTCCAGTTTTCTCTCTAGGAAAGGATTTAAAAAGATTATAAGGATTTATCAGATCCATCAAACCTCAATTTATAAGATCTATTTCAGAATAAACAAAACTTAATCGAATCTCCTTTTTCTTAAAAAAATAAAAAAAGAAAAGAAAAGCCACGGGCCATTCTTCCCCGCTTCCCGCCTCTATATATAAGATTCCCTCCAATTTGCGATCGTAATTCGAAAATCTCTTCTTCTGCGCAGGCGCAGCGAACTCCATCGCCGATCGTCAAACTCCAGCGTCGTGCATTTCCGCCGATGCAATCGCGGGCGACGATTCTGAGTTTCGCCGAAGAGCAGAGCGACCAGCTGCAGATCGTGGAAACAGAGTGCGGGCAGCTCCTCTCTGTTCATCTCGTCGCTTTTGTTTTCTCGTTGATGTTTCAGTGCGGTCGTTTGATTCCGAGACGAGTATCGTGATCTTGTCGTCTCTGTTCTGAAGTTAAAAGCAAGATGCAAATGGCTCGATGGAACTATGAGTGTGAATCTCTTCGAATGTCGATATTAAGTGACTCTGAATACTGCTAACCGGATGAGCTCGATTTCGGTTTGGTTGATCGGTTTAGCTCGATTTTCCCCGGGACATCTCCGTGAATCCGTTAAGTGTTTTTACGTCTCGACCTTTGTCTCGAACTTGTCGTGATATTCTGCGCGTGCGGTAGTTTTCAGTTTTCGTCTTCTGATCGTACAAGAGCAATTCCAGCTTTGTTATGTCACGGGACATTGGAATTGCACCATTGTATGTCTTATTTTCCATGTATTGGTGAGATAGCTGGATTAATAACGAATGTCCTAAGCTAAATTCATCAATAATCACTGTTGGAAAGCTAGATTGTCATTGATCATCTATGAAATGCTTTTGTCCTGACATTCGACACGATGGTGAGTTGTTCTCACTTTCTTTCTCTGAACTTCTTCCTTTATTTTGTTTGCAGTTATTTCTCAAGGAATAAATGCTGGAGATGTGAAAAAGCTCCAGGATGCAGGAATCTACACTTGCAGTGGCTTGATGATGCGTACAAAGAAGGGATATCTGATCTTTAGTCCTGAGAATCAAGTTGAGGAACGTATTCTTATTTGGCCAAGTGATTTGCCTTTTCTTTTCTTTTTTTATTCGGTAGCACTTAACTGGAATAAAAGGATTAACTGAGGCAAAAGTTGACAAGATATGCGAAGCAGCCGAAAAAATAGTGGTCAGAGCCTAAATTCTTCTTGATCTGAGATGGTGGCTCCATTGAATTTGAACTTCTATAAGCATCTCCGGAATACCTCATTGAGTTATTGACCCCTGAAATAAAGCCTGCAAATTGGCCTATGTGTTGCTCAAAGTACTTTTAATGTCTTTATTTCAAGAGAAAGTCAGTTGTTCGCACCACAACTGGAAGCCAAGCCCTCGATGAGCTTTTAGGCGGTAATTGACTTTCTTTTGCAGACTGTCTGTCTCATTCTTTATGCATTTCAACAAAAGCAAATTTCACCGGTTTGGCGATGTTAAACAGGTGGTATCGAAACTCTGGCAATTACAGAAGCATTTGGCGAATCTGGGTGAAAATCAGAGTCCCAAGACATTACCTTTGATGAACTTTTAGTTGCTTTTATTAGTTGGCTTTCTCACAAAATGCTGCTGACGTCACTTCAGGTCTTGGAAAACACAGCTCGCACATACCCCGTGTGTTACCACTCAGGTTGGTCTGAATTGGATATTAGGTTTCTGTCGTTAACTTCTGTTGCATTTTTGGTTCAGATGAACAATGCCGAATAGTAACATGATGATCGAATTTCTATGAAGAATAAAGATGTGGGCGATCTTGGCATCAGAACTTGTGTATTATTTGATTCTGGAAGTATGGCACTCTCATTTTCTATAATCTGCAGTCAGTATACTGGAACGCAAATACAAAACCAAGCAGGAAAAGGCCAGAAGAGTTTGTACTGTGTCATAACTGAGTGAAAGCCTTAATTATTGTCAGAATCGGACTTGGGTTGATCATTAGTCGAATGTGATGCTTGAAGATACTCTACTTATTTGCAAATCCTTCAACAGTATTTTCCCCTGTTTTCAATCGTTCTTTATTAATGGCTGGGGGATTCCATGTTCGTAAAAAAATTTCAGCTGCCAACTCACATGAGAGGAGGAAATGGCAAGGTAGCTTGTATTTGACACAATGAACTTTGTATCTTATGATAATCTGTCTGAAATTTTCTTGACCTCGACAAAGCTGCTTGTGTTTCATAAACGTCGTCTGTCCATGTAAGCGCATGTGCACTTTCTTAACTTAGTACACCTGCAGTCATCCTGATCAAATCGTACCAATTGCCAAAAGATTTGGCATGGATCCTGGTGCAGTCCTAGATAATGTAAACAATGCTTTCTGCCACTCTTACTTTTCTGGCTAGTGTCCTTGCTGTAATCTAGCCATTCCATGAATTTGAAGATCATTTATGCCTGTGCCTCTACTTCTAAGCATCAGTACAACTTGCTTCTTGGTTTGGCTGCCAGAATCTCTGAAGAACCGTTCAAATTACTGGTAAGACACTGCTCGAGAATCAAATCCGACAGATTTTCTGAGGTGTGGATGGTTGACCTATGTGAGTGCCTTTTTCAGATTGTGGATTCAGTGACTGCTCTCTTCCTAGTGGATTTTACTGGAAGAGAACTTGCAGAGCACCAGGTTGATCCTGAAACCATCAAATCATGCAAGTTGTTATTCTGCAGCTTATCTGGTTTGACACTAATGAATTCCAAATTGCAGCAAAAATTGGCACAAACGCTCTCACATTTAATTAAGATAGCTGAGGAATCTAACGTGGCAGTGTACATGACCAATCAAGGTACTGCGTCACATCTCATTTCTCCCACGTAGTCCTGCATCCATTCAAAGTTCTTACTCAATTTAGCCCTTTGATGGTTGCACACTGACAAATAGCAATTTGGGGACTGACTAATTCTTGTAAATCTCAAGAACCATTTATTTGATGTAAACTGGTGAAGCATACAGTAGCTGCAATCCATGACATAGGAAAAGGATTTTTTTTTATGACTCTGTCTTTGATTTATTTGTTTCAGTTGTAGCTGATCCAGGCGGAGGTGTATCATCAGACCCAATGAAACCTGCAGGTGGGCATATTCTGGCTCGTGCAGCCACGATTAGGTTGATGTTTAGGAAAGTCAGAAGGGAGCAGCATGTCTCCAAGGTGTTTGATGCCCCAAACCTTCCTGAAGCTGAAGCTATATCCTTTTTGTGCCAAATCTTCCTCTGATTATATAATTTATCGAAACTGATCACATCATACTGCAGATACTAAGTAAAACATCTAGAAGTCTATATCAAAATCTGTGCAGAGGAATTAAACAAAAAGAAGTGGATATTGATAATTTTCCTCAGTAGGACTGGTATATTATTATTAGCTCCAGTGTTACGTGGACGATGCACATTTGTCAAGACCATCGCTCAATTTTGTCAGAAAATTTAGCAAGAGCTCATCTGTCAATAAGATGAGACCGAGATATTCCATATATGTTGGACTTGACAAACACACGTTTTATAGATAACACCAGGAGGCATTGCCGATGTGAAGGACTGAGAAGTCTCTCCAACCAGGAGGGCAGGCGAAAGGCTTTCTTTTGTTAATCTGAAATTTGATGTTAGTCATCGTGTTGACAGCTAGAGGCATATAATGAGCTCCCGAGCACTTGTTCATTTCCTTTCTCTGCAATGGACACTTTGTCACCCTTGTCATAGCTTGTCCTTAAGTTTCTTGCGCTCGACAACAAACCATTCATGGAATGACATGAGATACTTTCTCTATGGTGACCCAAAAGATTTGTCAATTACATTGTCACCTTTGTGTATCACTTGCAAAATATATCGTAAGGGTAAGGCCTGAGTATCCTTTCTGCTTCTTCTATTTATGTTTAGCCAATCGGATTTATATAATACAGCCTTATATGCTCTAAGGAACTTAATCGAGCATGGCATGTATGGAAAGGTCATAGGACTTCATCAGGCTTGAAAAAAGATGTAACCAAAAGAAAGTTATTCAGTGTCGTTTCGAATAACTTCAGATTAAATGAAATTAATCAACCACGGTGTTTTGTTATAAAGAAAAAAGACATAAAATTATCCGGTGCAATACGTTTTTAACTACACATAATAGCAGTTTGGTTTGAGGCTAACATTTGTGGATATTGTGGTTATTATGAGGCCAAGAAGAAATCTAATCTCAATATTTGAAAGCTAATTACCCAATATCATCTCCATTGAATTTGCAATAATTTTCTTTTGACAAGTAAAAGAACTTTCTTGCAAAATGGCGTCCAGCAGATGCTAGTCCATGTAACAAATCATGAACACAATTTATGCTATCAATGAGATATACGAAAGAACCACCAAAAGCTGAGGAAAGCCATCTATCATTCAAACTAAAGAACAAGTCTTCCTATTTTCAAAGGTGATATTTAAGACAAATGAGGAATAAGCTGGATCAGCCTGCTATTGGTTTAGTTTACAGATATAAATGGAGGTTTGTCTGATTAAATCTATATACCAAATACTTAAAACTTCAAACTTGTGAAGAAAAAGACTGAAAAAGCAAGTTATCTTGACAACTCGAACAAGAACATTCGATCTTTAATTGAATCATGAGGCTTTTATGCTTGGTCAATTTCACTAATATCCATGAAGTAGCTGTCTCCACCTGCAATATCCTCCAATTCACTTATGGCTTCATCTTGGTCAAGCTGCATTGGGATGCCTTTATCCTCAGAGCTACGCTCATGGAAATCATTATCTTCCATATCCGATAAGTCTGTAAAGGTTTCTATCTTTTTCTCCCTCCCTCTATAACCATTAGGGCTTAGGACCTTTTCCTTCCAAATAATCAGCAAAGTTTCAATGGAACTGCACAGATCTTGTGAGGTGTGGATGGTTGACCTTAGGTGAGCAATATCTTTCAGATTTGTGGATTCAGTGATTGCTCTGTTTCAAGTGGAGTTTACTTGCAGAGCGCCAGGTCCATTGAAACTGTCAAATCATGCGAGTTGTGATTTTTCAGCTCATCTTGTTTGACACTAATAGATTCCGAATTGCTGCAAAAATTGGCACAAATGCTCTCACGCTTACTTAAGATAGCTGAGGAATTTAATGAGGCAGTGTACATGGACCCCAGCTGCTGTATGCATCACCAGTTTAGGCCAAACGGTTGGCTCTTGAGATTTACAAGAACTAGTATGAGCATAACGCTATCCCCAAATTGCTATTTTTCAGCGTGCAACCATCAAAAGGCTAAATTGTATAAAATCTTCTAATGGATGCACGACAATGTGGGAGAAGCGTGTCTGCAAGGTGTTTGATGCCCCAAACCTACCTGAAGCTGAAGCTATATCCTTTTTGTGCCATACCTTCCTCTAGTTATGGACTTTATTGGAACTTACCAGATCATACCACGGAGACTTAATAAAATATCTAGAAGTCTATGTCAAAATCTGTGAGAAAGTCGATACCAAGTCTACATAGACCTGATTTAAGCATGATATTCACAGTTTACTTGATGTTGCATGGAGATCCATGAACATGTATGCAAATTTCATGCAATTTCGTGCAGAGGAATTTAACAAAAAGAAGTGGACATCAAGAATTTGTCGAAGCATTACTGGTAGATTTCAATTACGTAATAGACACCTAAGCGAAAAAAACATTACATTGAACGAACTCTGCATGATTATAAGCAACAAATACAGCTGCATAAAACAACGTCATCTCAAACTCTCAACATGGACCAACCGACCATTAGAGCTGAAAATTGTCAATGTATGAGAAAGGGTGACTGGGTCATGAGCAACAGAAGCTAGGGGTTAGCGCAGTTCCCGTTCCCTTTTTCTAGGAACCGGCGGTTCCCGGTTCCGGCTACGGAACCGGAACCGGAGCCCCAAATCAAACCCTCGCTCACTTCACACTTTCAGTTCTCTGGGTCTCTCCCGTTCTCTGCTTCTGCCGGTCGCGACGTTGCTCGCCCTCGACGCCGTCACCCGACGCCGCTCATCCCCCGCTCGCCCGCCCTTGCCTCCCTCGACGCCGTCACCCTCGTCATCCCGCCCGGCCGGACGCCGGTCGGCCCACCGCTCGCCCTGCCCTTGATTTCGATGCGAATGCAACGAAGAGAGAGAGAGAGAGAGAGAGAGAGAGAGAGAGAGAGAGAGCTGCAAAACTTTCCCGAGAAAAAAACATGGTGGTGGAAGAGACGGTGAATGGATGCGGCGGGCGGCGGCGGCGGCGGCTGCGACCGCCGACGACCCGAAAGAACCCCGCCGCCGCGAACCCTAACCCTAATTCGAAGGGCGTTGCGGGCGCGGCGACCCGGAGCTGGAGGAGGGAGAGATTGCGGGTGAAGAGGACTTAGCCGAGCGGTCGGCGAAGGAGGAACCCAAGGCGGACGAGCCGCATCCGCTCGAGCACTCGTGGACTTTCGGTTAGATAACCCCCGCCGAAATCGGCGAGATGGCTTGGGGTGCCTCCATGCGCCCGATCTACACTTTCTCTACCGTCGAAGAATTCTGGAGGTGAAAAAATTTTGCGTTTCTCTCTCGAATTTTGGGAACCCAGTTCTAGAGTCGATTGAGTTGTGGTTGGGTTGTTCTCTTTTCTCGGGTGATTCTTGTTATCATCGTGTTATGGCTGATGGGTTTGATGGTGTTCCAATTTTGTTCTCGCTGAATGCAAAGTTTTATGGTTAGGGAGAATTAGTTGCTCGCCATTATGGTTTTGAGGAGTGTCTCGTAGAGGACTGTGCGGTTCCGAATGCACCGACCTCGATAGAGAATCCACGTTTCATTGTACAATATATTTGTTCATGTGTCCATCGATGTCTTGTCTTCTTCGTGATCAACATGAACAATGGAAGGGACCTACAGTAAATGCATCTCGAAGGTACTTTTAATTGTCTTAATTCAGCAAGTCATGTTTCAATTTATTATTTGTGCACTTGTCTTAATTTAATTTGTCTCATTCTTTTGGTCCTCTGGTGGTGTTCAAGTGTGAAAGTTTTTCGTTGCCAATTGCCCGTGACAATTCCTTCTACTTAAGTGAACCCCCACGACATGATGGGAGTGACAAACCTTTAGGGAGTGGAGGTAGCTTTTTATGTCTTTTCCCAGTCAGTTATGTTCTGATTTTTGTCTTTGGAAGTGGATGGAATACTTTATGACACTGCACATACATTTGAGCAGATGAATATGCTATCCTCTGTTTTTTTATCAGTTTACTCTGTTTTTTTATCGGTTTATACTTTATGACAGTGCACATACAATGACTTGGTTCTGTTGTTGTCTCCAAGGGCCTAATTTCAAAGACTGAACTCATGGATAGGCTTTTGACTACTTGTTTTGTTGTGTTAGTCTCTCAGTAATTATGGTATTAATCCTTCTCTTTTTGGCCAAAACGTGTTGTTGTTAAGCAGCTCCACTTTGTAACTGGTGTGGAACATGGAAAGGAGATGAAATTTGTGGTAGCTGCAGAGAAGCATGATACCGCCCTGAAAAATATTAGGTTCTATGTAATTCAACTCCTTATACACATTCCCCGTCAGTTTGGTCTTTTCCATGACACTTTTTGTTTTTCACCTGCAGGCCATGCATTGGCACTCGGGTCATAAAGTTATGTGCCAAAAATAGTAGTAGAAATGCAGGAAACTCATCAGTAGAAGACCACAAACGTGAGCAACTATTTTAGCCTTCTTTGGATAAATTATACCAGTATTGCAGGGGAGGCGCTGGTATATGTGCCTCTTAGGTCTCATGAATTTTCCTTTTTCACATGCACAGCTCTGTTCTTTCTGTCATGTTGGCATAGTAGAGGTCCTATAGGAGTATTTTGAACATGCCTTAGTAAGTACACTGCCAGAGATATATGTAGTCATTTAGCTGTGATGATTTCGGTCTGTGGTCTTATGCTTGAAGTTGCAGTGTGTCCTTTCTCGTCATGTTGGTATAGTAGAGGTCTTTTCGAGTAATTTAAACATGCCGTAGTACATAGACTGCGCGAGATATATGTAGTCATTTAGCTCGACGATTTCGGTCTGTAGTCTTATGCTTGAAGTTGAAATTGAACTTGGCATCATGTTTTAACTTCGGTATTTTTTTTTTTCTCGTACTTTTAAAATGTTGACTTCTCTATGGTGTAATTCGCAAACAAATGCAAAGGAGTCTATGGCCTGAACACAAGATCGTCAATGAGAATGAGGCTGAATATGATGTCGATTTGTCTGCTGGTTTGGATAATACCAATTGTCTGGTATCCAAAAACCAGATGGATGACTCAATAAATTCACTTATTGAGAGTTTCCAGGCCTTGATTGCAATTGTTGCTAACTTGGAAATCATCCACCGTGGGATTTGGAATTTTTTTAGGTATGTTGTGTTCTTTTTCCCTGCTCTAACCTTTGTACCATGAAAGCAGAAGAATCCAATGACATACCTGATAGAACACTGCTGAACTTTTACAGGCAGAAAGGGTTCCTGATAGATTCGTGCTCAATGTTGTGCGAAGGGAGGACCTGGCATCGCCAAATAGAAGCGGGGACTGCAGCCGTGAAGTCTCCAAATGCGTGCAACTGGATTCATCGGAGAAGGAGATGGATGTTCGACATCCGAATTTTTTTAGGTATGCTGTTGGTACCTTTTTTTTAATCTATTATAGTAAAACTAAGTTTGCTTGTAAACTTAAGAGTGGTTTGGGATATTACAATGCTGGCTTATAACATCTTTTCCTTAAGATCTTACCCAATGGCGGGACTGAGTAATTGTTGCATACTTTACCCTGAAAACGAAACCAAAAAAATGAGACCAAAAAAGAAAAAAAGAACTTGTAGGAACTTAGGGAACCGAACCCACCCATAAGAAGGCCATTAAATAGCTAATAGTTCCGAGGGTTAGGGGTTGGTGCAGGTTGGTCCGACCTCCCTAACTCTAGGACGGGTCTGGTCCCAGGTTGATCCGGTTCAACCCGAAGTTCCAAAAATGAGGAATTTAAATTTCGTACTTTAATTTGTGGAACCGCTCATCGAGATATGGGATAAGATGGAAAGTTTTGTAATCATCTATCTTTAATATTCATAACACCATATGCAGGTTTTCCCCGCATTTGATCATGTAGATCAGGTGCTAGATGGAACCTTCTACCATTTGAACCGAAACCGAAACAAATTGAAAAGCAAAAAGATACATCTGCAATTAAACCATACAAAGTTCAAAATACTTAATATAAACCATTAAATAGCTAATGGCCTGGTCAAAACAAACGACACATAATTAATACTCAACAAAAGTTTTAAATTGAAATTACTATTAGTCTATTGATAGAACATCTCACCATAACAAACCATGCGACTAGGTAGTGCAAGGACCAAGCAGGGCCAGCGAGGCTTGGGTCGATCCGAGCACTCCCAACTCTAGGTATGTTAAGACTCCTTCTTAGTCTAAGACTCCTTCTTAGTCTCGCACCACTTCGAAGGTGGCGCCCTGCACTCGGCCCAAGCTATCCCACCCCAGGAACTGGCTTCACCTCATTCGGTGGGTGCTATAACTCTGCAAACCTCCAGAGCTGATGAAGAAGCATCCTGAGTTCAAAAAAGAAGGCAATGTTAAAAGGTGAACGATTTGGCGCTTGAAAAACATTGGAAGAGGAACATTGCAGGTTAAAATGCACATTTCAAAACATGCATACAAGTAAAGAACACCACTTTAGATTATAAATTTAGGTTCGGAACCAATTTTTCCAACACGATGTTACCCAACAACATAACATTCTCCTATCAGCAGAGCTCATCTATCCTTACTTTTCATGTTCCAATGCTTGAAGTAAACTCCAGTGACGCTGTATATATGATCCGTGAAGATAATTACCTTTAGGAAATGGCGCAACAGTTTCCCACAGCTCTTGTTCACGACCTCTGCATCGTCCGAGGGAACAAGATTGCCTTCAGAATCACTTCCCCAGAAGAAAGGGACACTTGCACCAACATCCTGCATGATTAAGAGGACATAAAGGATTAGACAGATCGCATATGGAGGGAGAGACAGAGAGAGATATCCCCAGAATGAAACCATGAAAATTATTATTACTTACAGCAGCCAGAAAGGTGGTACCCAGAGGGCCATCCAAGAGCACAAACGCAAACTTTCCAGTGATGTCTTTCATAACTTGATCGGCAGCGTAAGGCCTCCGATCTCTCGGAGTTCTATAAGCTTCTATGATGGTAATGACCTCATTGGTGGTCTCGCTCAATCCATATTGCTGCTTGAGAAGAGCAACACCCTCTGGGTGTCCTTGATACAAGCAGAAGATGTCATCAACAACAGCAAACGATCCTGCCACAGAGGGTAACAGGTCAAATATCCATACAATAACCAGAAGAAAGAAAGCTTCTTATTTTGAATATTGACCTGAACATGTCGAAAGAGATTATTCTTATTTAGATCATATTCACTAGAAGATAATTCAGAACATATCAGTGCACCAAATGATAATTAAAAGCTTGTTTTTTTGAGTTTTTTAATCTGTAAAAATAACACATATAATTGATATATTAATCCAACCTCAGCAACGTTTGCATGTGATCCTCCAAAGACATTTTGCCAATACAGATCACCATAATATTTGCAAAACAACTGCAGCGAATGAGCTAATGGCACAAGGAAAAAGATGCTGGGATAATGCAAAGACATACAAAGGTGGGATGTTGTAAAAGAATAAAAGAACATAATATGGAGCACATGATAAAAGAATTATCCCCTAGGTTGCTCCGGCAAATCAAAGGACTGGGTTGTGTAGAATTAAGTTCAAGTAAAAGAAACTTTTCTTTTCGTGTCAAAATTAACAACCTTATCCAAATTTAATAAAAAAATATGGAAAATAAATATGTGAATTCATATGTCAACATTGTGCATTTGTGCGAAAGTTTCAAGAGTTTAGGATTAAAAAAAGGACAAAAAAGAAGAAAATGAAAGTTAATATTAATGCAAAATAAAAAGCACTTTTGTGTCAAACTTCTAGGGGCACAACAAACGAACCTGTTGCTAAGATAAAAATGGGCAAATGGTCATAAATTATTACCAGGACTGCAATCCAGACTCAGTTTTTGAAGCGACTGGCAAATGATACTACATATTCGATGTCAAAAACTTAAGACTCATCCTTCCACAAACGGGGGCCGCTATAACCGTGAGTCCATCCTGAATATCAGCAGCAATCCTCTCTTCATCCTTTTTTGCTTTCTCTTTATAACAAAGCCTCATTTTATGTTTTGTAAGGTGATGTGATGTGATCCTGTTGAAACACTCTTGGTTGATGACAAGAGCTAAACTCGCCTGATTCAATGAAGATTTAAGTATCTTCTTATGATCTTGAAAATTCCCATGGAAAGGCGCTACCTTGCCTTGAGAAATCACCCAGATCTCGTCCACGCTTCCATATATTAGATGCTCATCATGACAAACCTGCATCAAGGTGAAAAGATGGCTTTTAGCCGTAAAGACTACCCATCATTGGTCAAATTAAAGTATGTTAGCAAGAAAAATCAATCTCACCATCAGAATTCCTCCTTGGAACAAGACCAGACCTTGAAAGAGTGCCTCAACTGCATCCAAATCCTACAGTTGGGGATGGTTAAATACTCAGAATCATACTCATCTATCCTTAGACAAGAAACTGACAATTCACAAAGATAATGCTATAGTAGTCACTGGTCATTAAAGCAGAACTTAAAGTCCACATTTAAAAACAAAAAGATTTCCACATTTATTATGTGCAAAGCCCAATATTGCCCATAGGCACAGATATTGGAACTACTTGGTATTATAAATTTCTGTAATTCAGGCTAGCATAACTATTCTATTCCAATAATTTGCAAGTTGGAACATTCACATTGGTTTCCATTCCATTATAAGTTAGATGTATGATGACAGAGGCTCCCTGTAGCTGTAATTACCGAATGGTTCTATTATAATTCCGATGTAAAGACTAGATTCCAATAAGTTCAATTAGCGCAAGACAATGACAAGCTAACTGGAAAGAGCAATTTAAGTCATAAAGTGGAGAAAAATGAGTAAACTTACCTAATGATTGGATGGCTCGTCAACCAAAACTATGGAGGTTCCCTGTATCTCAGTAAATGCAACTCTGATTTTCTGACCACCTATTTATTATGGTCAAAGCACCATGTTATATGTGCAATAACATCCAAAAAGCCTCAAATAAATTACAGAGTGAACCGCAATTCAGGTTACAAATCAACTAACCTCAGATAGAGCTTCACAATGTCACACAAAATTGCTTCAACAAAAAATTGAAGTATCCAACAGTGGCAGAGAGAGGATATGTATCAAACAAGGTATACATTGGTTGAATTGCAAGATTTCCAGTTACACCAAAGGAACACAAGTGAGATCGAAGCTTTTGTTCCAGAACTCCCTACAGGAAGAATGCCACATAAGAAGGTATTTTCAGATAAAATGACGTAGTGTATGATGAAATCTTCTACCGCAATGGAGTAAACACAAACAACTGATATTTTAAAGAATTGAATAGATTTTTCTCGGAGGTCACTACTAACAATGCAAACGCAGAGGGAGGTAGCATATCGTTACAATCTCAACCAATTAAGCTTGACATGATTGGCTAAAATTTTTTAGCAAGCTGTAAGTAATAGTTCCTAACCTGTGATCAAGACCCAAACGAAAGGTGGTTTATGAATATTGATCCTATCATGAATTGGAGTTGTATCGAAAGCTTGGAGCCACGAGCTGCCCTAAATAGACTGCTTAATACTAAGAAGGATCATCATCAACAAAAAAAGGTTCTCGATGATCAAGAAAACCATAAATTATTATTATTTTTTTAAAAAATCCCTTTTCTTCACAATCATATAACAGCTTCCACATAAATAATCACGTTTTTGGATTTTGAGAGAGATTTATTCTTATTTAGATCATAATGGCTAGAAGAAAATTTAGAACATATCAATGCACCAAATAAAATTAAGCACTTCTTCATTTTCCGTAAATTGCAAGAACTGAGACATGATGTTGACAGCATTAGCCCTACCTCAAAAGCGTTTCTAAGTGATACTTCCAAGGGATTTTGCCAATACAAATTTCAAAGGTATCTGCAAAATAACTACAGTGAATGAGCTGGGGCATGAGAAAAAGATGTCGGGGGAAGAGAACATACAACAAGCGCTGAAAATGCAGACGCATTTGAATGTGGAATGCTATAATTCTTGGTGATTCTCATGCAAAGCATAGTGCATTTTCATTCATGGTTTGTATGGTGGGTCACCCAAGCGAAAAAAATAAAAAAATTTTTTTGCGCATCTAGTAGAGTTGAAGATATGTCATCAAGAGGGAGCACTGTGAGCATTTCGTCATACAATTTATTGTCCAACAAAACAAAGCCGATTCAACCCAACCAGAACACCCTCCCAACTGTCAATTTGGGAAACACCTCCATGGGAAAATATCAGTTTGTATCACGCATCGAATTGGGGGAGCAGAATCAAAATTGATGCCTTGAAAACCAAAAAACTTACCCTAACCTAGAAAACTTACATTGCATCGGTGAATGAATTCTGCCAGTCAACAAATGAAAGCTAAAATATAAAAGAAGTTGGAAGCATTACCTGATTAATAAAAAGCAGTCAACGGAGACAAATCTTTTATCATGGCTCGGGCATGATCAATTTTACTTCATTGTGTCCGAAAGCTATCAATGCTGATGAAAGAGATCTCTTAGATGAGGGGTCAATAGTCGCCAGTGACATTCAAACATCTCAATTTTTTAGAATCTCGCATCCATATATTAACAAAAATTGTTGTGATTGAGGCCAGAACTGGAACAGGGGAGATGGTTGCCTGCAGAGGGGGCTGAATTACTTGCCGTTTGAAAGAGCTTTGCGGTGGCTGAAGAGAAAAGCCGGCCCAAGGCATACAAGGATATCATCATCATCATCATCAACCTTCGCAAGCCAGTGCAATCGGAGACTAAAGGAAGTTCTTGCTGGATATTCACGCAGCTAATTATCAATTTTTCAGCTCTGAATTTCAGTCGTACTTCAACACAAAAAGCAAAACGTCTGCGCGCATTGGAAGAAAATACTCCATATTAAGCATCGAACTGAAGAACAGAAACACGAAATTGATGCATTCAAAACGAAAGGACTTACCTGAACCCTTAGAAATCCGACCGTAGATGGAAGGGATTGAATCGCGGCAGTTAGCAAATGAAAGCGAAAGTGGATCGATTTCACTTTATCGGATTTGAGAACCCAATCGATGCGGACGTTGAAGATTTCTTGGATTTCCGGAAATTCATGCGGAGCATCTCCACGGGAAAGTATCAATGTGTATTGAGCATCGAGTTGAGGAAACATAATGGAAACCGACGCCTTTAGGACTATAAACTTACCCAAACCCTAGAAAATCTGACCGTATCAGGACGAATTAATTTATTGGATCTGATCGCCATCAATGAGGATGTAAGGGATCTCTTGGATGAGGGGCCAATAGTTGCCGGAGTGTTTTGAGCATCGGTCTTTCAGATTCTCGCATCCATATATGTAAAATTGTTGGAAGGAGGGAGGGAGGCCATCCTCTGGCAAGTCCCTCAACTTTGGCCAATCTTCAATCCATAACCATGCGAGAGAGGAGAGATGGTTGCGAAGGCCTCTTGATAGTCTTTCCACATTTCTCATGTGGCCAATCCAAAGAGAGGTAAGAGAGGAAGGAAAGAGGAGACTCCAGGCATCCTCGTCGTCTTCCTCCGAAGGAAACCACACCTTGTCTCCCTCCTCCCCTCCCATGCTTCTTCCGTCTATTCCTAGTGCCTCGAGGGATGTGAGCATGGGTAAGCCCCATTCTCTCACTGGTTGCTTCATATTCTTGCATCCCCCAATATAAAACCAGTGCAAATTGGGAGGCAAACCTCCTTCGGGCAAGCATTTGATATTTTCACACCCCGAAATTCGTAGCGACCGGAGGGACATAAGATGATGCCACTCCTTTGGTAGGGACTTTATCTTAGGAATCGAATTAAGTTGAAGTTCCACCAGGGTGATGGGAAGGGGAGGGAAGTCCTCTATCTCCAATGCTGGACACTCCTCTAGTTTCAAACAAGTGAGATTAGAGAGCTTGTGGAGGCATCGTGGTATATCCACCAAATTCTTACATCCCTTTATAGTCAACGAATCCAGTGATTCTGCTGTGATCTCTTTGAGTGACTCCACCCCATCACACTTCCAAATATTAAGGTTCTTCAAATAAGCAAGTCTATTATCGGCAAACGGAAGGGATATCAAAGAATCACATTCACTTATAGTAAGAAATTCAAGTTGAGATATCGAGTTATTACTGCTAGGATCATCTTGAGAAACTATTAGTCCCATGAATTTTGGACAATTCTCAACATTCAAATGTCTTAATGTGTAAATATTGCTTGGAAGTTTTTCTAAACTCGTGCAGTTTCTCAATTCTATCTTTTCAAGGTTGCAGGGTAGCTCCATTTCTCCGTCTCCAGCCATAAACGATGTGAATTGAGGACAATTATCAATGACTACACTCTGAAGGCAAGCAAGATTTTGCATCTCACTTCCATTTTGCCACAAGTAGTTTAGCTTGCCACACTGTCCTATATAAAGCTCCTTTAGCTTAACCAAGTAGCTCATAAACCCATGATCAAAGCAAACAAGCTCTGCAAGATTCTTAATTCTGAGAACGGTCAAAGAAGTTAGGTTGACCAAGATTTTTAAGATCTCCTCATTACAATCCTCAAGGGATAACTCACAAAGAGATGGGAGACAAACCACATTGGTTGAGCTATTCAAATGCGGGCATGAATGAATTTCTAGCTTCTTGAGAAGATTAAGTTGACTAGGCAATGTCCCAACCAACGAATGACATCCCCAGACAACTAGATGCTGAAGACAAGAGAAAGTGACATCTTCTTCTTGACCTCCGGCATAACAAGACCAATCCTTCCATGCCAACATCTCTTCTAGCTTCAAAGTTGTTAAAGATGAAAAAGGCCTTTTACCTCCGTAAAATTCAGGGCCTATCGTGCTTATTGCATGTAGACATTCAAGAGATAATTCTCTAAGTGAAGGTAATTGTCCAAGTGGCGGAAGTGATGTGACATTGGGACAATCCCGTAAGCATAAAGAAACCATCTTAGAATAAGATGGACCATCTAACCATGAGGGGAATCTTGCACCACCAAAGTGCGAGATAGAGAGATGTTCAAGATTAGTGTGAGGTCGCAAAGAGTGAAGCACCAGTGCTTCGTGCTTCCCATTTCGCAAATTTCCAAAATTTTCACCCCAGTGCAAGAATAAGTTGCTAAGGCCTCTCTTTCCAATTAAATTAGCATCAACTGCATCTCTGACTTCTTCCACATTTTGCAATTCTGATATGAACAATTCTCCTTGAAGGTGTGGCAAGTTTTTTAACTCCTTTAACCGTGACCCTTTGTCTAGTCCTACCACAAACTTGGACAAGATCTTAAGATTCTTCAAATTACTGATACTCAATGGCATCTCTTTTAGACTTCTTGTATCTCTAATATCAAGAAACTGTAAGCTGACCAATTTTGTGATTCCTTGAGGCAACAAAGAAAGCTCTAGACAACCTTTTAAGATCAAAGCTTGTAGTTTGCACAAGCTGCCGATTGACTCAGGTAGCATTTTTATATTTGTGTACGAGAAATTGAGATAGCGAAGATATTTTAACTCAGCAACACAATCCGGGACCTCTATGATGGAACAATGACTTAAGGAGAATCCCCTTAAGTACTTCAATTTTGTTAGCAAGTCATGTAACACTTTGTTGGAAATGTGGAAGTTGCTAGGCCAACCAGATCTATCATACAAGAATATTAAACTTCTTAGTACCTTCATTCGATGATATGCTCCCATGCATTTTGATGGAACACACCACGACGAGGTGAATGAGGCATAACGAACTTTCTCGAGAGATGCATCATCTTCATTATCTGCCAGTTGAGACTCAAAGTTAAAGGATGTCCCACTTGCAATTGACTTTGCTAGATCATTCAAAAGATCATGCATTGAAAACTTAGATGCGTTGACACTTGATTGTTGAAGAAATGATCTAGATATTAACTCTTCGAAATGAGCCTGTCCCCATTTCAAGATATTATCCTTTGATCTTCCTCCATCAAAAAAACCCTCTGCTATCCATAAGTGCACCAGCTCATCCCTCTCAATTTCATAATCCTTGGGAAATATCGCACAATAAACAAAACATCTCTTCAAATAAGAAGGAAGATGGACATAGCTCAATTTCAAAACTCGAATAACCTCATCATTTTCTCCAGTTGGAAGATCCCAGATTTTGTTGTTTAAAATAGCTTCCCATTGATCGGGATTCCCTTTATCACGTAGAAGACCTCCCAATACCTTTGTTGCCAAAGGTGAACCTTTGCATTTTTCGGCTATTTTCTTGCCTATTGTTTCAAGATTTGGGTGCCTCCCAAAATTTGTTGTTTTAAGAGCATGAAAGGCTAATAAGCTTGTACAATTATCAAGGGACAACTCCTTCAAAGGATATGATGAAGCTCCTGTTATGGAAACAACAGTATAGTTGCGAGTCGTTATGATGATCTTACTTCCTTTAGCCCCAGCTTCGAATGGCTTTAAGAGGACAGTCCATTCTCCATAATTTTCATTCCAAACATCATCTAAAACCACAAGAAACTTTTTCCCTGATAGATTGTCTTTCAACTTAACTTGAAGCCTGTTAAGATCTTCATCCTCATTGACCACTTCATTGATCGACCGCAAAATAGTCTTGGTTATGTTGAGAACATTAAAAACATCTGAAACACAAACCCATGCTCTCATCTCAAAGCAACTACTCACTTTGACATCATTATACAATCGTTGAGCCAAGGCTGTCTTTCCAATACCGCCCATCCCAACTATGGGGACTATGCTCAACGTGGTATTGACATTTTCGGCTTCACCAGTCAAGAGTTCAAATATTTCTGCTTCTTCCTTCTCCCTGCCAAAAAATCGAGGCTCTGGCAGAGAACTACTGGGGAGCCTTTTGTCCGTGTAATCAGATTTGTTCACAACATTCTCTATCAAGCTTAGATGAGCCTTCCTGTTGACAATCTCTTCCAACTTGTCAGAGATCTTTTGTACCTCAGCTTCAGACACGAGTGAGCGCGGGTTTGGATTTGATATGGAGGATTTATATTGGCTAATTAGAGGGAACTTCCATTTCAGTAGACCTTCGCTTGTGCTAGATTTTGCCTTCAACTTGGCTTGGGTGGCTTCAATAGCGAACTCATCAAGCAAGTCTTCCATGTCATAGGCCAAGTCCCTAACATCATCTAGCCATAGCTTCACAGGACCTTTATTGCTTAGCTGCTTGTCCTCCGCATCGGCCAGCACTGCATTGATTGTAACCAGCATCTTCTCCCACTTATTGAGAAGGTCAATGCTAATTCCAGAGAAGGGTGATGCTCCTTCACTTTGCGTATAGCGCAATCCTAGAGATGCCAACTTCTCAAACAAGACTTGAAGGAAGGCACTCAAAAGGATCTCCCCAATGGCCATGAGTGAATTCGTAAACTTTAGAGAACAACACAGGTTATGGTGAAGCAAAGTGATAATGAGCTGATGGAGAGAGAAAATGGGTGAATAAGTCCCTGTAGAGAACAAGGGTCATGGTGAAGCAAAGTGAAAGAGGAAACTGAAGTCCAGGAAGACCAAGACTTTCGTCTGGCAATAACATTAAACAAAGACCAAGACTTTCATGGATGCACATCAATGGTTAGAGAAATCAAAATAAAATACCTTTTGCCCACAAGACTTTATCTCGTAATGTTTAAAGATTACCTTTTTTGTTTGTTAAATAAGAAAAAACAAAGCATGTGCTTTGGGCCAATTAATCCATTATGCAAGTTGCTTTATTTTGCTCTAGAAATAGTGAACCGGTAAAAAAATACCAAACAACAATACATACTCTAGTGGAAATTATACTTTACTCGTCATACTAATGAACAGAAAAATTTTGTTTAAAAGGACCATGATTCTCCCATCAAGCAATTCCCGATCATTTACTACTATCTCAACACCCTTCTAACAAATCATTGCCGTCCAACTTGTTGCGAATTTTTGGCACTATACTACTTAAAGCCTACATTAGGCGAATACAAAATATGAAATCAAAGAGGGGAATCTTTTAGAGAGCTTGTGCTCTCCACCCAAAAAGCTTGTGCTTTCCATCAAGTCTTTTCATCTGTCTATCTACATCTTTTGTTGTAGCAAGAAGGCATCTTCTTTTCATTAATCATCATGGGATTTGTAATCATTCAAAGACCACGTGTGTGACGACCCAGACTCGGGGCAGTATGGAGGGATGAACTAAGATAACCTCGGCAGTACGTGGGCAAGGCTAAGGGCATTTCTCTTGTCCCACATCGCTTAGGAGGGAGTCTTGGGGCTAGTTTATAAGGCTTGAGTCCCTCTAACCTGTGTAACGCGTTTTAAAGCCGTGAGGACTCAGTGTCCAAAGCGAACAATATTACACAGTGGGACCCATGTCCTTACAAGTGGTATCAGAGCCGACTCCCGACCGCGTGTGGGGCCACAGCGAGGGCGATGTGCCTTAAAGGGGGGGGGACAGACTAAGATCGCCTTGGCAGTACGCGCACATCGCTTCAAATGGTATCAGAGCCAACTCCCGACCGCGTGTGGGGCCACGGCGAGGCAATGTTCCTATAAGATCGCCTTGGCGTACGTGCACATCTCTTAGGGGGAGTCCGGGGCTAGTTTATAAGGCTTGGGTCCCGAGGGCGCCGTGCCTTAAGGGGGGGAAATGTGACAACCCAGACCCGGGGCAGTACGGAGGGGGACGGACTAAGATCGCCTCGGCAGTACGCGGGCAATATTACACAGTGGGGCTCGGGTCCTTACAACGTGCTCTCCACCATAACGCATGTGCTCTCCATCGAAGATTGGCCTTGGCAAGAGGGCACGCATCTAGAGATAAAGACTAGCCATTTTCTTTTGTCCATGATGGGTGCAACCCAATGGTATGGTCTTTTTTTTTTTTGGACGGCGATATTGGCTTGACTTAGAGGGCGAGGTCCATTGAAACGAGAAGAAATGCATTGCACTACTCCAAGTCACAATTATTTTTAAAACTGGATTAATCAATAGACAACTCCCCTAGGAAGACTTGTTCATTAGACAGTGTATTGGGGAATCATTCAAAAACCATGTGCTTTCCACCCATAAAGCATGTTCTCTCCATCCAACCTTTTCATTTGTTTATCTTAGATCCTTTTGTGCAGCAGAGGAATGCATTCATTAAACATTTTGTACTCGGAATAGTTTGGAAAGATGTGCATTTCACCCAGAATTCACGTGCCCTTCTTCATAGGCAATGGTAATCTGATGATTATGATCGTTATGAAGAACAAACAAGAAGGTTGCTCCCAGCAATGTTTTTTCTGTTGACCGTGGGTGAAAGCACATATTCCTCTTTTCTTTTTGTCTTTCATTGATCTACGATTAAGAAAAAATGATGAGCTTTCCACAATTTGGTAACATCATAATGAAAAATTCACAAGGAGGTTGGAGCAACATTTATCTGTTTAACCATATGAATTTGTTTTGGGTCTAAACATTTCGCTTCTTTTAGGTGTTGACTTTGTATTCTTTTTGCCTCTCCGTTCTCCGTATCATATCATTTACTTTTCTCATAGTGGGCATGCACAATGATAAACATTTACTTTTCATTCACACTTTTTTTTTTTTTTATGATTTTTGTGTAAAACATGTATTAAAACCTTAATTCGCCCATTACATTCCCTCTCGGGCTTAAAGGAAAGAAAAAAGATGGAGCAGAAATTAATGGAGTGATGTGTTCTTGGCTTCACAACCCCACCAATTGATTCTGTATCATAACTTCATCCTTTGGACGCCTGCAAAAATTAAAATAAAAAAAGACCGGCTTTTGGGAGTGTACAATATAAAATGACAAATTGTGCTTTCTGGAGTTGAACTATATGTGGAGTCTGTTTGATACGAGATTAATGCACATTATAAAAGATGAAAAATCTCAAAAACTTTTCTGATGTAGAAATACTTTTTTTTTTCCAAACAAAACACGAGTCTATGCGTGTTCTTTTCTAACAAAGCACAATTTTGATTTTCTAATTCAAAATTTAATTCTTTATTGCATACAACTATACATTGTTCTTTGTCTCGAAAGAAAATATATGGATTAATTTCCTGCATCGAACTATCATTGGTAAAAGAAGTCGTCCCCACACAACACCCTTGGGACTTCGGCAGGAACTACTATGAAGTTTGAATTGTGACTGTATTGACTTAACTCTATTGATTACATCGGCGTATATTAAAAGAATCCTAAATCTTAATCACCTTATTAATTCATCTTATCACTTTCGGCTAATGGTAAATCCACTATATCTATATAATAAGGAATTTTTATTATAAGAGTTTTTTGGTCAGATTTTATTATAAGAGTGAAAATGTGAAAGACGCAACAAAAGTTATTTATTTTGTTTGACGCAGCAAATTATGGCAAACGTGACTTTCCCGAGAGTCTTTGCGGAAGAGGAATGAAGCTACCTCTTACGATATTTATTGTGACTTCCCAAATTTCATGGACTAAAATTCAAATATATTAACGATGTGAAATAATTACTCTGCGAGAAGAATAACAATACGGATTCCATTGTAAATTAATACTGTGATCTTGGTACTTCTAATCGTGTAAAATTATTTCATATCAGTGTTTAGTTAAAAGAACAATGATAGAGATATTAAAAATTAATCTTAACATCCTAATATTACTATCTAACAAAAATTGAAATACAATTCTTTGTTATTAAACTTGTTATTAAACTTATCAAGTATTTCATATCAACTTCAATCAGGACTATAGATAGGCACGAAATCGGTTTAAGATCCAAACTTCTGTCGCTGCTGCTGCCTCTTCTTTTGCTCAAGATATTGCTTTTGGTTCCATTAATAGGAAGATTTTTGAAAGAATTGGCGGTTGCCCTCGTGTAATAAATGCCCACGAGATGCTTTAGGTAGCGAAGTTCTGGCTATATCGATTAGAGGGAAAAAGAAAGCAAGATGTCTCTTACCTTTTAAGTGTAGACTTCTTGGAGTAGTCCGGTGAACGGGATTAGTATCAACGACAGCAATCCAGCTAGCACGGACGCGAGGTTCGGATGAGTAGGTGTAGAACACGGTTGAGCAAGGGGACGAGCATGGGTTATGGCGAAGCAAAGTGATAAAATGAGCTAACGAAGAGAGAAAACTATAAAGTCCAAGAAGACCAAAACTTTCACCTACTCAAACATTAAACAAAGACCAAGACTTTCAAGGATGCTCATAAGTGGTTAGAGGGATCAAAATTAAAGTCTTTCGTCAACAGGTGCTTGTCTCCTAATGTTTAGAGATTATCTTTAGATATCTATAGTTTTCACAATCATATATAAATCATAAACTTAGGAAGACCAAGACTTTTCATTATACAACAAGTCATCATAGACGGCTAACTTTGTTTGTTCAATAAGGACAAAGCTAACTTTATCTATTCGTCCACATTGAAGGAAGAATCAAGGAACTTCCTGTATTTCCACAATATAGACAAATCATTTCAGTAAATTATTTTCTTAAACATATGCAAATCTTTAGCACTGTAACTGTCACATAATAGCCTACATTGATCGCATGTTCACCAATAAAGTAAAGACATTGAAATCGCAAGGATACTGAGCCCATATAGAGAAAATATGTGTGCACTCGGAATTGATCATTGAAGAAAAATCATCTCTTATCCTCTGTTTTGGATGGCGACAAGAAAATGTCATTTGTTTCATACACAAGCCAAAAGTCTTGGTTTGAAACAGATTTCAAAAGGTGACTTTTTGTCGTATGACCACTTAGAGTGCACGTAGATTATCATAACAAATTTATCACTTACGAGTATTTTGTTGCCATTTTTATTTTTTTGCATCCATACATTCTTAGTAACCTTATGGTTTCAATGTCTTTGTTTCATGCGTTATTGGTGAAAATGCCATCAATGCAGGCTTTTATGTGGCGGTTACGTGCTAAAAATTCACAGCAAGATGTGCAATAATAATTTGATGAAGGATGTTGAGGTAATAGTTGAGATCGGGATTGCTTGATAGGAGAATTGTGGTCCTTTGCACGATTTTCCTATTCATTAGTGTAATAGAGTATTTCTAGTAGATTATATATTGTTACTTTCCGACTTGTCTAGCGATGAATGATGCTGACCACAATGAATAGGACTAATAAATAAGCATCTTTGGGCAACTTGCACCGATTAAAATAAATGTTGAGATTAACCTAACAATGGCTATCATACAGCTGCAAGTCATCAAAGATAGCTAGACGGTTCAATAAAAAGAACAAAAATACAGTGCTTTGGGCGAAACAACAAAAAGAGTTGGGCACACCAACTAATCCACCGGGCAAGGGGATTAGGCCCGGGGGGTTTAACCATATTTGGTGAATTTCCCCCGACTGGTTATCATTACCCCATTTTACGTTTGGGGTTGACTCCGATAAACGTAGCAATTTAACCTTATGCTAAGGAGGAAGTCTTACGGGGAGTAACCCCAGCCACTATATTTTTCGAGGCGTGGGAGCTGTCTCTACCCCGGAAGTTTAACCTTGCCGGGGAACCCCAAAGAGGGGCCGAGGGGTTGGTTAGGCCAACCACTCCGATTACGTGGTGAATTTCTCCCGGCTGATTATCATTACCCCATTTTACGTTTGGCGTTGACTCTGATAAACGTAGTAGTTTAACCTCATGCTAAGGAGGTCTTATGGGGAGTAACCCTAGCCACTATATTTTTCGAGGCGTGGGAGCTGCCTCTATCCCGGAAGTTTAACCTTGCCGGCGAACCGCAAAGAGGGGCCGAGGGGTTGGTTAGGCCAACCACTCCGATTACGTGGGGCCCCTCCCATAGGGGTTATCCCACGGGTCAATTTAAGGACTGACCCGTCCATATCTTACGGGGGAGAACCCCAGCCACTATATTTATCGAGGCACGGGAGTTGCCTCTACCCTCTTAGTTTAACTCTTGGGGGTAGCCTTGCAGCCTGGCGGGTTGCTTAGGGCAACCAATCCTTACGTGGGGCCCCTCCCATAGGGGTTCCTCACGGGTCAGTTTAAGGACTTGACCAGGTCCAATTGCTTTATCTTATAGTGGAAATAGAAAACGAGTCACATCACCAACTAATCCATTAAGCAAAAAATTGTTTTGGGCTAACTTTTTCTGTTCAAACGCCCACAATTTCTCTCTCAATGACTCACGATCATCAACAACTACAGCACCCTTCGGTAGATCATTGCCGCCCATCTTCATCCATTACAGAATTCCCGACACTTAGAGGAAGGTTAACAGAGAGCAAGAAGGACGAGAGAGAAAATAAAAAATCAGAGAGAGAAGGGAAAATGGACAGAGAACCTTACAAAAAGCTAATCCTCGTTATTCTTTAGTGATTTCCTGCACCATTCGCTGTTATTCCTCGCTGTAAACCATCGTCAGTAGCTGCTCCTGCGTCAACCTTGTTCGGCTCTGTTTTTGGCTGGGAAGGTCTGAAGAGTCCAAATCTCCCATGAATCTCCTCCGCTAGTTCTAGTTTGGTTCATGGACGATGGTGAAAGCTTCAATCATCAACTCGTATGCTTGTTGCTCTCCCAGCATAGGTGACAAACCACGGAACCTCGGTTTCTGATCTACCATGTTTTGACAAGATTAAAGGCCGAACCATGATGACTTTGCTAAATCATTTAAGATCTGAGTTGTTTCTCGATGATTGGTACTGATTTTTTTTTGTGTTTGTAGTAGTTTCGGATCTTCCATGTTCTGGGAATGGTTCCGTGAATGAATTGAGCGTAAGAAGAAAGTGAAGGGCAAAGAATAGAGAATAAGAATATAGGGCTTTATATTGGAAAATAGAATCAGTGTGGATTCAGGTCTTAATCCATCTAAAAACTGGGCTTAAGGTAGGCTTGATGCGTTTCAAAAGTTGGGCTTATTGCAGTCGTCTTTCAAGATGGGCTTAACAGGAGTGTATCTGAGATTGGGCTTTGAAAGTTCTTTTTAAATTGAAGTGGGATTGATATAGGAGCCCAGTGATGTCCCAAGCTAAAGATCCAAAACCTGTGAGACCAGAGATGCGACCCAAGTTCCAACCGGGCCCGGGGACCCGAGTCCCCATTTACCAGAAATAAATCTATACAATTCGAAAATGACCAATTAAAGAATGGTTAGGTCTTGGTTAGGTTATTAGTAGGGACGTGCAAATGAATTGATAATTATCGGAAATCCAACCGAACCGACCCATAACTAATAATTCCCATGAATATTAATCCGATTTCAAATTCTAATTTACTAGAACTAATAAGCACAGGACCAAATTCTAGTTTTCGACGTGAAATTGACCATCCACCCATTCAGATCAGACTGATATGTATACATATTTAATTTATTTTAATTCAATTACTTAATTATTTTATAATTTTTCTATCAATATATCTGTAGCGCCAAAGTAAAAGTAGCTCGAGCTCAGTACGGCTCGAGCTCTTTCAGCCCTTCCAACTTATGCAGCGCCAGCCCGTTTAGCCCGGGGGGCGATATCTTCACTCTTCACCTGCAAGCACTCCAGCCCCACCAAACTCCCCAGCTCGCTCGGGAACAGGTTCACCTCGTTCGCGAAGAACTTCAGCGTCTTCAGCCTCCGCAGTTCCCCGACCCACTTCGGGAGCAAACTGAACTCGTTCTTACACAAATACAGGTCCTTCACCGCGGACCCCTTCAAGGCCGGGGACAGCAGCGGGTACTCCAGGTTCTCCCCGGACACGTCGAGGCACAAATCGTCGTCCGAACCGGCGCCCCCGCTGCCGCCGCCGCCCTGGCCGGCGGGGAATCGCGGGTCGGGCTCGGGGGCTCCGGGTTCTCGGGCGGGGCGGCGTCGCACTCCCCTTCCATTGCGGCGGACCACCCCCGATTCGACTCGATTCGATTCGAACGAGAAGACGAGAAGAAAAAATCGAGACTTCGGGACGGAAGAGGGATTCCGCCGAAGGGAAGGGGACGATTCTCGGAACGAGGCGCGGAATTTCGAAGAAATCGGCGGGGGAAGGGAAGGGAAGGGGACGGCGATGGAGGTTTCGCGAGGAGGAGGGGAAACCCTAGAAGACGACGACGACGATGACGACAACGGTAGGGGCGGTCTTTTTTTTGGTCAAAAGAGGAAACGGGAAGGAAAGGGAGCGGTGGGCGTTTAAAGAAGGAAAGCGAGGATGAAAAGTCCGGAATGCCCTCCCGTTTGAACCTGGGCCGGGGCGAGCGGGGGCGTGAATTTCGGGTTTGGAGGAGGGCGTTTCGGGGAAAGCGGGTTCGGCGCCCGAACCCGCGACGGGTTCTCTTTTTTGAATTTTGTTGTTTTTTTTTTTTTTTTTCCCGTGCGTGAAAAAGGAAGGAGAGGCTGCCGTTGGTAAGAAATTTCCCCAGAATTACGTCGCGGTGCTTAGCGATTACGCGTGAGGCTAAGGTCCTAGGTTGAAAAATGGGTTTGCACCAAATTAACCAATTTAATTTGTATTGAGTTAATTAACCCATTTTCATCCCATTCAATTTTAACGATCTAAATTTGATCCAGCCTTATTCGGAATTGATATATTAAGTTGTTATAGTGCATATATCATTTTCACCGGAGTTAGACATTAATCTAATATAGCACAAGAAACCATGCCTAGAAAGATATAAATGATATAAATTTTTTGCTCTTGTGTAAAATAAGAAATATGAAAATACAATACGTAATTTGATATTCCAACTTCTAGCTTCACAATGAATTTACGTTATTGAATCATTTTATTGTTAGCATGGTGACTTTGTTGGTGTAGGTTTAAGAGACAAGCAATTAGTTTAATTTTAGGCATCATAATATACTCCAAAATATGCAAGATTTTATTAATTATTAACAAAGAATTTTTTGATATTAGTTAGATTATAAAGGGGGGTTTATTTATGACATACCGAAACCAATATATCATCTTATTTCTAGAAGGAAAATTTTCAACTCTAGTAAAACCTTTTTCTATTTCAGGGATTTTAAACACAATCATTTCTAGCACTCAAAAATTGAAAAGAGAAAAACGAAATAAAAAAACAATAAAGAAAAAGGCCAATGTTGCTTTGGGCCTGAAACCAACAGAGAAAATGATCATCGGTCCAAAGTACCTTCCTTTGATTAGAAAGGTCAGACGCGGTTCTTTCTATTTATTAAAACCCGGCATTGGTTAGGAGTTATTTTATTAGATCCATTTGAACCTTTATTTAAGCAATCCATAGATCATCCGTATGAATTAAAATACAGGTGCATGACCCAATTTGCCATCTCTACTGATCACATGTACGACACAGGGGAAAAAGCTCAAGGTGGACTTGTTAAGGATGAAATGGCAATTTCAGCGTTGAAACTTTAAATCAATACACTTTTTAAAAAAAAAAAATAAATGAATAGTACATTGAGTTCTTTCATAGGACGATAATGCCGAGAATGGAAAAGATGTAGAAAGCAGGGCGATAAAAATATGAATGCAAAATTGAGAGGAGTTTGAAAACTTTATGAAAGTAGAAGAACAGGGAAACCTCACCAATCAAAAGATCATGCTAGAAAATGGAACTTTTTAATGAAGAAAACGAGCAAATTGGTTGCCGCCAAGGAGGAGGGAGGGCCATGTCCCTTATGAAAGCTCAAGTCGACTTAGCTCTTTACATTCAACTAGCTAAATTCAACCATTAAAATGAATTCCAAAGCCCAAAGTAGGACTACACACTTCGAGTAGAGGTGGCAATATGGGTATGCACATTGCACAAGTTTCAAATGTACCCACTTTAATTATATTGCTGAAAATTGGAACCTAAGTTATGTGGATATGGGTTGGGTTGGAGTCGAATTGGGTTGGGTATAAGCTGTTGAAAATTATATTGCACAAAAATGGATCAGTATGAGTTCAACAACTTGATACGGGTTAGATCATTTTTGATTAGACCCAAATTAACCCGATCTACCTCTATAACATGTATCAGTTCAAGAAAGACTATGCGATACAATCGACTTCATAAGAATATTGTTGTTTTTTTTTTTTTTTTTTTTTTTCGGGGACCCGTACAGCCTTTACCCCTTTGGGTGACAAAGGGCCCACCACCGCACATCACACTTAAGACACCAAATGCCTCCACTCACCTTTGAGGAAGGATCAACGGAGCTCTTATCCAAATATGCATTTATTGTTGTTGCACATGCTTTACACGGGCTTATAATTGTACTGTTACATACTAGCTAACTAGCACGGGTTTATGCGTATCTAAAACAAATATATATATATATGATTGTTATGCAAGATAACTGTCTAAAGGTGCACATTCATTTAGGAAAGTTGAATGAGTCTAAGATGTGAGAAATTCTAATTCAATATCAAGTTATAAGATATTTATGGGATTAGGTTGACAATTATCTTGACCATCTTAAATGGCGTTGTCCATTTTTAAGTCTATATCGGCAAGATAAACGTCTTAACGAAAACTATGTGTTTCATGAAAAATTTTAGCCAAAAAGCTTGAAATCTATTTACTTTAGTATTTTCCTTTTCGTTTTGCAATTCTAGAGCAACTCTACTTACTAGTAAAATGGATTTTATTATTACTAATTGTCTTTTTCATCAAAAGGAAAAAACTACCCAAAAGAGTCAAGAAAAAGTTACCAAAATGGGGAAAAACAAAAAATCTAGTTAAGAAACTACAAGACTAATCATATTTAGATGAACTCATAGAGAACCTGGTTGCACCGTATGTCTTCTGTTACTGAAATCAAAGGACAGTAGCAACATCAATTTGCTGCCGGGCCACTTGCAGGCCCTTTCCTATCACCCACTAGTCATTCTGTCTCTCACAATTTATTCATTACGGCCGAAACTCAATGGAACGTGGTAGAAATCTTACATGCACCGAGTAATCTGTCGCTTACTTGGCCTTTGCAAAACACAACAGCAAGATTGCCTTTACTGGTAAATTTAGTCATGCTTTTCTCATTATGCGATTTTTAATCCTTTGTTGTTCTTTTCCTTCTTTTAATGAATTTAGTCTCATGTGATCATGTCGCATGCTCTTTTCGACTCTGTTTATTTTCTCCCGCAGTAAGATACTTTCTTCTCCATCATCCATTCAGTCTGCTCTGATTTGTCCCTTCCCTGCACATTTTAAAGCTTTCTGTTGGGTCTACAGATGATGTTATGCATGTTGTACACCTGCTCATGCCCAATTCTCAAGATTCAGCTTTAGTTTGAATATCCAGCTGACAGTTTCTGTTTTGAAGAACTTGAATATATATATATATATATATAACCATTGCTCCACAACATCCCCATAGAGGATCCTCAAGAATTTTTCCATTCTACCGCATGATACTTTAACATCAGAGATTGAAGCAGAGAATTAATGACGAGCTTGTTGAGAGAGAAGCTCTGCTCTAAAGGACTGGAAGTTGAGCAGCGCCGAGCCGAACTTGCAACAGCAGTAAGAAGTGCTGATATTGTCAAACACGAAGTTCAGAACACACTAGGCAATATTTCTTGCATCGCTCACAAATTAAAAAGACATGGAACTTCAAGTTTTCCATACTCTTTGAAGACAACCTGTGTGAATGATAAAAACAGTCGCATCTCATTGCAAGATGGCCTCTACGTATATTTGTTTATCACTCTTGAGCATTTGCTTTACTTCCTGAAAGACTTCATCAGAGGAATCACACAAAAAAGAAAAGAAAAAAGGAAAAAACACAGAGGCTGAAGAAGGACGAGAAGATAATAAGCAAGTTTGAGAACGACCTGCAAGACTCTTGGAAGGAGATGGGTGTCCTCAGGGGGATACTGCCGAAAGTGTTCCACGAAAGCAACCTCGTGAGGGAGCAGGTGAAGTAGTTCAGCGAGAAGAACATGCTCCTGAACCCCGAAGGTCTCCATGCTGAAGAAGAAGATTGACGTCCCTTGACAAGGACACACTCTTTAAGGATGGACAGACAACAATTTTAAGGATTTTCTCGCTTGAGTGATCATTTGCTTACATTGCACCTTTCTTTTACTGGAGATTGGTTGATTGCAAAGAAATTCGGTACATCCTTTTCTTTTCTGGCATCTTAGTCTCGATGACTTAAGAAAGTGCAGTTGCTTCATCAACAATAGATTGAGATCAAGGATTCACAGTAAAAACGATTGGTTGCTTGCCAAAGAAAGCACAAGTAAATCAATCTGGCTGTACACGCACGGACGGTCTTTGCTAATATCAGATCAAACCAGTTTGACCTCCAGTTCAATCGCTAGATCAGCGAAACAGACCCTTTTTCAAAATTAGATCCACCCAGTTTTTGAGTCCTACAGGTACAAAACTGAGCTCAGCATCTAATTTGTAACAACAAGAGAGAGAAAGTCGATTATCATAGTGGAAGATAGGCTATGTTCTCCCTGACAGCTACTACCCAATCATCTCTTTGACCCAACAATTGAGATCCAAATGCAGGGTGGCAAGTTCATTTTCAGAATAGCGGATTAGTATTGCAGCACCCATTAAGTCGGGCCAATAACTGAGAATGAACGGGTCACCATACATAGATTGCTTCTGATGTACTTGGTGGCACCAAAGCGAGCTGAGAGTTGCCAAATGCATCATCCACGGATTCTTTCTGAACCATTGATTTCAGCAGTTCCAGTGACAATGTTTAGGACCAATGAGGAATAACATGGATCAGTCCGCCAATCGTTAACTTGGTTTATAGCAGAGTTTGTCTGATTAAATCTGTACAAATACATGAAAACTTGAACTTGCGAAGAAGAAGACCGGAAAGCAAGTATCTTGACAGCTTGAATAAGAACACATGACCTTACAGTGAATCGTGAGGCTTGTATTCATTGTCAATTTCATGTATATCCATGAAGGAGCTGTCTCCAACTGCAACATCCTCCAATTCACTGATGGCTTCTATTTGGTCAAGCTGCATAGGGGTGCCTCCATCCTCAGAGCTACCCCCAAGAAATTCATTATCTTCCACATCCGATAAGTCCGTAAAAGTTTCTATCCTTTTCTTCTTCCCTCTATAACCAATAAGGCCTAAGACCTTTTCCTTCCAAATAACCAGCGGACATTTCTGAATCAGCTCCGCACCTTCATAAGCTCCTGTCAAGAACACGCTAAACCTCTTCCCTCTCTCAGAGACATAGAAAATGCCAAAATGCTTCAAAAAGAGTCTCATCAGCTTCTGAGGCATCACAAATTCTCGTCGAAAGTGGGTGAGGTGATCAGTTACCAACCTCTTTTCCATTGTGAAGCTCAGTAACTCATGCATCACCGCAATGGCCCTCTTATCGAATTCTTTTGATCCAGGTTGGAGGCCACGTGCATCAGCATAAGGAGATAAGTAAGACCTTTTCTGAAAGTGCTCAATCTTCCCTCCATATCTATACACCTTCTTGTAAGTGGCAGGAAACTTCAAGGGAAAGATAGGGAAAGCAACCCTGGAGCATGAGAGGCAGATTCTGATACCCCCAGTACGGCTTTCTCCAACTCTGTGATGGCCCAAGCAGGATTCCACTCTACGAGCTCGAGATAATCGACTTCGTCCGGAGATTTAACCACTTTGAAGTGCTGTGGATACTCGTGTACCCACTTGCTCCTAAAATCAGCTGGCAAACCAAACTCTCTCCTGAAATGAGCAATTTTGTCCAGTGGAAGCCGTTTATCAGCTGACATCATCAGCATCCTAGTCACGTATTCAGCAGCTTTGCCAGAGTGTTCCCTAATCAATTTCTCCTCTTCCTCTAACAAGTCTTCAGCTTCTTTAGTCATTCCACACCACAATACCCCCTTCCGATCCTTACACAACTCAAACAGTTTCGGCGACTTCCGAATAAAATCCACTATACTGTGTGGCCTGGGCAAATTAATCTGATTCCGGCATCGATCCAGCGACCTCACAGGGATTATCATCTCGGGTTCCTTCTTCAACATTTCCATCAGAACCAACACCTTCGACACCACTTTATGCTTCTCGGTGGCGATTTCGAGATCATGGACCCTCTTGTCCTTGCTCCTATCTTGCACTCTCTTGCTGGTGGTCATGAATCTATGCTGCGGCCACGTAAGTAAAACCTCGCCAAAACTCCAGTTTCTTCTCAGGGTAGGCGAACGCACTGGCGAGGCGACAAAGCAACCGAACTCTCTTGCCGCCCCCCATTCATTCGAGGAAGCTACGCTTTTACCAATGATTCGAAGACGGGTCATCTCAAGATGCTAGTGTCTCGCTCCAAATTCAAGAACCAAGCCCAAGAAAAGCAAACGTCTCTCACTCAGGACAAACATCAAACACCTTGGATCGCTCGATCAGCATCAGTTTCGACTTCGACAGAAGCCGGTTGGGATTTCAGGCGCGGAGCAGAGGGAACGGGCGGTAGAGACGGAACGGCTCGTCGTTTTGGTTTTTGCGTTTCTCCTTAGTGATAGAGATGGTATTTTGATTTAAATAATTAAAAGATCTCGAGGGTCTAATAAATGGGGACATTGTTGCGTTTTTATAAAACTGAGGTGTTTAAGGAAAAAAAATTGAGGTGTTTGAAAATTACATGACAAATCCGACGAAAAATCCAATTTAAAATCATAATAATGTTTGGTAAAAGAAATAAATTGAATCATATCGTGACCAAGTATTGTATCTTGTAATTTGTAGATAGCTGAACCTCTTATCAATTTACATACGTTCAAAAACTTGCTTAAAAGAATAAATTTTTTTAGAAAAAATATTCAAGAGATTACTAATACTCTCAACTTTTTAGTCCAATTTGCTTATTTTTGTAAATTAGAGTAGAACTGGTTCAATATTAATCAATTCTAGACATCAAACATGCTCCATGTCTATCACCCTCTGCTAAATCACCGAATTATAATTTTTAGGATGGATTTCGGCATAAGCACGACACAATGAAACCAATCACCCACACATATTTGGCGCACAAATTTGGCGAGTAATTTCGAATAACTTACTTATCAGTTCATATTCTCATGACTTTTTGAGCGGTAAGTACGGAGTTTGACCACAATGCAGTTAAATCAAGAATTGATCACAATGCAGATCAATTCATCTCATTTTCTAAGAAGAACTTTATTTGATCAGATTTGAGAAAATTATAAATTAAGTGGAGCTAAAGTGAGTATTAAATCAAGCTTCCTCGAATTGAGTTATTCAATGGGAAATAAAAAAGTCAAGTCTAGTGTTCTCTCACCTTGTTTAGGAATGGATTTAAAAATATTATAAGAATTTATCATATCCATTAAACCTCAATTTATAAGATCAACTTCAGAATAAACAAAACTTAATTGAATCTCTTTTTCTATAAAAAAAAGAAATTTTTTTGAAAGTCTCATCCTCCTGCGCAGACGCACCGAACTTCATGGCCGATCGTTGCGCTCCATCGTCGTCGAAGATGCTTTCCATCTCTCAAGTAAGAGTTTCACGAAGCTCCGCTGGATTTCAGTTCACGTCCATTTTCGTTAATGCAATCGCCGGCAACGATTCCGAGTTTCGTCTCGTGTTCTCTCGTTGATGCTCTGCGCCGAAGAGCAGAGCCGCCAGCGATCGTGGAAAGAGAAGGCTGTTGGATGTATGCCCTAAAGCTACTATGTAATAGTTACATATTAGGGGTTTCAGTTGTACTTTCATCATTATTATTTAATTAATGGTAATGACGTATTCATTCATTTGTCCAATTGTTTTATATTTATGAATGATTCCATAAGATCAGTTGCAACTAGACTTATTCTTGAGACGTCAAGAATATATGTGACGGGTTCATAGTTAGACTAAATCTTTAAATCGTTCCCGGTCGATGGATTATTGAGTGGATATTAGTAATCCTGTTGAGACCGGTGTGTTCTTAACTTCACTATTAAGTATTGGATACTTAAGGGAATAATGAGTCACAAGTCATTGGGTATTGTGATGCCTGAGTTAAGAACACATGAGTTTGTATTAGACAATATCACTGAACGTGACGATATGGAGCGATTAGCGACATGGAAGCTTTTAGCGTGGTCAATGTCTAATTGTTCATGCTTTGGTCTTGTGTAAATAATCCTTAGACCTGAGGCATAGTGTTAACCTGTATGTCGAACAACTATGGTTCACGGGTGCACATAATGTCGGGTCGTTGATCCGTCTTTATACCCGATGGTCATAGTTTGTTCATATACGAAGTTACACGTGTGCGCAATATGGAATCTGTCTCCTTGTTATATGCAAGGTATGATAATGATGTCCTATGCGATCTAATTGTGACAATGCATTGAAATCCTTGGCCGAGATTGTAACGAGAATAAATTGTTTATGTCTCAAATAAAATGCATGTCAATTAGATTTGTGCATATGATCGAATTAATGACTTGACAAATATTACATGGTCTTTGTTTGATCGGGACATAGTAAGATAGAGGGATTGAATTACACTATAGCCAAAGCTGACAGGTTCATTATGTTCTTAAAGCATTCACACTATCTGGGTAGCCATGACATATTGCTAGATGTCAATCATGGCTTGTAAGACCCAAAGATTAATCGGGATAATTAATTCTTTTGGAAGTACTAATGTGTTAGTACAAGTCTTACTACCAGCTTAGTGATGAACCTAGGGATGTCACACACCATAAACAATTAGGATGACATGGAACAAGAGAGAAATAATGTTGCAAATTTGTTTGCAATTACTGTAATCGAATTGAGTCGATTTGAAATTAAATTAAATGAGATTCAATTTAATTTGTATTATAGTCACGAGCCTATTTGTATGATGCACATACATGCCCAAAGTGGATACATGTTAATGTATTTTAATTGTACATATAAAGATTATGTTCTTCTTATTGGGGATTGATTAATTAATTATTTATTCGTATAATTAATTAATAACTAATTTAAAAAAAGAATTAAAGCTTAAAAGCTTCTTGCATGTGCACGATTCTTTAAATTGTGCACATGCACGAATTCGTGCACATGGTCAGCGGTTGCTGACCGTTCATGCACATGCATGATGGTCACCGTTCTTGCACGATGGTGCATGATCGTGATCAGCAATGGTTGCTGATCCCACGATCAGCAATGGTTGCTGATCCCACGATCAGCAACCGTTGCTGATTCGTGGAGGCTTTAAAAATTAAATATGCCGCAAAAGGTTGCGGGGTAATGTGTGATGCTTTGCCGAATATAGAGAGCATAGTGTGTGCGTGTGTTCTTGTGTCTTCGAGACGCAAGAAAGAAGAGGTTTCTCTCATCCGGGCCGTGACTATTATACATCAAGTATACGACGGATTGTTTTCACATGATTGCTAGCACGATTGAAGTGGTGAATATCTGAAAGTTCTCTCTTCCGTTCGACGTTCGTTGTTGGTGTGTCTGAACTAGAGGTCCGATATTTGTGGGGCTCGAACTGTAGAACATCCGAACCAATTCGTGTAAAGTGCGCTTCGAGAGGTAATTCGTGTAACTCTCTTTTACATTCAGATTTTTGATTAAAACGCACAAACAACGCATTTGGGGAATCATGTAAAAAATATATCATCTTTGTTTCCGCTGCGTACTTTTGTTAAAATTTACCTATACATGATTCATGAAACCCCAACAAAGGGTATCGAGCCAACCTTAGGCGTTTTTCGTGCGTTTAATTGATTTGTAGTTCAAATATATTTTTGCGTTCTAATGGCCAATTTATTTTTGTTAAGAGAATTGGTTCTCTTGCTCTTATGTGGCCTATAGAAGTTGATTAATTTATTTGATAAATTTAATCAACTAAGCAAAATTAGAACTAAATCAATTTTGAATCAAAAATCCGTAACTTGTTATACTTTGTGTTTATATTCTGCAAATGATATGTAGAATTTTATACATGCCTTCCAGAGCTTTAAATTTTAAATTTATGGCTCGTAAAGAAGGGTGGTGATCATGGAAAAATCCCTAATTGTTGTGATTGTTGATGATTACATGTATTCTTTTTGGGATGTAATCATTAAATGGAGGCTGCGTCCTTCCTTTTATTTTATTTTAATTTTTTATGATATGGAATTTTAGTATAGTTTAGTATTTCAATTGTTGATGTAAATACTACAAGAGAGGAGGAGCCATTGGAGGAGCCATTAAACCGGTGAGCTCTCTGGGCCCGGTCTTTGAAGAGTTCAAAGATTGAAGAAGAAGTGAAGAGCAGGTCCATATTATTAAAACATTAAAATGGCTAAATGGGTCTCTTTGGCTCGAGACCCATTGAACCATAATTCCATGATCACCACGTAGGATAGATGTTATGTGATATCTATTTATTTATTGTGTTTATGTTGTCGTGCATGTTGAACTGGTTAATGTGCAAAGTGAGACTGTTAATAACGACCCAAATCTCCTTATTAATAATATTAAGTTGAAACGGGTTTTGGATTCGTGGCCTTCCATCGTCGTGGTTTGATCCAATATTATAGTGGTTAACTAACCGGTTATGGATACATAGGGGTTAATTACCATTTATAATATTGGACCATTCCATTATGCATATGATGCTGTAGGGTTGGAGCCAAATGATTTCTAATAACTGTCAGGTGATGGAATCATTTGTGTTTTCAATACTTACATGAGACAATGGGCGAGACTTAACTATGATCACGATGCCAATAACTGTTAGGTGAGGCTTTCATGGTCTAGAGGCCGAAGTTATGATTGGGACTCGCATATGATGCGTTGAACAAGTTGGTTCACTCACTAAGTTCATAGAACACCAATAACTGATAGGTGAGGTGGGCTTTGGACTAGTGGGACTCCAATCCCCACTAGTAATCTTTACCCAACAAAGATTACCGCTTCCCATCTTAAGGAGTATGGGATTCGAATATAAATTTAGTGGGAGGATCTATTTCATTTAAAGACCAAAATGAAATAGTTACTTTGAAAGATACAACGGCTAACAATTTATTTTCTGCAACAAATATATTATTACTCTGAAAATGGTGACCACAAACCCACTCGCTTCTATACTTGACAAGAATTGTTTGACTGGATCCAATTTTACTGATTGGGTGAGGAATTTGAGAATTGTTCTCAATTTAGAAAAAATTGGGTACGTGCTTGATGAAAAGATGCCAGCCTCCTTTCCTGAGGGTGGGACCCAAGAGGAACGTGTCACTTATGATAAGTGGCATGACGATGACTTAAAAGTTAGGTCATATATGCTTGCTTCGATGAATAATGAATTACAAAAGAAGTATGAATCTATGGAAGATGCTAGGTCGATCATTTTGCATTTAAAGGAATACTTTGATGAGAATGGTCGAACCTCTAGATATGAGATATCTAAGGCATTGTACCGTATGAGGATGGCTGAAGGATCATCGCTTAATGATTATGCTTTGAAAATGATCGACACATTAAAGAATTGGCTAGGCTGAATCTCGTTATGGACAACGAGTTAGCTGTGGATTTGATCCTCCAATCTTTACCCGATTCCTTCTCTGGTTTTGTCCAAAACTTCCACATGCATAAGATGGAGAAAACTCTCCCTGAGTTACATAGTATGCTGGTAGTTTATGAGAAGGAAATGCACAACACAAGACCAAATGTAGTGGCTATGGCTAAGGCTTCTTCTTCAAAGGGTAAGACTGTTTTAAAGAAGAATAAATGGAAGAGGCTCACAAACTTTTTGTGCAACCAAAACCCAAGATTGATAAAGGGAAATATCATTACCGTGGTGTCAAAGGGCACTGGAGGAGGAACTGTAGGAGGTACCTCGCGAGCTTGAAGGTCAAGCCCAAGAACCAACCTTATGAAGGTATGGTGTCTATGCTTATTGAAACTAATAATATGGTTAGTGCTGAATCTAGCTCATGGGTTCTAGATTCTGTTGCAACTTCACATATTTGTATGTCTTTGCAGAATCTGGAAATAAGCAAGATGCTGGGGCGAAATGAGATTGTCCTGACATTTGCCAATGGAGCAAGAGTTGCTGCATTAGTTATAGGGACTTTTCGTTTATGTTTGCCTTATGGACATGTATTGGTTTTAAAGAACTGTTTGCATTATAAGAATGCTGTTAGGAACATCATCTCTATACCTCGTTTGGGTAAAGAGAATTATGAATTTTCTTTTGCTGATGATGTATGTTCTATTTATCATAATAGAACATGTGTTGGTTCTAGCTTATTAACCAACAATCTTTATACCATTACAATGTCCGGTAATGCGATTACCAATGTCAATAAGCAAAATAGAATTGATATAAATGCCATAACTAATAAACGCCCTAGAGACGGTCCAAATAAAAAGTATGTTTGGCATCTCCGATTAGGTCATATTGGAGAAGACAGAATCAACAAGTTGAGTAATGATGGATACATTGATCCTTCAAATTTTGAGTCATACTCGACTTGTGAAGCATGTCTTCTAGGAAAAATGACCAAAGCGCCTTTTGTAGGACAAAGTGCGCGAGCTGCTGACATATTAGGATTAATACATACGGATATATGTGGACCAATTAATGAAACTGCTAGAGGTGGTTACAATTACTTCATTACCTTCACCGATGATCAGTCACAGTATGGTTATTTATACCTCATGAAGTATAAATCTGATTTTATAAAATCATGTCTTGAAGTATATATATGTATATATATTGAATCGAGAAGAGCATTTTTATTGCATAAAAGCCGGATCGAGCATTTACTAGCCTTTGGTTGATTATGAGTGTTTGAGAAGCGTATTATATAAAGTTTGTGGAGAAATATATATGAAATTGCTTTGCGACTGATTTATGGAAATGTTTATGATGATTTGAGAAATGGATTGAAATAGATGATCGGCTATGCTGCAAATGTTATTTGTTTGATTTAAGATATTGATTTCTGGATTGGATTTCTGGTATTGGAGGATTTATGCTCAATATGACTGTGAACCCAATGAGAGGTTTTTGGGGTATGCATACCGGGTTTAGGATATCCTTCTCGGGCCCACCATCGGCTTTGTAGGTGGAGACCTCGCCAAGGGGAAAAGCTTGGTCGCCTTGTCACAAGGCGTTGTATCGTGACCATGGTGGAATATTGAGCAATAGATTAATCAATGAATGGACCATTGATATGTGATATTTGATGGAGAGATTATTCAATGGACTTGACCATTGATATTTGACTTTTGATGGTGATTTAAATGAGTTTTCCATATTAGTATAAAGCTTTGATGATAAGAAATAACTCTTATATGATTTGATATGTATTTTATATATTGAGTTGGCATTATGAAGTTTGGTATTGCTTTGTATACATGCATAGTGGTTGTTCGATCTGCTTAGAAGATATGTACTACTCACCGAGCTGTTGTTGCTCATTCCACTCCTCTTTTAATCTTTCAAGTTCCTTGGTTAGCGGCGAATAGAGCGAGTGCGCCGTCGGTGGGAAACTTTTGGGGAGTTTAATTTTGGGTATGGCCAAAGGAAGTGGTGCACTTTCCTTGTTAGTGGTTGGATTGTCTGAGTTCTAATTGTATATTTCTTTTTGGTGGATTATAGAAACTCTGATGTTGCAACAAATCTGTTGGTCTATCTGATATGTATATATGGTTTGATATATATATATATATATATATATATATAAGTTAATATCGTGTTGTTGGTTGTGTTTGAGGCTGCGTCCTTCGTGTGGAAGGATGGCCGTGTCATCCCTATTCTTTGTAGTTTTGGGGTGTGACATCTTTTGGTATCGGAGCTTAAGTTTTGATCTTTTTGGATGTTGTTATGGGACGTTGTGAGGTTGTGTGATAGATTTTATTTTTTGCGTTAGTCTTTTAGATTCTAAGGTGTAGTTTCATTCTTGGATTCAAGTGATCATGCATACCGACTCCGAGACTCTTGCCTCGCTTCGTAGGAGCAGCAAAGGCAAACGAGTCGCTACCCCTGATGCTAGAGACATGCCTCAAGCTTCTCGAGGTGCGTCGTTGAGAAGGAGACTTGAGAACCGCTTTGATAGGAGTCCTAACTTGCGTGAAGTCAGAGAAGAGAATCACGAGCCAACCCGTTCAACTGAATTTGAACAAGCAATGATCCATTGGTATCGCCAAGCAAAAGAATTAACCGGAGATGGAGCGACTGGCTCTGTGCACTTTTGCCCAATTTAGAAAAGCGAAACCACCCACTTTTGATGGGAAAGCTGATCCTCTCGCGGTTGAGCGTTGGATTAAAAAGATTGATGGGATCTTTGAAGCTGAAGAGGTCCAGAGAATCGGAAGGTTAAATTTGCCACCCAATACTTGGAAGGTGAAGCAGAGTTTTGGTGGGATGGAATGAAGCCAAGTCTTGGAAGTAGGGATGTTATTATATCCCGGGAGGACTTTAAAAAGGCGTTCAATGCTCAATTCTTCCCAAAGTCATTCCGGGCGAAGATGAAGGGTGATTTTGTACATATATCTCGTGGTGACTCCACGGTTTTGGAGTATTCAGTCCGCTTTAATCGGTTGAGTAGATTTGCGGAGCACTTGGTAGCAAATGAGGAAGATAAAGCCGACCATTTCCTAGGAGGGCTCCGACCTGAAATTAATTCTGCACTTGCACCTTTCGTGTTAACAACCTATAAGGATGTGCTAGAGCGAGCAATCAAGGTGGAACAAAGCATTCTGAAGCACGGCACACAAGGAGCGCCTCAACCCAAAAGGTTTAAGCCCACAAATGTACAAGGTAGCCATACTAATGGTAGTGGAAGGCGAAGAGGTTTTAGTCGGCTAGGACAGTTCAGAAATCCGAGTAACCAGGGCCCCTGCAATACATGTGGAAGTTACCATCGCGGTGAGTGTCATCGGAAAACTGGAGTATGCTTCTTATGTGGGAAAGCGGGACACATGCGGCGAGATTGTCCTACACAAAGGAATCCTCCTATTGACAATAGATCATGTTATCTATGTGGGCGACAAGGGCACCTATCACACCATTGTTCCATGCGGAGGAATACCCCTTTGGTTGGTAGGCCCCAAGAGAACCAACAAAGACCAAATACAAGTGGGAAAGTTTTTGCGATGACGAAGGAGGATGCGGCAGCATCTAACGCAGTTGTTGCAGGTAATATTTCTGTTGCCTCGCAATGTGCTTATGCGTTATTTGATCCTGGTGCAACGCACTCCTTCATTTCAACTGAATTTGCAAAGAAGCTTGATGTGTTGCCTGACTCTCTTGAATGTGAATTGCGTGTCGATACTCCTACTGGCGATTTCTTAGTTGCTCATCATGTGGTCAAGAGATGTTTGATTCGGATTAATAATGTTGAAATGCCTATGGATCTAGTGGAGTTAA